>OZ020622.1:42435940-43635940 GCA_963971575.1 Liopterus haemorrhoidalis | reverse complement strand
GGCGGAACTAGATTTTGCAATTTAGTTACTTTCATCGCTTAAATCGTGCTTTTCGGCCGTTTTGTTTAAGCTTTGTAAATCATACTTACAATAAACATTTTTTGTTAAGGTTAATATCATTTTAAAATGTCATTTTCTTTATATTTTGATTTTTTGTGTAATTCTTAATACAAATTTCCCATTTATTTATTTTTTTGTCATTAAAATATATAAAAAAATAATTTAATTTTGACATAGGTCATTCGTTTCCATGGTTTCATTGTTGTAATTTCAAATTTTGACATTCCAACATGAAAAATGAAATAACCCAAGAAAGGTCCCTTGTCGTGACAACCTAAAAGAACGAAATTCCCATTTAGTTCCGCCTAAGCGTTTGAAACAGACTGTACGTATTACAAAATGAAACTTGTAGTAAAAGTACTTTTATAGTGTATTACGGACTTTAAATGTCAATTAAAAATATTCCTTACGTTGTAAAACCGACTTTTGTTATGGTCATTATTAAGAAAGTGAAATATTAAAAAAAAATGTTTTACCAACATGACATACAATTTCAAAGGTACAAATTATTGAAATAAAAATTTCGTCTTACTTTAACGATTAGGCGGAACTAAATGGAAATTTCGTTATTTTGGGTTGTCACGAAAAGGGACCATGCTTGGGTTATTTCATGTTTCAGGTTTGGTATGTGAAAATTTTAAATTCCGGCAGTGAAACTGACGCCAGTGAACCCAGGAAACGAATGACATATGTCAAATATTTTAATACATTTTTCCATATTTTGAAAACTGAAAAATTAATAAATGGGAAATTATTATTAAGAATGACAAAAAATTATAATGCAATGAAAAGGACATTTTATAATGACAATCAATTTAATCTAGCATTTTCAATGTGAGTATGATTTACAAACCTTAAACAATATGACCAAAAGTCCGAATTAATAGATAAAAATTACTAGATTTCAAAATCTAGTTCCGCCTAAACGTTTGAAATTGCCTGTAGTTTGTTTTTACAAAAGTGAACAGCATATATTTAAATGTAAAAAATATACAAGAATTCCGATATTTTGTGCGAATATCGATATTTTGCGCGATATATCGCAATTCAAATATCGATATAAAAATATCGATATATTTTTCTAAAGTATCGATATTTTCGAAATATCGATATATTGTTCCCATCCCTATGCATGTATACCCACACATAATTGTATTTTGTATATGAAGGTTAATAAAATTATTATTATTATTATTATTATTAATATAGTAGCTCTCTGGAGAATTAAACTGAGAAAAAAATAAAATGCAGGTAAATTTTGAACCTACTTCGTATCTGGCTACTGTAGCCATTATAGAAAGTATACTGTTGTGTACCGTTCAGTGCCGCAACAACATAAATTGACGCCTGGTGCGTAAAATTATTTGGCGCCCCCCCCCCCCCCCCCCACCATCACTAATTACAAACGCAATTTTTAAAATTTTATGGTAGGGTGATTGCATCAGTAAGGGAATGTTTAAGACATTTACATACGTTGTTTTCTTCACCAAAATGATATTTAAGATATGTACCATATTTTATCGAGAATCCTTAAAATCTTATTGTTTTATTTTGATGCAAGTGGAAATAAAAAACATAACGTTATTCATAAAAATCACAAAATCACCAGTAAAGAAACACTTACTCCTAATAAAGGATCTTATTACCAGTAAAGGAACATACAAAAATAATATACCATATATTATAAAGTTATTTTTTAACAATAAAGTTATAAAAAAAAATTTAAAAAAACATTCGTTGGTATTATTTTTTGGTTTAGTTTTAACCTTTTTCTTTGGTTTGGTTTAAATTGCAATATTAACGATTATAATAACAAATTATGTTACAAATCTTTTAATAAACTCAAAAATCATGATAATCAACTAAAATAAAAAGGGGCAAAATATAAACTCTAGGTCAATGAAACACAAAATGAAAATCACCTAAAATGAAACACAAAAGAGCTAATGAAATAATATATTACATAAATGAATAACAGAATAAATAAAAAAATATATATAATGACAAAAAAAAAAAAAATGGGATAATTGAACAACAAATAATAAATATTTTGGTATTTTAATAATATGTATATAATCACTTTAACGGAATGGAAAATTAAATAAATTGAACTTTTCTGGCTTTTAACTGTGAGAATTCGTTAATTAAGTCTTCATAATGTAATGACTGCGCTATAGTATTTTCTCTTGATATTAAAGGTAAATTTAACAATCTATCTTGGCCCATTGTACAATAGAACGCAAATAATTTGTTATTAACTTTAATTTACTTAAACTGCGTTCATTTGAAGCAACAGTTACAGGGATCGTTAAAAATATGTGCAGCGCAATGCCAATATTAGGGTACACATCTATTACACATTAGGGCACATCTTTGTGTTTATATTTTATTTATTACATTTTTAAACACAGCAATTTACTTAATAAAAGTTGAAGTTCAGGTTGCCATAGGAACCAATGCACAAGTTTTATGTTTATATAAGCGGGCCCTAATGCACTGCAATTCGAAATAATATAGTTTGAATTTACTTTTCTTAGCTAAAAAGTTTCCAAAAAAACAAATTTTTTATATATTTTTCTTTTACGAAATCAATTTTGTGTTGATTATGTAACGTTTTAAAAGAAATTTGTTTATTTTATAAACAAATTTAATACGGTACGCTAATGTACAGCAGCCTACTTTATTAAAATAAGACAATATCAGATAGATTTCGGTAACCATGATTACACAATAATATACAAGTAACAAACAGTATTTTATTATTCGTGAAAATCATTTTGGTACGTGGTCAGACCTTCGTTCTCAACAGAAGAATATTATTATACGGTGAAGAGTATAAGTATTTAGACCTTTAAAGGGATTTGTTTTGAGAACGTAAAGGTGAAAAGGACATTGAGTTCCTACGATTTATTCGGATTAATATTGCCACAATACAAATTCACTACAGAGAGCCGCATAACATCTTAAGGTAATAATCTAAATTATTGTGTTGTATTGCTTGTATATTTTTGTATAATTGTATGCGGCGCTTAAAACGCAAGCATTTACCGAAATTTAATGGATATGATCTTATTTTAGGCTCTCCTTCCCAGTATTTCTCCTTTTTCTCTCTCTCTCCCTCTTGGTGCGTCGCTGGAAATATCCAGAGCCAGCTTACGGCATTGGCGTACTGGTTTGGATAATTTGGGGCTGGACGTACAGAGCGTCGAAAGAAGGCAAGGATAGAGGAAACTTCAAGAAAAAAATATCCAGATAAGCCTTTTTAATCAAAATTATTTGTGTTATTGTTTATATATTGTTTATTTTAAATTTTGAATATCAATTGTATATATTTTTTTTATACGTTAGATTTTATTCGGAATGTGTAGGAATATCGTGGCGCTGGTCGACCAACCCGAGAAAGCTTTGTAATCCAGCGCATTCTGGTAAAATCGTTTTAACCAAATTTACCTTTAATTAATATTTTTATTATTTGTTTGTAATTTATAATATTATTATTCTAAATTTATTTTTGGTATCTATATATTTTATTTACTTTTCGATTTTCAATTATAATAAATTTTATTGTTTTGATATTTACTATATTCAGTTGTTGTTATTGACTTATGTCCCAAATATCTCGTTTTAGGTTAGGTTTCGCCTAGTGAGACTGATTTGGTCAGTCTTAGTTAAAATCTAGTCTGTGCATGGGATCTACTGGTCGGTCCCAATTATTTTATTTCAGACCAGTTGGCGCCCTTAAATTTTTTTATAATTTCATGTAATTTTGGAACCGCACGACCGTCTCGGCTGTTTAAAGGCTAGCCACAAAAGACTAAATAAACCTATAGCCGGTGTTTTATAGGTCACATTTCTGGCGCCCAACGTGATTTTTAAGGTTCTAAATCGTTTAAAAGAGGCGGGCATAACACTTAGTAAAGACAAATGTAATTTTTGCAAACCAGAACTTAAATATCTAGGCTACATTGTAGATAAATTCGGTCTTCGTGTTGACCCTGAAAAAGTTGAGGCGGTAAGAATTATTCCGAGTCCTAAGTCGGTAAAGGAATTACGTAGGATATTAGGGATGATATCTTGGTATCGGAGATTTTTACCAAACTATTCAACGCTTATTGCGCCACTAAACCAACTTTTGCGTAAAAATACAAATTTCAGATGGTCCGAAGAATGCGAGGAGGTGTTGCGAACCGTAAAATCGTATTTGGTTACAGCACCAATATTAAGTTGTCCGGATTTTACACAACCTTTTACGGTACAATGTGACGCTAGTGGTTATGGTATAGGGGCGGTGTTAACCCAAATTATTAACGGAGAAGAAAAAGTGATTTGTTATCTCAGTAAATCGTTAACTAGAAATGAACGAAATTTTAGTACAACCGAAAGGGAATGTTTAGCTGTCATTTGGAGCATTGAAAAATTACGACCATATTTAGAAGCGGTTGAATTTACGGTCATTACGGACCACAGTTCATTGTTGTGGCTCAATAATCTAAAAGACCCAACAGGACGTTTAGCGAGGTGGGCCGTTCGTTTGCAGCAATTCCAATTTAATATCGTTCATAGAAAGGGGAAGGAAAATATAGTTCCCGACACATTATCGCGAGCAGGACCACAAGTAGATTGTATACAAAAAAATGTAGTCGTAATAGACAAGTGGTACAAGAAGTTGATGGAGGAGATAAGAAATTCACCGCAGAAGTATCCATTGTATAAAATAGAAAACGGCATTATATTTAAACACGTTACACCTAAGATCCCTGAACTGTCGGACGAAACGGACGAATGGAAAATCATACCACCAAAAGAAAAGCGACTGGAAATTTTTAAGCAGTTTCACGATGTCCCAACTGCAGGACATGCTGGAGTGTTTAAAACTTTTCACCGAATAGGTCAACGATATTATTGGCCGAAAATGAAACCAGATATTGCTAGATATGTCA
This sequence comes from Liopterus haemorrhoidalis, assembly GCA_963971575.1. Classification (NCBI taxonomy): domain Eukaryota; kingdom Metazoa; phylum Arthropoda; class Insecta; order Coleoptera; family Dytiscidae; genus Liopterus; species Liopterus haemorrhoidalis. The sequence goes on along the minus strand of OZ020622.1, from coordinate 43,630,940 downwards.
GAAATTGTATGACATGTCAAACTCGTAAACCAGAGTCAAAAGCAAAACAAGGTCTAATGTTGAGTCATCCCAGAATAATTAAACCATGGCAGATGATTTGCATGGATTTCGTGGGACCATTACCGCGAAGCTCGAATGGGAATACGTTTATTTTAACGGTAGCAGATTGTTTTACAAAATTTACTAGGTTATTCGCTATGCGGAGTGCTACTGCACAGAATGTTAAGAAGACACTTGAACGCGAAATTTTTTTGTTATTTGGTGTTCCTCAAATAATAATTTGCGATAACGGGAAACATTTTGCTAATAATCTTGTTAAGCAACTGTGTGCAGAATATGATGTACGAATACGTTTTACACCGTATTACCATCCACAAGCAGATCCAGCGGAAAGAATAATTAGAGTAGTAAAAACCATGATATCTTGTTACATCGACGAAGATCAAAGAAAATGGGATGCTGAATTAGATAAAATTGGTTGTGCGATCCGTACAAGTGTACACGAAACAACTGGACACACACCGTATTTTCTAAATTTCAGCAGGGAACAGATATTAAATGGTGCATACTACCAGAAAGACAATGAAGAGACAGATGAAGAAGTTCTTGGAACACCAGAAATAAGAGCAAAGGTATTAAATAAGGTGTACAAGAAAGTTCGCGAACGTTTGAACAAGTCTTTTCAAAAAAATAAAAAAATATATGATTTACGAAGAAGAGAAGACACTTACGAAATAGGCGATGAAGTATTACGTAAGAATTATTCTCTCTCGGACGCTAGTAAACATTATAATGCAAAGTTAGCACCGAAATTTATTGGACCTTTTTACATTAAGGAAAAACTTTCGCCATGGACGTTTATATTAGAAGATAAATTTGGGGTTCATAAAGGAACATGGCATGCGAAGGACTTAAAAAAATTAATAAAAGAACAGGATTTTGGTTAGGGTTTAGTTTCGGTTAATTTTAAATAATGTTAGTTATTATTAACCTTAGTTTAGGTATATCAAACATTCAGAATATACTTAACACCCATAACAATACCAAGTTACAACAATATATTAGCACCATCCTGCAATCTAACAATATCCTAATCCCTCCAATACAACCAACCACCTTCCATCATACCCCACCCTGGCTTTTTGGGAAAATAATCACACACACAGGTCTAACTAAATATACAAAATCAGAACCAACAATATTAAAAACCAAGTTTGCGGAACTTCAGCGCCAACTGCACGAATTTCAGTTTTATTACACAGACGCGTCAAAAACTGACAACAACTGTACTATAGCTACTGTACATAACGAAGAGAGTAAAACGTACCAGTTACCAACAACCAGTAGTGTGTTCGAAGCAGAAGCTCTAGCAATTCTGAAAGCACTCGCAATGGCATCAGATACCACCTACCGAAACATAGCCGTCTGCACTGACTCTCTCAGTGTACTACAAGCCCTCAGCAACACCTACTCAAAAGAAACGGTTATACAACAAATTCAAGACCAACTGCACCAGATGACAGCGGAACCAACGAAGACAGTTCACCTCATCTGGGTTCCTGCCCACATTGGTATAGAAGGCAACGAACGTGCCAACACAGCCGCCCGAGATTCCACCTGTCATGAAGATATACTCTACCTACCCCCTAACAAAACCTACATAAGACAGATCATCAAGACGAAACTCCACACGAACAGACTGACTAAGTGGCGCGAAACTACCAACAACAAACTACGAACAGTTAAGGACGACATACAAAACTGGAACTCAGGCACTAACAGACGAGAACAAGTAATAATGACAAGACTCAGAATCGGACACACCAGACACACACACGAACACCTCATGGCAAGACTAGACAACAAAATATGTGAGACATGCAACGAACAACTCACCGTCAACCACATACTAATTAACTGCCAACTCTACACTAACTTACGTACAAACTACAATTTACAACAAGACCTTAAAGACAACTTAAGACTAGACTCAACAATGACTAATAACGTACTGAACTTCTTACAGGCAACCAATATTCAGCATCTAATATAAGTTTAAAATTAATAATGTATCAATAAACTAATTATGTATCAATCATGTAACCTTAGTAATTTCAGACACTAATAGCCAAGCAGCTGAAGTGTCTTAAAATATATATATATATATAAAGTTTAGGTATAGAGTAGAATATAGTAAATAAAAACAAAAAAAAAAGATATTGCTTAGTGGAAATCTTTCTTGAGGGAAAGTATTTTTCTTGAAGTAAAGGGGGGAATGTAACGTTTTAAAAGAAATTTGTTTATTTTATAAACAAATTTAATACGGTACGCTAATGTACAGCAGCCTACTTTATTAAAATAAGACAATATCAGATAGATTTCGGTAACCATGATTACACAATAATATACAAGTAACAAACAGTATTTTATTATTCGTGAAAATCATTTTGGTACGTGGTCAGACCTTCGTTCTCAACAGAAGAATATTATTATACGGTGAAGAGTATAAGTATTTAGACCTTTAAAGGGATTTGTTTTGAGAACGTAAAGGTGAAAAGGACATTGAGTTCCTACGATTTATTCGGATTAATATTGCCACAATACAAATTCACTACAGAGAGCCGCATAACATCTTAAGGTAATAATCTAAATTATTGTGTTGTATTGCTTGTATATTTTTGTATAATTGTATGCGGCGCTTAAAACGCAAGCATTTACCGAAATTTAATGGATATGATCTTATTTTAGGCTCTCCTTCCCAGTATTTCTCCTTTTTCTCTCTCTCTCCCTCTTGGTGCGTCGCTGGAAATATCCAGAGCCAGCTTACGGCATTGGCGTACTGGTTTGGATAATTTGGGGCTGGACGTACAGAGCGTCGAAAGAAGGCAAGGATAGAGGAAACTTCAAGAAAAAAATATCCAGATAAGCCTTTTTAATCAAAATTATTTGTGTTATTGTTTATATATTGTTTATTTTAAATTTTGAATATCAATTGTATATATTTTTTTTATACGTTAGATTTTATTCGGAATGTGTAGGAATATCGTGGCGCTGGTCGACCAACCCGAGAAAGCTTTGTAATCCAGCGCATTCTGGTAAAATCGTTTTAACCAAATTTACCTTTAATTAATATTTTTATTATTTGTTTGTAATTTATAATATTATTATTCTAAATTTATTTTTGGTATCTATATATTTTATTTACTTTTCGATTTTCAATTATAATAAATTTTATTGTTTTGATATTTACTATATTCAGTTGTTGTTATTGACTTATGTCCCAAATATCTCGTTTTAGGTTAGGTTTCGCCTAGTGAGACTGATTTGGTCAGTCTTAGTTAAAATCTAGTCTGTGCATGGGATCTACTGGTCGGTCCCAATTATTTTATTTCAGACCAGTTGGCGCCCTTAAATTTTTTTATAATTTCATGTAATTTTGGAACCGCACGACCGTCTCGGCTGTTTAAAGGCTAGCCACAAAAGACTAAATAAACCTATAGCCGGTGTTTTATAGGTCACATTTCTAGTTTATTAATATAAAAAATAATAAAAAAAATGAAATTTTGCTATTTGGCGCCCCTATGAATCCGGCGCCTGGTGCGACGGCACCGCTCGCACCACCCTTGTTGCGGCACTGGTACCGTTTATAATATTTAACGGCCGTATAGCTCATCATGAAACCACGTGTTGGCCACATAATTTTAATTATTTTTTTATTTCCGAATTCCTGTGTAATTGTGTCGAGATATAAATGTGCTGAAAGTAGTGAGACTCGCGAAAAGGGGGTTGGGACGGTCATGCAAGGTGTGGCGCGGGAAGGCGGACGGCAGATAATGAACAAGTTAATTAGGCGATAAAGTGTAGTGAGCGGTGTGTAATGTCACCACGAAATAATGAGGGCCAACGTCCTCACACTTCTTACTACCTCACACAGGGACGTCCGTCATACGACACCCGGGCAACCAGCACATCGACAACGCTGCACAATTCAAAGAAATATTCGCGACTATAATTACCGAAACGGCGCCACCATCGCCTTGTGAACTTTTGACACGAAAAAGGATAGTCATCTGTCAACGTATGTAAACAGTATTGGTTTATAATCAATTTTTGGTCTAATTTACGTTTTCTTGCTGTATACAGTATATTTAAATTATAACCGAGTATTAAAAAAGTGTATAAATATATGTGAATCCATTTTATGATAAAATTTGCTGCTTGTAAATGAATATTTTCAGAGGTTATATATTGTATGTTGGTGCCAGCTTATACTCACAGAGAAAGTAAAATGTTATACTTTGAACTTAAAACATTTATTTGAATACTTAATATCTACACATATCTCAAGAAATTTTATAGAAAGAGAACTTGTAATTTATTCTACACAAGAAAACTGTCAAATATTTGCAAACTAACACAGTTATGGAACACTCCCATGAAATAACAAGGGGTTTTAATTATATTAACAATAATTTACACAACATTAAACGATTTTCTTGCACATGTGAGACAGGGAAAATGAAAAATTCAACGTTAAAAACTTGTTTAAAATCATCTGAACAGTATAAATTCCCTTCAATAGAAACAAAATTTTAGAATCACTGATAATCTTTCAATCTAATATTCGAAGATGTTCTTCCTGTGATTGACTACCATACACACAACAAGGAGTATTTAATCTTTTTTTCTTAAATTATCACATTTTTCGCTGTAAAAATGGAGTGAGACAATGACAGTAACCTTTTTCGAAGTGTTCGCTTTTTTGCCGCTAGAGGGATACGCGTTAAGTTGAGTCACCAATACTCATCACTATTCGCGACTGCAAATAACAGTGAGACGTCTGGTGGTGACTAGCTAAATTAAACAGAAGCGTATATTTGGATAATATTTGTAGCGTATTGTGCTGCAGTTTATGTGAATTAAGAAGTATTTTAAAATATAGTGACTTAAATACAGTGCATTTTTGCCGAAATATTGTTTGAACAGATAAATATTAAGAAAAAACTTCTGACATATACGCTTCTCGTGCGCCATTAGCTGTTGTATGCAGCGCCGCCAACGTTAGTTTCAGTCGCGAATACTTAAAAAATTTCAAGAAAAACATTGTACTAGAGAATATGTATAACACTGGTCAAAAAATTTAAACTTTTTTTGCTGACTTAGATCTGATACTTGTTAGGGTTTTGTAGGTATGACCAAAAAACCCTTATACCGTCATTTTGTCGTCTGTCTGTCTGTCTGTTCGGTAAAAATTGTAGCCAAACGGCTTAACCTAGAGAGTTGAAATTTGGCATGCTTATACAACTCTTTGACCCGCACATAGGAAAAATACTAAAACATCTAAAAAACATGTCCCCCTAAAAATATAAACAAATATCTGCTCATCGAAAAAAAAATATTTTTTTTTAAAATTCAGAGTAGTGTATCAAATGAAAGCCCTTAGTACGTGGATTAGCGATTAAAATTTTATTTTTGCAAAATAAATTATTTTGACGCGATTATTGCCACAATTGTGTAAAAATTGTCCCACACCCTGTAACCCAGACGGTTTAAAATAAAAATCTGAAAAAAGTAATGTAGATTGGTGTGAACCGGAATAGTACAACAGGAATTTTTGATCAGATTATGTTTTCGAAAATAACGCATTTTTTATGTTTTTAACTAAAATATGTAAAATATTTAATTCGCTATGAAACACAGTAAATGAGTAAGTCTCCGCAGTCCCATGGCTAGCTTTCTCGCTTCCTAATTTGCAAACTACAGTTCGATTCCTGTCAATTTTATTTTTTCTGTTTTTTTTTTTGCTATTTTATTTTGTTTAAATTATTTTGTCAAAATTCTGGTTATATTTTGGCAAATATTGCATTTAATTTGTAAAAGCATAAATTGAATAACCAGTTGGAAGTGTTGAAATTATAATTTAATTCTATGTTTGAATGTATACGAAATCAGAGGGGCGGTGCTTATGACTGAAGCAACCAAAGGAAGCCATAGGCGCAATTTTCAAAATCTTAATGAACCTTGCTATGTAAAAAAAAATACTGCACATATTTAGAACCCTAAATGATGGTATTAGACATTCGAATTCAAAATCATAAAAAAATATTTTAACATAAAATTTGTTTTGGCATCCCAAATAATCATTATTCACTTACTAAATACCTGCGAAACCCTGAAATGTGTGAAAATTCATACTTCACATCAATTTTTTGAACTAATTTTGGGGTGCTGATTTCAAAAATGTTAACAGTTTCTGCCTATCACGTCAAATTTTTGTTCTATCGCATTTTTGTGTTTGTGGGACAGCAGAGCGAGAGATAAGCATTGGACTCAGATAAATTGGCCGGTGAGAATAGATTTAAATGTTGGAGACCCAAACATAATACACGAACCTTTGGTGGAGCGAACAAAAATCATTTTCCCCCCTCTTCATATTAAACTGGGTCTAATGAAGCAGTTTGTAAAAGAGTTGAACAAATATGGTGACTGTTTCAAATATATATCTGAAACATTTCAAAGTTCAGTAATGAGAAGCTAAAAGCTGGCATTTTTGACGGACCACAAATTAGAAAATTAGTGATTGATCCACATTTCACTGTACATATGGATTATATGGAGAAGAATGCATGGCAGTCTTTCGTGGCGCTCATCAAACATTTTCTTGGGAATAAAAAAGCCGAAAACTATGTGGAGGTAAAACTATTTTAACACTCCAATGCATTAAAATGTAATTAAAACTGTTCTCATTTTCTTTCTTTCACTATAAATAAAATTTTAAGAATATTTTTTAATTATTTAGTCCTTATTGTTCGCCAAATTTGTACCAATTGCAGTATCGACGTCTAAAATTAAACGATAGAAGCATTATTTGGCCGAAAATATGTATTTGTGGTAGAGCAAAAATCTGATGTGATACGCAAAAACTGATGTGATATTTGAGTTCAGCAGCACCAAATTAGTAAGAAACAAGATTTAGATGTGTCAGCAAAAATTGTGTTGACCAGTGTAATTTTGTATGATTTCGTAGCTATGACTCAGACAAGTCAGTGGCCTTAAACGCTAAAACGTTTGTACTTGTCGTTTAGTCACTAGCAAGGATATGGATGTAGGTTCATATCCTGCCTATGTCAAATAGTTTATATAAAAAATATTTATAAAAATTACAGGCTATAAACTAGAGATAGGCGTTTACGCGTTTTTTGCGTTTGTCTACTTTACATGTAAATATCGCGTAGACAATGTAATACGTAGTCTATGTAGATAACAAGAGTGGGGTTACATCGCGAAATCGGGCTATCTGATTGGTTAAAAAGTTATTCAATGCATGGCGTCTTTATTACCCAATAATTAATTATTTTTCAAAATATATTAAACATTAAAAATTAAGAAATTTATTTGAATTTCTAAAGTATAAAATGTTATAATTTTTTTAAATTAATTTTTCTTCCAATATCTCTTGCAAATCAGACTTATGTTGATATAAATTAATAGGATTCTGCACTGTTTCCGCAAGGAAATTACTGTGCGTATTTGTAAATAATACAGAAAGAGTAAAAAAAAATACAACTGAATCAAAAATAAATCATTGTCTTTAGATATATTTTTGTTTGGTTTTGATCATTTAATATACAATATTGTGACGAAAATGTCTCTCATGGGACGCATATGGGCTATATTTTTTTTTTTTTTTTTAATTTTACATCGGCCTTTTTCTGCAACGAGGCTAATCGCCGATGTCAGGTGGCGAGCTCCTACACCTGGATGAGGGGTGAATGATTGTGAAAATGGGAGTAATGTAAACATATAATTCTCGCCCGAATAATATTACCAACGAAGGAGGCTCGAACCACCGACCGCCCTGTCAGACTGTTTCTAACAGTCTAAAACCGCACGACTTAATACGCTCGGCCACTCCGTTGGCTCTAGTAAGTCATATTCATGGAAACCATGGAAAAATCTAGAAGTCTTCAGAAAAATATGGAACATTGTAATAATCGAACCGAGTTTACTTGGTAACGGGACGTTTTTATGTAGGTAGTCGGTTTGTTAGTCTTGCCTAGGCAAGATACTGACAGTTTGTGACTCCGGGTGAAAACTATTGTTAATATTCCGCATACTAGTGTAAAATTTATCAAAAATATATGTAAAGACCATAGATTATGTTTTGATTCAGTTTAGAGTATCAATATTTTTATTTGTATAAATTCGTAATTCTTAATAAATTATTTACAAATACTCTGCATTTGCTGTTCCTTGCGTAAACAATTCAGGTCCCTCCAAATAAAGGAATACACCCATCAAATTTGGAAAATTCATCCTAGGACACTTGTAGATAAAAACCGCACCTTTATGCATATTAGCAAGTTATTATTACTTAAATAAATGGTCCCCAACAGTACACATTCTTTCACAAATAACAATCGCATATCTGTTGGCAGATCTAATACTACAAATTTAGACCGAGTCGTAGACCCGATTTTAAACAAAGATATAAATTATAACCAGTTTTAGGTACTAAAAATCATTTTTTATAAAAATATTATGTTATTTCTGTCAAGGAATATTTTACTTAAAAATCGCATTATCTCAAAAACATAAATCATAATTAAAAAGTCAAAATTTGACGTGGCATAGATCATTCATCTTAAAAAGATACATCACTTAGAGGAGACCAGAGGAGAGAGAGAGGAGAGAGAGAGAGGAGAGCGAAAAATACTCTAATGATAACGAAAGAGAATAGGAGAAGAGTGAGAGAGAGAGGGCGATAGAGCGGCGTTAGAGAGAGACGGATGGAGAGCATCGCAAAGTTACCGGCGGTCATTAACCCCGAGGCCAATGTTGTCAAACAGTGACGCCCGTCAATAGGGGGCACACGCTCATTTCATTAATCAAAAATTATTTTTTTAATTAAAACAAAAATGTATATATTTTTCTTGGTAAAATTATTAGTTTTGGAGCTATATACAGAGTTGGCTGAAATTACATTAACACTAAATTAAGACTATTCACATTAAAATTTTGATAGTCGATTATTAGACTTATGACCTTTGAAAATGGTCAAATATCGAAAATATCGTAAGGGGTACTCCTTACGAATTTTTCGATTTTTGAGAAAAAAATTCTTTCTAATTTACTTCAAAATGTGTATACTTATGTATTTTGAGTCGTAGATCTTAAAAATAATCTCAAATACAAGCTACGGTTTACTGTTTTTGAATAAATTCAAAAAAACTGCCAAAAATTACCATATTTTCGAAAATACGAGAAGGTGCTTTAAATATAGTTTTTAGACTGCCAAGCCTAAAATTGGGCCACATACAAATTAAAATAAAAAAAAAAATTATGTGGAGTGTGAATTTTCACACATTTCAGGGTTTCGCAGGTATATAATAAGTGAAGGCGGCATGCTGAGTGTGTAGGGCATATTTTGTTTTGTAGTAATCACGACAAAATGAACGATATTTTTAAAATAATTTATCGTCTGTTAATCTAAGAGCTTTAAAAACAAATTTTGTGTTAAAATATTTTTTTGTTAATTTTAATTCGAATACCTAATACCATTATTTAGGTTTCTAAATATGTAGAGTATTTTTTTTTATATTGCAAGGTTCATTATGATTTTGAAAATTTCACCTATGGCTTCCATTGGTTGTTTTAAGTCATATGCTCCGCCCCTCTGGTTTCGTGTACATAAAACATAGAATGAAAATATAATTCTAACAATTCCAACTGGTTATTAAATAAACGCTCTTAAAAATTAAATGCAACATTTGCCAAAATATAACTAGACTTTTGAAAAAATTTAAAAAATAAAATTGTCTCACCTGCCCGGGAGTCGAGCCTAGTTTGCTGCGTAGCAAGCGAGCAAGCTAACCATTAGACTAGGATACGCCTTCTAGTATAGTGTGTTACATAACTATAACTTTTGTACATCATCAACCAAAAAACAAAAAAAAATAAGTTATTTTCAGAAAACATAATCTGATCAAAAATTCCTGTTGTACTATTCCGGTTTGCACCAATGTACATTTCTTAGAAAATTTTCAGATTTTTAGTTTAAACCATCTGGGCTATAGGATGTGGGACAAAAAATTTTTTGCACAATTTTGGCAAAATCGCATCAAAATTATTTATTTTGCAAAAATAAAATTTTGATCGTTAATCCACGTACTAAGAGCTTTCATTTGATACCCTACTCAGAATTTAAAAAAAAAAATCGTCCTGGTCCCCTTAAAAATTCCTCCCCCACCCCGATTTAGTTGGAGAAAATTAAAAAATTTACAGAAAACTAAGTGCCTGATTCATTTAAGGAATATTTCGAATTGTGAAAAATTCAAAACCATTATATTTTTAACGACAAAAAATGGTGCCCCCCTAAAAAAATTCTGCCCCCCCTAAAAAAAAATCTGCCCCCCCAGATTTTAAAAGCTAACGCCGCCATTGTACTATTATAAGGGAAAATATAATGTGAAAATTTATAATCTTTACTAATTAAGAAAAATATTATTATAAAATTTTTATCAGTACAAATATAGTTTATTTTTACAAAAACAACATGAAAATATTTTTATCAGTCTACCTAAGTAAGTAAAATAATAAATCATTTAAAAATACAATAAAAATAATAATTTATTTATTAACAAACATCTCAACAACAATTAAACAAAATAAAAAGAAACGTGACTTACTTTGATGGGGCAAAAATCTTCTTTCAAAACTCGTAGTTGGTTCATTCCTCACTGGAGGCGCTACTGTTCGAGCTCCTCGCATTACCGACTCATATTTACTAAGATTATCGTAAGCACCGGCTTCAGGAACAGGTGGTGTCAACCCAGGAGTAGTCAAAGCTTTCATCGGATCAAATTTATCACTAAAAAAGTCCAATTCCGGGTTGTAATTAGTATTTTTTCTAGAGTTTTGATCAGATGTGCGACTTGGGGCCGCCATATTTAAACAACTGTCAGATCCATAGAAGCACGTGGTGTACTAGCGGCGGAAGTTGGAACTAAACAGTCGGTAATAATGGAAACTTAAACGTCAAATATTAATTTCTTTTTGTTAATTATATTGTAATTTATAAGTCAATGCTCTGAATTGCGCAAGAAATAAAACAAACGCATCGTTACTGCATTAACTATGCAATCTTTTAAAGAAATGGAAATTTCACTTTCGAAGAAAAGTGAAAAAGTCCACAGGAACTTTCGCCGCATTTTTCTCTATCTCACTCACTCCTCAACCGGTATATAGAAATCTCTTTCTACTTCTAACGCATAAATATAATTTCGAATACAGTTAAAATTGTTTTCAATTGAAAATTATTTTCAATTAAAAATTATTTTAATACGTCAATTTGAAGGCTGCTTGTTTTCGTGCGTCAAAAATTTAGTACGCTTAGATTAATTTTACCATTTTTTTTTTTCTTTTTATATTATTCGAAGAAGCAATTATTACTTTATTGTTAATTTAGGGGTATCAAATTATAGATTTTGAGCCCCAGATTAATAGAGCAAAATTCATTTTTTAAATACTTTTATTTTGAAGCGATTTTAGCAAAATATTCAAAAAATGTTTCCCAGTTTATTTCCCAGAGGAATTAGTTTAAAAATCTGAGTAATGCACTTCAATGTTTGAGAATTATTAGAATTTATTGTAGTTTGAGTTTTTTGAGATTAAGTAGCTCCTAGTAGCATAATATACCTGGATCACAATACAACACCTTCAAATATAAATCACAAGCAGATCAAATAAAACTTGCCTTTTATAACAACAACTCTTATAACAACAACTTACTTTAATAAAATAATCAAAATTAAGCAAACACATTTACTGTAATTCGTTTCTAACGGAACAAGAACTCAACTGCACTAAATTTGTAAAATTGTTGAACAAAAGGTAGGTGTGTTTTGAGCTATTGCCGAAAGATGATGTTAGCTATATTAGATTTTCTTTGGGGGACCATATTAAATGCAGGGCCCATATTAGGACCTTCTTCTTCTACCTTTTGTATTCCTAGTTTGTGCTACCACATGTATTCAGTATTTTTGAATATGTACTTACACTAGTGTAGCTTTAACCCTCTCAGTTAATGAAGGCATACATCCATAAAGTTTTACTGATCCTGAGAGTCCTGAAACATTCTGTAAAAGGGCATTTTGATCATTTTTTCATCAAATCTATTTAAATGCACTGTACTGGAAAGTGGTGTTCTCAAGCGGCATTTTTTGGTACTAATCCACTTTCAAATTTGCCGCCTGTCAAGTCGTCATGTGTTCTGTGAACATAAATTGAAATATGAAAAATCCGTGGAAGCTGCTTTCGAGTCGTGCGGTGCTAACGGCTAACGGCGTTATCCCAGGGGTACAGGTACAGGTCTCTGTTTAAGGTAATATTTTCTAAGCGAGAGAAAGCCATCTATCTTTAGATCGTAGTAACACAGGCTACAACAAAGAACTCTGTTCTATGAACTTTCACTCGAAATTAAAATTCATCTACTAGAATCTAGTGAAAGTCCTCATTTACAATACTGGGATTACTCGAAGATAAACATCTTTATTTACCACCGAACACCGAACACCGACCACCGTACTTTACTTTACTGCACTTATTATTAACTTGCAGTGCATTGCCGTTAGGGGCATCCATGTACGCTCGTGAGTTAATCAGGAAGTTAGGACGCAGTATATTTAGGTGGTTGTACGCCTATATTTTATCACAAGTGTATAAAATATCGCAGCTAGGTTTTTAAGGCTCTAGATGGGATATTACTGTGAACCCCTTCTTTTTTTATGTATAATCTAGATTTAAAAAATTATGTGAAGTGTGAATTTTCACACATTTCAGGGTTTTGTAGATATTTAAAAGTGTAAGAAGCCAACAATAATACTGGATGTCTTGGAATATTTTTTCTATAATCACATCAAAATCAACAGTTTTTTGATAATCGTTTTATTAGTATTAAAAGCAGCCATTTAATTTTTTTAAACAAAATTTAAATGCGAAATTTTCGTCACAATAAAATTTAAATTTTAGATACCTTAAAAACAAAAAACTAAAGTAATTCTAACCAGGGATGGGGAGTCGGAGTCGGAGTCGGAGTCGGGAGTCGGGAGTCGAGGAGTCGAAGCTTTTTGGAGGAGTCGGAGTCGGAGTCGGGAGTCGGAAAAAGTTATCGACTCCCGACTCTTTGACTACATATTTATCAAGGATGAGAACAATCCGAAAGCGAAAGCAAAATACCATACTACCAGAATTTGTTAAAGAATGGGAACAGGAACGACATTTTTTCTCTGTTCATGAACGAAAATGAAATTAAAAATATTCAATTCCGGTTTCCTTCATGCTTTTCAGTTAAAAATTTAGTTAATTTTTAGTAATATCTAATTTTTCTTTTTTTGTATACTTTGTTTATTATGTTAAAACGAAACTAAACTGGATTTTTATTTTCTCAAGTTGTAACGGGCTTTGTGATTATTTTATGTTTCATGTTGGCAGCTAAAATTTATATGTCAAAAGAAAAAAGTGACATGTTATGAAAAATAAAGTACAGTCTGTTCCAAACGATTAAGCGGAACTAACTGGAATTTTCATTTTTGTAAGTTGTCATTAGCTATTTTTTTATATATTGAAGTTGGCTTTTCCTGAACAAAATGATCAAAAGCTTCAATCAAACGGTAAAAGTAACTAGTATTGAAAATCTAGTTCCGCCTAAATCAAAGTAACAGACTTTATATAAAATACAATAGAATTTTTTTTTAAAACTAATATATTTGAAAATTTGTATTAAAGATGATTCAATAGTCAAGATGAAATGAAAATGACATTTTATAAAAACAGCTCGCCCCAACCCAAGATATTTAATGTAAGTATAGTCTGTTTGCTTGGTTTAAGCGGAATTATATATCGAAATCTACTAACTTTTAAGGATTGAATGAAACTTTGTATCATTTTGTTTAACAAAAGCCCACTTTGATAGTTAAAAAGTAAACTCGTGATAATTTGAGAAAATAAAAATTCCATTTCGTTCCGCTTAAACATTTGGAATAGACTTTACAATTTACCAGTGAAAGGAGTCGGGAGTCGGAGTCGGAGTCGGAGTCGATTTTCAAAAATACCGACTCCGGAGTCGAGAGTCGGGAGTCGATAATTTTTCTATCGACTCTCCATCCCTGATTCTAACAATAGATTGAATTTTTACGTATAACTGTAGGCGAAGCCTATTGAACACTATACACAGCACGTGAACTCGATTGTCAGCTGTTAAACAAATTTTATTACATTTTTAATTTAAAAATAGACACACCCTACCTTAGCCATAAATACAAAAAATCAGTAAAATTAGTAGCCATAATTTAGCCATGAATATAAAAAAAAAACTTATTTTGTCAAAAACACAAAAATTGCGATATTTTCCAAAAACGAAATCTGATCAAAAATTTCTCACGGTTTAGATTAATGTACATTACTTAGAATTTTTTCAGATTTTTATTCTAACCCCCTTGGTTTAAAGGAGGCGGGACAGCGATTTTATTACTACACTTTTGAAACTTGTTTGTTTGAAACGGGGCACCCCGAAAATCTCCTTTATTTGTAAAGATACAAAAAATCTTCAGAACAAAAGTTAAACTAGACAAAAAGGCCCATCTAAAGGTTACTATAAGAATTCTGAGGCACTTCCGGTTTCACCGGAAATGATGTCAACTTTTGATCTAGCATAGGGAATCGATAATTTTATATTTTTTTCCTAAAAGTACATTAAATTAGCTTTACAATGACACCAAAAAATCATATTTTTATGTTAACCATTTCAAAATGGCGACCATTTATTTACAAAATAATAATCAACATAAGTTTTACAAAGTTGAACATAACAAGCTTTGAAAACAATAAAAAAAGAAACAAAATATCTCTAAAAATTACGTTACAGCAAAATGTATATTATAAAAGTCGTACGAAGTACGAGCACTCAAGCTAGTTATTAAATAATAAAGTGATATTTTGCATAGAAATTTAGTGCTTTTAATTATTTTAAGTTATTTAACAAATTAAATTAAATTTACAATTTAACAATATCGACTATATATTAAAAGCGTATGGATATGAGGAAGAATTTATATTCTGTAGTATCCCTGAATGAAATAAATACATAAACTTATGAAAATAAAATGAGATATTTTTGTTATTATTTACCAAATAAATGTATAGAGCATTGAAGGACCTCTACACTAGTTATACCGGTAAACAAAAAATAATGAATTTATTACAGTAGGTATTTATCATATTTATAAGGTTAAAATAATTATGTTCCTTTGTGTGAAATTGTTAGAAAAATATTACGTATAAACGAGGCGCGTTCTTGAAAATGGCCTTGCGTAGGTTCCTAACAGCTTCAAATTCACAATACGCACCAGCACACGCACGTACGCACTTAAATACATGCATACATAAGCCAAGACCCTGCGGAGACGAAAGGTGTAATTTGCCCTGTTGAGTAGAGCATGTTGCTTCATTCACATTTATTTTATCAAGCTACCGCTAGGAGAAGTTATTATAAGCCTTGTTCGTAGAACTATTTCCAATGATTTACTACCGTCAGGACGCAAGCGTAGAGTTATTTTAACGCAAGCGTAGAGTAATTTTAACGCAATCCTAGAAACTCGCCTGCTTCTGACGATAATAAACCGTTAGAAAATGCTCTACGGACAGACCTTTTATAATAGATCAATTTGTCAGATAAATTTTCTATCAAAAAATAATTGCTATCAACAAATAATGTGAAAAATAGTGTTATTTTCTTTTCATTCGGTTCCCATTACATAATTAATAGTTTTGTTGTAGTTATCCCTGGTAAGTTCGCAACCATCTTGACACCTGTGTATTGCATAGCATATAGGTCGTACTGTCAGGAGTAAAGAATTTGCGTAAAAATTATTATTTATTACTAGCTGCAGGCGCGCACACAAGATTGGGGGGGGGGGGGCAGAAGACCAAATTATTTAAATTATGAATAAGGTTCTCATTCTCTCAAGTGATGATCTAAAAATCAGCTGTGGCCATCACAGGACCGACCACCATCGTAAAGTACTTATAAAAAATACATTCTAGCAGCAGAGTAGAAATAACTTGGCCTAATATTTTCTAACAGAGATATTATTTGTCATGACCATGGAAACGTTACTTATAAGTATGAAAAAATTGAGACTATTCACAAAAATCTTAAAATCGACAGGAGTAGACTCTCATTTTTAGTCAACCGATTTTTACCAAAAGGTGATCAACTCATGCCATTGATGGGAGAAGCTTAAATATGAAGTTTCATAAAAATCCTTTCAGCCGAATTTGCTCTACACGTGTACACAGACGGACAGACAGACGGACAGACGGACAGACAGACAGACAGACGGACAGACAGACGGACAGACGGAAGGACAGACAGACCGACAGACATCATGCTAAAAATAGTCAAAACGTTATGTAGAGATCTCAATTCGTGGAGATCCATCGAAATCTTGAAACGTCAAAATTGGTATGATCACAATACCTCCCTTATATATGTTGGCGGTCGGTAAAAAAACAAATGGTCTTCGTTTCTGAAATACAAGCTATGAAAGGTCCTCGCTTTTGAAATAGAAGTCATGACCTAAAAAAATGTCATCCCTTCTAAAATACAAGTGATGACCTAAAAAAAAGTCCTGGTTACTGAAATACAAGTGATGACCCTAAAAAAAAGGTTCTCACTTCTAAAATATGTTTACCTAAGACGGTGGTAATAAAAGTTTCTAGTGTGTTTTTTTTTTATTTCCTTCTTTCTTAGGGGGGGGGGTCCCCCCTTTGAGTGCGCTACTGACTAGCTGTAGACCTTTTATAATAGATCAATTCGTCAGATAAATTTTAAGTTATCATAGAATAGGGTTACCAACCGTCCTACTTTAGTAGGACATGTCCTACAATTTACCTCCTTGTCCTACGTCCTACCTACTGTTAAAAAATATCGGAAATGTCCTACTTTATAGTATTTTTACTTTTGAAGACGCCTTAAATTTAAATGGCAAAACAGTTAATGATGGTTACATTTATTTCAAAGTGTTTTTTTTTTCAGTTAAAAATTTAATGTTCGTGAAATTTAATTATAAAAATAAAACATGTTTAGAATTTTTCTATGATATCATTAAGGATAAAGCTTTATTAAAAAAAGCAGGTACATCTAAAAAATATGATTTTATTTAAAAAAAAGAAAATATGAACGTCAACCAATAAACATATCTAATTATATTTTTTATTATTATATATTTAAACTTGATTGTTAATTATTTATTGGTTGTTTCTTACGAATTATACATAAAGAAATTTTAAAAAATGTCCTATGATCTATTTTATATATTTATTTCTAAAATGTGATTTTGTTAAATATAAAGAAAGATGTGAACCAATAAATATATAATTAAATTTTCATATTAGTAGTATTACTTATTATTTATTGATTGTTTCTTGTTAATTATATGTATTAAGAAATTTATAAAAATGACCTATAATTTATTTTATAATTTTATTTCAAAAATTAAATCATAATTAATTAGGGTTGGATCCCATAATAAGGCATTTTTTTTATAATGAGGCCTTTTTGAAAATTTGTTTAATAATATATAATCTATAATAAAATGTTTTTATAATTTTATTAAACAAATTTTAAAAAAAGCCTCATTATAAAAAAAGGCCTTATTATGAAAAAAGGCCTTGTTATGAGATTTAACCTTATTTATGTACCTATATATTTCGTAACATAATAAAAATTTAAAAAAAAACTGTCCTATTGTGTCCTACTAAACTACTATTTTTAGTAGAAATATCCTACTCTGTCACGAGAGACATTTGGTAACCCTATCATAGAATAAATTATATATCTATCCGATTTAAATGTAGAAAGTATCTAAAAAATTGTATTTCTTTTTTCTTTCTTTAAATGTGTGTACGTGTATAAAAATCTATACGTTGTATCAAAAATATGCTAACAAATTCAATTTAATTTGATATTATTTATGAAATTTAATTTATTCTTATTAAAATTTGCAGTTTACAGTATTAAAAATATATTTATTTTTACTAGCAGTTCTTGATCGTTCTATTCTAAGCAATGGCGCACCCAGGGAGGGTGCCCAGGGGACCCCCCCCCCTAAGAAGGAAGGAAATAAAAATAAAAATACACAAACACACTAGAAAAATTTTAAAATAGATAGGACCTTTTTTTTTAGGTCGTCACTTGTATTTTAGAAGTGAGGACCTTTTTTTTTAGGTCTACACTTTGTGTTTCCCCCCCAACAAATAATGTAAAAAACAGTGTTAATTTCTTTTCATTCGGTTCCCATTACATGATTAATAGTTTTGTTGTTGTTGCTCTTGGTAAGTCCGCAACCATCTTGACACTGGTGTGTTGCATAGCATGTAGCTCGTACTGTCAGGAGTAATGAATTTGTAACATAAAATTTATTATTTATTACCAACTGTCGTACCCATGCTTTCAGTGACGTACGCAGGAGGGGGGAATAATGGAGATAAATCCCCCGAAAATTCGAAAAGAACTAAAATTATAATAACCGCATTTCAAGATTGCTCGCCTTTCCAATATTTATAAATGCTGTTGTGAAAAATCCCCCCAGAAATATTTTTCTGCATACGCCACTGCGTACTCCGTACGATTTTTGTTATATACTTTTTTGCTATGATGTATATGATAAATGAGATTTACATTTCAAGTAGAAAAGTAAATATTCATTTCTTAATTGAAAACCTGTCTTTTATAAATGTGTTTCATGTTAAGTAAATAATAAGTGAGATACTTCATTTATAGGTAGCGCTCCCCATAACCCCGAAATATAATTAAAATATGTTATTAAAGTTCCTTCATTACAAACATATTTTAATACTATAATCTGTCTCATTTTGTAATACGAAACTAGATCTGGTTACTTTGGTGACTGTTGTGGTGTAAATAGACTTTTATGGAAACACGTGAACTTGTAAATCTGGCTTTTAAATTTATGATTAAGTATTATTATATCGAGGTTATATTCAATCAAAAACTACATATGTCAGATAACAAAGTTTTTGAGTGAATATAACCTCGATATAATAAAACTTAACCAAATATTAAAAGCCAGGTTTACAAGTTCACATGTTTCCATAAAAGTCTATTTACACCACAGCAGTCACCAAAGTAACCAGATCTAGTTTCGTATTACAAAATGAGACAGTTATAATTAGTAAACTTTTGTTACAGTCTGTTCCAAACGGTTAAGCGGAACTAGATTTTGCAATCTAGTTACTTTCATCGTTTAAATCGTGCTTTTCGGCCGTTTTGTTTAAGCTTTGTAAATCATACTTACAATAAACATTTTTTGGTAATTTTTTTCATCATTTTAAAATGTCATTTTCTTTATATATTAATTTTTTGTGTCATTCTTATTACAAATTTCCCAATTATTTATATTTTTGTCATTAAAATACATAAAAAAAATAATTGACATTGACATATATCATACGTTTCCATGGTTTCATTGTTGGAATTTTAAATTTTGACATTCCAACGTGAAAAATTAAATAACCCTAGCAAGGTCCCTTCTCGTGACAACCTAAAAGAACAAAATTCCCATTTAGTTCCGCCTAACCGTTTGAAACAGACTGTACACATATTTTTCTGTGAACTCAATAATAAGGGAGATAGTGTTTCAATAAACAGTTTTAACCCTGAAACACCCCTCTAGAGTAAAAATTTTGAGATGCCTTATAGCCTATGTTCGAATCCAGGTTTCACTCTATCATCATATCATATCAAATTATGTTAAAATGTCCAGCCGTTTTAGCATGAATCTCGGATAGCCAAACAGACAGAA
Organism: Liopterus haemorrhoidalis; assembly: GCA_963971575.1. Classification (NCBI taxonomy): domain Eukaryota; kingdom Metazoa; phylum Arthropoda; class Insecta; order Coleoptera; family Dytiscidae; genus Liopterus; species Liopterus haemorrhoidalis. The sequence goes on along the minus strand of OZ020622.1, from coordinate 43,611,057 downwards.
GTACATACAGACTGATAAAAATTGAATTTTGCGGATATTATCTTATCAGGTAATTGAAAAAAATGCATTGAACAAAAAAGTTTTATTTTCTGACTAATTTTCTGACAATTTTTGTTGTATATATTTTTCTGTTAAATTATTAATAAGGGAATAATATTTTAATTTTTTAAGTAAACAGTTTTACTCTTAAAAGAGCCCCCCTATTTTTGATTTTAGTTTTTTAATAAAAATATTTTAATAAGAATTTTTTTATACAAGTATAATGTTTTAAATTTTTTTAAGAGTTTTAACCCTGAAACACCCTCCTAGATCAAAAAAAAAAAAAAAAACAGGTTTAGCCTTCAATTTTATTACATTTTTTTAGATTATATTATACCCCTGATATGTCCGCAACCATCTTGACACCGGTGTATTGCGTAGTGTTTAGGTCGTACTATCAGTTGTAAAACACTTCTTAGAACATAAAGTTTATTATTTGTTGATTATCCAATAATTATGACATTATTAACTACTCAATAATATTTTATGATTATATCTTATAATTTGATACGTATTTTATGAGTGTAATATTTATTTTTTATTTGTTTTCCAGATACCAAAAAGTAGCAGTTATTTTCATGTTTTGGAAACGGTGGCAAATTCACCCTGACATTATAAGGTGAGTATGGAGTATTTTTCATCCAGTATCACACATTTTTATTTACCAGTTACGGAGTAAGGAAAGTAGTGTAATAGGGATTTACATGTTTTTTTTTGATAAGCCGTACCCTACTATGCCCTAATTCGCGTCAAACTATTATCATTTCAAGCCAAATTTCACCTCTCTAGATGCTGATGTTTAGCCGTAATTCCTACTCAACAGACAGAGAGACGCACAGACCAAAAGATACGTATACAGACAAACTGGTAGAGTAGATTCAAATATAGAAGGATACACGATGTTACAAAATAGCGCAAACAAGATAACGCCAGTGGCGGAGACAAATAAAATATTTTCAAACCAAATGGGACAATTAAATAATATTTTTTATTGAATTAGTTAAGGAACGATTTAAAAGCTATATATTAAAATATAAATGAAAAAAATATAAATAAAATGCTGTTTAATATAAATATGTCAGTCATAAATGACAGAAGGCAAATTAATTATGAATAAAAAAAAAAAATGCCGACCAGACGGGGAAAAAATATATATTGCAGTAAAATTAATTTTATTATTAAATTTATATCGGTCATATGTACTCTTAGAGACGCCAGTTGCAGCAATCACTCGTTCCCGAAAATTTGTTACAGGATTTGTTATTTACTTCCTCCTTCATGAACTGCATAACATTATTAATAATTTCGCGGCTCTGGCTATGAAGCACTTGTCCTTTACGTCCCACTAATTGCTTCTGCATTTTGTAAAACACTGTTTTTAAAATCAAACATAAATTAATTTCCTAACTTAAGCTTATCCTACTGTTCTATTACCAAATATGTATTTTTCTATTTACGTCGTCTTCCACTAACAAATAATTAGTATTAAAAAATACGATTTTAGATTGTAGATGTATTCTAATAATATAGATATTTTATATAAACACGTTGGAAGCTCCTAACTCATATAAGACTTCTACGGCTATGAGTAACAAACCTAACACTCCTATTATAAGTAAATTAGACCTGTCCAGACGAAAAATGGTTTCTGCACACTTTTATTGATGTACTCAACTCTATTTGAATCGACTCTAGATAAATATACAGAACAACAGAGTATACAAAAAGAAAGACAGATAGACCGGCAAATAGACGGACCGATAAACGGACAGACATTATTGTTTGTACATAAATACAATGGTGGGGGTATCAACTTGGTCAAGTAAATAGAAGTGTACTTGATCAAGTATTACATGATTTATGATGCAAGTTACTAAATTTAGCTACTAAACAGGTGTAAACCCGGCATTAGTTTCCAATCACCAAGTAACGGGTGTTTTTTTTTTGAGGTATAGAACTTTAAATTGCAATAAAACAACGATGGATTATTCGATTGACATGAATTTTTTTTTATTCGAAAGATAATCTTGTGGCATTACATTAAATCATACCAACAAGACGGCGCATCATGTCACACAGCTCGTGCCACAATCGATTTATTGAAAGACACGTTTGGTGACCGCCTAATTTCACGTTTTGGACCTGTGAATTGGCCTCCAAGATCTCGTGATTTAACACCGCTGGACTACTTTCTGTGGGGCTATGTAAAGTCATTGGTCTATGCGGATAAGCCACAAACGCTTGACCATTTGGAAGACAACATTCGCCGTGTTATTGCCGATATACGGCCACAAATGTTGGAAAAAGTCATCGAAAATTGGACGTCCAGATTGGACTACATCCGAGCCAGCCGTGGCGGTCATATGCCAGAAATCATATTTAAAATGTAATGCCACAAGATTATCTTTCGAATAAAAAAAAATTCATGTCAATCGAATAATCCATCGTTGTTTTATTGCAATTTAAAGTTCTATACCTCTAAAAAAAACACCCATTATAATAGGAGAGGTAGAAACGGCACACTGACCACGTGGCTTTCATAAATATGGCCGACAGTCTAGAAACGGAGAACTTATCTTCTTTGTCCCAATACGCCTGTCTAGGCGTTAGAACCTTTTAAGTAAGAGGAGTTTTAATATGTGTTATCTATTTTCAGAACATTGCTAAAGTGCGTGGAGGTGTCTATATACGTGAGGAGATAACCGGGCGGTGAGGTGACCACCGGCGTGTGACGTGTGACCTCAGGGTGAGAGGGTGGGCAGGTGTCGAGAGTGAGGGAGGGACTCCTGGTGCGGAGCTGTTGTGGAGATCGGCTCCACGGTGGCGGACACCCATGTGCTCGGGGCGACCTCGCCCCTTTCACTGGCGATGCCCTTCATAGACAACGACCTACTCTGGTGTCCGGATAACGATGGCAAGATGGTCGATCTCTCCTCCTGTCTTCAGGTCAGTACCACTCATACAAACAATCAGCAATAATATGCTCAAAAATTAAGTTCGATATTGAATATTACGATTCAATATTCATAACTGCGAGTTATTCGTCTTAGACCTCTTTCTCTAGACCAGTGGTTCCGAATTTTGCAAGCTGGAGGACCCCTTTTATAAATAAAATATTTTGGCGGACCTCTATATATTAGATTGTGTTTTTGAACTGATATTAATTAATAATTAATATAAATAAAGCAACATTTGAATCAGTTTTTAAAAACATTTCTTTGAACTAAAAAATTGTAAAGAATAATATTTATTAACATAGAAAAGAAGAACGAGCCCGATGACAAATAAAAAAATTGATGTGAAGTGTGAATTTTCACACATTTCAGGGTTTTGCAGGTATTTAGTAAGTGAATGATGATTATTTTGGATGCGAAAACAAATTTTATATTAAAATATTTTTTTTGTTAATTTTAATTCGAACGCCTAATACCATTATTTAGGTTTCTAAATATGTGCAGTATTTTTTTTTATATAGCAAGGTTCATTAAGAATTTCAAAATTGCGCCTATGGCTTCCATTGGTTGTTATAAGTTCCGCCCCTCTGATTTCGTGTACATTGAAACAGAATTAAATTATAATTTAAACAATTTCCACTGGCTATTAAATTTACGTTTTTAAAAATTAAATGCAACATTTGCCAAAATATAATTAGAATTTTGAAAAAATAATTTAAACAATATAGAAATTAAAAAAAAAAAATATATATAGTCTCTTCTCCAGGGTTCGATCCCTATCGGATCGGGTTACATGAGTGAAAAGTCAGCGTCAAATACCACTAGACCAGCACACACGTTAGAGTTTTACTTGTTACAAAGCTATAACTTGTGTACATTATTAGCAAAAAATCACAAAAAATGCGTTTTTTTCCAAAAACCTAATCTGATCAAAAATTCCTGTTGAACTATTCCGGTTCACACCAATGTACATTACTTAGAATTTTTTCAGATTTTTAGTTTAAACCATCTGGGCTACAGGGTGTGGGACAAAAAATTTTTTGCACAATTTTGGCAAAAATCGCTTCAAAATAATTTATTTTGCAAAAATAAAAATTTTATCGTTAATCCACGTACCAAGGACTTTCATTTGATACCCTACTCAGAATTATAAAAAAATATTTTTTTTTTTCGATGTGCACATATTTGTTTATATTTTTAGGGGGATATTTTTTTTAGATGTTTTAGTATTTTTCCTATGTGCGGGTCAAAGAGTTGTATAAGCATGCCAAATTTCAACTCTCTAGGTTTAGCCGTTTGGCTACAATTTTTACCGAACAGACAGACAGACAGACAGACAGACAGACAGACAGACAGACAGACAGACAGACAGACGACAAAATGACGGTATAAGGGTTTTTTGGTCATACCTACAAAACCCTAAAAACTGGGCGTAGATAAAAATTGTTATTTATTTTTTCTGTAATGCGCCTCCTAGCAGAAATACTGGTGAATACTATGACTATAATAACCTTGAAGAGATATAATAACCTTGATGCGCATGCGCGCATAATCGCCTGCTACGATGTGTATGAAACGGCAAATTATTAAAACTTCCAGTGACGTCGTCTCGCCATTAAATAATCACTCCGTATATGTGTCGCAAATAACTAAAGCATTTTTTAAGCAACTACTTTTATTTTATTTATTAATTTTATATTGTTATTAACTTTATTGAACATTTTTAGGATGCAGCGGCGGTCCCAGTTGGTCAGGCGGGTCAGTCAGGCTCAATGGGAAGTCTCGGTGAACTCTCCCAGAGTGACCTGACCTCCCTGGTGGCTGGCCTCCCTGGCCCAGACCAGGAGGAGGACAACCACATGCCGGACACTGAAGACATCTTCAAACAATTGGGGGAGTCTGCCTTTGAGTTGGATCATTTCTTCAACGACTTCAACGCCACCGAGATTAAGGTGAAGGCAAAAACTACTTATGGTCGATAATTGAGACGCAAAATAGTATAAACTGCAATTGCCATGCTCAAAACATATCTCTTAATAAAATACAAAAATATCTTTTTAAAATTTTAGGTTTAGGTGTAGATGTTTTGAATTTCCCGCCAATTTTACAAACTGATCAGTAGCGACATCTATGATTGAATCGACTAAGATTGTACAGAGTATTTTGGGAACTATTTAATCATTGCTAACTTTTTTTATATTCAAATGTTTTTCCAATTTAATATATTTATTTGTAATATACTTCATCTTTCCTAATTTACCCGCCTTCGTAGTTCTTACAATTAAGACGTTTGCAATGCTTAAACAGTTCCCAAAAACACTTTGTTTATGCAAACAAATTGACCAGATAAAAAAAAAGAACAAGTAAAAACTAATATAGGCTATTCCAAACGTTTAGGCGGAACTAGATTTTGAAATCTAGTAATTTTTATCTATTAATTCGGACTTTTGATCATTTTGTTTAAGCTTTGTAAATCATACTCACATTGCAAATTCTAGATTAAATTGATTGTCATTATAAAATGTCCTTTTCGTTGCATTTTAATTTTTTGTCATTCTTAGTAAAAATTTCACATTTTTTTTTTTGCTTCAAAATATGTAAAAAAGTATTAAAATTTTTAATAAATTCACATACCAACGTCAAACATGAAATAACCCAACAAGGTCGCTTCTCGTGACAATCTAAAAAAATGTAATTCCCGTTTAATTCCGCCTAAACGTTTGGAATAGCCTGTAACTAATAATTTTGGAGCTATAGCCTGTTTTTTTGGTTTAAGCGGAACTAAATTTTCAATTCTAGTAACTTTTACTGATTAAGTGTGGCTTTTGTTCATTTTGTTTACCAAAAGCCCACTTCAAACCTATAAAAGAGATCTCATGACAAGATAGAAAAATAAAATATCCACATAGTTCCGCTTGGAAACGCTTGAAATGGCCTATAACTACGTATTCTGAGCTATATTTCCCATGTTCATATATAACCTTTTATTAAATTATGAAAATAACTCATTAAATTTCAATGTTTTAACTTACATGTTATAAATTTACCGCCAGTTTTAAGAACTGAATGATGGTGACATCTATGACTGAGAAACAAAATTTAATACTTGAACAACTTATTAAACGTAAAGATGTTTGAATTTTCCATAAACATTGTGCCTGCCCGCAATTTTCTAACACTCGATCAATAGCTAAATCTTTAAAATAGTTTTATTTTGTCATACACTTTTAAACGTACACAGGATATGTGTACCGAAAGTACTAGATCGTATATGTTTCAAATTTTCCGCAAATATTAGTTTGATCCGAACTTGGTGACATCTGTGAACAGACTTTTAAACTAGCATACACCTACTATTAAAGAATTGTAAAAAAGCCGCAATACACTATGTGTATATGTACTTTTCAACAGGTAAAGAACCCTTGTTAACTCCCAAGAACCCAATTTATAAAAATATATTAGATTTTTTGAAATATCTCACAAAATATTTTAAACTTGCCACTGTTGTGACATCTATGAATGAAATAGTACACTATCATTCGAAAATGTCCCAGTTTTAACAATTCTAAACAATTTTCTAATTTTTTTAGCAAGAAGAAAACAATAACAACATCCCAAACTCTCATTCAGAACAAAACTGTGGTAGTTCACCCACCAACATAAAAAATGCGCAAATGTTACTTGAAATGCGAACAGTTGCACGTAAATTCAATATTGCCGCCGCGAATCCATTACTCGCCGAGAAACTGTCTACACCTAGCGGCCAACATGGACAACACATGAACTACGCACACAGAAACCAGGTGGCGGAACCTACACTAAAAGTTGATAAAGGTAGGTAAAATAAACTTTTAACGAATAATATTATCAAATAACAACTGCAAATTATAAATTATTAATTAAAACAGTTAAAATTGATGCGAAATAAGTTAATTACATAGAAAATTTATATAATTTGTTATATTCACGCCTACAACATATGCAACCAATTCATCACGCCTGTTATGAGTATTGTATATACAAACTATTCATCTAAGTTATACGTCCTACATAACAAATAGGTTCTGCGGGCAGTATCATTGCGCCTAACCTTTAATTTTACAGATTAGCACTACGTATAAATCTCAGAGATTGCAAGTTTGTTATGCAAAACTAACAATCTGAAATAAAATTAGTAACAATCTATACTTCAAAATTTGCATCGAATTTTCATCTCTGTCATAGGTGATTTTTAATTGAAAAAAAATTATTGTAAACATGTTATCTCTGAATAACTTAATAGTAAATATCATACAATAATTTTCTTTAATTTTCTAAATATATTTGTGAGATTCAAACAACCTTTATACATATATTGTTTTGTGTAATGTTCAAATAATACGTCAACATTTTTTTCGACACGATTGTTTATAATTTAAAAAAATCAGCTGTGGCCACCACAGGACCGACCGCCATCATAAAGTACTTATATAAATTACATTCTAGCAGTAGAGTAGAAATAACTTGACCTAATATTTTCTAACAGGGATATTATTTATCATGACCATGGAAACGTTACATATAAATATGAAAAAATTGAGACAAAAAATTTCGAAAAATTTTACAGAAATTATTTGAAATTTTTCGTTTTATCAAAAAACGTCTCAAATAAAAGTTATTAGTTATTGCTTTTATAGCAACTTTTGTTTAATAAATTTTTTCGAGATATTTTTCTTTTGTGAAATATTCACAAAAATCTTAAAATCGACACGAGCAAACTCCCATTTTTAGTCAACCGATTTTTACCAAAAGTTGATCAACTTGTGCCATTGATGGCAGAAGCTTAAATATGAAGTTTCATAAAAACCCTTTCGGCCGAATTTGCTCTGCACGTGTACACAGACAGACGGACAGACGAACAGACAGACGGACAGACAGACAGACAGACAGACGGACGGACAGACAGACCGACAGACATCATGCTAAAAATAGTCAGAACGTTATGTAGGGACCTCAATTCGTGGAGATCCATCGAAATCTCGAAACGTCAAAATTGGTATGATCACAATACCTCCCTTATATATGTTGGCGGTCGTTAAAAAAAATCATCGAATAATACTATACTTGATGTTAACGGAATGCCACTTAGTACACGTGTTTTTTAAATTTTTTTATTCGAATAGAATTACAATTCAATATTGTTTCCCTCAAAATAACTTCCTTGGGAAGCTACACAGCGCTGGAGACGGTTCTTCCAATCCTCATAGCAGTGCTGGAACTCAGATACTGGAATAGCTTTCAGCTGGTTGGTTACGGACGTTTGAATGTTTTCTAGTGTCCCAAAATGACGTCCCTTGAGGTGATTTTTCAATCTTGGGAAGAGGAAAAAATCAGGAGAATAAGGAGGCTGAGGAGCCACAGGAATGTTTTTACTGGCCAAAAACTCGTTTATTGAAATTGCTGTGTGTGTGAAATTGGTCCTGTGAAAGGTTTTTTAAAACACATTTTTGCGTAGATTTTTTTCATCACCAATGCATTGTTCAAAATCTGATGAACAGTAGTGTGTCAAATTCAACTCTTCCCCGATCATTCTGACTGTCAACCGACGATCTGAACGCACAAGATCCCGGATTCTGTCCACATTTTCATCGGTTCTTGAAGATGAAGGCCTTCCGCTGCACGATTCATCTTCAATCAACTCTCTTCCTTCTGAAAATGCCTTAAACCACCAAACCTGGGTCCTTGACAAAACACTGTCTCCATAGGCCTGCTAAAGTTTTGCAAAAGTTTTCGTTGCACTGTTCCGAAGTCTGAAACACCGTTGCTCGAAATGAATGTCACTCATTTTTAGAACGCACTAGAGAAAACTGTTTTTGACATCAATGGCACGAGTTGATCAACTTTTGGTAAAAATCGGTTGACTAGAAATGGGAGTTTACTCGTGTCGGTTTAAAAAATTTTGTGAATGTTTCACAATAGAGAAATATTTCGAAAAAAGTTATTAAACAAAAGTTGCTATAAAAAGCAATAACTTTTATTTGAGACATTTTTTGATAAAACGAAAAAAAAATTGAAAAATATTTCCAAATTTTTCCCTAATAGTTTTAGGTCATTACGGACCAAACATTAATTTTTTCTAGACAAAATAAGATGTGAGAATTCCAAAAATTCAAACCTCAAGTCTCTATCTCTTACCTTTTTTGAGATAAGATTTTTTAAATTCCATTAAAATCAAAATTTTCCCTAATAGTTTAACTATTAAAATTATTAAACAAAAGTTGCTATAAAAGCAATAACTTTTATTTGAGACATTTTTTGATAAAACGAAAAAAAAATTGAAAAATATTTCCAAATTTTTCCCTAATAGTTTTAGGTCATTACGGACCAAACATTAATTTTTTCTAGACAAAATAAGATGTGAGAATTCCAAAAATTCAAACCTCAAGTCTCTATCTTTTACCTTTTTTGAGATAAGATTTTTTTAAATTCCATTAAAATCAAAATTTTCCCTGATAGTTTAACTATTAAATTTATTGAACAAAAGTTGCTATAAAAGCAATAACTAACAACTTTTAGAGACATTTTTTTTGTATGTATGCAGCTACGTTTCCATGGTTATCGTAAATTATAAATACCCATTAAGAAATTGTCAACGTAATATAATACGTTATTGTCTTTTACAATAATAATTACTTTGCTGCTAGAATGTATTTTATACAAGTACTTTGTGATGGTGCTCGGTCCTGTGTTGGCCACAGCTGATTTATTATGTAATGTATACCATATTTTCGAACAAAGGGAGTATTATTCAATAACATATATTTTTTTAAGTTTAGTATAATAATTGTATAAGATTAGATTACAAAGATTGGAAAAAATGATTTCAGTTTAAATATAAACATATTTTATTATTTAAAAAAAATCTGATTCTGATTAATACTAATAAGTGAAATGTTGAAACAACTTGTTCATTTTGTTTGCATAAATTTGTTTTTCGTTCTTATCAATTTTATCAATGTCAATTTTAATATTTCCTTATTTCATAAGCCAAATAAACACAGCACTAGGAAATTACTTAAAATACTAAATATTTAATAGACAAATAATCAATAATGCAATAAATATATACTATCAACAAATACGTTCACAGTTTCTAGTCAATGAAATAATTTGTCAATGGCTTTGTTATTGAAAAAACTATTGTAGTATAATATAGAGCAGTGGTACTTAACCAGGAATGCACGCACCCTTTGCGGTTGAGAGAAGCTTCTTCTGGAGGTATGACCGAAAGCTTTATTTAAACTTCTTGATTATCAAATACATATGAAATGTTGAAAAAATGTACGTTTTTAATTTACTGGTGATGCGAGAACACATTTTGAGATTTTATTGAGTCCCGACCGCTGAAAAGGCTGAGAACCACTAATATAAAGCACTGTCTGCACACATAAGGGAAGAAAAAAATCAGCTGTGGCCACCACAGGACCGACCGCCATCATAAAGTACTTATATAAATTACAATAGACACATAGACCAATTGCTGGGCTATGTCAGTCGTCCCACAACATATGAATCTCTGATTCTGAGCGAGATGCATCCAAATACAGTGCTAAACCATGGTATAATACAGAGGAAGCAGCATAACATGCACTGCCTAGACACATAAACCAATTGCTGGGCTATTTCAGTCGTCCCACAACATATGAATCTCTGATTCTGAGCGAGATGCATCCAAATACAGTGCTGAACCATGGTACAATACAGAGGAAGCAGCATAACATGCACTGCCTAGACACATAGACCAATTGCTGGGCTATGTCAGTCGTCCCACAACATATGAATCTCTGATTCTGAGCGAGATGCATCCAAATACAGTGCTAAACCATGGTATAATACAGAGGAAGCAGCATAACATGCACTGCCTAGACACATAAACCAATTGCTGGGCTATTTCAGTCGTCCCACAACATATGAATCTCTGATTCTGAGCGAGATGCATCCAAATACAGTGCTGAACCATGGTACAATACAGAGGAAGCAGCATAACATGCACTGCCTAGACACATAGACCAATTGCTGGGCTATGTCAGTCGTCCCACAACATATGAATCTCTGATTCTGAGCGAGATGCATCCAAATACAGTGCTAAACCATGGTATAATACAGAGGAAGCAGCATAACATGCACTGCCTAGACACATAGACCAATTGCTGGGCTATGTCAGTCGTCCCACAACATATGAATCTCTGATTCTGAGCGAGATGCATCCAAACACAGTGCTAAACCATGGTATAATACAGAGGAAGCAGCATAACATGCACTGCCTAGACACATAAACCAATTGCTGGGCTATGTCAGTCGTCCCACAACATATGAATATCTGATTCTGAGCGAGATGCATCCAAATACATTGCTGAACCATGGTATAATACAGAGGAAGCAGCATAACATGCACTGCCTAGACACATAGACCAATTGCTGGGCTATGTCAGTCGTCCCACAACATATGAATCTCTGATTCTGAGCGAGATGCATCCAAATACAGTGCTAAACCATGGTATAATACAGAGGAAGCAGCATAACATGCACTGCCTAGACACATAGACCAATTGCTGGGCTATGTCAGTCGTCCCACAACATATGAATCTCTGATTCTGAGCGAGATGCATCCAAACACAGTGCTAAACCATGGTATAATACAGAGGAAGCAGCATAACATGCACTGCCTAGACACATAGACCAATTGCTGGGCTATGTCAGTCGTCCCACAACATATGAATCTCTGATTCTGAGCGAGATGCATCCAAATACAGTGCTAAACGATGGTATAATACAGAGGAAGCAGCATAACATGCACTGCCTAGACATATAGACCAATTGCTGGGCTGTGTCAGTCGTCCCACAACATATGAATCTCTGATTCTGAGCGAGATGCATCCAAATACAGTGCTAAACGATGGTATAATACAGAGGAAGCAGCATAACATGCACTGCCTAGACACATAGACCAATTGCTGGGCTATGTCAGTCGTCCCACAACATATGAATCTCTGATTCTGAGCGAGATGCATCCAAATACAGTGCTAAACCATGGTATAATACAGAGGAAGCAGCATAACATGCACTGCCTAGACACATAGACCAATTGCTGGGCTATGTCAGTCGTCCCACAACATATGAATCTCTGATTCTGAGCGAGATGCATCCAAATACAGTGCTAAACGATGGTATAATACAGAGGAAGCAGCATAACATGCACTGCCTAGACATATAGACCAATTGCTGGGCTGTGTCAGTCGTCCCACAACATATGAATCTCTGATTCTGAGCGAGATGCATCCAAATACAGTGCTAAACGATGGTATAATACAGAGGAAGCAGCATAACATGCACTGCCTAGACATATAGACCAATTGCTGGGCTATGTCAGTCGTCCCACAACATATGAATCTCTGATTCTGAGCGAGATGCATCCAAATACAGTGCTAAACGATGGTATAATACAGAGGAAGCAGCATAACATGCACTGCCTAGACATATAGACCAATTGCTGGGCTATGTCAGTCGTCCCACAACATATGAATCTCTGATTCTGAGCGAGATGCATCCAAATACAGTGCTAAACGATGGTATAATACAGAGGAAGCAGCATAACATGCACTGCCTAGACATATAGACCAATTGCTGGGCTATGTCAGTCGTCCCACAACATATGAATCTCTGATTCTGAGCGAGATGCATCCAAATACAGTGCTAAACGATGGTATAATACAGAGGAAGCAGCATAACATGCACTGCCTAGACATATAGACCAATTGCTGGGCTATGTCAGTCGTCCCACAACATATGAATCTCTGATTCTGAGCGAGATGCATCCAAATACAGTGCTAAACGATGGTATAATACAGAGGAAGCAGCATAACATGCACTGCCTAGACACATAGACCAATTGCTGGGCTATGTCAGTCGTCCCACAACATATGAATCTCTGATTCTGAGCGAGATGCATCCAAATACAGTGCTAAACGATGGTATAATACAGAGGAAGCAGCATAACATGCACTGCCTAGACATATAGACCAATTGCTGGGCTGTGTCAGTCGTCCCACAACATATGAATCTCTGATTCTGAGCGAGATGCATCCAAATACAGTGCTAAACGATGGTATAATACAGAGGAAGCAGCATAACATGCACTGCCTAGACATATAGACCAATTGCTGGGCTATGTCAGTCGTCCCACAACATATGAATCTCTGATTCTGAGCGAGATGCATCCAAATACAGTGCTAAACCATGGTATAATACAGAGGAAGCAGCATAACATGCACTGCCTAGACACATAGACCAATTGCTGGGCTATGTCAGTCGTCCCACAACATATGAATCTCTGATTCTGAGCGAGATGCATCCAAATACAGTGCTAAACCATGGTATAATACAGAGGAAGCAGCATAACATGCACTGCCTAGACACATAGACCAATTGCTGGGCTATGTCAGTCGTCCCACAACATATGAATCTCTGATTCTGAGCGAGATGCATCCAAATACAGTGCTAAACGATGGTATAATACAGAGGAAGCAGCATAACATGCACTGCCTAGACACATAGACCAATTGCTGGGCTATGTCAGTCGTCCCACAACATATGAATCTCTGATTCTGAGCGAGATGCATCCAAATACAGTGCTAAACGATGGTATAATACAGAGGAAGCAGCATAACATGCACTGCCTAGACATATAGACCAATTGCTGGGCTATGTCAGTCGTCCCACAACATATGAATCTCTGATTCTGAGCGAGATGCATCCAAATACAGTGCTAAACCATGGTATAATACAGACGAAGCAGCATAACATGCACTGCCTAGACACATAGACCAATTGCTGGGCTATGTCAGTCGTCCCACAACATATGAATCTCTGATTCTGAGCGAGATGCATCCAAATACAGTGCTAAACCATGGTATAATACAGAGGAAGCAGCATAACATGCACTGCCTAGACACATAGACCAATTGCTGGGCTATGTCAGTCGTCCCACAACATATGAATCTCTGATTCTGAGCGAGATGCATCCAAATACAGTGCTAAACGATGGTATAATACAGAGGAAGCAGCATAACATGCACTGCCTAGACATATAGACCAATTGCTGGGCTATGTCAGTCGTCCCACAACATATGAATCTCTGATTCTGAGCGAGATGCATCCAAATACAGTGCTAAACGATGGTATAATACAGAGGAAGCAGCATAACATGCACTGCCTAGACATATAGACCAATTGCTGGGCTATGTCAGTCGTCCCACAACATATGAATCTCTGATTCTGAGCGAGATGCATCCAAATACAGTGCTAAACGATGGTATAATACAGAGGAAGCAGCATAACATGCACTGCCTAGACACATAGACCAATTGCTGGGCTATGTCAGTCGTCCCACAACATATGAATCTCTGATTCTGAGCGAGATGCATCCAAATACAGTGCTAAACGATGGTATAATACAGAGGAAGCAGCATAACATGCACTGCCTAGACATATAGACCAATTGCTGGGCTGTGTCAGTCGTCCCACAACATATGAATCTCTGATTCTGAGCGAGATGCATCCAAATACAGTGCTAAACGATGGTATAATACAGAGGAAGCAGCATAACATGCACTGCCTAGACATATAGACCAATTGCTGGGCTATGTCAGTCGTCCCACAACATATGAATCTCTGATTCTGAGCGAGATGCATCCAAATACAGTGCTAAACCATGGTATAATGCAGAGGAAGCAGCATAACATGCACTGCCTAGACACATAGACCAATTGCTGGGCTATGTCAGTCGTCCCACAACATATGAATCTCTGATTCTAAGCGAGATGCATCCAAATACAGGACTAAATCATGGTATAACAGCAGGCAATGTGGTAATGGTACCAAATCACGCGAGTGATATTTTTGCACCATGTGTAGTTAATCTTGTGGAATATTTGGGTGACAGTAGCGAGCCCTTCTTGTTAAAAGGACAGCTGAAGATATGGAATTAAAGAAATACTTATCTTAAAAATGTTAACTAACATTTCTAGAACATAAAAATATTATTTCCTTTCTTGCTTAAACGGAAACCTTAATCTAACATACATACGTGGAAAACAAATAAAAAATTTCAAAGCTTCCTTCGTGAAATTATAGCCTTGTATCCGTCCATGTATTATTACAGGTTACATACATACAGTGGCGTGCATCAAGAAATCATTCGGGGACAAAAATCACGTCAGGTTTTTGTGAGTATGAAAAGTGATAGAAGAAATCTTCGGCACTATTAGTCAAATATATATAGCTATGGCAATTTTCCACATTTTTGTGGACCAGGGCCGAATTTTGCTCTGTACTTATATTTGGGAGGTGAAGACCTTTTTTTTGCTCTTTGCTTATATTTGGGAGGTGAGGGCCTTTTTTTTGTTTGCTCTTCACTTATATTTCGGAAGTGACGACCTTTTTTTTGCTCCGTTCTGCATTACCGTCTCCAAGAAAATGGTCACCCTAATTTTATATCATCTGAAAGTTTGACGCCATGATGTCACCGCATTATTATGCAGCCTCAGCCTAATTATTTTTGTATATTAGAACAATAGTTCTTTATATTTTTGGTTTTATTGACTTGACTTTAATTACTTGAAACCTTAATCTTTATTAGTTGAAATAATGAAATCTCAACCAAAAATCTTGTAAGAAAAACTGATATCTGAAGTGCCGAGTTTATATTGTTGACCTGATGCATATCTATCAGAGCTGGGAATATTAGAAATAAAGTATTTCAATTCTGGTATTTGAAATATTGTATTTCAAATACGTCAAAAAATGCTTTTGGCATTTGGATTTGTAAATACTTTCTACGTGGAATTTAAAACTTTAGTAAGTATTTCAAATATTTCCTAGTATTTCAAATAATTATTTAAAATAAATTATTTCAAATATTTTCCTATTGTCTCAAATATTTTATTTTAAATATTCCCTAGTATTTAACCCCTTTCCTGTGGAATAATTTTTTTCGAAACTTTCGCTCATTGTGGAGTTTATTTGCGAAAAAAATGAAAAAACATTTTGTTTTATTTTATTTATTAAATCTAATTAAAACAATCTAAGTGACATATTTGGACCAAAAATGGTTTTTAACATAAGTTTTTCAAGCTAGCAATGAAAGAAAAGTCAGAATTGTCGAGAAATTTTGGTAAAACGTAATATTACGGACACCGCAGGAAAGGGGTTAATAATAATAATACATTTAAATTATTTGAAGCCGGTCACCATGGCGTAGTGGTTAGTGATGTGCTAGCTTCTAGACCATGAGGGCTCGGGTTCGAATCCCGGTTATGGTATGCATTTTTCAAATATTAAATGAATCATCTGGATAATGGCCATAGTAGGTAAGTGCAAAAATTAAAAAAAAATAAATAAAAAATATTTTTGTATTACATTATTTCAAATATTTTCTAGTATTTCAAATAATTATTTTAAATAAAATATTTCATATACAGTACCTAGACAAAATATTATAAGCACTTATGATTTTTTAAAAATTCATTGTTTTACACAAAATCAACAAAATAATAATACACCAATTTTATTTTTATTTTGTATTTTATTATTTCAAATTATTTTAGTACATTTATAAAATGTTTTTTAATATTTTGTGTTGCCCCCCTTTTCTTTTATTACTGCCGCAATTATTCGAGGCATACTCTCAATTTCTGGAGAGACGTACCATACTTTTTTAATATTATCTATTAAAACTTGTTTATTAGTATTATTTAAATCATAAATAAGTCTTTTCAGGAGGTTCCAAACATTTTCGATAGAATTGATATCCGGCGAATTACCTGGCCAGGACAAAATCGGTACTTTTTGTTCTTGCAAATCAGTCTCAGAATAAAAATACAGAGTTGAAGATGTTTAAAATAGTTTATCTTTTAATAAATACACGATATGTTAAAGAAATAAATAAAGTAGCATATGATTATATATCGGCATTTTTAATAAACAGTTGTTTTTCTAAGGCCCGGTCTTTCCACCTTCAGATAAAGTCCCAGGTAACTATCTGACAGATAAGGTTATTTGTAACTTCATCTGCTGAATAAATGTCAATACCAGTCAGTGAATCCAATACGTCAGTCTCATTATCCGTTAGATAACTATCCGATAGATACATTTGTATAGAAAGAAGGGATGACATTTACTCAGCAGATGAAGTTACAAATAACCTTATCTGTCAGATAGTTACCTGGGACTTTATCTGAAGGTGGAAAAACCGGGCCTAAGTGGTTATAATATTTTGTCTAGGTACTGTATTTTCCTATTGTCTCAAATATTTTATTTTGAATATTGCCTAGTATTTCAAATACATTATTTCAAATATTTCCTTATCATTTCAAATATTTCCTAGTGTTTCAAATATTTAATAGTATTTCAAATAATTCTAGTATTTCAAATACATGTAAATTATTTGAAATACATTACTTCAAATACTTTTAAAAAGTATTTGATATTTCAAATATTTTATATCGGTGAGGACTAAATAGTATTGGTTATTTCAAATACTTTGATCGATATTGGGTATTTGTAGTGCTTTTAGTGAATATTTGAAACAGCTCTGATATGATTAACGTATTTATCACTATTTCTCGGGGAACCTCGTTTGAGAAACACTGCCCTAAATACATTTCTTGTGTGTATTTATATGTAAGTGTTTCCTATCATGCAACAAACACAATAAAACAAACTAAAGTGTGTTCGCAATGCGTCTATTGTAAAGATGCTAGCGTACACCACTGTTGTTAGCATAGCGAAATGCATCCTGAAACTTGTTGTCCTTGGCAGCGGGTTCGATGCCCAGTGGCCGACATAACACATAACTGTCTTCTGCGCGGAGCTCGCGTCCAACACCAGGTACACCCCGCTGCACGCCGCCCCCGGGACCGGGGGGGGGGGCGCTCGCTGCACTTCACCTCCACCACCCCGCACCCTCACCGACACAATACAAGTGTGTTTTTCCTAAGTTTTTTAAGATCGTTTACTCATTGATTTAAATAACTGATGTTTTCAAGACTGTTTCAGTAATTACATTTATTTTTGTTTACAATAAAACACTAAATCTGGCATGCTCATTACTTTTTATACTCGTAATTACCAATTGCGAAGTTAAGAAAGAATAATGAATAACAAATTTAGAAGTGGTAGGATAAATAGATCGTTTTGACTGGGATGAAGGGTAACAAGCGGCCCGCAGGACAATTTTAGCCTTCTGAGTTATTTCATGTGACAAAAATAAAATAAAAAATTGATGTGAAGTGTGAATTTTCACACATTTCCGGGTTTTGCAGGTATTTAGTAAGTGAATGATGATTATTTTGGATGCGAAAACAAATTTTATATTAAAATATTTTTTTTGTTAATTTTAATTCGGAGCCTAATACCATTATTTAGGTTTCTAAATATGTGCAGTATTTTTTTTTATATAGCAAGGTACATTAAGAATTTTAAAAATTGCGCCTATGGTTGTTATAAGTTCCGCCCCTCTGATTTCGTGTACATTGAAACAGAATTAAATTATAATTTAAACAATTTCCACTGGCTATTAAATTTACGCTTTTAAAAATTAAATGCAACATTTGCCAAAATATAACTAGAATTTTGAAAAAATAATTTAAACAATATAAAAATTAAAAAAAAAAACAAAAAAAAATATAGTCTCTTCTCCAGGGTTCGATCCCTTTCGGGTCGGGTTACTTCGGTGACAAATCAACGTCTAATACCACAAGACCAGCAGACACGTTACAGTGTGGCGTGTTACAAAGCTATAACTTGTGTACATTATTAGCAAAAAATCACAAAATATGCGTTTTTTTCCAAAAACATAATCTGATCAAAAATTCCTGTTGAACTATTCCGGTTCACACCAATGTACATTACTTAGAATTTTTTCAGATTTTTAGTTTAAACCATCTGGGCTACAGGGTGTGGGACAAAAAATTTTTTGCACAATTTTGGCAAAAATCGCTTCAAAATAATTTATTTTGCAAAAATAAAAATTTGATCTTTAATCCACGTACCAAGGGCTTTCATTTGATACCCTATTCAGAATTATAAAAAAATATATTTTTTTTCGATGAGCACATATTTGTTTATATTTTTAGGGGGATATGATTTTTAGATGTTTTAGTATTTTTCCTATATGCGGGTCAAAGAGTTGTATAAGCATGCCAAATTTCAATTATCTAGGTTTAGCCGTTTGGCTACAATTTTTACCGAACAGACAGACAGACAGACAGACAGACAGACAGACAGACAGACAGACAGACAGACAGACGACAAAATGACGGTATAAGGGTTTTTTGGTCATACCTACAAAACCCTAAAAATTGATGTGAAGTGTGAATTTTCACACATTTCTGGGTTTTGCAGGTATTTAGTAACTGAACGATGATTATTTAGGATGCCAAAACAAATTTTAAGTTCATTACGATTTTGAAAATTGCACCTATGGCTTCCATTGGTTGCTTACATCATAAGTCCCGCCCTTTGATTTCGTCAAACATAGAATTAAATTATAATTTCAACACTTTCCACTGGTTATTAAATTTACGCTTTTAAAAATTAAATGCAACATTTACCAAATATAACTAGAATTTTAACAAAATAATTTAAACAAAATAAAAATGCAAAAAAAAACAAAAAATAAAATCAATAGGAAATTTCAAATAATTTGTTAGTTATTGCTCCTAGTTTGCAAGTTAACTTATATTATTAAGCGTACGACAAATCCAACCACGCCATGAGAGCTACTGGTCTGGTATGTTACACAAACGTATTAAATAGTTAACATATTAAAGTTAAAAACACAAAAAATGCGTTATTTTCCGAAAACACAATCTGATCAAAAATTCCTGTTGTACTGTTCCGGTTCACACCAATGTACATTACTTAGAATTTTTTCAGATTTTTAGTTTAAACCATCTGGGCTACAGGGTGTGGGACAAAATTTTTTTGCACAATTTTGGCAAAAATCGCATCAAAATAATTTATTTGGCAAAAATAATATTTTGATCGTTAATCCACGTACTAAGGGCTTTCATTTGATACCCTACTCAGAATTTAAAAAATTTTTTTTTTTTTTTCGATGAGCACATATTTGTTTATATTTTTAGAGGGATATGTTTTAGTATTTTTCCTATGTGCGGGTCAAAGAGATCCGGATCACTCCGGTCACTGCTCACAATCGCCCGACCAATCGTATCCTTGAAACTTGAAACTATACAGTGAGCCGTGAGCCGGCTCATTTCAATTTGGTGAACCGTGTCACTTCGGTCATTGTACTGAGTCGGCTCAGTGAGCCGGTTCGTTCATGAACAACCCATCTCTAATTAAGAGGCTTCGTTTGGTATATCACTCGAAATTTTAAAGAAATATTCATTTTTTTATTCAATACATTATCGTTTAAATTTATCTCGGGATGTATTTTTTGAACTCTCGGTATTTTTCCTATATGTGGGTTAAAGAGTTGTACAAGTATGCCAAATTTCAACTTTCTATGTTAAGCCGTTTGGCTACAATTTCTACCGTACAGACATAGATAGACAGAAACATGAGTAACGTTATAAGGGTTTTTTTAGTGATCATACCTACAAAATCCTAAAAATTGTAGGCAAATATCTTATAACGAACATGTTTTTATGCGATTTTTGTCTTTATTTTGTGTTCTATAAGCTATTCCAAACGATTAGGCGGAAGTAACTGGAATTTTCATTTTCGTAAGTTGTCATTATCTATTTTTTTATATATTGAAGTTGGCTTTTCCTGAACAAAATTATCAAAAGCTTCAATCAATCTGTAAAAAGTACTAGATTTGAAAATCTAGTTCCGCCTAATCGTTTGGAATAGAATTTATGTTAACCGAAATAATAAATACAACTATTGGATTTTTTGATGAAACAAGTTTCTCGAAAGATACTTAGTTTCGAAAAGTTCTTAGAAGTAGGCTTAGATTAACAGAAGAAAATTGATATTAAATACCTAGAAAATCCTGAATGTGGGAGCATTCACACTTTATGTCTATATTTTTATTGAATATAATGAAAGTGAAATGAAAAGCAATTATACAAAACGCGATTAAAATTCGGTAACAAAAAGCGGGTCATCACCCACATAGAAATTTCCAAAATATTTTAAATAAATTCGCATAATTTAGAAAAATAACAGAATTCAGGTCATCATGTAAAACTAAATTTTACAAACAAAACCTTTCCTTATTTCGCAACAATTACAACACTCCATAGTCGCACTTACATCAACATTTAAAAAAAAAATTATAATTATTTAACCTTCGCAGATTTTAGGACACGGAATTAATTCGCAATAAAACTGGTCAGCATGTGTCCAATCCAACTCTTAAGGCTATAACTGATTTTGATAATGTATCTTGTTATCAATAAATTGGTACAGTGTAAAATTTTAGTAAATCAGTGTTCAAATTAAAAAATATATAAATTAATTTTTGTTCCTTTATCTTCGTGTTCTGAGATTTCATTGGAAACAATACTATTTTGGAATATATTCAAAAAAAAAAAAAAAAAAATCTGCCCTTCAAAACAGTAAAAGGATCTTAAATGAAAAATTTCACAAAATGAACCCAACAGCTTATGATGTCTCACGTTAAATTTAAAATAATTAATTTTTTTAACCATATAAAAATTTCCATATTATCAAAAAATGACAAAAATGCTCCGTTCACTTTTGTAAAAACAAACTAAGAGGAAATTTTAATTTCAATAGTCAAAAAATCAGTTTTGACCACCACAGGACCGACCCCCATCTCAAAGCACTTGTTTAATTTATGCTGCTTTATCAAAAAATTTCTCAAATAAAAGTTATTGCTTTTATAGCAACTTTTGTTATATAATTTTTTTCTAAATATTTCTCTGTTGTGAAATATTCGCAAAAATCTTAAAACCAAAACGAGTAAACTCCCATTTATAGTTAAAGATTTTTAGCAAAAGTTGATCAACTCTATTCACCACATTGATGTATAAAGCTTAAATATGAAGTTTCATAAAAATCTTTTTAGTCGAATTTGCTCTGCACGTGTACACGGACCAACAGACAGACCGATAGATAGACAGACAGACAGACAGATCGACAGACATCATGCTAAAAATAGTCAAAACGTTATGTAGGGACCTCAATTCGTGGACATCCATCGAAATCTCGAAATGTCAAAATCGGTATGATCACAATACCTCCCTTATATATGTCACTTTATTAATATGTCATACCCTTTGACATATGTTATAGCGAAAAATGATATCTCATATATAGGCTATTTCAAATGTTTAAGCGAAACTAGATTTTGCAATATATTTACTTTCATCGTTTGATTCGTTCTTTTTCGCCGTTTTTTTAAAGCTTT
Organism: Liopterus haemorrhoidalis; assembly: GCA_963971575.1. Lineage (NCBI taxonomy): Eukaryota > Metazoa > Arthropoda > Insecta > Coleoptera > Dytiscidae > Liopterus > Liopterus haemorrhoidalis. The sequence goes on along the minus strand of OZ020622.1, from coordinate 43,588,623 downwards.
GTAAATCATACTTACAATAAACATTTTTAAGTTGAGGTTAATATCATTATAAAATGTCATTTTCATTATATTTTGATTTTTTGTGTCATTAAATACAAATTTTCCCATTTATTTTTTTTTTTTTTGTCTTTAAAATATTGAAAATTTATTATCTTTTTAACAAATGTCATTTGTTTCCATTGTTGCACTGTTGGAATATTAAATTTTCACATATCAACATGAAACATGAAACATCTCAAGCAAGGACCCTTCTCGTGACGACCTAAAAAAAAACGAAATTCCCATTTAGTTCCGCCTAAACCAAATATTTGACCTATATTGCAAAATGCAAAATGCTTGCCTGTTTCTTTGGTTTAAGAGGAACAAGATTTTCAATTCTAGTAACTGTTACCGTACAACTGAGGCTTTTGATCATTTTGTTTAGCAAAAGCCAACTTCAAACCTGAAAAAGAGAATTCATGACAACTTAGAAAAATGAAAATTCCAGTTTTTTTTTTTTTTTTTAATGGCCTTTGCTGCTGTGGCAATTAGCCAGGACAATTCTTTTTTTTGAAAATTACCATGCCTGAACGGGATTCGAACTCGAGACCTTAGCAATGCAGAGCAGATGTGTTATCACTACGCTACGCCGGTCGGCAAAATACCAGTTAGATTCGTTTAAACATTTGCAATAGCCCATAATATTGTTGCGATTATCAACAAAATTAACCTAAAAAATACTTTTTGCACGACCTACATATAATATAATTTACTTCCTCAAAAGTGGCACTTTTACTCCCTAGAGAGTAAAATTATTTCCATCAATCACACAATTTCATTGATTTCTGTCAATTTTGTCATAATAAAACAAGTCAAAGGTAACCATTATTAATATTGTACTATAAGAATAAAGAAGGTATCTTTTATTTCTAGACCTCCGATACTATAAAAAAGTCAGATGGTCAAGTTTCCAATCTCAACAATATTTGCCAAACTTTCAAACGCCCATTTATTGTTCCTTCTGCGTATTCTGTGGTTGTAACATTAATATCTAAACAGTTCTTAACGATTGTGATTGTCGCTTCTGAATTGAAAGTGGCGAGAAAAAGCAGCAGATACAGTTGAGATGTCCGCGAAGTGCATGTGCATAGGCAAAGAACGCATAGCACGTTGAGCATTGCATGTCCGATCTGTTCAGTTAGAAAGTACAGGAAAGAGGATATGCTTTCCCGCGACTCTTACCAAGTTTTTAATAATATTAAACGGCTGATTTATAGTTGGATGTTTAATGAAGCCATCACTGGAACACATATGCATTATTAGGAAATAAACGTTTACCACCGATACAAACAGGAACTGCGTTCTTATTCAACAAGATACAGTATCCACGCACTTCTCAAATCACGTCTAACATAGATGAATATTGTGCTGGTGGAATCTTTGAATATTTACACCAGTTATCCATCTAGTGTTTTGTTATATACTTCTAAAACCCATTTACCAAATCTATTACAGATGTTTTGCTGGTGGAATCTTTGAATATTTGCACCAGTTATTCATCTAGTGTTTTGTTATATACTTCTAAAACCAATTTACCAAATCTATTACAGATGTTTTGCTGGTGGAATCTTTGAATATTTGCACCAGTTATCCATCTAGTGTTTTGTTATATACTTCTAAAACCAATTTACCAAATCTATTACAGATGTTTTGCTGGTGGAATCTTTGAATATTTGCACCAGTTATCCATCGAGTGTTTTGTTATATACTTCTAAAACCAATTTACCAAATCTATTACAGATGTTTTGCTGGTGAAATCTTTGAATATTTGCACCAGTTATCCATCTAGTGTTTTGTTATATACTTCTAAAACCAATTTACCAAATCTATTACAGATGTTTTGCTGGTGGAATCTTTGAATATTTGCACCAGTTATCCATCTAGTGTTTTGTTATATACTTCTAAAACCAATTTACCAAATCTATTACAGATGTTTTGCTGGTGGAATCTTTGAATACTTGCACCAGATATCCATCTAGTGTTTTGTTATATACTTCTAAAACCAATTTACCAAATCTATTACAGATGTTTTGCTGGTGGAATCTTTGAATATTTGCACCAGTTATCCATCTAGTGTTTTGTTATATACTTCTAAAACCCATTTACCAAATCTATTACAGATGTTTTGCTGGTGGAATCTTTGAATACTTGCACCAGATATCCATCTAGTGTTTTGTTATATACTTCTAAAACCAATTTACCAAATCTATTACAGATGTTTTGCTGGTGGAATCTTTGAATACTTGCACCAGATATCCATCTAGTGTTTTGTTATATACTTCTAAAACCCATTTACCAAATCTATTACAGATGTTTTGCTGGTGGAATCTTTGAATATTTGCACCAGTTATCCATCTAGCGTTTTGTTATATACTTCTAAAACCCATTTACCAAATCTATTACAGATGTTTTGCTGGTGGAATCTTTGAATATTTGCACCAGTTATCCATCTAGTGTTTTGTTATATACTTCTAAAACCCATTTACCAAATCTATTACAGATGTTTTGCTGGTGGAATCTTTGAATATTTGCACCAGTTATCCATCTAGTGTTTTGTTATATACTTCTAAAACCAATTTACCAAATCTATTACAGATGTTTTGCTGGTGGAATCTTTGAATACTTGCACCAGATATCCATCTAGTGTTTTGTTATATACTTCTAAAACCAATTTACCAAATCTATTACAGATGTTTTGCTGGTGGAATCTTTGAATATTTGCACCAGTTATCCATCTAGCGTTTTGTTATATACTTCTAAAACCAATTTACCAAATCTATTACAGATGTTTTGCTGGTGGAATCTTTGAATATTTGCACCAGTTATCCATCTAGTGTTTTGTTATATACTTCTAAAACCAATTTACCAAATCTATTACAGATGTTTTGCTGGTGGAATCTTTGAATATTTGCACCAGTTATCCATCTAGTGTTTTGTTATATACTTCTAAAACCAATTTACCAAATCTATTACAGATGTTTTGCTGGTGGAATCTTTGAATATTTGCACCAGTTATCCATCTAGTGTTTTGTTATATACTTCTAAAACCCATTTACCAAATCTATTACAGATGTTTTGCTGGTGGAATCTTTGAATATTTGCACCAGTTATCCATCTAGTGTTTTGTTATATACTTCTAAAACCAATTTACCAAATCTATTACAGATGTTTTGCTGGTGGAATCTTTGAATATTTGCACCAGTTATTCATCTAGTGTTTTGTTATACGAGTGGGATTTGGAGGGGCGACAGGTGAATATAAGATACGCCTTCAGTATGAGTTTGAATTCGCTAGAGTAATTTTATTGTCTATAGCGATTTTTTTCGTGAAACAGTTTTTTCTAGTGCATTCTAAAAATGAATGACATTAATTTCGAGCAACGGTGTGATATCAGGTTTTGCTTCAGACTTGGGCACAGTGCAACAGAAACTTTTGCAAAACTTCGGCAGGCCTACGGAGACAGTGTTTTGTCAAGGACCCATATTTTTTTGGTGGTTTAAGGCATTTTCAGAAAGAAAAGAGTTGATTAAAGATGAATCACGCAGTGGAAGGCCTTCATCTTTAAGAACCGATGAAAATGTCGACAAAAACCAGGATCTTGTGCGTTCAGATCGTGGGTTGACATTGATGATAGGGGAAGAGTTGAATTTGACTCACACTACCGTTCATCAGATTTTGACCAATGAATTGGGACTGAGAAAAATAAGTCTTGTCACACAGCAATTTCAATAAACGAGTTTTTGGCCAGTAAAAACATTCCTGTGGCTCCTCAGCCTCCTTATTCGCCTGACTTGAGTCCTTGTGACTTTTTCCTCTTCCCAAGATTGAAAAATCACTTCAAGGGACGTCATTTTGGGACACTCGAAAACATTCAAACGTCCGGAACCGACCAGCTGAAAGCTATTCAATTATCCGAGTGCCAGCACTGCTATGAGGATTGGAAGAACCGTCTCCAGCGCTGTGTGACTTCCCAAGGAAGTTATTTTGAGGAAAACAATATCGAATTGTAATTCTATTCGAATAAAAAAATAAATAAATTAATAAAAATCAGTCCGGTTACTTAATTTACACACCTCGTACACACCTCTTCTAAAACTAATTTTACCAAATCTATTCCAGACGGATGTTTTGTTGGTAGATCCTCATCCCGTATCCATCATCTATATATGTACTCAATAATTTTACAGATCTTAAAAATTTAACTGAGCTTAACAGACAGTCTAATGTTAAGTATGATTTGTACATAACATAAATAGGGCTTAAGCAGATAATAAACTATTAATGAAGAGGCCATATCTTGTGCGAGGTGTGTTTAGGCTACAGAAATATCTTATGACACCCCAACATTTAGCATTCACTAATAAAGTGTCATAATGGATGGCATTATGCGACTCGGCCGGCACATGTGTTTGTAATTTGGAGTGATGAGGAGCGGGGGGAGGGGTCAGAGGTGAAGGTGCTAGTTCAGAAGCACCCTCTTCACTTGTTAATGGTCTATGTAAACATCCCTTAACACTTCAAGGGTTTACATCCGAAATATTTTAACTTTTTTAAATCCCAAATGATTTTGTTTTTGTAAACTATTTAGGTCTTTTTATTGCCTTATAAATTTATCTGTTGAATAGTTTTTAAGTCAGGGTTAACACCACAGACTATAAGCTTCTTACGCAAAACTAATAATCTTAAAAAGCAATCTTAACAAAATTTAAAAAAATATACCTACTAAAATATTAAATAATATACAGATCAATTCTGTAAAAATTTACTGTGTAGTAACGTTACTACAAGATAAAAGATAAAAAGTATAATGCCTTTCATTCATGATAGTACCTGACCTTGCTCATAGTAACTGAGTTACAGAATTGGTCTGATTATGTAATAAAATTACAAAATCATCGACATTTTTCGACTACTTTGATCAAAAATTCCTGTTGAGCTATTACGGAGATTTTTTTCAGATTTTTAGATCAACTTTTCTGGGAGATAGGGTGGGAGACAAATGTTTTTTGATGTAATTTTGGCGAAAATCCCACAAAAAAATTAATTTTTCAAATAATAAAATTTGCTTGTTGTTCCACGTATTAAGATATTTAATATGCCACTCAAAATTTTAAAAAAATATTTATTTTTTTAAATACCTATTTGTTTATATTTATCTCGAGATGTGTTTTTTGACCTGTCAGTATTTTTCCTATATGTGGATCAAGAGTTGTACAAGTATGCCAAATTACAACTTTCTATGTTCTACCATTTGGCTACATTTCTACCGTACAGAGAGACAGACAGACAAACAGACAGACAGACACATGTGTGACGTTATAAGAGTTTTTTTTTTTTGTAGTCATACCTACATAACCCTTACAACTGTTTCAAATTATAACAAAATTTTATCCGTAGTTTTCCAGGGTTCGCACCTGGGGCCTTTACTATTCAACATTTTTATAAATGATATTTACTTATGTTTTCAAAATTCAAAATTCCTCTTATATGCTGATGATTTAAAAATTTTCAAACAGATTACATCACATAGTGATTGTGTAAAAATAAAAGAGTATATCAACCGGTTAATTATATATTGTAAAGAAAATAAACTTAAATTAAATATATCTAAATATTTTCATATCACTTTTTCGCGTAATAGATACATATTTGAATTTAATTATAATATTAATGATACAACCCTGGTTAAAGTTAATACAATTAAAGACTTAGGCGTCACTATAGATTCGACATTAATATTTGAGGTTCATATTAATAATATCATTCAAAAATCTTATAAGATGCTTGGATTTTTAATTAAAACTTGTAGGATATTCACTAATCCAAAAACGCTTCTATTACTATATTTTTCTTTAGTTAGAAGTCATCTTGACCTCTAATATAATCCGTCTCAATTTGTAATACGAAACTAGATCTGGTTACTTTGGTGACTGTTGTGGTGTAAACAGACTTTGGAGTATCCATGTGAACCAATACTATGATAATATTATAAATGTATTCTCAATATACAACATAAAAAATGAACTTTGCCTGTTAGTATTACAAAATGAGGCAGATAATACCTATTCTTTTTTTTCTGCCCTAGATTATCCCATGTCATATGGGGTCGCTGTTCCTTATCATTCTTCTCCATTCATTTATGTCTTTCCATTCGTCATTAATACCAGATAATTCCATTTTTTTCGCAGATAATACGTATTGTAATAAATAAATAAATAAATAAATATAAACTGACCTAATTTAACGAACAAATTAACTGAAATATTTCAAGCCCATGGGATTATGTATAGAATATATGCAATTTGAATTTTTCGAATTTCACTCTATGTTTACCCCGTAAAAAATTAAAATATCTTTTTTCCCTGTAAAAAAATTCAATCGTGAATCATGTGTTTTTTCTGTTTACGACCGTTCACGCATTATGTTTAATTTCGTACTCAACCTTACGTCCGCTCACGGCCCGAAGTGTCATTTTTGTTCACGTTCACGTGGGTCACGTCAAGACCCATCATGGCCCGATAAAATTCACGGATTGCGCCCCTCTCTAACAGAATCTTATTATTTATTATGCTTGTCTGCTTGGGGCATTTAAGAACAATTTGAAAAATCAACTTAGACAATTTGTGGCATAGAATATGATTTTTTTGCCTGCATCCCACACATAGTAAAAATACACCTGTTCCAACTTCCAACGACCCAGGAAATATATTCAAGGATGACAAACAGTCTATTTTCTCGTCACTCAATGAATAACACCCATCAACTCTTAACGTGTTTGTGTGTGTGTGTGTGTCGTATATCAAATATAGACGTCCGTCAGTCCGTCAGTGGAAATCAGATAAGTCGTTGGCTATTTCAGTAAACGGGAAGTTGGCTCGCGTATCCGGCGAATTACGCAACGCTGTACGAGCTGTACCGGCTCCATTTACCTACATAGCTGGCATTTCACCGGCCTCACCTGCGTCCACTGCGCCCACCGTCAAGGTCCTGCCTCCGAACGTCGCGCACCACGCCGTACTGGCGCAGGACACGACCGCCATAACCCAACAATCGCTCTACGGCAGGACTATACATCTCAATTGGACATTGACAATAACAACACAAAGTTAATGAAACACATTTTAATTTTTAAAATAGTATTAGATTTAAAATTTGAGGGTCATTTAATAAATAATCAGATAAATTCTGTAAAAAGTTACTGTAACGTTACTACAAGATAAAATATTATAAAAATATAATGACTTTCATTCATGATAGTAACTGACCTTGGTCATAATGTCAAATTTAGATACTACCCAGCAAACATTTTTATACGGGCCAGTACTGGTAAAGCACATACTCCCCGGCATTGAAAGTACTGGGCCAGTACCCCGGTGTCCCCGTGGCCGTTACTGGCCCATTGATGTATCAGTTGCCGGCCCAGCAACGGTAAAGTGCAAAATAATCGCATTAGTTGCAAGATTTATTTCTGATGGTTTTAAGTAAAAAGTATGAGTGAAGAAGAGTGCTTATAAAATGCTGGTAAAGTACTTCGTATAGGCGGAATGCGAAATACAAATGTGAAGTACATTATTAATACTGGCGTTGCACTTACTTTTGGTGCCAGTTAATTACCAGCATAAAAGCAGTTTGCCGGCATTCGGCCGTTAGTTGAATGTTTGCTGGGTATGATCATGGTAACTGAGTTACAGAATTGGTCTGAATGTACATGATTTTTTGTTTTTTACATATTTAGTACCGACCGCCATCATATATAAGGGAGGTATTGTGATCATACCGATTTTGACATTTCGAGATTTCGATATAACGTTTTGACTATTTTTAGCATGATGTCTGTCTGTTTGTCTGTCCGTCAGTCCGTCTGTCCGTCCGTCCGTCCGTCCGTCTGTCCATCTGTCCGTCTATCCGTATGTCTATCTGTGTACACGTGCAAAGCAAATTCGGCTAAAAGGATTTTTATGAAACTTCATATTTAAGCTTTTGAAATCAGAGTTGATCAACTTTTTTTAAAAATCGGTTGACTAGAAATGGGAGTTTACTCGTGTCGATTTTAAGATTTTTGCAAATATTTAACATTAGAAAAATATTTAAAAAAAAATTATTTAACAAAAGTTGCTATAAAAGCAATAACTAACAACTTTTATGTGAATTTTTTGATAAAACGAAAAAATTTTGAAAAATTTTTCGAATTTTTTTCTAATTATCTATTTTTTCATACTTATATGTAACGTTTCCATGGTTATGATAAATAATATCTCTGTTAAAAAATATTATGCCAAGTTATTTCTACTCTGCTGCTAGAATGTATTTTATACAAGTACTTTGTGACGGCGGTCGGTCCTGTGCTGGTCACAGCTGATTTTTTTTATTAAATTATTTCTTTATAATCCTTCAATATAGTCTCCCTGCTTCTTAATAACCGAGTCCCAATGTTTGGGAAATTTTACAATTCCATCCAAGACAACATCTCTGTTCATCTGTTGAATGGCTCGGATAACGGCAGCATTAAGCTCTTCCAGAGACCGATAACGATGTCCACGCATAGGTTTTTTCGTCTTTGGGAATAAGTCGAAGTCTAGTGGACTCATGCCCGGATTATAGGGTGCATGAGGTAACACTTCCCAACTACATTCACGCAGATTTTCAATTACGACATTCCTGATGTGAAGACGAGCATGAATGTCATGGAGAATGAATGGCCAACCTTGTTTAAATCATTTATCAGTATTCGGAAAACTGACGTTGATAAAATCCCTATGGTTTCAGAAAGTTCCTCACATGTCGCATGATAATCTTCTTTAAGAACATATGTGCCGACCGGCGTAGCGTAGTGGTAACACATCTGCTCTGCGTTGCGAAGGTCTCGGGTTCGAATCCCGTTCAGGCATGGAAATATTCTCAAATATAAATTGTCCTGGCTAATTGCCACAGCAGCAAAGGCCATAAAATTAAAAAAAAAGAGCATATGTCACAAGTTTCACGTTCATCTGTTTTTTCAGCCTTCCTGGTCTTGGTTGCTAAATATTCGCAAAAATCTTAAAATCGACACGAGTAAACTCTCATTTTTAGTCAACCGATTTTTACCAAAAGTTGATCAACTCGTGCCATTGATGTCAAAAGCTTAAATATGAAGTTTCATAAAAATCCTTTTAGGCAAATTTGCTCTGTACGTGTACACAGACAGACGGACGGACAGATCGTCAGACGGACAGACGGATAGACAGACCGACAAACATCATGCTAAAAATAGTCAAAACGTTATGTAGGAACCTCAATTCGTGGAGATCCATCGATATCTCGAAATGTCAAAATTGGTATGATCACAATACCTCCTTTATATATCAGCACCTTAGAGGTAAACTGTATCAAGTCACATTTTTATCATAAATGACATTTTAGTGCCAAGTGACTTAATACTTCATAGTCCGTCGAATGGAAAATAATTTGGAACTATAGCTCTAGCCAGTTTCAATGTACGTTGCTTTAAAACTGTATCAAGTCGATCAACGCAAGGAAGTAAACAATCTTAAATCGTTTTTCTGAGCTGTTTATCATTTATGACTTAATTCAGTTTACCTCTGAGGTGCTGATATGTTAGCGTCTGGTAAAAATAAAACATGTTTCATTAATTTCGGGTTGATATTGTTGTTGTTGAACAAAAAAGTTCAGATCAAATCTATACCTTATCGTGTGTCTAGGCAGTACTTGCTCTACATTATATCATAATTTGGCACTGTGATGTATTTGGATGCATCTCACTATATAGAGATTCATATGTTGTGGGACGACTGGCATAGCCCAGCAATTGGTCTATGTGTTTAGGCAGGGAGTGCATAGTGAGATTGCATTTCCATTGCATTTCTGTCATCAGACTTTGATTATTCAAATGGCATATTCAATCCACGGTGTGTAGCTCAGTCTGTAACCACATCCTCCTAATTTTAATTCATAACTGACCCGTCTTACGCAAGTGTTGTGAAATCCACAGTACAATAGTCACGTGTTTGGCGTACACACGGAGAGAGACGAGCCAGCAGTTAGCATGACGCGCTACCGGTACCGAGAGCTAACGGGGTCACACTGATCCGGTAAAGTGGGTCGCTTATGTCATCGCTTGCAAGATACATACAACCACCAGGTCACCGAGAGTGAAAACATCAACACACACCAGATGATCACACATTTTTGAAAACGAAACTTGTTTACCATCAACTTGCAAACTACTTGAATATGCATCTCTAACTGGCGAGTTGCATCCAAATACACTGATAAACTATGGTACAATAAAAGGGAAACAGCATAACATGCACTGCCTAGACACATAGACCAATTGCTGGGCTATGTCAGTCGTCCCACAACATACGAATTTCTGATTCTGAGCGAGTTGCATCCAAATACAGTGCTAAACCATGGTATAATACAGAGGAAGCAGCATAACATGCACTGCCTAGACACATAGACCAATTGCTGGGCTATGTCAGTCGTCCTACAAGATATGAATCTCTGATTCTGAGCGAGATTCATCCAAATACAGTGCTAAACTATGGTATAATACAGAGGAAGTAGCATAACATGCACAGCCTAGACACATAGACCAATTGCTGGGCTATGCCAGTCGTCCCACAACATATGAATCTCTGATTCTGAGCGAGATGCATCCAAATACAGTGCTAAACCATGGTATAATACAGAGGAAGAAACATAAAATGCACTGCCTAGACATATAAATCAAATATATTTTCCAAATAACTTTATCAGAAGATAAACAAACCAGTTTGCATTTTTTATCAAAATAAATCCTTAATTATAAAATATTTAAGGAATGTTAATAAGGTAAAATATTATCAGATCATTTAAAAATTTATAAAAAATATTCTAGGGTTATGAACGTAATTAACCCTTCCGTTTAAGGGACAGACGTCTCAGGTTTCAGGGCGCCAGTAACACTACACCTAGCGCCACACAGTCAGGTGAAAAAAACCCGAACTAATCTTAAAAGTAATGCAAAAAATTGCGCTGTAATTATTGAAGTTTATTATTTTTAGACCGGAAAATATATAATTTATACCTGTTTTACTGGTGGAATCTTTGAATATTTGCACCAGTTATCCATCTAGTGTTTTGTTATATACTTCTAAAACCAATTTACCAAATCTATTACAGATGTTTTTCTGGTGGAATCTTTGAATATTTGCACCAGTTATCCATCTAGTGTTTTGTTATATACTTCTAAAACCAATTTACCAAATCTATTACAGATGTTTTGCTGGTGGAATCTTTGAATATTTGCACCAGTTATCCATCTAGTGTTTTGTTATATACTTCTAAAACCAATTTACCAAATCTATTACATATGTTTTGCTGGTGGAATCTTTGAATATTTGCACCAGTTATCCATCTAGTGTTTTGTTATATACTTCTAAAACCAATTTACCAAATCTATTACAGATGGTTTGCTGGTAGAATCTTTGAATATTTGCACCAGTTATCCATCTAGTGTTTTGTTATATACTTCTAAAACCAATTTACCAAATCTATTACAGATGTTTTGCTGGTGGAATCTTTGAATATTTGCACCAGTTATCCATCTAGTGTTTTGTTCCATACTTCTAAAACCAATTTACCAAATCTATTACATATGTTTTGCTGGTGGAATCTTTGAATATTTACACCAGTTATCCATCTAGTGTTTTGTTATATACTTCTAAAACCAATTTACCAAATCTATTACAGATGTTTTGCTGGTGGAATCTTTGAATATTTGCACCAGTTATCCATCTAGTGTTTTGTTATATACTTCTAAAACCAATTTACCAAATCTATTACAGATGTTTTGCTGGTGGAATCTTTGAATATTTGCACCAGTTATCCATCTAGTGTTTTGTTATATACTTCTAAAACCAATTTACCAAATCTATTACAGATGTTTTGCTGGTGGAATCTTTGAACATTTCCACCAGTTAGCCATCTAGTGTTTTGTTACCTATTTGTAGAAGCAATATTACCAAATCTGTGACAGATGGAACGTCTGTGTTGACCAAAACGGTAATGTGCGTATTGAGGATTTCTCGATGGTGACATGATGAAGCACAGAGATCCTTTCATCTGTAGATACATTAGTTTGGTAATTTGTCGGACATGTCATCGAGCGACGTGTGCTAAATTCGCGAGTTATTCTACGTTCACTATCATTTCAATTTACGATACAGCCTTAATTGTTATTGCTGTAGTTTTGACATATTTAAGGCTGGTTTATCGTTGAAATTTCAATTAATTCTCAATACGAGGGAATTCACAATTACGCAAGAAAACACTTGCAGTTCACATATGTTTAACTCGACATATTTATTAAAACCAATGAGTCCGATATTTTAAAATATTTAATAATAATTAATAAAAGGTCTCCTACGCATAAATGAAAACTTTTGATGCGTAGAAGAAAGAAAGAATTATAATGAAAAAAAAAAATAAAATCGCAATTTTAGTAAAAATGTGTCCAAATAAATTTGCGTCTCACCCTATCTGACAGAGGGAATGGTTTAAAAATCTGAAATCATTCATGCCCGGTCACATGAAAGTCTTAAAACTAAATGTAAGCTAAAACCTCATTAAAAACTCATTAAAACGCATTGCGTTGCTAGGCAATCTTGTATTTTACATCGTGTTTTAGCTTACATCTTGTTTTAAGACTTTATACCGGGCATCAGAATGATGTATATTGATCTAAACCAGTGGCTCCTAACGGGGTCGATATCAATCTTCTGGGGATCAGTCGAATTGAAGTTGGGGTCGATGGTTCTTTCTTCGTATTTAGTAATTGTAATAGTATTAATTATTAATATTCAAATATTAAATTTATAGCCAAATCCATATTCATCATTAAAGGATATGCAGCATTTTTGGAACAATTTTGAAATACAAAATTTTTTGAGAACCGGCACAGACTCCCGAATACTTTCACTCGTAAATCATACATACATTAAATATTTTAGGTTGGGATGATCTATCATTATAAAACTGAGAATGAACATTTACACTTACGGTATTTTTGCTAAGCATACTCAACAAATACGAAGGATGTTTTGCTAAATTCTGGGAATTGTGCTTTAATTAAATTACGCAGAACTTATAGGCAATGTTATTGGTGCCAGACAAGTCTTGACATGTTTATGCAACTATCTAGTGCAATTTTGTTCAGTCTGATTTAGGTGTTCGACTGATATAGACGCGTTTTCATAGCACTGTTTTTGTAACCATGGAAGACGCAGCAAAATCTCAAAGAGCAATAATTTTCTTTTTGTGGAAGGTGTGAAAACATCAGAAATTATTCAGCGTCTGCAAAGAGTATTTGGTGAGTCTGCAGAATCCAAAAGAACTGTTTATCGGTGGATCGATCGTTTTAAAACCGGTAGAACATCACTAGAAGACGATCCACGCAGTGGGCGCCCAAGCACGTCGGTAAATGAAAGAAACATTACTGCCGTCGAAGACCTACTGAAAGAGGACAGGCGAATTAGTGTGCGCCTAGGGATAGGTACACGACAAGTTCATGACATCTTGCATGATTGTTGGGCCTTAGCAAGGTTTCGCTGCGCTGGGTGCCAAGGCTGTTGGGACCAGAACAGAAACTCAATAGGAAAGTTCTTTGAGGACGGCTTAAAAAAAAAATTAATGTGAAGTGTGAATTTTCACACATTTCTGGGTTTTGCAGGTATTTAGTAACTGAACGATGATTATTTGGGATGCCAAAACAAATTTCATGTCAAAATATTTTTTTATGAATTTTAATTCGAATGCCTAATACCATTATTTAAGTTTCTAAATATATGCAGTATTTTTTTTTTATACAGCAAAGTTCATTAAGATTTTGAAAATTGCACCTATGGCTTCCATTGTCCCGCCCTTTGATTTCGTCAAACATAGAATTAAATTATAATTTCAACACTTTCCACTGGTTATTAAATTTACGCTTTTAAAAATTAAATGCAACATTTACCAAATATAACTAGAATTTTAACAAAATAATTTAAACAAAATAAAAATGCAAAAACAAAAAATAAAATCAACAGGATTCGAATCCTAGTTTGCAAGTTAACTTATATTATTAAGAGTACGACAAATCCAACCACGCCACGAGAGCTACTGGTCTGGTATGTTACACAACGTATTAAATAGTTAACATATTTTAGTTAAAAACACAAAAAATGCGTTATTTTCCGAAAACATAATCTGATCAAAAATTCCTGTTGTACTATTCCGGTTCACACCAATGTATATTACTTAGAATTTTTTCAGATTTTTAGTTTAAACCATCTGGGCTACAGGGTGTGGGACAAAAATTTTTTTGCACAATTTTGGCAAAAATCGCATCAAAATAATTTATTTTGCAAAAATAAAATTTTGATCTTTAATCCACGTACTAAGGGCTTTCATTTGATACCCTACTCAGAATTTAAAAAAAATATTTTTTTTTTGTATGAGCACATATTTGTTTATATTTTTAGAGGGATATGTTTTTTAGATGTTTTAGTATTTTTCCTATGTGCGGGTCTAAGAGTTGTATAAGCATGCCAAATTTCAACTCTCTAGGTTTAGCCGTTTGGCTACAATTTTTACCGAACAGACAGACAGACAGACAGACAGACAGACAGACAGACAGACAGACAGACAGACAGACAGACAGACAGACAGACAGACAGACAGACAGACAGACAGACAGACGACAAAATGACGGTATAAGGGTCATACCTACAAAACCCTAATTAGTTTATCGTTGGGATATATATATATATTTCATTCATTTTTCTTCCCGTCTTCGTACTGTGTCGCGAAAACTGATTCGAATCTCTAGGGTTTACGTAGCGCCAATATGATAGGCTCACCCGGGCAGTAGGTACGTTCAGGGTGTCCCGATAACACCGCCGTAAAACATGTTTAGAATAGTCCCTTGGCCTTGTGCTAAATACACCGCTCGGTCCGGATTTTTCGGACTTACGTATCAATATATTTCCCAGTTAAAATTTAGAAAAAAGGCCGGATTCCTATTAACAAGTAATTACCATGAAAACCGCACATTTTTGAAAAGCTGTGCATTTATAAGAATAGTTGTTAGTATTTAGGTGAGGAGATAGTGTCGTGATGTTAGTAAGGAGGTCATGGCTAGTTGCGTCATTTTCACTTCTGCTTAAGGAAGAGTCGAAAGGGAAGTCCGCCATCTTAACTACCTGTCGACTTACACACATACACACACACACACACACCTCACCACCTCACGGAGAGAGACAACACTCCCTCCTCAGTCTCTCTGTCTCCCATCTGGGATGTCACAAGTACGGTTTACCTTGTGCTGCTTGTTTGTTGTCTTGTTTGTTGATACCCAAATTGTAAATACTCGAATACCTATACTAATAATAAATTATGTTATATCAGGGTATTATCTTGTTTATTAAACCCGGGTTTACTGTGTTTATAGGTTAAAATTTTCCTTAAGTAACGCAGTTCTCAATTCGATTTTTATCCATATTCAATATGAAAATTTACTCAAGAGACGTGTCAGCTCCAGTAATGATAAATATATATTATTTTTTTCAACGACATAAAAAATTGATATTTTTCAAAAAATTTATCTGATCAAAAATTCTTTTGAACTATTCCGGACCCCATCTATGTACATTATTCAGATTTTTTACCGACCGCCAACATATATAAGGGAGGTATTGAGATCATACCGATTTTGACATTTCGAGATTTCGATGGATCTCCACGAATTGAGCTCCCTACATAACGTTTTGACTATTTTTAGCATGATGTCTGTCGGTCGGTCTGTATGTCCGTCCGTCCGTCTGTCCGGCCGTCCGTCTGTCCGGCCGTCCGTCTGTCCGTCTGACGATCTGTCCGTCTGTCTGTGTACACGTACAGAGCAAATTTGTCTGTCTGTCTCTGTCCGTCCGTCCGTCTGTCTGTCTGTCTGTCTGTGTACACGTGCAGAGCATATTCGGCTAAAAGGATTTTTATGAAACTGCATATTTAAGCTTTTGACATCAATGGCACGAGTTGATCAAATTTTGGTAAAAATCAGTTGACTAGAAATGGGAGTTCATTCGTGTCGATTTTAATATTTTTGCGAAATATATACTTTTATTTGATACGTTTCTTGATAAAACGAAAAATTTCGAAAAATTTTCTCATAGTCTCAGTTTTTTCATACTTATATGTAACGTTTCCATGGTCATGATAAATAATAACTCTGTTAGAATATATTCGACCAAGTTATTTCTACTCTGCTGCTAGAATGTATTTTATACAAGTACTTTATGATGGCGGTCGGTTCTGTGGTGGCCACAGCTGATTTTTTTAGATTATATCAACCCCTCTAGGTAATAGGGTGGTGGACAAATTTTGACACATTTTTGGCGAAAATCCCTTTTTTTTTTTTTTTTATTCACGCATTACGAGGATTTATTTAATACTCCACCCAAAATTTTAAAAATAATATTTATTTTCCATTAAATACATATTTGTTTATATTTATCTCGCGATATATTTTTTTGAACCCTGGGTCAAAGAGTTGTATAAGCATGCCAAATTTCAACTTTCTATGTTGAGCCGTTTGTTCATAATTTCTACCGTACAGGCAGACATATAAACGAATAGACAAGTAAACGGACGGACGGGCTAACAAATAGACAGACAGACGGATGGATATACAGACAGAGAGATAGATAGACAGACGGATGGATAGACAGACAGACAAACAGACGGGCAGACAGACGGGTGGATCATGTGAGTATCCCACCTTCCTTGATAACGTCTCTCCATCTCTTTTAAATCCTGATGGAAACGTTCACCCTGTTCATCACTAACATCTCCAAGATTGACAGGAAATTTGTCAAGATGTTTAAAAAATGAAGTTTCACGCTCATGTTGCACCCCAGATGATGATAATTTTCAATCAAATTTTCAACGACCTCCACATAGTTTTCGGCTTTTTTATTCCCAAGAAAATTTTTGATGAGCGCCACGAAAGACTGCCATGCATTCTTCTCCATATCATCCATATGTACAGTGAAATGTGGATCATTCACTAATTTTCTAATTTGTGGTCCGTCAAAAATACCAGCTTTTAGCTTCTCATTACTGAGACTTTGAAATGTTTCAGATATATATTTGAAACAGTCACCATCTTTGTTCAACGCTTTTACAAACTGCTTCATTGGCCCCAGTTTAATATGAAGAGGGAGGAAAATGATTTTTGTTCGCTCCACCAAAGGTTCGTGTATTATGGCGTTCCTACGAAATATATTGGACAACAAGAACGAAGTTGAAATTAAAGTAGACGTATATCAGAACGTGAAAAGGTGAAAAAAGTCAAAATACGATAGAACAAAAATTTGACGTGATAGGCAGAAACTGTTAACATTTTTAAAATCAGCACCCCAAAATTAGTTAAAAACAAGTATCAGATCTAAGTCAGCAAAAAAATTTAAATTTGTTGACCAGTGTTATTAAAAAGTGTCAAGTAGATCTTGGGAATATGTTATAAAAGGGTAGTGTCTTATTTTGTGGAGTCAGCGGGAACTGTTGAGGAAACTTCAATACAACATTTATTTCTTTAATATCCTATATTTCGGCAGTTTTATTCCATGCCTTCATTCAGGGATTTCTGTGATTCATGTTGATGATGGTAGACCGTATTCTTCCATCTCCGGTTTCCAAGAGTGGCAGGAATTGTTTGATGTTATTCAAGATGTGGTTCGGAAAAACTTTGTTTTTTCTACATTGAAGTAAAAAAATTCTTCTGTTGTGGAAAGCCGCTAGTTTTCATCTAATTTTGAGCCATTGTTTCAATTCGTATACTGCATCATGTCCGAAGGTGGTTCTGATATGATCGAAGAAACCCATTTCAGGAAGAATACGGTCTACCATCATCAACATGAATCACAGAAATCCCTGAATGAAGGCATGGAATAAAACTGCCGAAATATAGGATATTAAAGAAATAAATTTTGTATTGAATTTTAACAACTCAAGGTTTTCAAATCAGAGCTAACACCCTGCTATTATTTATTATTTTGTATATATATTAATATATATATATATATATATATATATATATATATATATATATATATATATATATATATATATATATATATATATATATATATATATATATATATTCATATCACAGTTTTTAACTTCGAGTTGACTACGTGGTAATTTTATTTTATCTGATTGACTGACTGAAGATGTGCATACTACCCATGCACGAAACGTTTCATATTTTATAAATCGACAAGAACATTTTAATAAACTGACGAATAAAAGAGAACCTGCGTTTTATTTTATATATATATATATATATATATATATATATATATATATATATATATATATATAATCGTGCCTCGTGACAATTGTGTTAAGCTCGTCCCTGGATTGTTGTGTAGCTATTTAATTCAGTGCATGTAAACAATATGTTATTTGGTGGTGATTATTTTGTTTGTCGGCTCGGGTCGTTCCTGACATATCCCGCGGTCCCCCGGGGGCCGCCTCCTGATTGTGTGGAAACCCAGATTCATATTCGTGTCCATGGAAACGTGCGGGGGATCACCACTGCGTAATATCACTGCAAATTACGACACACATTCGCGAGATGACAAAAATACATCATATCCACTTCTCAAAGCAATACCTACATGTCAGATGTGAAAAAATACCGATAAATGCACATCTATCTCAACCGGTACAACATGATTTTTAATGAGATTATATTTTAAATTATAGAAATTTTAAGTATTACTTTATTTCGGGGATTGTCTTGATAAACGCGCATCTTGTAATTAAGTATACTAAAATGGAATTAAATCGTGAACATTTTCGAGCGATTATTTTTTACAACTTTCGACGTGGATTAATCCAACAGTGCATCGATGAACTTAATTCGACTTTTGGCGATGAAGCACCATCAAGGACTACTGTTTATCGATGGTTTGCCGACTTCAATCGTTGCCGTAGTTCGCTTAAGGACGAATTTCGTGAAGGTCGTCCGAAATCGGTTGTTTTTCCGGAAAACATTGATGCTGTGGGAAGACCGTCATGTGACTTATCGTGAGATTGAGGTATCCTTGGGCATTAGAGGGACCAGCATACATTCACTATTGCATGAACATTTGGCCGTCAATAAGATTTTTGCACATTGGATCCCACATAATTTGACAATCGCAGTGGAAAAAGCCTGAATCGGAGTGGAAAAAGTGCTTCGAAAATTGGTTTAAACTAGAGATGGGAATTTCGGCTCAGTTTGCGGAACCGGATCAGTGGAGGTCGTTCAGTTTGTTGAGCCGGTTCATTGATCCGGCTCAGTGATCCGGTTAAGTAAGCATGTTTCCGAGACACACACAGGTCGGTCGTTCGTTCGTAGGTAGAACGTCGCTTAGAGCCGGCTCTTGCTTAGAGACGGTTCTTGCGACATATGAACTGTAAACATGATCCCGAGACACAGGTCAGTCAGTTGTCGGTCGCTTGGTCGTTCGTTCATAGGTAGATCGTCGCTTAGCCCCGGCTCTTATCTAACATTTTTGAAACAAACAATTCACTTTATGTAGCTACTGTATTTTAAACCAGATGTGTTAAGTTTATGGCGATGTTTATTGCCCTTATAAATCGGACATCTAGGATTTGGACAATATTTTAAATTTTTTTATATGATTGTAAGAAAATACAGACTAAAGCCTTGTTTATAATAGATATGTTATGGAACATAAGCATAAAAATTACACTACTCTCTTTGTTCTGTTTATTACAAACAGATGTTTTGAAGGGTCAAATCTATTGTTTAATGCATATGCAGTTATGCTATGGGCTTATTATAAACCAGGCTTAAGCCTATTAGTTTCAAATAAACTGCCCTACAAATTGATGACAAAATACACTTTATGATAATACATTACAAGCTGAGTTCTCGCGAAGTTCAACATGACATGTTGTACATGTTGTACATGTACATGTCGTTGTTCGTACATGTCGTTCATGAACGACCCATCTCTAGTTTAAACGCATGCAAAAGTGTATCTTCATGGAAAATATTTTGAAAAACAATAAAGTCACTTTTGTTGATAAATAATTTTTTTGATCTCAAATCCCGAAATATTAAAGGCAACCCTCATATTATTTTAATTTTGATTTTTATAATAAAAAAGGTAATTTTTATTTTCAGTTGCTGAGTTTTTATTGAATCAGTATATGATCTTTTCGTTCCTGGGGGGGGGGGGTCCGGACCCAAGACCCCCCCTCCTTGTGTGCTCGCCTGTCGTAGATAAAGTCTTTTATTATTCTAATTAATCAAGTTTAACTTAAATTATACATATCTTTACATGTTGTACACTGTTATGGACCGTTTTTGAAGGTGTCACGTGCTGCTGGGTGCAGTTTGTTTGCCCCACTTCGCTCGTACATTAATACCGGATTGTTCCGATTTCATATTAATTGATAAATTTAGTTCACTTGTTTCGAGTTGCACAACACACGCACACAGACACACGCACATACACACTTGTATGTACATGTAACTCTCCGCATAACCTTTCAATGATCGCCATAGATTCTTGACAATTTGTCAAACAAGCCATTCGGCATGGCTGATTGCTTTTAGAAATCGTAAAATTAATATGTAAAAAATTAATAATGGGTGGATTTAGTGTACGTTGGCTCACAGATCACAGTATTTCGGTTGCTGTTCGTTTAACGAATTAATAAGTTGATCATAATCCCAAAGTAAACAGGTTGATTGTTGATTCTCAGCAGTTAGAATTGCTAAACTCGCCCAATATTCCACAATATGCTTCTTTTTATTGTATTACAATAAAAAAATCAGCTGTGGTCACCACAGGACCGACCGCCATCACAAAGTACTTGTATAAAATACATTCTAGCAGCAGAGTAGAAATAACTTGGCCCAATATTTTCTAACAGAGATATTATTTATCATTACCATGGAAACTTTACATATAAATATGAAAAAATAGATATAAAAAATTTCGAAAAATGTTTCAATTTTTTTTTCGTTTTATCAAAAAATGTCTCATAAAAGTTATTAGTTATTGCTTTTATAGCTAAATAATTTTTTTCGAAATATTTTTTTAGTTAAATATTAGCAAAAATCTTAAAATCGACACGAGTAAACTCCCATTTCTAGTCAACCGATTTTTACCAAAAGTTGATCAACTCGTGCCATTGATATCAAAAGCTTAAATATAAAGTTTCATAAAAATCATTTCAGCCGAATTTGCTCTGCACGTGTACACAGACAGACAGACAGACGGACGGACGGACGGACAGACAGACAGATAGACAGACAGACCGACATCATGCTAAAAATAGTGAAAACGTTATGTAGGGACCTCAATTCGTGGAGATCCATCGAAATCTCGAAATGTCAAAATCGGTATGATCACAATACCTCCCTTATATATGTTGGCGGTCGGTAATTATTTTGTTTTCAAATCTTTTGCGAGCCATTTTTTTTTCTCGTGCCATTACTGGCACACGTGTAATAAGTTCCGGCTAATAGGTAACTGGCAACCGCCCCATTTTTTTTTTTTTTTAATTTTCACTTGTGAAATTTGCGATGTACGCCGCTGTGTTGAAACGAACGTATCAACAACTGACTACTGATTTGGGTATAGCTGTTATCGAGAGGTTATCCTTGCCCTTATTGCTAATGTAGCACATTGTGACACACGGATTTCTTGCGGTTTTCTTTACACATGTTCGCAAAACATTTCATGACATCATTTTTTATTACCTACTACAACTAATCACTGCGCTGGGCGCGATTCAACCGAATTATTATATCACAATATACCACAAAAACAACCAGACACTGAACTACCACCGTACCGCGAACACCGACACACTATCTGTCTCGGGTTCCAATCTCAGTTCAGGCGCGGATGTAAATTATAAATAAGGACGAAACATTCAAAACGTGATTTATGACAGAAAATTCATAATTTAGATATTGGTATCAGTGTCTTCCTCTTTGTTAAATGTATAAAATATAATCATTAAATTAATACAACTCTTTTTGTACCATCTAAAACGCACAGACAAAAACCAACAAAAAATCAGAAATTTAAAAAAGTTTATTTTTTATTTTTATGAACTTTTAAAATAACACAAAGGATAAATCCACGATTTTTTATCTATAGAAGTCCTTCAATACAGCCCTCGTATTGCCTTAGGCCTTAGAATAAGACCTTAGTCTTATTTAACTACTGAAGATATGACAATAGTGATAATAAAATAATTTGTGAAGTAAAGAATCTCTTTAAGTTTACCAGAAAATAAGTAACTCGGCCATAGCCTTACACCGCAAGGTAAAAAGGCTTCAGGATTAAGTAAGTAAGTAAGTACATATCTGATACAGCCAATATCTGTTACTACCTTGATTTCAAAATCTCAAAAAAGACGTACGACCAAACATTTTTCTAAAATAATTAAAAGCTTGGTTTTGATTTCATTGTAAAAAACAAACATTTTGCTCGAATTTCCATTTACAGCTTAATGGAAATTCGTACATGTAATTAACATGTGTCAATATTTGGCAAGTGATGTACAACACGTGTGATGGAGTCCTTGGTGTACCCCATGACACGTGTCTGCACGTCTTAGCACGGACGTGACATACCATGTTTTTAAACACTAATGACGAAAGGGTGTGCAATTTTTTACAAGAAACTCAAATATTTTGTTACGTGGAGATTCAATATTTGGGTTGTCTTAAATCCAGGGGGAAGTAATTGATAGAGTAATGTCTAAATCAGAGTTTTCCAAACTGTGCTCCGTGGATCGTCACTAATGCTCCGCGATCTACTAGTGTTGCTATATATTATATAGCAATGATAGTGCTCCGCGAAGTATTTTTCTCGTGAAAAGTGCTCCGCGGCTATAAAACTTTGGGAAACTCTGGTCTAAATGATGTCTATAATCCAGGGGTTGGTAACTGGCGGCCCGAGGGACTAACGCGGCTGAACGATTTTATACAGCCCACCAATAAGAAAACATAATACATGTAGAAATTGGTGCACCCAGGGAGAGTGACATTTCCTTTATTGAGTGTGGGTATTTTTAATGATTTTATTTATTTATTTATTGTCTAATATATTGTTTTTAATATATAGTCTAGTCATTTAAATGGGCTGCGTTAGGCGCAAATAGCCTTTGTTGCTGTGCGCCAAAAATTTTAACTAACTAACTAACTAAGGGATAGTGACGCCCCTTAAGAAGGAAGAAAATAAAAATAAAAAAACACAAACACACGGTCTTTCCACCTTCAGATAAAGTCCCAGGTAACTATCTGACAGATAAGGTTATTTATAACTTCATCTGCTGAATAAATGTCAATACCAGTCAGTGAATCCAATACGTCAGTCTCATTATCCGTTAGATAACTATCCGATAGATACATTTGTATAGAAAGAAGGGATGACATTTACTCAGCAGATGAAGTTAAAAATAACCTTATCTGTCAGATAGTTACCTGGGACTTTATCTGAAGGTGGAAAGACCGGGCCTAAGAGTATCAATATCTTTAGTTTTAGAAGTCAAATTAAATTACGAAATTCTAGTTTTTGTCGTCCTGTTTGCGAGAGTAAATGCTATTGATGCATCTCTCGATCATCTGTGTTGTATAGCATGTTGCTGCACACGCGTGCGATTATGTAGTGTTTGTTTTGAACCAAAAACGGAGAAAGTGTTATTGAGGACGAGGTTAACACCTGAATTATGCAACTGATACTGTCCCGCACCGAGTCACCCCCCTCTTTCTCTGATGTCATACACTGTACGCACATCTCCTCCATTACATAGGAACCAGCATATCCCATAACTGTTAGGCCATATAAGTCGTGATTGCGAGCGAGATGCATCCAAATACAGTGCTAAACCATGGTGTAATACATAAGAAGCAGTATAACATGCACTGCCTAGACACATAGACCAATTGCTGGGCTATGTCAGTCGTCCCACAACATATGAATCTCTGATTCTGAGCAAGATGCATCCAAATACAGTGCTAAACCATGGTGTAATACACAAGAAGCAGTATAACATGCACTGCCTAGACACATAGACCAATTGCTGGGCTATGTCAGTCGTCCCACAACATATGAATCTCTGATTCTAAGCGAGATGCATCCAAATACAGTGCTAAACCATGGTATAATACAGAGGAAGCAGCATAACATGTACTGCCTGGACACATAGACCAATTGCTGGGCTATGTCAGTCGTCCCACAACATATGAATCTCTGATTCTAAGCGAGACGCATCCAAATACAATGCTAAACCATGTATAATACAGAGGAAGCAGCATAACATGCACTGCCTAGACACATAGACCAATTGCTGGGCTATGTCAGTCGTCCCACAACATATGAATCTCTGATTCTGAGCGAGATGCATCCAAATACAGTGCTAAACCATGTATAATACAGAGGAAGCAGCATAACATGCACTGCCTAAACACATAGACCAATTGCTGGGCTATGTCAGTCGTCCCACAACATATGAACCTCTGATTCTGAGCGAGATGCATCCAAATACAGTGCTAAACCATGGTGTAATACAGAGGAAGCAGCATAACATGCACTGCCTAGACACAGGTCAATTGCTAGGCTATATCATGTGTGTCCCCACTAAACCTTCGAAGAATTTAATCAGTGCGCTACTGTATATACGCACTTCGCAACCAGAAACAATTATGGAGACGCTGGCTCATGTCGCAATCTGTTGCGGTTAGACGCAGCTAGTCATGGTCTTTTGGGAGTTACCCAATTTCTAATACCTGTGCTATACAATATTGTTCTCTGCTGGGCTGTCCAGCTATTGCTCACAGGCCATGTTTTGCATATATATTTTTATTAATATTACTTCAGTCATAAAACGCATCCATTGACACATTTAAGAACTATTCGGTTAAAATCGTAACCATTTCCTCTGGAATGGTTTACTTTGGTAACATCAGAGATTAGAAGTTGCAGTGGCGTGACTAATCAGATGCAATAGATGCTCAGAGATAGGTCCCAAGATGAAGCACATGAAATACATTAAGTACATTTTCAGAAAATTGAAGACCACGAACAATATGTCGTGCTCTTCAATCAATAATCATCTATTGTAAAAATCAGTAAAAATAATAAAGTAGATTTAAAAATTACGAATTAGATTCCTTCAATCTAAAGTATGAACAATAATGAAATATGTATGTAAATAAAAAGTATTTAAAAATAAAATTAGGGAAAAAATTAATTAAAAAAAAAATTATTTTTTCGACTTACAGAAACAGTTTTCTAATAATCACAGAGACTAACAACAACTTCGATATATATGTACATAGAATTTCGATTTACGGAAGTTCGTTAAATGGAAGCCTAAAGCTGCGTTCAGAGCTCTTTAAATTAGTAGACTGTTCACTGTGCGTTGTGCATAAGTTTACTAGATAGTTTTAAGATTCAAGGCAGCATTTACAGCTAAGGAAATTAGTAAGTCACGAATGGTGCGACATCTGTGTGTCTTAAAACCAACTACGGTGCTTATTAAAATGTTTATTATCTATTATCGTTTTTATAATTCTGCTGTCCTGGATATTTATTAACTAAAGCTAACCTAATTACCTAAATTGATCATATCTATTGTTCGTCTTTGTAATTTTGGGCGAGATTTGTTGTAATCGGCGATGACATTTTGTTAAGTTGTGTGAAGGCATACAGTAGGTGCGTCCGGCATAAGCTAATAATCTACCCATTCTGCGTAATTTACACAAGAAACGTTCGGCATAAAGTTTCTGTGTGCTCTGTGCTGCACGAAGATCGTTCGGCAAATATCGTGCAGTGCAGTTTGTGTTGTACAGTCGTCACAAGTTCAGATCGTGCGGTAATCTGTGCAATAGTGTTTTTCGCGGTAAAAATACAAGTTATTATTTCTACAAAACAATATGAGTGAAAACAATCAAGATATTATTGTTTATGCCTGCAGCATTTGCAAAATAAATAGTACAGACATGAACCTCATGATGGAACATATAAATACACTCAAAAAGACTCCAAATTTTCTGGATGCAAGCGGAAATGTACTTTAAATTGATTTGTAGTCATGTTTGGAACAGTACTCTCTACATATTCAAACACTTTTTCTAAAATATTTTCTGGTTTGGAAAATTTTTCTGAATTGTCTTCCTCATCAAATAAAATTTCTTTTATATTACTTAAAAGCACCCCAAAACCTTCATGCGTTATTTTTATATCGTACAAAACAAGTAGCAGGAGACCAGGAGCTTTCAAAATTCTAAAATTAAAAAATATTTTTTTTTTCTCGAAACTTGTTACACTCGTTATGTTAAGGGCGGCAATATGATGATCGCATCCGGGCGGATGATACGATTGCAGCGTCCCTACCTACGAAACCCTAAAAAGGTAATTGTTTACTTTATAATGAAAATTGCTTTACAAGTTTCTGGCACCCATAATATTTTGATATTTGTCGTTTTGTCCGTTTTGAACTGTGACATTCCTGAAAGAGCGCCCCCAGTTATTTTGGCAGAGTTTTTTGCGAGCACCACCTGTGCTGGCTGTCACCAAGGGTTGGATTTAACAGACGGCTTCCCTTGATGTACTGAAACACCGCCCTATCTCGCCCTCAACACGAGCGGATCCCTTTTATTATTTTTTAAAACACATTTACATGTTTGCTTTCATTTTTTTCTAATCCTGCAAAGGATGCTGTAATAGAGGATGTTGTTTTTTGTCAATTTTAAGAAATTAAGTAATATTATTACCAGCATATGAAGTTCACACTTTTAAATTAAATCGTTTATTTCATATTCCAATATACTAGGAATATTAATATTTACTATTTTTTAAGCATAAAACTGAAAAATAACATCAATTCTATAAATTAGTGAAGCTTGCGGAACTAGACAGTAATTTCTTATTTTCAATGTTATCTGCAAGCGTTAAATCGTTTGTACATGTGGTTTGACCACTAAGCAAATTCATCTCCTGCTTATGTCAAATAATTTGTGTAAAAATATTTATACAAATTACAGGCTCTGCTTAGCCGTTCGCAACCGGCTATAAACTGTAGGTGCCTTTCTGTGTACACTAAAAAATGGACGTAATACTGACCATATTACTCCTGAATGTACATAGATTGAAAATATGGAAATCTGGAGATAGGAGGCCTATAAGCTTACCGCGGGTAATGGCGTCAATAATGATGATCTAGTTCCCCATGAAGCCAAGAAATGAATGATAAATGATTCTAGAAAGGAAATTTAAAGACTTTGTAGTAAATAATGTTGTGATGTAAAGTTATCATAAATAATATTGTATACATATGTGTGTTTGAGTGTGTTTTGATTTTGATCTGCCACTCAATAACTAGGTTATTCGTGTTGTTTTAACCTGGAGGCTCCTATCTGATTACTAAAGTTCAAGTACTAAAAATGTTCTACTATATTTTTCTCCTACGTCGGTTTCTTCTATCGAAAAAAGTATTGCCTCTATAAGAGGTTTTATGTGTGTATTTAGAAAATTAAAGTGATTTGCATACTTAAAAAATAATAAATATATAATAATATTTTAAAAAAATAAATAAAATAATTTTAATCTATTTTTGTTAATACGAGGGTTCCCTTTTATATTTCGGGATTTGAAATCAAATACAATTATTTATCAACAAAAGTGGCTTGATTGTTTTTCAAAATATTCTCCATGAAGATCAATACACTTTTGCATGCGTTTGAAACAAATTTCTAAGAACTTTTTCAACTCCGATTGAGGCACCTCCAACGCGATATGATGGGATCCAACGCGAAAAAAACTTTTTGACGGCCAAATGTTCATGCAATAGTGAATGTATGCTGGTCCCACTAATGCCCAAGGATACCTCAATCTCATGATAAGTCACATGATGATCTTGCAGTATCAGTTCACGCACATCATCAATGTTTTCTGTTAATTATTCAAATATAACTGTTTAATTAATTTTTTTAATACAAATCGTATTTTGTCTGACATGAAAATGCTGTTTAAAATCCTTAACAGATTGATAAGTTGTAATGATATTGTTACTTTATTCAGTTACAATGTTCCAGTCTACAATACTCTTGCTTCAACTCTACTCAATATACCCTTTGCAAACACTAATTCATATCAAAATTCTCCCGTTATTCGTCTGTTCTACCTATAATAATCTTTTTCCTGGCATTGATATTTTTGGTACTAATATTAATGTATTTATGAATTTGTGTAGAATAAAAACACAAAATTAATTTTAGGAAAATGAAAAAAAAAAGATGTTATCACAGATAATTGTACTTAAACCAATGTATTAAGACATACTATTTAGGCCCGGTCTTTCCACCTTCCGATAAAGTCCCAGGTAACTATCTGACAGATAAGGTTATTTGTAACTTCATCTGCTGAGTAAATGTCAATACCAGTCAGTGAATCCAATACGTCAGTCTCATTATCCGTTAGACAACTATCCGATAGATACATTTGTATAGAAAGAAGGGATAACACTCAGCAGATGAAGTTACAAATAACCTTATCTGTCAAATAGTTACCTGGAACTTTATCTGAAGGTGGAAAAACCGGGCCTTATAATTGTAGATTGTGTAGATTTTTTTTTTTTTTTTTTTTCTTAGTGAACATTTTACTGGGCTAGTCCTGTGTATGTTCCAAAAATAAATGAATAAATTATATACAATAAATAATTATAATTTATAATAAATAAAAATTTCCAATCACAGATAATTAGCTTATAATAATAAAAGGAACATTATTAATATCACAGTATTTTTTTTAAACGAATTCTTTTTATATTTTTCCGAACTATGTATCTTGTTTAGTAGGTCTTTTTTCCTTTGAAGCATTTTATAAAAATCCGCACAGATTTCTTCATAATTTACTTTAATCCGTAATATTGCTTTTAATATGTCTACATCAAGTTGAGTCGTGTCACTTGTCCAGAAGATGTTCATCAGGGAAAATACCCTTTCAGTAGATTTTTTTTTAGTTCAAGTTTTGCAAAAATAATTTTATTATTATTATCAAATACAATGGAATAAAAGCAATTTTGTTGAAATATATTTAAAATAAATATTAAAAATAAGTACCTTTTCTAAAATTCGGGACTATTCGTGACAAAAAAACCGAATTCAGGACAAATATTGCCTCTGAAAAAATTCGGGACGCAAGGCGGAAATTCGGAACTGTCCCGACAAATTCGGGACGTATGGTCATCTTACTTAAAACGCCCTTATAGACCGGGAGCTCATGACAGTTTTTGGTCTCTGATTTCATACAGCATGCCTTTTGGAGGAGAGAATATTTACCCTGTGACAACAAAAAAGGGATGGTACTAAACCCCTGCACGCTTTCCGGTCATAGGGAAAATTGCATTTCCACTTAAACACAAAATTTTTGTGCTTTTCTCTGATTTAATATTGCTTGCCCTTTTGTCAAAAGAAACTTATAACAAATTTAAAGTCTTTTAAATATATGCATGCGATTCGGAGGGTCCCAAAGGGCTCAAACGGTCATGTGATCTTGTAATAAAAAAATATGATTTTCCGCGTTTTCATACAGCATGCCTATAATTAAAAGACTTTAAATTTGTTATAACTTTCTTTTGACAAAAGGGCAAGCAATATTAAATCAGAGAAAAACACAAAAATTTTGTGCTAGTGGAAATGCAATTTTCCCTATGACCGGAAAGCGTGCAGGGGTTTAGTCCCATCTTTTTTTTTTGTTGTCACAGGGTAAATATTCTCTCCTCCAAAAGGCATGCTGTATGAAATCGGAGACCAAAAACTGTCATGAACTCCCGGTCTATATGTTCTTAGTGAACATTTTACTGGGCTAGTCCTGTATGTTCCAAAAATAAATAAATAAATTATATACAATAAATAATTATAATTTATAATAAATAAAAATTTCCAATCACAGATAATTAGCTTATAATAATAAAAGGAACATTATTAATATCAAAGTATTTTTTTTAAATGAATTCTTTTTATATTTTTCCGAACTATGTATCTTGTTTAGTAGGTCTTTTTTCCTTTGAAGCATTTTATAAAAATCCGCACAGATTTCTTCATAATTTACTTTAATCCGTAATATTGCTTTTAATATGTCTACATCAAGTTGAGTCGTGTAACTTGTCCAGAAGATGTTCATCAGAGAAAATACCCTTTCAGTAGATTTTTTTTTTTTTTAGTTCAAGTTTTGCAAAAATAATTTTATTATTATTATTAAATACAATGGAACAAAAGCAATTTTGTTGAAATATATTTAAAATAAATATTAAAAATAAGTACCTTTTCTAAAATTCGGGACTATTCGTGACAAAAAACCCGAATTCGGGACAAATATTTCCTCTGAAAAAATTCGGGACGCAAGGCGGGAATTCGGGACTGTCCCGACAAATTCGGGACGTATGATCATCTTACTTAAAACGCCCTTATTCGTTCTTTAATTTCTTTGATAATTAAATCATCAGTGTTATATATACGAGTACGTGTACTACCGTGGACCGTTTATCTCTTCATACATATCTAATATTTGCATATGTAAAATGTGAATTGAGAGTGTTGCAGTCGCGAATTTAAAAGTGTATAAATAATGCATTAATCGCGGCAATAGTTGCCGGTTGCCGCGATAAAGTGCATATAAACGCACTCGCAATGAGATTATTCGGTCAAGGCCCGACGGCGCTCGAGACGCGGGGGCCGCAGCGCCGGGCGGCGGCACGCGGGCCGCGGGGGGAACGGAAGTGCCGCACTCTGGAATGGGGTTACGTCTGGAGTTAACTTTAACGCGGGTATTACCAACCCACCGTCTATTTACTATCACACTGACACGAAAATATTTCAAACAATTTCATTACTAAGAAATTGACGAATTTGACTTAAAGAGTTGATATTTGGCATACTTATGCAGTTTTTTGAGTCACATATGGATAAAACAGGACATGATTGTAAACTAAGGCTGCCAACCGTCCCGGGTTAGGCGGGACAGTCCCGGATTAGCGACTCATGTCCCGCTTTACTATTGATACCTAAATTCGTCCAGGAAAATTATTAATTGTCCCGCATTCGGAAATATAACACTTAATCTAAAATAATAATATTGCTTTTATAAAAATTTTAACTAAATATTAACGATTTATTTATTTTTTTATTAATATATTTTTTTTTTATTCCAAAATTTTACATTTAATTTTTATGTATCTTAATATCTTCACGCTGTTAGCAGTTAGAAGGAGATTAATATTTTTGCGTAATATTTTCTATACTCTGATTAATCTCTGAAAAACCCTGAATATACTCTTTTTAGGGTTTTGTAGGTATGACCAAAAAACCCTTATACCGTCATTTTGTCGTCTGTCTGTCTGTCTGTCTGTCTGTCTGTCTGTCTGTTCGGTAAAAATTGTAGCCAAACGGCTAAACCTAGAGAGTTTAAATTTGGCATGCTTATACAACTCTTTGACCCGCACATAGGAAAAATATAGGGTGTTTTTTTTAGAGGTATAGAACTTTAAATTGCAATAAAACAACGATGGATTATTCGATTGACATGAATTTTTTTTTATTCGAAAGATAATCTTGTGGCATTACATTAAATCATACCAACAAGACGGCGCAACATGTCACACAGCTCGTGCCACAATCGATTTATTGAAAGACACGTTTGGTGACCGCCTAATTTCACGTTTTGGACCTGTGAATTGGCCTCCAAGATCTTGTGATTTAACACCGCTGGACTACTTTCTGTGGGGCTATGTAAAGTCATTGGTCTATGCGGATAAGCCACAAACGCTTGACCATTTGGAAGACAACATTCGCCGTGTTATTGCCGATATACGGCCACAAATGTTGGAAAAAGTCATCGAAAATTGGACGTCCAGATTGGACTACATCCGAGCCAGCCGTGGCGGTCATATGCCAGAAATCATATTTAAAATGTAATGCCACAAGATTATCTTTCGAATAAAAAAAAATTCATGTCAATCGAATAATCCATCGTTGTTTTATTGCAATTTAAAGTTCTATACCTCTAAAAAAAACACCCATTACTAAAACATCTAAGAAACATATCCCCCTAAAAATATAAACAAAGATAAGCTCATCGAAAACAAAATATTTTTTTACAATTCAGTGTAAGGTATCAAATGAAAGCCTTTGATACGTGGATTAACGATCCAAATTTTATTTTTACAAAATAAATTATTTTGAGGCGATTTTTGCCAAAATTGTGCAAAAAAAATTTTGTCCCACACTCTGTAGCCCAGATGGTTTAAACTAAAAGTATGAAAAAATTCTCAGTAATGTACATTGATGTGAACCGGAATAGTACAACAGGAATTTTTGATCAGATTATGTTTTCGGAAAATAACGCATTTTTTGTGTTTTTAACTAAAATATGTAATATATTTAATCCGCTATTTAACATAGTAAACGAGTGAACCTTTGTAGTACAGTGGTAGCGTTCTCGCTTAGTGAGCTGTAACTACCGAAGAAATTAGTGTTCGAATCCCATCAATTTTATTTATTTTTTTGTATAATTTGGTAAATGTTGCATTTAATTTTTATTCTATTATTTTTAATATAAAATTATAATTTAATTCTGTTTGAATGTATACGAAATCAGAAGGCGGGGCTAATGATTTAAGCAACCAATGGAAACCAAAGGCACAATTTTCAAAATCTTAATGAAGCTTGCTATATAAAAAAAATACTGCACATATTTAGAAACTTAAATAATGGTATTAGGCATTCGAATTAACATTCATAAAAAAATATTTTGACAAAATTTTTTTGGCATCCCAAATAAACATCATACAGTTACTAAATACCTGCGAAACCCTGAAATGTGTGAGAATTCACACTTCACATCAATTTTTTATCGGTCACTTGTTTTTATCACTTCAATCTTAGAAGTGAGGACCTTTTTTTTGCTCATCACTTCCATTTTGGGAGAGAAGACCTTTTTTTTTGCTCATCACTTCCATTTTGGGAGAGAAGACCTTTTTTTTGCTCATCACTAGTATTTTTAAATGAGGACCTCTAGTAAAATTTAATATGTGAAAATGTGAGAGCTTTTATGAAATTTTGAACTCTGACTCTGAACCTCTGAAGAAAATACGAAAAATGTTCAAAAGTATGATTTTAAAAGACAGTGAGATATAAAATAATATAATTTTAATAATATAATAATAAAATAAAAATATTTTCGTATGAAGTGCTTTCTAACTGTTTGTAAACAAATTGTGAATCATATGCCTCTTTGACAAAATTCGAAGAAAATCTTGGGATATACACAGATAAAAATGGTGAGCAGATATTTCTTGGGGGGGGGGGTCCTAAAATATGTCCCGCATTTAGTTCTTAAAAAGTTGGCAGCCTTATAGTAAACATTTTTAGATTTTCGTAGGTATGTACAAGCAGTCGTGCAACCAGAATTTTTTAGTAGGGGGCTCTGAAGTCAAATATTTTTCTTGAGGGGGCTCGTGATTTCAATGTATGTTTTATACACACAGTACCGTAAATTAAATACATTAATCCCTCCATTTACGCGGTCTCCATTTGCGCGAATTCATATTAATGCGATTAAACTTTTTTTCAAAAAAGTGTTTTTTTTTTAATCATTAGTAAAATAACATCAAATCGTCAGAATACTGAGAGTTCAAAAAAACACATCCCCAGGTAAAATATAAACAAATATTAAATTAATGAAAAAATATATATATATTTTTAAATTTATTGTGTGGTATCAATGGAAAGCTCTTAAAAGCTTCTGCCATCAATGGCACGAGTTGATCAACTTTTGGTAAAAATCGGTTGACTAAAAATGGGAATATACACGTGTCGATTTTAAGATTTTTGCGAATATTACACAACAGAAAAATATTTCAAAAAAAAATTATTAAACAAAAGTTGCCATAAAAGCAATAACTGACAACTTTTATTTGAGACATTTTTTGACAAAACGAAAAAAAAATGAAAATTTTTTCCATATTTTTCCCTAATAGTTTTAGGTCATTACGGACCAAACATTAATTTTTTCTAGACAAAATAAGATGTGAGAATTTCAAAAATTCAAACCTCAAGTCTATCTCTTGCATTTTATGAGATATGAATTTTTTAAATTTCCAAAAAAAAAAATCAAAATTTTCAATAGTTTTAGGTCATTACGGAGCAAACATTATATTTTTCTCGACAAAACAAGGTGTGAGAATTCCAAAAATTCAAACCTCAAGTCTCTATTTCTTACCTTTTTTGAGATATGAATTTTTTAAATTTTCAAAAAAAAATCAAAATTTTCAATAGTTTTAGGTCATTACGGACCAAACATTATATTTTTCTAGACAAAACAAAGTGTGAGAATTCCAAAAATTCAAACCTCAAGTCTCTATTTCTTACCTTTTATGAGGTATGAATTTTTTAAAATTCCAAAAAAAAATCAATATTCAATAGTTTTAGGTCATTACGGACCAAACATTATATTTTTCTAGACAAAACAAAGTGTGAGAATTCCAAAAATTCAAACCTCAAGTCTCTATTTCTTATCTTTTATGAGATATGAATTTTTTTAAATTCCAAAAAAAAATCAATATTCAATAGTTTTAGGTCATTACGGACCAAACATTATATTTTGCTAGACAAAACAAGGTGTGAGAATTCTAAAAATTCAAACCTCAAGTCTCTATTTCTTACCTTTTTTGAGATATAAATTTTTAAAATTACAAAAAGTTTCAAAATTTTCCCCAATAGTTTTAGGTCATTACGGACCAAACATTATATTTTTCTAGACAAAACAAGGTGTGAGAATTCCAAAAGTTCAAACCTCAAGTCTCTATTTCTTACCTTTTATGAGATATGAATTTTTTTAAATTCCAAAAAAAAAAATCAATATTCAATAGTTTTAGGTCATTACGGACCAAACGTTAATTTTTTCTAAACAAAACAAGGAATGAGAATTCCAAAAATTCAAACCTCAAATCTCTGTCTTACCTTTTTTGAGATATGAATTTTTAAAATTACAAAAAAATCAAAATTTTCAATTCTTTCGGTCATTACGGACCAAACATTAATTTTTTCTAGACAAAACAAGGTGTAAGAATTCCAAAAATTCAAACCTCAAGTCTCTACCTCTTACCATTTTTGAGATATGAATTTTTGTAATTTACAAAATAAAATCAAAATTTTCCCAATTAGTTTTAGGTCATTACGGACCAAATATTACAGAAAAAAGCTCGTAAAACTAAATTTTTAAAGATTTAAACCTTAGGTCTCTATTTCTTACCATTTTTGAGATATAGTTTTTGATTTAATATCCAAATTTCCAAAAATAACTACACTTTCACGAGACACAATATATTCAATGTTATATGTGAAAATACGTACAAAAAATAACTTAGAATTTATAAGAAAGACATTTTAATGTTATCTGGATGTTTTGTTAACCACAAATGAATTAGTATGGGATTAAAAAAATAATTAATCCTCTTAAATAAGTTGATAAGGAAATTTTATTTTTATATCATTAGCAGGAATTACGTAAACATTTATGCGACGCAACCTGTTTATCTGAAAAAATATATAAATTGTGAATTTTCATAGTTTACAGGATTTCGTAGACAGGGCTGTTATTAAAAATATTTGAGAAGATAACATTCAAAATATGATTTATCACAGTAATACAGTTTTGAAATTATTGTAGAAAACATTACAAACCAATTTGCAACCTGTTATTAAAATTTTAAAGCGCTAAATTACTCGATCGATATTTAAATTTGACAAAAATCATGTTTTGCATGAACTAAGTGGACAAATAATGGTTTAAATTGAAAAAATAAGGATTAAATTTGATTTGAATGTTTATTATAATGTTTATATATTTATGTTTGTTAATATGGATCTTACTAGCATTAGCTAAATAAATAAACTATTATTATTATTATTAACAAACATAGGTTTACATTATTTTATTTATTCTTTTTTTAATATTATTATGTATTTATCATTTTTTTAAATATGGAAATGCCAACTTTAATTTTCCAAACAATCATATCTCAAAAACGGTAAGAGATAGAGACCTGCGGTTTGAATTTTTGAAATCCTCAGACCTTAAATAGTTTAGAAAAAAAATGAAGATTTAGTGGCTAGCACACAACTTTATTAATAGGCCATCAAATAAAATTGTCGAAAAGTACCAAAAATTGAAAATTAAAAAATTGATGTGAAGTGTGAATTTTCACACATTTCAGGATTACGCAGGTTTTAGTAAGTGAATGATGATTATTTGGGATGCCAAAATAAATTTTATGTTAAAATATTTTTTTTGTTAATTTTAATTCGAATGGCTAATACCATTATTTAAGTTTCTAAATATGTCCAGTATTTTTTTTTTATTTATAGCATGGTTCATTAAGATTTTGAAAATTGCATAACCCCGCCCAGCTTGTCTCAATTTTTCATACTTACATGTAACGTTTCCATGGTCATGATAAATAATATCTCTGTTAGAAAATATTAGGCCATGTTATTTCTACTCTGCTGCTAGAATGTATTTTATATAAGTACTTTACGATGGCGGTCAGTCCTGTGGTGGCCACAGCTGATTTTTTTAAATACAATCAAATGATTTTTGAGTTGGAATAACAAATAATAACAAAAAATCTTATGCAATTAATATTTGTTACAATAAATGTAATTTTTCATACTAATAATTTATCTTTTTATTTCTAGGTAAGTGATCATCTCTATCCCTGTTATTGTTATCTACAGTAGTGCAGGTATGTCGTAATGATATTATCATTATTAATAAACTGTTTATTGTTGACTTTACCTGCAAGTTATACAAATAGATATTTAGGTCAGTAGTAGCGACAGACAGACGGACAGACAGGCAGACCTAGCACTTGTCAAATATACTTCCCTTTTATCTTTATTGCTTTAAAAATGTTTATAATTATCAATTATTCGTCTAACGAAGCAGTTAAAACGTTGAATTGCCGTAACGACCTTCGACATTTCAAATTTTGTTTCCGCCAGACCTTGTTCACCTCAAAATAAACTGTGTCACTTCTGAAATGGATACCATATTAAAAATAATTTACGAAAAATGTTTAAAATTACCTGTAAAAAGGTAACGTCAGTGACGGTATCCCACCGGTTCGGAGCGGTTCGCGCGAACCGTTTCTTAAAATTATTGAAACCTTAGGGAACCGGTTGTTAGAATTATTAAAAATAAATGAATTATACCCTTTTCACACTAGATCTTTAAGATCGGATGTTTAAGTGAATGTATCTTTAAACGCTAATGTGAAACCGTACGGCCTCGTCTAAACACGACCGATGTTTAAGACAGAGATCTGCGTCTTAAACTTCGCCCGCATTACCAACTTAATATCTATTATAAAAAAATACTACTTGAATTTGTGCTGTCAACATTTTATATTATCATAAACAAGAATACTGTATTATATCGACGTTATAAGAAGTTTATAATTATTGTTATAATAAAATTATTTATTTTAATAATGTGTTTAATAAAAAAACAGAGCTACAATAATTGAGATAAGGTGGCATAAGTAGGTATGAGGTGTACTAAAGTTTATTTAGAACTGATCTTGGTGTATCAATACACGATTCTCCCCTTTGCACAAATCCCTTTCTCGCACATGAACTAATTTACTTTTTTAAATATATATATATTTTATTTTTCCGCCTGCGTGGTACATCCTTTTCCTTTCAATTTCCAAAAATACCTCAACCAAAACACAACCCTTGTATTTGCATAGATAAAAAAAATATAATTTATTAGATAACTGAATTCATCATCTGCCTTTTGAAACCCAACTCTTTCCTGAGGATGTATAACTTCACCCCTGACCCCTGACTCTAGTTCAGACCCTTTCCCTCGACCCTACACACTGCCTCAATGTCTTGGAATGCTACTTAACAGTAAGGATAAAAAATAGCAATAATTTTTTTAATATTTTGCATTGATATGTTCAATGACTAGTTTTAAACTAAATTTCTGTAACTGAATATTTCCAAAAATGTATTAAAAAATTGAAGTGAAGTGTGAATTTTCACACATGTAGGTATTAGGTTTTGCAGGTATTTAATAGGTGTAAGAAGCCAAAATAATACTGGATGTCTAGGTATATTTATCACATCAAAATCAACAGTTTTTTTGATAATCACTTTTATTCGTTATTTGAGTACTAAGAGTTTCCATTTAATTTTTTTAAACATAATTTTAATAATTTGACAAATGACCCAGCGTTTTTTTCTGCATTTGCTTCGTATCCAAGTCTTCATTAGATTAATAAGAAATATTTTACAGTGTAGAGTGTAGTGTGGTGTGGTGTGAGTAACGCAGTTCGCAACTATTTAAAAAAATATATTTTTTTTATATTTTTAATTTTAAAAAAATACACGCTCTATCTTAGCTATAAATACAAAAAAACCATAACATTATTAGAAATAACACAAAAACTGCTATATTTTTCAAAAACACAATCTGATCAAAAATTCGTAGTTTTTCAGCTGTCATGTTTTCATATTTTCATGTCTGTCTGTCTGTCTGTTCGGTAAAAATTGTAGCCAAACGGCTAAACCTAGAGAGTTGAAATTTGGCATGCTTATACAACTCTTTGACCCGCACATACGAAAAATTCTAAAACATCTAAAAAACATATCCCCCTAAAAATATAAACAAATATCTGCTCATCGAAAAAAAAAATACTTTTTTAAAATTCTGAGTAGGGTATCAAATAAAAGCCTAAGTTAAAGAAAAATTTTTGCAAAATAAATTATTTTGATGCGATTTTTACCAAAATTATGCAAAACAAATTGTCCCACACCCTGTAGCCCAGATGGTTTAAACTAAAAATCTGAAAAAAATTCTAAGTAATGTAGTTTGGTGTGAACCGGAATATTACAACAGGAATTTTTGATCAGATTATGTTTCCGGAAAATAACGCATTTTTTGTGTTTTTTGCCTGACCACGTAAAATATTTAATACCTTATCTAACACACTCAACCAATATGCTTTGATAGTATAATGGCTAGCATGCTCGCGTTCTAATTTGCAAACTAAAGTTCGCTCTGCTCTCTAGGCAATTTTATTTTTTCTGTTTATTTTTTACATTTTTATTTTGTTTAAATTATTTTTCCAAAATTCTAGTTATATTTGGGCAAATATTGCATTTAATTTTTAAAAGCGTAAATTTAATAACCAGTGGAAATTGTTGAAATTGAATACACGAAATCAGAGGGGCGAAGTTGTGACTTAAAACAACCAATGGAAGCCATAGGCGTAATTTTCAAAATCTTAATGAACCTTGATATGTATATATATATATATAAAAATACTGCACATATTTAGAAACCTAAATAATGGTATTAGACATTCGAATGAAAATTAACAAAGAAAATATTTTAACATAAAATTTGTTTTGGCATCCCAAATAATCATCATTCACTTACTAAATACCTGCAAAACCCTGAAATGTGTGAAAATTAACACTTCACATAAATTTTTTAAATTTTATTATCGTTTAAATTTTTTTATATTATAGTCATAAGATTTGCCGCACTGATTATTTGCATGTTAAGTATTCATCCCTTTTTCAACCCTCCGACTTAGATGTTATCCCGGGAGAACAGTAACACCTCCCTAAGGGACACACGTGTTGGCGACCTTCATCCCCCAACCTGACACTCCACTTATGAAACATTAGTGCCAAAATTTACCACTTGAAATTCCGAAACAGCAATTAACACATTTTTTCAATAGCTCGTCACCTGTTAAATACCAACAATTTTTTTCTGTGGGAACACTGGGATTATTTTCTGGATGAATGGAATTTTTTTAAAAATTACAAGTATTTTTATTAGGGGTCACCCCCTTATATTTGTGAAGGTGGAGTCTGTCAGTTATTTTATTTATTTTGTTTTGAAATTGCTTTTATAATTATTTTAAAATATTGTTCACATGTGTTAAAAATAAAAACTGATTTACCATATTTTCAGGAAAAAAACAGAAATAAACGGTCCATCATAGTATATATACAGTACCAAAAATAAACTTTAAGGCTTTCATGTCTCATAATTCATACTTCCTTTGCAGCAAAATAGTTTTTCGAATGAATCTAAAAAATACGTATAATTAGGGTGACCATTTTCTTAAGAAGGCAATGCGGGACGGATCAAAAAAAAAGGTCCTCACCTCCCAAATCCAAGTGAAGAGCAAAAAAAA
This sequence comes from Liopterus haemorrhoidalis, assembly GCA_963971575.1. Taxonomy (NCBI): domain Eukaryota; kingdom Metazoa; phylum Arthropoda; class Insecta; order Coleoptera; family Dytiscidae; genus Liopterus; species Liopterus haemorrhoidalis. The sequence continues at coordinate 43,548,243 of OZ020622.1, read as the reverse complement.
GGTCCTCATCTCCCAAAATCCAAGTGAAGAGCAAAAAAAAAACAAGGTCTTCACCTCCCAAATACAAGTGAAGAGCAAAAAAAAGGTCCTCATCTCCCAAATCCAAAATGCGGGACAATGCGGAACAAAATGTTAAAATGCGGGATTTTTGCGGGATGTATCTTAATGCGGGACAAAATGTTAAAATGCGGGACGAATGGTCACCCTACGTATAATCTAACTATGGTTTTTAAAATTTTTCTGTGATGCCAAAACGGTTGAGAAGCACTACTTTATAGTTACATTATTTACGTCACTAGTATTCACGTAATTTCGTAGTAAAATTATCAATTCTCAAGGCACTGCGCTTTATCATAGACTATTTTTCATTCACTATCCTTAATATTTGAAATAAGTGTGAGATAGTAGACATGTGCGAACCGGCCCGATAATACGCGCATATCTTCATCGCGGATTGCGAAATTTATTTCGGGGACAGCTTTCACTGTCCCGTATATGTAATAGTATTTTTTATTGGATTTTTCAAGGTGATTTTTTGCTTTTCCGCTAACTATTCGCTACGATCACACGTTCAAAATATTGCTCAGGTTTAAAGACTCATAACTCTAATACGGAAAAAGATATCTTCAAAAACAAAGTTTCAAAAGAAAGAGCGTTTTTTAGGCTTTAAAATGATATATAAAACATTTAATTTTACTTTAGAAAAATTGTTAAAAAAACAATTTTTATACACTTCCGAAATTCAGAGCTTGGCAGATCACACGTTCAAAATATTGCTCAGGTTTAAAGACTCATAACTCTAATACGGAAAAAGATATCTTCAAAAACAAAGTTTCAAAAGAAAGAGCATTTTTTAGGCTTTAAAACGATATATAAAACATTTAATTTTACTTTAGAAAAATTGTTAAAAAAACAATTTTTATACACTTCCGAAATTCAGAGCTTGGCAGATCACACGTTCAAAATATTGCTCAGGTTTAAAGACTCATAACTCTAATACGGAAAAAGATATCTTCAAAAACGAAGTTTCAAAAGAAAGAGCATTCCTTAGGCTTTAAAATGATATATAAAACATTTAATTTAATAATAAAAACTTTAAAAAAATTGTTAAAAAAGCAATTTTTATACACTTCCGAAATTCAGAGCTTGGCAGATAATTAAATATTTTATAACTCTTGAATGGAAAAATAATTTAAATTATTTATGTGAAGTGTGAATTATCACCAATTTCAGGATTTCGTCGGTAATTAATAAATGGCGGGGGGGCTACAGTGGACCGGAATAGGATATTTTTTCTGTAATCGTATCAAATTTAACCATTTTCTTGAAAATATTTTATCCAATAATCGATAATAATAATTTATACTAATATATAAATTAATACGTACTGACTTATTAATATTATTTTTTTAATAGCACGATAAAATAATTTCATTCTTGCAACTAATTAAAGATTAAGGTTTAAGTAATTAAAGTTAAGTCAGCAAAACCAAAAACATAGAGCAACTATTGTACTAATATACAAACATAATTCCCGAAATCTCAAAATCCAAAAATCCCATTTCCAACATAGACAATATTGAATAGGGGATACGCATAAAATTTGTATTTCCTTAAAACTACATTATTTTGATATGTTAATGTTAGTTATGTCACTTAACAAAACAAAAATCACATTTTAATTAATATTATAGCCAAATTTTTTAATTAAAATATTGTAAATTTGAAATAAGCCGACCACGCCGCGAAGGTTGCCGAGTAAAAACGACTGAGTATGACGTCAAACGATAGGGGTTTCACGTCACACATACAGCTACAACATAATCTTTACACGTGTGTATATTGTATTGTTCGAGTGTTTTGTATTTGTTTTTAAAAAAAAAATCACGCATTTATTATTAAAATGGCAGATAAAGATTTTGTTAGGGCTCAGAGTGATAATTTACCCAATATTGATGCATTTATGCACACAACATAAAGTTTACTTTTTTCTGAAATATCGGTTTTATTTCGTCTCATAGCTTTCAGCCACAAATTTCGCCTTTTCTGTTGTTTTTCGCCATCAGGTAATGATATAAATTGTTTTTTTGGATTTCTAGTTGAACTAATTGTGCACATCGGTACTTAACAATCTGGATCTTCCATATTTTATATATTTTAATATAAAATTTAATTCGGTAAACATGTATAAATTGTTTTTATAGAATTAAATTTTATTTTGATTAAAATCACTCTTTACATAACCTATAAAAGTTATACAAACAAATAAGTTCATAACAGACTATGTACGCTGGGTGGTAAGCTAGTAGTGTCATGCGTCAGTTAGAAGGGGTATGACGTCACACGTCGTTTTCGCGCGCTACTTACATTTATCATTTTTTTAAGCCTTCAAATTAAAAAAAAAAAATTAAAAACTGTTTTTTAAGTTTATATGCAACAAGAGAAATATAATAAAAAAAATTAAAAAAATCATGCCTATCCCCTATTGTAATTCTATTTGAATAAACAAAAATTAAAAATCAGTCGGAAATTCCAGAATTTTCGAAATCTATTTTTAATGAAACAACCTTAAGAAGCCCTAAGTGTAATTTTTTTTCTAAATCAGAACTGCCAAAGGAACAATCCTCATGAAAAAAAAACTATAAAAACTATGTTGAATGGAAAGTTCGGCCGTATCCTGTCTACTATAATCGAGCATGGTGTTGAGACGTGTCCCGTTGACACGGCTTGTCTCGGGGTGTGGGGCGGTTAGCAGTGAGCCGGCAGCCGGCAGCCGGCAGTCGGGAGCGGTACAGTGGGTGGAGGCGGTGACTGATTTATGCGAGATACTGTGGGTCAGTGTTCGTCCTTGATCGGGCGACGCCCGCGACCACCGGCGCAGGGGCGTCGCATGGCAACCAGCAGCGCGAGCCGGGGAACAGGCGTCGCGTTCGATACTGGAAGGTCACCCCCAGCGGCAACCGACCCCGACACACACACACACAAACACACACACACGCGCAGGGAAGGAATTAGGAAAAACAATCGGCAGAATATATTACTCAACGTCAGACACCTCGAAATTCCTCCGGCGTTTTGACTTAAGTATTCAAATTAATAATTTCTACATGAAATTTGAATTTTTTAAAAATATTGATGTGAGGTGTGAATTTTTATACATTTCAGGATTTCGCAGGTATATATAATAGAAAGTGATGCCAGCCAACAGGATGAGTTGCATGCTCAATGGGGGCGTTTTGTTGTGCCAATTCTGGTTTCGGTTTAATCAGAATACGCGTTTTGTTGCGACTATATTCTCATTCTATTCATTCGATGACTCGAGGTCGAACGACTGGAATGAATAAGTGTGGTGGGGATGAAAAGTAATATTTGAATGCAGTTGTTTTCATTTGGTTTTTAAATGTACATATTAGAATTGAATCTTGGTATTACTACCTACGCACCCAATGTCTAGGACATTTTTTGCTGCGTTCAGGACTAATATAAAACTGTAGATGCGCATACGTTTGGGGCGGGGGGGGGGGGGGGAGATGCCCGTGTCCGGCATCCACCAAACCCTCCCAGATGCACTAAAAGAATTATTTTTTTTCAGTTCGATATTTATATCAGGGTTTCGAACCGGAACTGAACCGAAAACCAAAAACCGAAAATACCGTTATTTTTGTCGACTGAACCGAAAAAAAATCGGTTTATTTCGGTTCAGATAATGTTTATGTGAGTGAATATAAAATACATTTTATTTGAGATTATTTTTTAAACTGATGAGTAGAAAAAAAACGTAATTTTTTTAACTGATAAGTAAATAAAATTGCGCTTCTATTATTTCGGGGGTGCACGCCAAGAATACCCCCCTGGCAGCGGCCTTGGTATGATTATCACAAAATAAGGAATAAAATGTTCTTCTAAATTATAGTAGAAAATAAATTTCTAATACAAATAAAAGCATTTACTCGGAACTGAAACGAAAACCGAAAACCGAAAAAACCGTTATTTTTGCCTGAACGAAAACCGGGACCGAACTGATATATTTTTTTTTAATTGAACCGGAACGAAAACCGAAACGAAAAAAATAACGGTTCGAAGCCCTGATTTATATTACCGACCGACAACATATATAAGGGAGGTATTGTGATCATACCGGTTTTGACATTTCGAGATTTCGACGGATCTCCACGAATTGAGGTCCCTACATAACATTTTGACTATTTTTACCATGTTGTCTGTCTGTCTGTCTGTCTGGCCGTCTGTCCGTCCGTCCGTCTGTCTGTCTGTCTGTCTGTGTACACGTGCAGAGCAAATTCGGCTGAAAGGATTTTTATGAAACTTCATATTTAAGCTTCTACCATCAATGGCACAAGTTGATCAACTTTTGGTAAAAATCGGTTGACTAAAAATGGGACTTTACTCGTGTCGATTTTAAGATTTTTGCGAATATTTCACAACAGAAAAATATTTCGAAAAAATTTATTGAACAAACGTTGCTATAAAAGCAATAACTAACAACTTTTATCTGAGATATTTTTTGATGTCTCAATTTTTTCATACTTGTATGTAACGTTTCCACGGTCATGATAAATAATATCTCTGTTAGAAAATATTAGGCCAAGTTATTTCTACTCTGCTGATAGAATGTATTTTATACAAGTACTTTATGATGGCGGTCGGTTCTGTGGTGGCCACAGCTTCATTTTGGAACACATTCCTTTTGGAAGAGAGAATATTTACCCTGTGACAACAAAAAAGGGATGGTACTAAACCCCTGCACGCTTTCCGGTCATAGGGAAAATTGCATTTCCACTTAAACACAAAATTTTTGTGCTTTTCTGATTTAATATTGCTTGCCCTTTTGTCAAAAGAAAGTTATAACAAATTTAAAGTCTTTTAAATATATGCATGCGATTCGGAGGGTCCCAATCCCCATTTTCCGCGTTTTCATACAGCATGCCTATAATTAAAAGACTTTAAATTTGTTATAACTTTCTTTTGACAAAAGGGCAAGCAATATTAAATCAGAGAAAAACACAAAAATTTTGTGCAAGTGGAAATGCAATTTTCCCTATGACCGGAAAGCGTGCAGGGGTTTAGTACCATCCCTTTTTTGTTGTCACAGGGTAAATATTCTCTCCTCCAAAAGGCATGCTGTATGAAATCGGAGACCAAAAATGTCATGAGCTCCCGGTCTATATTCCTTGTCAAGTCTTGCCAAGTACCCTGTATAACAATACTTGTCAGATCTTCGGTTAGCTGATCTCCCCATCTCTTGCGAGGTCTTCCTACTGGTCGACGGGTATTCAATCATCCTTCTCATATCTTCTAAACCATTCTGTCCTCCCTCATCCTCATAACGTGTCCTATCCACTGTAATCGTCTACCTCTCAGTTCTTGTGTGACACTCGGCCTTGAGTACAGTGCTCAGATATATTTGTTCTTACGGATTCTCCATTCACCATTAATTTGAATGGGACCAAAGATTCTGCGTAATATGTTTATTTATTCCATATATATTTTAACGTTTTCGCTTGATTTTAATTACTTAAAAAAATTCAGGGGGTCATAAAACAGCTCTGTTTTACAATAAATAATGTCATTAACACGCTGGAGTGTTTTTTTTTTTAAATCGTACTAGCCGTTCTTTAATTTTGAGCTAATATACATACATAAAAACTAACTAATTTATATATTAGTATAAATTTGACTGAATAAATTATCTAACGCAGATTTAAAGATAAACCCGGTTTTAAACGTGTCATAAAAACCTAAAGATAAAGTTATTTTTTGCTTAGAAAGATCGTCGATATTAGGAAAGGTCAGTGTCTGGAGACGGGTGTCTACATTTTCCAAGTTTCGCCAAAGTAATTAAACCTGATAACAGACTTTTAATATATTTGAATAATTTATTTGTGAGCTGATATGAAAATGTCAGGTTAGGCTAGGTCAGTAACACGCCGCCACGTCACAGACGTAAATAATCAGCTAATTAAATATACAAATATAATAAAAATAAACAGTTTTTGTATTTTATATACAGGATGCGTTCTTGGAATATGTAAATTAGATGATGACTATTTGCTTCGCAATTTGGAACTTCACTGTCCAAAATTTTCAAGTTTTCGTAGCTATAATTGACTTGTAGAATATTAAATTAATGAAACTGCACTTCAAAGAATAGCAATTAAATAATTGGAATGGATTTTTTTTTATTTAGACAACCTATACACGTTATGATTGGTACCACATAATACCGATAGACTACAATGTACTATATTTTTAATTTAAAAAAAGACATACTATCTTAGCCATAAATACTAAAAAATTGATGTGAAGTGTGAATATTCACACATTTCAGGGTTTCGCAGGTATTTAGTAAGTGAATGAGCATTATTTTGGATGCGAAAACAAATTTTATATTAAAATATTTTTTTTGTTAATTTTAATTCGAACGCCTAATACCATTATTTGTGAAGGCGGTATGCTGAGTGTGTAGGACAAATTTTAGTTTGTAGTAATCACGGCAAAATGAACGATATTTTTAAAATAATTTATCGTCTGTTAATCATATAATAAGACTGGTTATTAAATTTACGCTCTTAAAAATTAAATGCAACATTTGTCAAAATATAACTAGAATTTTGACAAAATAATTGCAACATAATAAAAATGCAAAAAAAATCAGAAAAAATAAAATTCACTCCGTACTCGAACTCGAAACCCTGCGTTTTCCAGAGAATTTTAGCTTCCGACACCAGTGCTCTAACCAATAACGCCATCGTACGCCTTGCATATGAGTGTCTTACATTGGTATAACTTTTGTACTTTGTGAACAAAAACCACAAAAAATGCGTTATTTTCCGAAAACATAACATGATCAAAAATTCCTGTTGTACTATTTCGGTTCACACCAATATACATTTTTTTAGATATTTAGTTTAAACCATCTGGGCTACAGGGTGTGGGACAAAAATTTTTTTGCACTATTTTGGCAAAAATCGCATCAAAATAATTTATTTTGCAAAAATAAAAATTTGATCGTTAATCCACGTACTAAGGGCTTTCATTTGATACCCTACTCAGAATTAAAAAAATATATTTTTGTTTTCGATAAGCACATATTTGTTTATATTTTTAGGGGGGTATGTTTTTTAGATGTTTTAGTATTTTGCCTATGTGCGGGTCAAAGAGTTGTATAAGCATGCCAAATTTCAACTCTCTAGGTTTAGCCGTTTGGCTACAATTTTAACCGAACAGACAGACAGACAGACAGACAGACAGACAGACGACAAAATGACGGTATAAGGGTTTTTTGGTCATACCTACAAAACCCTAAAAATCAGCTATGGCCACCACAGGATCGACCGCCATCATAAAGTACTTGTATAAAATTCATTCTAGCAGCAGAGTAGAAATAACTTGGCCTAATATTTTCTAACAGAGATATTATTTATCATGACCATGGAAACGTTACATATAAGTATGAAAAAATTGAGACTTACAGTCTGTTTCAAACGCTTAGGCGGAACTAAATGGGAATTTCGTTCTTTTAAGTTGTCACGACAAGGGACCTTTCTTGGGTTATTTCATTTTTCCCGTTGGAATGTCAAAATTTAAAATTACAACAATGAAACCATGGAAACGAATGACCTATGTCAAAATTAAATTATTTTTTTATATATTTTAATGACAAAAAAATAAATAAATGGGAAATTTGTATTAAGAATTACACAAAAAATCAAAATATAAAGAAAATGACATTTTAAAATGATATTAACCTTAACCAAAAATGTTTATTGTAAGTATGATTTACAAAGCTTAAACAAAACGGCCGAAAAGCACGATTTAAGCGATGAAAGTAACTAAATTGCAAAATCTAGTTCCGCCTAAGCGTTTGAAACAGACTGTACAAAATATTTTCGAAATATAGGTTTACATTATTTTATTTATTCTGTTTTTAATATTATTATGTATTTATTATTTTTTAAATATGGAAATGCCAACTTTAATTTTCCAAACAATCATATCTCAAAAACGGTAAGAGATAGAGACCTGCGGTTTGAATTTTTGAAATCCTCAGACTTTAAATAGTTTAGAAAAAAATTGTAGATTTAGTGGCTAGCACACAACTTTATTAATAGGCCATCAAATAAAATTGTCGAAAAGTACCAAAAACTGAAAATTAAAAAATTGATGTGAAGTATGAATTTTCACACATTTCAGGATTTCGCAGGTTTTAGTGATTTGGGATGCCAAAATAAATTTTATGTTAAAATATTTTTTTTGTTAATTTTAATTCGAATGGCTAATACCATTATTTAGGTGTCTAAATATGTGCAGATTTTTTTTTTAATATATAGAAAGGTTCATTAAGATTTTGAAAATTGCATAACCCCGCCCAGCCTGTCTTAATTTTTTCATACTTACATGTAACGTTTCCATGGTCATGATAAATAATATTTCTGTTAGAAAATATTAGGCCAAGTTATTTCTACTCTGCTGCTAGAATGTATTTTATACAAGTACTTTATGATGGCGGTCGGTTGTGGTGGCCACAGCTGATTTTTTTTGTGTTATTTTTAATACGAATGTCTCATTTCTTAAATTCTTACATTTTTCAAATATTTATAAACATATTATTATTATTTTTTATAAATTTATGTTATATTATTTATTTTATTTTTCTAATAAATGTCACTTAATAATAAAGGCCAACATGAAAAATGAAATAACCTTGTTAAGCTCAGTTTTCGTGACTAAAAAATTCGAAACCCCATTTAGTTCTGCCTAAAACAAAGAAATGACCTATATACATTGTTGTACGCCGTTTATCTTTAATATCTTAGTATGAATAGAGGCAGAGAGTAGAGAAATTAATAAACACAATTATAACTCAATCTGCAACATACTGTGAATCTGAAATTGACAGCATCGTTTAAAATTAATTACTTGTGAGTTGGTTCCGACCAGCTCAACGGATTTCATATTAACCACCCTGAGAAAAACAAAAGGTCGCAGGGAAAATTCGTTGCGCTGGTCAGTTTAACCGTGTGGTCAGTACTATTTGCATTTATACACCTTTACCTTACCTGGACGGACCTTAAGGCCTGTATTTACATATCCACGTCATGAGAGAATACCGGGAACAATACCAGTCCCTTAGTTTTACCCTTTTGAAATTATTTCGGTTTTATATGAACTGACTAATTTGCATTTTTTAACTGGTGTTGACAATATTAATAATGAATAAATAGTGCACGATAGTATACATTTAACAGACATCTGGTTAAAAGTTAGCTAAATAAAAATGTATATGAAGTTTGCTGAAACACTAGTCCTGCCCATCTGTATTTTAATTTCCTTGATTCCTGTACTACCTCCATGAAGTCTGTTCTTTCTCTGATTGTTGTTACCCTTCCTTTGTCCTTTAATTTGATTTTTTACATAACTCGTTCCATTTTTCTTTAGCATGTTGAAGTTTTTGAATTTGCTTCTTTGTAGTTGTCCATGTATGGCATCCATAGCCAATGTGTATAAAAACTGCTTAATATAATCTTTTTGGGTTTTGTAGGTATGACCAAAAAACCCTTATACCGTCATTTTGTCGTCTGTCTGTCTGTCCAGTAAAAACTGTGGCCAAACGACTAAACTTGGAGAGTTGAAATTTGGTATGCTTATACAACTCTTTGACCCGCACATAGGAAAAATACGAAAACAACTAAGAAACATATCCCCCTAAAAATATAAACAAATATGTACTCATCGATTTTTTTTTTTTTTATTCTGAGTAGGGTATCAAATTAAAGCCCTTAGTACCTACGTTGATTAACGATTAAAATTTTATAAGCGGCAAAATAAAGCCCAGAGCGTTTAAACTAAAAATCTGAAAAAATTCTAAGTAATGTACATTAAGGGGGGGGGGGTATGGTCAGAGCAGCACATTTTATACCCATTTTCAAGATTTTTTTTTAGAAAACTGTTAATAGTAACTTGATTGGGATAATACCTACAGTAAAGAACAACCTTTGAAGAGTATCCAAAAAAAATTTTATTGAAAAATATCGAAAATTAAGCTCGTGACATGAATTTGAAATTTTCGTTCAAGACAAAGAGTTGATTTGCGGTGAGACACATAACTAATAATTGGATCATCTAAAACAAAAAAACAAAAAATATTTCGTTAGTTTATGAGTTTCTTGAGGTAACGCTGTCGAGATATTTTTTTTTTCTTGCTTGTTTTTTTTTTTATGGAATTTTTTACAACTGAAAACAGAAATTTCGAAAAAAAAATTTCCGTTTTTTTGTTTTTTTGACTTCAAACTTATACCAAAAATTAAATAATCTAGATATTTGTTCCAATCAAGTTACTATTAACAGTTTTCTAAAAAAAAATCTTGAAAATGGGTATAAAATGTGCTGCTCTGACCATACCCCCCCCCCCTAATATAAACCGGAATAGTACAACAGAAATTTTTGATCAGATTATGTTTTCGGAAAATAACGCATTTTTTGTGTTTTTAACTGAAATATGTAAAATATTTAATTCGCTATGTATCACAGTAAACGAGTAAACATCCATAGTCTAATGGTAATCTAATTCTCGCTTCCTAAGTTGCAAAATATGGTTCGCTTCCTGCCAATTTTATTTATTTTTTTTTTTGCATTTTTATTTTGTTGAAATTATTTTGTAAAAATTCTAGTTATAGACCGGGAGCTCATGACATTTTTGGTCTCCGATTTCATACAGCATGCCTTTTGGAGGAGAGAATATTTACCCTGTGACAACAAAAAAGAGATGGTACTAAACCCCTGCACGCTTTCCGGTCATAGGGAAAATTGCATTTCCACTTGCACAAAATGTTTGTGTTTTTCTCTGATTTAATATTGCTTGCCCTTTTGTCAAAAGACAGTTATAACAAATTTAAAGTCTTTTAATTATAGGCATGCTGTATGAAAACGCGGAAAATCATATTTTTTTATTATAAGATCACATGACCGTTTGAGCCCTTTGGGACCCTCCGAATCGAATGCATATATTTAAAAGACTTTAAATTTGTTATAACTTTCTTTTGACAAAAGGGCAAGCAATATTAAATCAGAGAAAAGCACGAAATTTTTGTGTTTAAGTGGAAATGCAATTTTCCCTATGACCGGAAAGCGTGCAGGGGTTTAGTACCATCCCTTTTTTGTTGTCACAGGGTAAATATTCTCTCCTCCAAAAGGCATGCTGTATGAAATCGGAGACCAAAAACTGTCATGAGCTCCCGGTCTATTATATTTTGACAAATGTTGCATTTAATTTTTATAAGCGTAAATTTAATAACCAGTGGGAAGTGTATTTATAATTTAATTCTATATTTCAATGGGCGGAGCTTATGACTTAAACAAGCAATGGAAGCCATAGGCGCAATTTTCAAAATCTTAATGAACCATAATGAACCTTAATGAACCTTAAGTACAATTGTCTAAATTAAGTAATTTTCCTAGTTAAATGCAAAAATCTTTCTAACTTGTATCGGTATTATATTGTACGAGACAGTGACGTATATTAATTATTTGATAAAGTAATTTTCTGTGTGATTTATAAAATACACAGGGAATTGTTATCTCTAGACATTTTTGGTAATAATTTTCGTATTGCGCTTCTGACGTCACTCCAGACGAAATCGAAACTTGTCCCCCCTCCCTGTCGCCGGTGCGTACCCCCCCCCCCCTCCGGCCCGCCGTGTCTGGCACAGTGCGTGTGACTGACCTGGGCCAACTGTCGAATCCATACTTCAGCAAAAAATATGCTCCATCCAATTACAGTATTTTGACACGTACGTAAAGAATGTTTTTTTTTTATGAGTGACGATCGTTATTTAGTTAAAGAGAGTACTGACCCAGGACAATTTGCATGTCTGGGTAAATATATATTATTTAATTATTTATAAAATAAATATGTACCATCTTAAATGACCTTCTCATCTCAATACAATACCAAATTTTTATTCATCATTTATACAGGATCCATAATACCCTTTTCACACTAGATCTTTAAGACGAGTGAACTTAAAGTTCACCGATGTTTAAGATCGGTATGCTTTCACACTTGATGTTTAAATCTCCGGTGCTGTCATCAGCTACAGTAATTTTGTCCTTAAGTTACCGTCATGAAATTACCAGTTTTGAACTGTCTGCGCAGACGCACATTTTGAATTATTATAAACAATTAAGGATATTTCATTTCATTCTACAATAAAGGCACTACAATAAAGAATATATTACACCTGTATTAACATGTAAGTCGATACATTTTATCTCAATTATTGTAGCTCTGTATTTTATTAAACACATTATTAAAATAAATAATTTTATTATAACAATAAGTATAAACTTCTTATAACGTCGATATAATACAGTATTCTTGTTTATGATAATATAAAATGTTGACAGCACAAATTCAAGTAGTATTATTTTATAATAGAAATTAAGTTGGCAATGCGTACGAAGTTTAAGACGCAGATCTCTGTCTTAAACATCGCTTGTGTTTAAACGAGGCCGTACGGTTTCACATTAGCGTTTAAAGATACATTCACTTAAACATCCGATCTTAAAGATCTAGTGTGAAAAGGGTATAAGTTGCATACGACCTTCATTTATTTTGAAATTGGAGACAGTGATTGGCCGCCACAACCACCGGACTAAATAGTGCAATTAAGATTTCTAATTGAGGGGGGTTTAAAGCAGTGGCGGCTCCTTATGAAGAACCAAGGAGCCATGGCTCTACCATTGAAAAAAAATCAGCTGTGGCCATCACAGGACCGACCGCCATCACAAAGTACTTGTTTAATTTATGCTGCTATCTATGAAGTCTATGAAAAACTAGATACTTAACCCCTTTAGTAATTATTAAAAAATTTAAAAATGAAAAAAAAAACAATTTTTTATTATGAATGAATTTTATTTACTGAACATATATATCCTTCATATAAGCCATTTCGGGCCCAAAATGGGATTGAAAGTTGATATTAAGGTGCATAGTGTGGGTCGAGAAATAAAAGAAATTCATAAAAAAATATTAATTTTCTCTCGTACCTCGTTTGAATCATCGTAGCTGTCTTTTGTGTCGCTTCCACATACCATGAATCGTATTTATTTTCGCCCGAGTACATTCGGGAGTGATCTTTTCTGCAGGTAAAGCTTGCCCGAGTTATCTCGGGTGTGGGAATTTTCGCACATAATAGCTGCTGGAGCATACTAGGGCGGTAAAAAAAAAAAACTAAAATTTTTCGTTTTATCAAAAAATGTCTCAAACAAAAGTTGTTATTTATTGCTTTTATAGCAACTTTTGTTAAATAAATTTTTTCGAAATATTTTTCTGTTGCTAAATATTCGTAAATTATTAAAATCGACACGAGTAAACTCCCATTTCTAGTCAACCGATTTTTACCAAAACTTGACTAATTCGTGCCATTGATGTACAAAGTTTAAATATGAAGTTTCATAAAAAAAATTTTAGCCGAATTTGCTCTGCACGTGTACACAGATAGATGAAAGGACAGACAGACATACGGACAGACAGATGGACGGACAGACAGACATACGGACAGACAGACATACGGACAGACAGACATACGGACAGACAGACATACGGACAGACAGACATACGGACAGACAGACATACGGACAGACAGACGAACAAACAGACCGGCAGACATCTCAAATTTTATTTTTTCTGTTTTTTTTTTGCCTTTTTAAATAATTTTTTCAAAATTCTAGTTATATTTAGGCAAATGTTGCATTTAATTTTTAAAAGCGTAAATTTAATAACCAGTGGAAATTGTCGACATTGAATACACGAAATAAGAGAGGTGGGAGTTATGACTTAAAACAACCAATGGAAGCCATAGACGCAATTTTCAAAATCTTAATGAATCTTGCTATATAAAAAAATACTACACATATTTAGAAACCTAAATAATGGTATTAGGCATTCGAATTAAAATTAACAAAATAAATATTTTAACATAAAATTTGTTTTGGCATCCCAAGTAATCATCATTCACTTACTACATACCTGCAAAACCCTGAAAAGTGTGAAAATTAACACTTCACATCAATTTTTAAATGACTTCTCAATTTGCCTACATTAAAATTTTTGTGTCGTTGTTTTTTTTTAGAACTAGAGAAGTCCGTGCCCCCCCCCCCTGATTGTCTCCCCGACATTGACCTACCCGTTTTTTTTAAATTAATTTGTGACGCCAGTCCGTGTAATTTTAATCAAGCCTTGTACACTATTGTGTGCCGTTTATTTTGAAATATAGTCCATTAAGCGTATTTTCTAAGTTGGTAAGTTTTTCAGCATATGACGACTGAAATGTATGTCCCCTTGGGGAACTGAAATGGGCTGAAAGGAAAAGGAAAAGCCGTCGGGAAAGACGGTCACATCGCTGAAAGGAAAAGTGAAAATCGATATAAACTCAATTTACACCATATATACTTACTTACAGCAGTCCCAAAACTTTACAAATTACATTTACTTCTTCACTTTACAAGTTAAGATCGTCTGCAAAATTTCAACGTGTAAATTATACAGAAAATTTTGGAAAACTTTACAGAATATACAGTTAACAACTGTCTGTACCTTATATTAGCAATTATACCAGGTCTACAAGTATGAAATGCGGATTTTTTTCAAACTTGCCGCGCAAACAGAGTGTATAGTTCAAAGTTTCAACACATATGGCGTTTGGTTAAGTTATCATTAAGTGTCAAATGCGTATAGGTTATAATTTGAAAAGTGATCATATAGTTTTGTTTTACTGTGTTAAAAATGTCAAATTTTGTGCCAAATAAAGAGCATTCGCGGACAGTACTACCGTTTTGTTTTCATTTGAAAAAAACTGCTGCTGAATCATACCGACTGCTTCGAGAAGCTTATGGTGAATATGCTCCATCGCAAGATACGTGTGAACGATGGTTTCGGCGTTTCAAAAGTGGTGACTTTGATCTTACAGACAAAGAACATGGAAAACCTCCAAAAAAATATGAAGGTACAAAATTGGAAACATTGCTACAGGAAGACGATAGTCAATCACAATAACAACTAGCAGAGCAGTTAGGCGTTAGTCAACAAGCTGTTTCCAATCGCCTACGAGAGATGGGTAAGATCCAGAAAGTCGGCAGATGGGTTCCACATGCATTGAATGAGAGGCAGATGGAAAAACGCAAAAACACTTGTGAAATTTTGCTTGCACGATACAAAAGAAACTCTTTTTTGCATCGTATCATTACTGGCGATGAAAAATGGATTTATTTTGAAAATCCCAAACGCAAAAAATCATGGGTGAACCCAGGCTCACCATCCACATCAACTGCAAAACCGAATCGCTTTGGCAAAAAGACAATGCTCTGTACTTGGTGGGACCAAAAGGGTGTGGTCTATTATGAATTGTTAAAACCTGGTGAAACAGTTAATACCCAACGCTACCAACAACAACTGATCGAATTGAACCATTCGCTGCTCATAAAACGACCAGAACACGAAAGAAGACAGCACAAGGTAATCTTTCTTCACGATAGCGCTCCATCACATAATGCAAAAGCAGTTTGCAACACATTGGAGGCACTCAAGTGGGAAGTGCTACCCCATGCCGCTTACACACCAGACTTGGCCCCTTCAGATTACCACTTGTTCGCATCGATGGGTCACGCACTTACCGAGCAGCACTTTTGTTCATATGAAAATGTGAAAGAATGGCTAGATGAATGGTTTGCGGGGAAAGGGGAAGAGTTCTACTGGCGAGGTATTCACAAATTGCCTGAAAGATGGGAAAAATGTATAACTTCTAATGGAGCATACTTTCAATAAATAAACTTTTACTGTTCTTTTGAGTTTAATGTGTTTTATTTAAAAAATAAAAATCCGCATTTCATACTTGTAGACCTGGTATATATATTTTTTTTCAAAATTAATTTAATACTATTTAAAAAAAATAGTATGTCACTGGCACGCACTTAGGATTAGTGTACCAAGTGGCATTCCATTACTATTTCTATCCATCTGTCTGTCTTTGCACACGTGCAGTGCAAAATCGGCTAAAAGGATTTTTATGAAATTTCATATTTAAGCTTTTGATATCAATGGCACGAGTTGATCAACTTTTGGTAAAAATCGGTTGACTAGAATTGGGAGTTTACTCGTGTCGATTTAAGATTTTTGTGAATATTTAACAACAGAAAAATATTTCGAAAAAATTATTTAACAAAAGTTGCTATAAAAGCAATAACTAATAACTTTTATTTGAGACATTTTTTGATAAAAATTGAAATATTTTTCCAAATTTTTCCCTAATAGTTTTAGGTCATTACGGACCAAACATTAATTTTTTCTCGACAAAATAAGACAAACAACTTTAATTTGAGGCATTTTTTGATAAAACAAAAGAATTTTGAAATATTTTTAGAATTTTTTTTAAGTATTTATTTTTGCATACTTATATGTAACGTTTCCATGGTCATGACAAATAATATCTCTGTTAGAAAATACTTAAGTTATTTCTACTCTGTTGTTAGAATTTATTTTATACAAGTACTTTGTGATGGCGGTCGGTCCTGTGGTGGCCACAGCTGATTTTTTTATAATATTCACATATCATATTACCTAACTTTTCTTTTTACAAAAAAAAAAATACCCATGGCGTATGTAATTACCTGAAGCGGGATTCAAACCCGTAACCTTTATAGCATGAATTAACACAGTTTCTGACATGCCAGAAGCGTATAAATTTATTAATAAAACTTCTAAATCCTATATAACAAAAAAAATAACACCTACGCAGTGAAAGAAAATTCCAGAAAAATATTTTTTTGTAATTTTGTGGAAATAATATTGGTCAAGGCCGAATGTAGGAACTGGGAAAATATAATAAAACAAGGGAAACAACAAAGAAAATTATCTTCTTCCTCTTTTGCTACCAGCTATCTCCACAAACTTCTCTAGGTCAAAGCAGTTTAACTTTTGAATAAATTAAAAGTTTTCTTTAAAAATTCATTCTTTAAAATTTAATACATCATACAATCTCCATCATTTTCCTTTTCACAAGAAAATTATTTATAACTAATTAACTGACAACAAAATTATAATTTAGTTAAAAAATATTGTCCTTTTAGAAATACACATTAGAGCATAAACATACCTATTGAAGTCATATTTAGTTTGTGTTCAATAGTCATTTTGAAGATTTACAAATTTTAAAAGTGTTTATTTAATATAGGGACATGTGTATTGGTATCCCTGATTAAAACGATGTTTACATTTGTCATTTAATAATACGTCTGTTGTCCTTTTTTATTTAGTTTGTTGTTTATCTAGAAGTTTTGTGTTTAGTTATATATTTTCTTATAAATTTCTTATTGATTTTGTATGCACTGCATAGTTTTTAGGTTATATTCAACTTATTTTTATTTTCTTTTCTTTGATCATATTTTTGGATCACATCAGTCCTTTGTAGGACTATTTAGCCTATTAGAATAGATTATTTGTTTCTATTCTGTTCTTATTCTTATATTTTCATTTCATTTCGATACAAGTGACAGCGTACGAATATTACATTCGTTAAATGGATGAATATAAACGTACTAAATATGATGTCACAAAAACATGTGACGTTTCCAGTGACGCAACTGCACTGATTCGCCGACTACCCTATAGCCAGTGATGGCATCCTAAATTTTCAGGAAGCGGTTGTATAAAGTCATGTGATATCTAGGAACCTATTCTGTATTTTTAAGAGTGAAAACAAATCACTTACTTCCATTTATTAAATATAAGGAAAAAATTGTAAGAGCGTATTATTAATACCATAAAATAAATATTACATTTGCAACACTGCAAGGCACGGCGACGATTCAAAACTGAAGTCAGAATAATTCATTTATTTTTAATAATTTTAACAACCGGTTCCCTAAGGTTTCAATAATTTTAAGAAACGGTTCGCGCGAACCGGTCCGAACCGGTAGGATGCCATCACTGCCTATAGCTAATATGTGTTTATATGTCTGTCTCATTAAAACAGCGCACTAACTACAAAGTTTGTAAAACTACCTACAATCGATAACGCATAATGAATTAAATTCTGAGCTGTGAACGGTCGTTTGAGTTACCATATGACAAACTTGTTAGTGACAATCAACAGAGTTCAAGCTGTACTCTAAAGTCTATTGATTTAAGAGCTCTGAATGCGGCTTTAAAGTTCTAAAAAAGTATTTCTAAATTTTTACTTTGAAATACTTTCCAAAATTGTTATAAATAAATATCAAACAATTTATATATACCCTTCAAAGTAAATCAGGCGAAACGCCACCAAAAAAATGGCTAATTAATGTAGGAGAAAGTGATGAAGCGTTCATTCCACTAAGGTGGTGGTGGTAGTGCGGTGTTATGAGGACGCGGAGACGTCTGGGACCTAGGCAGGGCATTGCCGGTTACCCTAGGTCATATCTCGGGGTCAGGGTATAGGGTGCGAAGGTCGAGGTCGTCTGCTCGAGCTCGGGGGCGGCGTCTGCAGCGGCGGGACGCCGGCAGGGAAATGTGCGTCGCTTGCTACAGACGGCGCATTGTCGCTTATGTGCCTTGCCTTGCCTTGCCTGGAGACGTTCTCTTGGGGTACCAGGACGACGCTTTTTTGTCAGGGGTAAATAAACTCCTTTACATAACTCGCAGAAAGGAACAGGCAATCACGGAGAATTCCTTTATACATATTTATTATTAAAATTTTACTTTCTAACAAAGAAAAATTGATGTGAAGTGTGAATTTTCACACATTTCACTCTTTCGCAGGTATTTAGTAAGTGAATGATGATTATTTGGGATGCCAAAACAAATTTTATGTCAAAATACTTTTTTATCACTCCCATCGCTCTATATTTTAAATTTACTGACGCACATTAAAGAAAACATCACAAGCTTTCATACTTATAGTGACACTCATGGATACAATACTAGAAAGAAACATGATATCAAGGTGCCTTTTACTAAATATAACTTTAGAAATCAAATAAATATAGTTGGAATAAAATTATTTAACAAGTTGCCTGAGGAAATTAAAAGCCTAACCAGTACAAAATTTAAATCAACATTAAAAAATATCCTAATAAAAAAGGCATACTATAATATAGAAGAGTTTGAGAAGGATTTAAATATAAATATATGTATAAAATAGCCCAAAATGGAAAGTGTATTCAATAGATTTTTCGTTCAGTTCCCAAATAGGGCTAATATATTTCTGTGTTAATATCTTTGTTTCCTTCATCTTAGGATTAAGTTAATTTATGTGACGCTATGATAAATGTACTACATTTCATAAATAAAGATGTATTATTATTATTATGAATTTTAATTCAAATGCCTAATACCATTATTTAAGTTTCTAAATATGTGCAGTATTTTTTTTTTATATAGTAAGGTTAATTTATATAGTAAGATTTTGAAAATTGCGCCTATGGCTTCCATTGGTTGTTTTAAGTCATAACTCCGCCCCTCTGATTTCGTGTATTCAATTTCAAAAATTTCCACTGGTTATTAAATTTACGCTTTTAAAAATTAAATGCAACATTTGCCCAAATATAACTAGAATTTTGAAAAAATAATTTAAACAAAATGAAAATACAAAAAAAATAACGAAAAAATAAAATTGTCTGGAGACCGGAATCCTAGTTTTCAAATAAGAACGCGTGAGCGCTAACCATTACACCATGAAATCATGCTGGTTTACTTTATTACATAAGTTATTAAATGTTTTATATGGACAAGCAAAAAACACAAAAAATGCTTCATTTATAATCTGATCAAAAATTCCTGTTGTACTATTCCGGTTCACAAAAATTTACATTACTTAGAATTTTTTCTGATTTTTGGTTTAAATCATCTGGGTTACAGGGTGTGGCACAAAAATTTTTTTGCCCAATTTTAAGTAAGGGAAAAAATGAAACATTATATTATATCTATCTAAGCCAGTCTTTTCCCATGGACAATTATATGTTGCTTAACCAAGATCAAAGAAACCAGGAAGCATTAGAATTAAAATCACTGAAAATGCAACGCACTATTTTAAATTAGTGCGTGTAATAATGATCAATAAAATTAATAAATCATTTACGCAGATATTCCGCAATTAGTTAGTTAATATATTAAATATACTAACAGAAAAAAAAATGGAAGCGATTAAATCTGGTGATCTTGGAGGTCAGTCAATGTCATCACTTCAAAGTTGTTACAACACGAAATGTACACTGCATGTACACTATTTTATATTTCTAATGAGTGTTTTCAGGCTATTTCCTAAATATCCATTTAAAAAAATCCAATCTCATTAATAAATCCTTTAATCCAGCTATCCTGTCTATCCCTGAACGTATCCTTGAATCCCGAGCGGCGTTATCCCCTAATCCCCTATTTCATGGGCAATAACCCCGGCCAGACATACCAATGTCGAGGTCACAGCTTACCAAAGGCGTACCGAGCTTTTCCCTTTTATACCTTTTATAACCTTATATAAAATTACAGACATTTAGAATTTACACCTCAAAGAATAACAATCAGAAAATATTATGAAGCAAAAAAATAGTATCATATTCCATAAGAAAGTTATTAATTATTAAATATTAAACAGTTTCAAACGCCGCCTTTTAGTTACGTATCTGGCCACAGGAGTATCTTAGATTAAGATGTGCGCAAATGTCGTCAATGGTATCCATTAATTTTTTATTTTCGTTAATTTTTAAAACATATGATCAAAATATAAAATGATATAAACAATACATTTATATTTGACAATATTAGCAAGAGATAATGTTCATGCACTCGAGAGTGAGATAATGAACGGACGTCGAATACTAATAAGCGGAACATCCACTGACGGCAGCTACGTCACAATGACGTAAATTTTAAAATATAAAATATTTGTTATTATTTTCTGCCAAAATTGTAACGAAACTTGTATAATTATACCATGAGTTTAAAAAGTAATTACATAAGGGTTGGCAATGGAAAAATAAAATAATGTCTACTGCAAGCTTCACGTAACAACAAATAACGTATGACAAAAACAACAGTGATGACAGTTAGTTAATTCTAAAGCTTGCAATGCCGGTCACCGTGGCGTAGTGGTTAGTGTAGCGATACACTGATTTCTAGGCCATGGGGGCTCGGGTTCGAATCCCGGTTATGGCATGGATATTTGTGTTGTCCAAAAATTGTGTTGGTCGAAAATTAAAAAAAAAGGCATCTACTGGATAATGGCCATAGTAGCTAAGTCCATAAATAAATAAAAAAAAAAAAAAAAAAAAAAAGCTTGCAATAGACATTATTTTATTTTTCCATAGCCAACCCTTATGTAATTACTTTTTGAACTCATGGTTTATGCATGTGTATATAAACTGCTTAATATTCATAAGTAGTAACAGGCCGACCAATGGTGGCAGCGCCGCCATTAGGAGTCCAAATAGACGTGGTACCTATAGGTTTAACTCGAAAAATAAGATATATTTGCCGACAGTACTTTTTTGGGAATAAGTATTTTTTCAAAAATAGATAGGGTTATTAGTAAATATAATATGTTACAATAAAAAATAAACACATCTTAAATACAATGCATAGCTACAGATTTACTTCTTTTTTAGAGTTTTGTAGGTATGACCAAAAAACCCTTATACCGTCATTTTGTCGTCTGTCTGTCTGTCTGTCTGTCTGTCTGTCTGTCTGTCTGTCTGTCTGTCTGTCTGTCTGTCTGTCTGTCTGTCTGTCTGTCTGTCTGTCTGTCTGTCTGTCTGTCTGTCTGTCTGTCTGTCTGTCTGTCTGTTCGGTAAAAATTGTAGCCAAACGGCTAAACCTAGAGAGTTGAAATTTTTGCATGCTGATACAACTCTTTGACCCGCACATAGGAAAAATACTAAAATATCTAAAAAACATACCCCCTTAAAATATAAACAAATATGTGCTCATCGATAACAAAAATATTTTTTTTTAAATTCTGAGTAGGGTATCAAATGAAAGCCCTTAGTACGTGGATTAACGATCAAATTTTTATTTTTGCAAAATATATTATTTTGATGCGATTTTTGCCAAAATTGTGCAAAAAAAATTGCACAATTTGCAAAATTGTGCCAAAATTGTGTCCCACACCCTGTAGCCCAGATGGTTTAAACTAAAAATCTAAAAAAATTCTAAGTAATGTATATTGGTGTGAACCGAAATAGTACAACAGGAATTTTTGATCAGATTATGTTTTCGGAAAATAACGCATTTTTTGTGGTTTTTGGTTCACAAAGTACAAAAGTTATACCAATGTAAGACACTCACATGCAAGCCGTGCGATAGCGTAATGGTTAGAGCACTGGTGTCTTAAGCTAAAATGCGCTGGAAACGAAGGGTTAGAGTTCGAGTATGGAGTGAATTTTATTTTTTCTTTCGTTTTTTTTTTTTTGCATTTAATTATGTTAAAATTATTTTGTCAAAATTCTAGTTATATTTTGACAAATGCTGCATTTAATTTTTAAGAGCGTAAATTTAATAACCAGTCTTATTATATGATTAACAGACGATAAATTATTTTAAAAATATCGTTCATTTTGCCGTGATTACTACAAAGTAAAATTTGTCCTACACACTCAGCATGCCGCCTTCACTTATTATATACCTGCGAAACCCTGAAATGTGTGAAAATTCACACTTCACATCAATTTTTTTATTCCTTCTTTCTGGGTCCTCTGGCAAGTAAATCATGCTCTACTGATTAGTATACATATATATATGTTGCACAACCAACTATTTTCTCTATAATTTAACGTATTTTTCGGATCATAAGACGCACTTTTTACGCAGAAAAATCGACTTAAAATTGAGTTCCTATGGTCTGAAAGTATAGGTATGTTGTTTAAAAAGTATGCGATGTTAGTGTAAAAATGCAAAAGTGTATAAATCTTAAAGGCGAATATTTTGAAAAGCAATAAAATAGTTTGTTCCAAAAAAAATGTTTTCTTTTTTAGTTTTTGTAAAAATTTAAAAGGTAGCCATCGTATACAGTGTCTATAGTTAGTTACTATTTGTGTCTATAGTTAATTACAATCCTCGTAAATAATAAGTGAAATATTTCAAGTTGTTTATTATCGCCCCCACATCCCCCTACCCATTTTGTTTATAAATTAGTTTTTTCTCCGTCACTGGAAGATACTAGTGAACTTAGCAATGGGGCATTTGGGTCCGGAACACGTAGAAAAGGGAAAGCGAGAAAATCGATGTCAGCGTCTAGCCTGAGCTGGCGCCCTCCCCCGACATTAACGCCCCACCGGACCCCCCTCCCACCCTCTCACAACCCGCGCTTCCATTAAACTTCAAAGCATATTCAAGAAGAACGCCCCATCCCGATTATTTTAATAGACCATTTTTTTAACTCAGCAGACTGTTTTGATTTGTTAATTTTTAATTATTTCCAAGATAATTGATTGAATTTTTATTTAGAAAATTAATAAAATATTGTTAATTATTACTGATTTTTTATAAAAGACATTTTTCTGTCTGGGATTATTCATTAAATATTGATGTAATCTTTTCATATTTAAGGATTTCGTTGATATTTGTTTATTTTTTGAGGCAAATGTCTTGTTCGTTACGTATACACTAGTGGTGTGCCAGAGCTCCGTATCCGTATCGGTATCCGCGGATGATCCATAAAAAGTAATAATCCGCATCCGGGTCCGTATCCGCTTCTCCAATGTGGATCTTAAGTGATCTCATATATATACATTTGAATTACAGGCTATTCCAAACGATTAAGCTGAACTAACTAGAATTTTCATTTTTGTAAGTTGTCATTAGCTATTTTGACCGCCAACATATATAAGGGAGATATTGTGGTCATACCGATTTTGACGTTTCGAGATTTCGATGGATCTCCACGAATTGAGGTCCCTATATAACGTATTGACTATTTTTAGCATGATGTTTGTCGGTCCGTCCGTCCGTCCGTCTGTCCGTCCGTCTGTTTGTCTGTCTGTCTGTCTGTCTGTCCGTCCGTCTGTCTGTGTACACGTGCAGAGCAAATTCGGCTAAAAGGATTTTTATGAAACTTCATATTCAAGCTTTTGACATCAATGGCACGAGTTGATCAACTTTTGGTAAAAATCGGTTGACTAGAAATGGGAGTTCACTCGTGTCGATTTTAAGATTTTTGCGAATATTTCATAACAGAAAAATATTTCAACAAAGAAATATTTAACAAAAGTTGCCATAAAAGCAATAACTAACAACTTTTGAGATATTTTTTGATAAAACGAAAAAGTTTTCAAAAATTTTTCAAATTTTTTTTTGAGTATCTATTTTTCATACTTATATGTAACGTTTCCATGGTCATGATAAATAATATCTCCGTTGGCGGCGCTGTTTTTCAAGGCAATATGGCTGAATTGTCTAGTATTCAGCTGTCAATATACTAACAGCGAACAGGTTAATTTAAGCACAGTACATTTTTATTTTATGAAAATATATCTATCGACATTTTGACAAAAAATCAACACTAGAAAATATGTAATAAATTCAAACAGTACTACAGTCGCGTAGTAGAATATTTGACCACCAGACTGCGTATACGAGCGTGTCAGTTCTCAATTAGAAAATATTGGGCCAAGTTATTTCTACTCTGCTGCTAGAATGTATTTTATACAAATACTTTGTGATAGCGGTCGGTCCTGTGATGGCCACAGCTGATTTTTTTACTTCCCAATGCAATATGCACAAAACTGATTTTCTATTATTATAACATTTTTAAATTTATATTTCCTCTTGGAAATTTTCCATTTATATCTTGTTCATCAGTTTCTCTATTTTATGTATTTCAATCATGTCATGCTGAAAGAAAATAAATAAAAGCTGAAGTATTTATCGATATTCGCCGATAGCTATAGATATAAGAAAGCTTTCGCAAAATGCGAAACAAACCAAAGGTATCAATATTCAATATATTTATAGGAAATTATGTTGTCAAGACAACCAATAAAAAAGATTTCTAGTCTTTCTACATCATTATAAAGGACTCAATAAGTTGTAGATAAGTAAAATGAACAAAATTTTTAACAATGTTCAATTGCTGTATACCGTTCAGCATTAACTGTTCTCTGATCCTCTAAAGCATAGGTTCTCAAACTGGGGTACGCGTACCCCTGGGGGTACGCGAAGCATCTATTGGGGGTACGCGAGATCATTCGCTATTGAAAAGTATCCATCAAATCTCAATAATAATAATAAAGAGTCATTGATT
Organism: Liopterus haemorrhoidalis; assembly: GCA_963971575.1. Taxonomy (NCBI): domain Eukaryota; kingdom Metazoa; phylum Arthropoda; class Insecta; order Coleoptera; family Dytiscidae; genus Liopterus; species Liopterus haemorrhoidalis. Next base: position 43,522,960 of record OZ020622.1, on the reverse strand, counting down.
GAAATATCGTGCGATGGAGATTTAAAAATGAAGTTTAATGAATTGAAACTTGAAGAGTTCTGGCTCATGGCTAAAAGTGAATATCCAGAATTAGCCAAACAAGCATTATTGTTTTTAATACCCTTTTCAACAACTTATTTCTGTGAATGTGGGTTTTCCTCCATGGTGATTTTAAAAAACAAATATCGAAATAAATTAAATATCGATCCTAATATGCGGTTAAAATTGAGTAATCGAGAGCCCAATATTGAATCACTTATTTCAAGCATGCAGCTTCATCCTTCCCACTAAAGTTGGTAAGTGTATTTTCATGTATGTTTTTTTCAGTCAAGTCTGCTTTGTTTAACAATTTTCAAATTGTTCCGATTTTTTTTTACCTTTTTGGGGGTACGCGCCTGTTCTGGAATTGACATAAAGGGTACTCAAAAAAAAAAGTTTGAGAACCTATGCTCTAAAGGAATGGTTGCGACATGTCCAGTACAACCGAAGAAACAAGCCATTATTTTCTTGGAAGTGCTTCGTGAACGAACAACTTTTGTGGGTTTTGGTTCATCTTGGAAGACCCGTGGATTGTTGCTTAGTTTCCGGTTTATATGAATAAATCCAAGTTTCGTCACCTGTAACGATGATGTATACAGATTTTGCAGTGCTTAGGTTGATTTTTTTTAGCATTTCCTTACACCAATCAACACGAGCTTTTTTTGAGCTTCGGTCAAATTATGTGGAATCTATTGGGAAAAGATCTTTTTCACAGCTAAATGTTCATGCAAAATCGAATGTATTACAGTCTGTGATATGCCAAAGGATGCCCGCGTGCCGCATGTGGCTCTTGAAGGCATTTTATGCGGCCCAGCAATATCCACAAACAATTGCTTTTTAAAGTGAAAAAATTGGAAAATGGAGGCGAGATCGTGTTTTTTTCTCTGCACTTTAAAAATAGACGTGAGGCCGTTGTTTTTGGTCTTCACTTTCATATGGGGAGGGCACCAGAATATTATGTGCGGCCCGCGCCATCCTGTTATAATGTCAATGTGGCCCGGGGTCCAAAAAGTTTGCCCACCGCTGCTCTATCTCATGGTAAGTCACTTGCTGATCTTCTTCAATAATTTTGAGCACAGCATCGATGTTTTTTTGAATCACAACCGATTTTGGTCGACTTTCATGAGATTCATCACTGACGGACGCACGACCACGACGAAATTCTGCAAACAAATTGTAAACAGTCTTTCTGATGGTGCTTCATTACCAAAAGTTGAACGAAGCGAATCTATGCATTGTTGTTGAGTTAGACCTTTACTAAAATCGTAAAAAATCATCAAATGAAAACCTTCACGAGTAATATCCATTTTTTTCACAAACTTGTTTTTTTAAACGCTCACTGTCAACCAACTACTCTGTCAATTTATGAGCCGCCACTTATTTCTCAATAAATGTCAAATTTTACGAATATAGTAATGACACATTTCAATATTGCCATCTAGTGGTCGTTTGTAAAAACATAAAAGGCTAACATATTAAATAATAAAATATAATATTTCTAATTTTTTTTTAAATTTTATTTTATTTATTTTATTGGCTTTTGCTGCTGTGGCAATTAGCCAGGACAGTTCTTATTTTTGAAATTTCCATGCCTGAACGGGCTTCGAACCTGAGACCTTAGCAACGCAGAGCACATGTGTTACCACTACCCTACGCCGGTCGGCTTTTATTTATTTTACATCGGTCTATTACTGCAACGGAGCGATGCCAGGTGGTGAACTCCTACACCTGGATGAGAGGTGAATGATTGTGAAAATGGGAGTAATGTAAACATATTATTCTCGCCCGAATAATATCACCAATGGGGACTTGAACCAGCTACAACACAATTCAGACTGCTTTTAGGAGTCAGAACTGCGTGATTTAACGACCTCGGCCACTCTGTTGGCTTCTATATTGTATATGATTTCACTTGTAAACGATTTTATAATTAATCTTTTTATTTCCATCTTAATAATGATTTACTTTCCCGAAAGAAAATCTCAATTACACTTCTAGTTGCAGCATTGGTACCCTAAAGCCGCATTCAGAGCTTTTTAAATTAAGAGATTGTAGACTGTGCTTTGTTAGCTGTAAGTTATGTTTCTATGCATTCTTTTTAACGTTGCATGTACCGTTCACATCTGTTATAAATTAGTACGTTACCAGCCCTCCATCTGTGAATTTTGAAACCAACTATTTAGCTTTGTAAAATATTTTATATGTATTATCGTTCTTATAATTCTGTTGTCTTAGATTTTAACTACCTAATTACCTAAATTGATCATATTTACTGTCCGTTTTTGTAATTTTGAGCAAGATTTGTTAATGAAGACATTATGTTAGGTTATGTAAAGGCATTCGATAACTACGGTGTCACTGATAGAATGCGATAGCCAATGTGTTTATATGTCTGTCTCATTAAAACATCTCACTAGCTATAAGTTTAGAAAATTATGCACAATCCACAATAAACAGCGTATTAAATTTGGAGGTCTGAACGGTTTCACGTCTAATATGACAAACTTGCTGGTGACAGTGGACAGTCCATAGGCTACAGTGCATAAGGTATTGATTTAAGAGCTCTGAATGCGGCTTTACATCCTCATCCCGTGTCATATCCACTGTAGTCGTCTACCGATGAACGCTTGTTAAGAAAGGAAGTGTACTTTGAGCGAGTTCGGTTCTGCGGTATGCCTGTTGGACGCATGCGCGTATTTCAATCGCAGCCCGGGACTACCTCAACCTACAGACGCTTGGAAACTCCGGACTTTCCCTTTCCGGGCCGAGCTGGCATCGATCCACGAACCATACACTACGCAACTCAGATATTCTGCATCTAATAAACACTTTATTATCCTCTAACAAAGATCAAGGACGAAACCATTTCAATTTATATCCTTTCAACATATTAAAAAGGATAATTATGTTGTAAAATTAGATATTAATATATATAATAACATACTGGGTCTCGGGTTTAGTTCCAGAATCCAACAAGAGGTCGCTAACTAAAAGTAACAGCTTACAGAGATTACTTTGTAATCCTGAAGCTCTGCGGAACGCTTTCAAACAGGGGTACTCAAACAGTTCCGAATTTATGTATAGGCCCAAGCAGCCGCGCACACAGATTTTTGGCTTGGGGGGATCCAATCATATATAATTTTTATAAAGAAATATTATATATTTAAAACTTTCAAGTGAAGAGTAAAAGAAAAGGTCCTCACTTCTAAATTTCAAATAAAGAGCAAAAAAAGGTCCTCCCTTCTAAATTTTAAGTGAAGAGCAAAAAAAAGGTCCTCACTTCTAAATTTCAAGTGAAGAGCAAAAAAAAAAGGTCCTCACTTCTAAATTTCAAGTGAAGAGCAAAAAAAAAGGTCCTCACTTCTAAATTTTAAGTGAAGAGCAAAAAAAAGGTCCTCACTTCTAAATTTCAAGTGAAGAGCAAAAGAAAAGGTCCTCACTTCTAAATTTTAAGTGAAGAGCAAAAAAAAAGGTCCTCACTTCTAAATTTCAAGTGAAGAGCAAAAGAAAAGTCCTCACTTCTCACGGTACGGGAGGGATCCGGACCCCTTGGACCCCCCCTTGTGTGCGACACTGGGCCCAAATAAGCCCAGGCATAGGACCCTCCGGATTTTGGGGCCCTAAATCGGCTGCTTTTAGGAGCCTCTTCTATTAATTCGGTCTAGGGCCCAAAACCGGATTCCGATTCTGTAATGGACAGGCGCGCACCTTGCAAAAAGGACTTTATCTTCAAAATTCAAAAGTCATTGGGCTGCGCCGGATGAGCACGGAGCTAGAGAGAGCGTTGTAAAGCTACGGCTTTTAGCATCAACATCGCCGATTGTACTTTCATTGCAGAACCGGCAGTCAAATTTAGCGAAATAAATTAAATTCATTGCTAGCCATTTACATATATTTATATTTATTATTTCTAATTCAAAGATTTTTCATATAAATGATCTAGAAAACAATGCTTAGGTGGACACTACTTGTAGTGTCCCAATACACAGTGTTGCCACATTCTATTGTATTTATCGACGCAAGTAAAAATATGGGCTGGAAAAGGCAACAGCGGCGAGGTTTAGTGTGAAAATGGATATCGTATATTATATTAAAACTAACGTGGTTAACTGTGAACCTAAATTATTAATAAAAAATCAGCTGTAGCCACCACAGGACCGACCGCCATCACAAAGTACTTGTATAAAATACATTCTAGCAGCAGAGTAGAAATAATGTGGTCCAATATTTTCTAACAGAGATATTATTTATCATGACCATGGAAACGTTACATATAAGTATGAAATCATAGTTACTTAGAAAAAAAATTTCAAATTTTTTCGTTTTATCAAAAAATATCTCTAATAAAAGTTATTAGTTATTACATTTATAGCAACTTTTGTTAAATAATTTTTTTCGAAATATTTCTCTGTTGTGAAATATTCGCAAAAATCCTTAAATCGACACGAGTAAACTCCCATATCTAGTCAACCGATTTTTACCAAAAGTTGATCAACACGTTCCATTGATGTCAAAAGCTCAAATATGAAGTTTCATAAAAATCCTTTCAGCCGAATTTGCTCTGCACTTGTATACAGACATTATGCTAAAAATAGTCAAAACGTTATGTAGGGACCTCAATTCGTGGAGATCCATCGAAATCTCGAAATGTCCAAATCGGTATGATCACAATACCTCCCTTATATATATTGGCGGTCGGTAAAAATATTCTTAAATAGTTTTCATTGGCCAAAATTAAATATTTCAAAATCGAACAAAAATGGAAATAGAATATTTAATAGAGAGTTCAGTAAAAACCAATGGCAATAATTTAGATTTGGGCACCCAAAACTACAATTTTTTAACGACAGATTGAATAGTAATAATAATAATAATAATAATAAATAATTAAGCTATCTTTAGCTCGGAGCATAATAATAAATATACTTTTAATTATTATCATTTTTATTATGGTCATCTTTGGTAATTTTTTCTCAACTTTTTCGCATCGCTTTTTCGAGGAAAACTGTGTTCCTTTTACCTTGATACATCCTGTGTATTGGGGGCCAGATATTTAAAAATTACTTGAAGACGGGAGGTAGAAATTCCGAAAATTATTTGAGAACGTGGGGAATAAATTCTGAATATCAATTAAGGACAGAGGAAGTGGAGAAATTCTGAAAATCATTTGAGGATCGTTGAGTGATTCCAAAAATAAAAGAGCAGAAATATCGTGCGGGCCGTTTGAAATTTATCGTTGGACTGGATCCGGCCCGAGGGCCTTAGGCTGGACACCACTGCAATATATGGATCAAAAAGTGTCCCCCCAAATAATTACTCAAAAGCCTCTACTGCCTAAACCATTTCAAAATTGTCCTGGCAAAATTGCAACAGCAGCAAAGGACATTAAATTAAAAAAAAAAACACACACACACACACTTCAAAGGAATCTTGAAGAAGAAGAAAATCTACCCTACATTGGAGAAATTCTTTACATCTCCTCCAACCACCAAGAACTGAAAGAGAAGAAACTGAGATTCCTCCAACACCACAAGGACAGTTGAAACTTCCAGGGAGACCTGAAGATGATTCTTTCATGACACAAAAGGACACTGGCGTATTCTAAAAAGCGTATAAGTCCCCAACATTCTTCTATCAGTTTTTTTAAACATGATATATCTACTTGTTAAACATACAATTTCATAATTTCAATTATTATTTAAATTTCCTGAAATCTGTGTTGAAATGAATCAACACAATATTTAATTGATAAATGGTAACTTGATATTTAATATGTACCACGTAACCTAATTTCGTTCTATTTTGAAATAGCCCGAGGCCTGAATGGGAAGCAATGAAGAACAGCAAAACAAACGAGGTAAATGTAGAACATAACTCGATAAAGCGAGGAGAACAAACAGAAGATAATAATGTGTCAGCATATTGTTTAATTTTATAATTTCAACAACAAAGCATTTTTTAAATTATATTTGACAAAATTTTAAACTTTAGAAGACCTTGAATAAAACAGATGGATAACTGGTGCAAATATTTAAACATTCTACCAGCAAAACATCTATAATAGATTTGGTATATTGGTTTTAAAAGTATATAACAAAACACTAGATGGATAACTGATGCAAATATTCAAAGATTCTACCAGCAATCTGTAATAGATTTGGTAAATTGGTTTAAGAAGTATATAACAAAACACTAGATGGATAAGTGGTGCAAATATTCAAAGATTCTACCAGAAATCTGTAATAGATTTGGTAAATTGGTTTCAGAAGCAGATAACGAAACACTATATGAATAACTGGTGCAAATATTCAAAGATTCTATCAGCAAAACATCTGTAATAGATTTGGTAAATTGGTTTTAGAAGCAGATAACGAAACACTAGATGGATAACTGATGCAAATATTCAAAGATTCTACCAGCAATCTGCAATAGATTTGGTAAATTGGTTTAAGAAGTATATAACAAAACACTAGATGGATAAGTGGTGCAAATATTCAAAGATTCTACCAGAAATCTGTAATAGATTTGGTAAATTGGTTTCAGAAGCAGATAACGAAACACTATATGAATAACTGGTGCAAATATTCAAAGATTCTACCAGCAAAACATCTGTAATAGATTTGGTAAATTGGTTTTAGAAGCAGATAACGAAACACTACATGAATAACTGGTGCAAATATTCAAAGATTCTACCAGCAAAACATCTGTAATAGATTTGGTAAATTGGTTTAAGAAGTATATAACAAAACACTAGATGGATAAGTGGTGCAAATATTCAAAGATTCTACCAGAAATCTGTAATAGATTTGGTAAATTGGTTTTAGAAGCAGATAACGAAACACTATATGAATAACTGGTGCAAATATTCAAAGATTCTACCAGCAAAACATCTGTAATAGATTTGGTAAATTGGTTTTAGAAGTATATAACAAAACACTAGATGGATAACTGGTGCAAATATTCAAAGATTCCACCAGCAAAATATCTGTAACAGATTTGGTAAGTTGGTTTTAGAAGTATATAACAAAACATTAGATGGATAACTGGTGCAAATATTCAAAGATTCCACCAGCAAAACATCCATCTGTAATAGATTTGGTAAATTGTTTTTAGAAGTAGCCATTAAGAATTAATTATTATTCAAAGTGTTGAATTAAAATATCTATTGAATAGTAGAAACAATGCAAAAATTAAACGGATATTACGCGTGTTTCCTGTGACAAACAGCAACGCCACGGTGGAGTGACGGTAAAATCTAGTATTAATAATGTCAAGGTACTCCAGCTATAGATGACGAATATTACGACACTCGGTGTTTATTGATAGACTTGTTTAAACATATTTTATCAGCACCTGTGAATTGGGACACTGTTTACTAGTTTAACAGGTATATACATGATTTAACAACATGTGATTAGAGCTATCTCGCCTCCTAATGTTTATACTGGCACTGGATACTAAGGAAAAGCTAGAAAATGCTGTTATGTCTTGTGCAGTCCCTGGCCGAATTAATTTAAACACTTAGGGCCGGTTTCTGAAAGCTTAGCCGAATTTAATCTTTTGGTTAAACTTGGTTACAGTATAACAATCCCATAAGTAACCATAGCAACTATTTGGCTATCGTTAACTAAGCTTTCAGAAACCTGGCCTTCCTAAAATTCAATGTTTTTATAGATATAGGTAATAACAATAGAACCTGAATAAATAGACATATAAGTTAAAGTTTTTTCTTTTATACATTAACAAAAATATGTATTAAAAAATTATTGTTATTTATTTATTGCCTTTCGGCTTAAAAATCTCCATTTTATTTACAAATTTAAATTGAATTGAACTTTAAAACTGCACTATTTACAAAGTAATTATTTTATTCCCGCATATCTTTTCTCGAATGGTTTTTTTTTTCTTTCTAGAACTTATTTCATCCATTGCAATCTGTTCCTGACTCCTTCACTACTTCTTCACTTCTTCCTTCTCAATTTATAATATCTTCACATTTTTTTAATAAATGTTCAATTGCAGAATGTATAAAGTGGTTACACATTCTACACCTTTTTTGCTCACTATGCGGGGGGGGGGGTATCTTGAATTTTCAGGCTTTGCCCATAATCTAATTTTTAACCTAGTTTTGTCAATTAACATCTCTTACACATATTATTTTGTAATTCAAGATAAATTTTTATTTTATATATTTATTTTTTTGTTTGTTACAGGTGAGTCTTGGAATAAAACTGGTCGTTATAACAAGAGTAAGTATATTAGGCTATTAAAGAAATAGTAGTCTACCTGCCATTATCACTGGTTCGCTGGCGTGGTGTTTCTTCCTAGCGCAAAAACTGGTAAAAGCGGTGTTAGCCAGTTTAAAATACGATGGTTTGCTTTTATGTTTCTACAAAGTACCACTAGATGGCAATATTGAAATTTGTCATTAATATATTCGTAAAATTTGACATTTATTATCGGGAAATCAGTGGCATCTTAAAAATTGAACGAGAAGTTGAGTGTTTAAAAAAAACAAGTTTGTGAAAAAATTGATATTACTCGTGAAGGTTTTCGTTGGATTTTTTACGATTTTAGTAAAGGACTAACTCAACAACAATGCATAGATTCGCTTCGTTCAACTTTTGGTTATGAAGCACCATCAGAAAAGACTGTTTATAATTGGTTTGCAGAATTTTGTCGGGGTTGTGCGTCCGTCAGAGATAAATTTCGTGAACGTCGACCAAAATCTGTTATGATTCAAAAAAACATCGATGCTGTGCACAAAATGATTGAAGAAGATTGGCATGTGACTTACCGTGAGTTAGAGGCATCCTTTGGCATATCGCAGACTGCAATACATTCGATTTTGCATGAACATTTAGCTGTGAAAAAGATCTGTTCCCGATTAATTCCGCATAATTTGACCGAAGCTCAAAAAAAGCTCGTGTTGATTGGTGTAAGGAAATGCTAAAAAAATTCAACCTAGGCACTGAAAAATCCGTATACATCGTTACAGGTGGCGTAATCCGCGGATATCCGCGGATTATCCGCGGATATCCGCAACTTTTCTGCGGATGCGGATAAATTACCATTTAAACCATGCGGATGCGGATCGAATGCGGATCAAATTTCATATCCGCTTATCCGCAATATTCGCGTGAACATTAAATCTTCGGTTACTTAGCATTCAATCTCACTTTATGTTATTTTTATTAAGACAATTGTCCATGATCGAGACTGAGTTGAGACAATTAACTTAACTTTCTTTTTATTATTGAATATATTATAGAAAATAATATTTTGGACAAGAGTTTCCTACTACACTTTCGACGTAATTCTTCCTACCTCTGCTCTAATTCTGGCTTTTAAATCTGATAAAGGTTTTTTTTTTACATAAAACTGATTAGTTAGTTTTATTTAAATACCAAAATTTACCTAAATAATTTTGTCTCGAAAATTTTATTATGTAACCTGCCAATTTTTTTATACTACCCGAAGTAAAAAGTCTTGCAGATTCCAAAAATTTGGAAAATGACACATGTTGCTATTTGAAAAATTAAAGTTGCATTGCCTAACTCATGCGCGAAATGGCGTAAGAGAATTACTTGGTCCTAAAAATATGAAGCACCTTCTATCAAGTAACTTTCTGATTTTTTTTAAATTCAATATTAAAAAAAGCAGCACGCCACTTACTCCCTACGAAAAAAAAAAGCTTAGGCCCCCCAAAATTGTTATCTCTCTCTAGTAATATCTCTCTTAAATAAGTTATTAGCGCATCTAGGCCTTAAAACTTTTGGCGTCCCTTAGGTTAGGTTAGTAATAAAAAAGCTGGTAAATCCAAAAATTTTCAGTAGTGTTTTAGAGCAGCGATTACCTAAACAGGCGAAATATGATAGTTCTTTCTAAACTGACAACAAAACCTTTTGTGCGGATTGTGCGGATATTTTTGCGGATGCGGATTTATTATTTACAAAAGCTGCGGATGCGGATCATGGATGTGCGGATGCGTTTCGGATGCGGATACAGAAAAGCTTATCCGCGCAGGGCTCTAGTTATGGTTTAAATAAGCAGTTTAGTTGAATTTCCAAGAAAAAGGGTAAAAAGGTTGTTCAAGGAATTGTCGAAGTTATTAGGTAATAGCTTTGAACAAAAGTCTCCTTGAACAATAAACTTAAAGGCGAATATTTTGAGAAGTAATAGAAGAGTTACAACAAAAAAATCTTACTTAGTTTTTGTAAAAACTTAAAAGGTAGGCCTTGCAGAACAAATATTCCTAGGCATCCAGTATTGTGTTGACTTCTTACACTTTTTAAATACCTACAAAGCTTTCAGTTGTGTGAAAAATCACATTTCACATCAATCGTTATATTTTCTTCAGTTTTGTTGCAGTTAAAATTTTGTAAATAACCAAAGGTGGATTTAAATATTTTCTTTGGCGTATTATGGAAAAAATCCCTCATTTAGTGTGGCTCGAAGTAAAAAGTGAAGCAGCCATGAAGCCAACAGTAGGTAATATTTCTAAATTGCCCATTATTGCAGTACGATGATTCTCCTGTTGAACATTTCATGAGCTTTTGTTGCCGGTTTATTTGCCAATATACGAGATATATTAGATCAAAGATGGAAATGATAGAGTCTAGTTGAAAAGGCAATTTTGCAATTGCGTATCTAATAATATTTCTATATACATACAATTTAAGGCGCCATTTACTATGCTTTGAAGTTTATTAAGCTTTGTGCATCCTACGAGTTTCACACTTCAATACCCCGAGCTTCATTAAATAGTTCGTGCACAAATCACTCGTTCCATATGCAACTTTGCAACCTGCACAACTGCAAATCGCAAAAGGTCACAAATATGTTTTGAATTTAATATCGCCTACGCGATATCATCTAACTTAACTGCCTTCAACTTGGGGTAGGTTCGGTTAGACTAACTAATAAAACATGCAGAATATCTGTCAGAACCAATGCGATCTCTGTAAACACCTATCTAAAAAGTTATAAGTCGATAGATGCGAATATAGGCCAATGTAAAGGTGCTACAGTCGGTGTAGTTACACAACATACCTAGTCCCGCCAGAAACACTTACAAAAATTCGAATTATAAAATCTAAACCGTTTGGGGAAACACTTGGAACTTTTTTTCGGGTAATCCCCACTCCTATGTGGAAAATCGTATTACTGTAATTGCATTACGTAAAGTTGGGAAGACGCCGCGAGACATTTTTAGGGTTTTGTAGGTATGATCACCAAAAAACCCTTACAACGTCACTCATGTGTGTAGTGAACCCGGTATGTTACTTTACGATGTGGTATCAAAAGAAAGCTCTTAAAATGTAGATTAAGGAACGAAAATTAGTTTTTACCGACCGCCAACATATATAAGGGAGGTATTGTGATCATACCGATTTTGACATTTCGAGATTTCGATGGATCTCCACGAATTGAGGTCCCTACATAACGTTTTGACTATTTTTAGCATGATGTCTGTCGGTCTGTCTGTCCGTCTGTCTGTCTGTCTGTCCGTCTGTCCGTCTGTCTGTCTGTCCGTCTGTCCGTCTGTCTGTCTGTCCGTCTGTCTGTGTACACGTGCAGAGCAAATTAGGCTGCAAGGATTTTTATGAAACTGCATATTTAAGCTTTTGACAAAAATGACACAAGTTGATCAACTTTTGATAAAAATCGGTTGACTAGAAATGGGAGTTTACTCGTGTCGATTTTAAAATTTTTGCGAATATTTAGCAACAGAAAAATATTTCGAAAAAAATTATTGAACAAAAGTTGCTTTAAATGAAATAACTAATAACTTTTATTTGAGACGTTTTTTGATAACACGAAAAAAAAAATTGAAAAATTTGGAAAAAATTTCCCTAATAGTTTTAGGTCATTACGGACCAAACATTAATTTTTTCTAGACAAAATAAGAAGTGAGAATTTCAAAAATTTAAACCTCAAGTCTCTATCTCTTACCTTTTTTGAGATAAGATTTTTTTTAAATTCCATTAAAATCAAAATTTTCCCTAATAGTTTTAGGTCATTACGGACCAAACATTAATTTTTTCTAGACAACAAAAGTTATGAGAATTCCAAAAATTCAAACTTCAAGTCTCTATTTCTTACCTTTTATGAGATATGAATTTTTGTAAAATTTTTGTAGTCTCAATTTTTTCAAACTTATATGTAACGTTTCCATAGTCATAATAAATAATATCTCTGTTAGAAAATATTAGGCCAAGTTATTTCTACTCTGCTGCTAGAATGTATTTTATACATGTACTTTACGATGGCGGTCGGTCCTGTGGTGGCCACAGCTGATTTTTATAAATTCATTTTTAGGGTTTTGTAGGTATGACCAAAAAACCCTTATACCGTCATTTTGTCGTCTGTCTGTCTGTCTGTCTGTCTGTCTGTCTGTCTGTCTGTCTGTCTGTTCGGTAAAAATTGTAGCCAAACGGATAAACCTAGAGAGTTGAAATTTGGCATGCTTATACAACTCTTTGACCCGCACATAGGAAAAATACTAAAACATCTAAAAAACATACCCCCCTAAAAATATAAACAAATATGTGCTCATCGAAAACAAAAATATTTTTTTAAATTATGAGTAGGGTATCAAATGAAAGCCCTTAGTACGTGGATTAACGATCAAATTTTTATTTTTGCAAAATAAATTATTTTGATGCGATTTTTGCCAAAATTGTGCAAAAAAATTTTTGTGCCACACCCTGTAGCCCAGATGGTTTAAACTAAAAATCTAAAAAAATTCCAAGTAATGTATATTGGTGTGAACCGAAATAGTACAACAGGAATTTTTGATCAGATTATGTTTTCGGAAAATAACGCATTTTTTGTGGTTTTTGGTTCACAAAGTACAAAAGTTATACCAATGTAAGACACTGATACCCAAAGCGTCCGATGGCGCAACGCGTTAGTGCGCTGGTGTCGGAAGCTAAATTCTCTGGAAAACGAAGGGTTTCGAGTTCGAGTACGGACGGAGTGAGTTTTATTTTTCTGTTTTTTTTTTTGCATTTTTATTATGTTGAAATTATTTTGTCAAAATTCTAGTTATATTTTGACAAATGTTGTATTTAATTTTTAAGAGCGTAAATTTAATAACCAGTCTTATTATATGATTAACAGACGATAAATTATTTTAAAAATATCGTTCATTTTGCCGTGATTACTATAAAGTAAAATTTGTCCTACACACTCAGCATACCGCCTTCACTTATTATATACCTGCGAAACCCTGAAATGTGTGAATATTCACACTTCACATCAATTTTTTTAACATGATTTTAGTCAAAAATGTGCCTAAAAAGTTCTTGTCTCGCCCCTTTTTACCCAAGGAGGTTAAAATATAAATCTGAAATAATTATAAGTAATGTACATTGATCTGAGCCGGAAACGTACGAGAGGAATTTTTGATCAAATTTCGGTTTTGGAAAATATTACAGTTTTTATGTTTTTGACAAAGTTAATTATTTTTTTAATTCAAGGCTAATTTAGATAAAATTAAATCGTTTACAGTAGTGAAATACTTAAAAATCAAATAGCTTATTGTCAATACTGAACAGGTCCTTTACATATATATTAAATAGAGTTGCTGATAATACAGATCCCTGGGGAACGCCAAATTTTACAAGTAATTTGTTGTCTTTGTTTTTGTTTCTTCATTGATCCATTAAAAGGTCCTCTCTTCAGTTATTATATATTCAGGAACTTCTAAGTTATCTTTTGTTGTTACTGAAAATACCATATTGACCGTTATCACCCACCTAGGTGGACAATACCGGTCATTTACATGTTTTAAAAAATATATGCATATAACTTAAAGAGAAATTTAACTTTTAGAGTTGATTCTGTATTGAAGTAGTTAAATGCTACTGCTTTAATAAAATATTTTGTATGAAAATTGTAATTATTATTGCAGTTTTCCCTTAGGTGACCGCCATTTACCCATCTTCCGCTTGTTATGAGTGTTTTGAACTAGAGATGGGTCGTTCATGAACGAACCGGCTCACTGAGCCGGCTCAGTACACTGACCGAAGTGACACGGTTCACAAATTGAAATGAGCCGGCTCACGGCTCACTGTATAGTTTCAAGTTTCAAGGATACGATTGGTCGGGCGATTGTGAGCAGTGACCGGAGTGATCCGGATCTGGATCGATGTCATGTTGAACTTCGCGAGAACTCGGCTTGTAATGTATTATCATAAAGTGTATTTTGTCATCAATTTGTAGAGCAATTTATTTGAAACTAATAGGCTTAGTCTGTATTTTCTTACAACCATACTATATAAAAATATTAAAAATATTGCCCAAAACCCAGATGTCCGATTTATAAGGGCAATAAACATCGACATAAACTTAACACATCTGGTTTAAATTACAGTAGCTACATAAAGTGAATTGTTTGTTTCAAAAATGTTAGATAAGAGTCGGGGCTAAACGACGTTCTACCTACGAGCGAACGACCGACAACTGACTGACCTGTGTCTCGGGATCATGTTTACAGTTCATATATTGCAAGAACCGGCTCTAAGCAAGAGCCGGCTCTAAGCGACGTTCTACCTACGAACTGACGACCGACCTGTGTCTCGGAAACATGTTTACTTAACCGGATCACTGAGCCGGATCAATGAACCGGCTCAACAAACTGAACGACCTCCACTGATCCGGTTCCGCAAACTGAGCCGAAATTCCCATCTCTAGTTTGAACTTCTGTTTGCGTTTTTATCGGTAGCTTCTACGTGGGCTACGAGCATGTCCCGTAAAAAAATCTTTTTTCAAGAACAATTTATTTTTTACCTCAAATTTTTATCTGGAGGGGGGCGAGATTCCCTGAATAATAGTTCTACCTGGGTCCGGGACCCCTCTGATTCTATCCACTGTAATAGTCCCCCTATAATCCGACATGACCTGACGCAACAAAAAATTCATATGAATATTTTGCATATTGAAATATTTTCATAACAATCCAAATAAATTGCGCGTTTCTATTTCGAATATGAGCGTAGGTGTGTGGGGTTGTGGAGAGCTTGGGGGGGGGTCCCAGTTGCATACAGATGGTGGACCGTAGAATGCAGCGGGGGTTTTGAACGGTTGATCCCTGACCTAGCCAATGGGGAGACGGTTGCGAATAGCGTCGTGACGTCAGCCGTACGCATGGCAACGCATCAACGTAACCATAGCAACAGACGCTACGCAGCGGCAGGACAACATCTCCTGCAAGGACAACACGTTTAATATACACAGGACAATATTTGAACTATTCAATTCCAGTTTGTATTCGTTGCTGGGGATTAGTTTCATGTTATTTGCCTATTAAATAGAGCAAGGCATTATCGTTCTTTAGAGATAATATCAACAGGCAAATTACATGCACTTATCTAAGGATAATTCGAATGCTATACAGGGTGTCCACAGGACGAATCTAACAATCTTCAAGGATGGGTGCGTCGTCGTTAATTTTAAACAAAACAAGTTACGAGGTTTGTAAATTAAGTAACCAGATTGATTGTTTAATTACCGACCGCCAACATATATAAGGGAGGTATTGTGATCATACCGATTTTGACGTTTCGAGATTTCGATGGATCTCCACGAATTGAGGTCCCTACATAACGTTTTGACTATTTTTAGCATGATGTCTGTCGGTCTGTCTGTCCGTCCGTCTGTCTGTCTGTCTGTCTGTCTGTCCGTCCGTCCGTCTGTCTGTCTGTGTACACGTGCAGAGCAAATTCGGCTGAAAGGATTTTTATGAAACTTCATATTTAAACTTCTGCCATCAATGGCACGAGTCGATCAACTTTTGGTAAAAATCGGTTGACTAAAAATGGGAGTTTACTCGTGTCGATTTTAAGATTTTTGTGAATATTTCACAACAGAAAAATATTTCGAAAAAAATTATTGAACAAAAGTTGCTATAAAAGCAATAAATAATAACTTTTATTTGAGACGTTTTTTGATAAAACGAAAAATTTCGAATAATTTCTGTAAAATTTTTCGAATTTTTTTTTAAGTCTCAATTTTTTCATACTTATATGTAACGTTTCCATGGTCATGATAAATAATATCTCTGTTATAAAATATTAGGCCAAGTTATTTCTACTCTGCTGCTAGAATGTAATTTATATAAGTACTTTATGATGGCGGTCGGTCCTGTGGTGGCCACAGCTGATTTTTTTTTTTTACTCGAGTAGAAATACAATTCAATATTGTCTCCCTCAAAATTACTTCCTTGGGAAGCCACACAGCGCTGGAGACGGTTCTTCCAATCCTCATAGCAGTGCTGGAACTCGGATACTTGAATAATTTTCAGCTGGTCGGTTAGGGACGTTTGAATGTTTTCGAGTGTCCCAAAATGACTTCCCTTGAGGTGATTTTTCAATCTTGGGCAGAAGAAAAAGTCACAAGGACTCAAGTCAGGTGAATAAGGAGGCTGAGGAGCCACAGGAATGTTTTACTGGCCAAAAACTCGTTTATTGAAATTGCTGTCATCCCCAATTCATTGGTAAAAATCTGATGGACGTTAGTGTCAAATTCAACTCTTCCCCGATCATTCCAACTATCAATCGACGATCTGAACGCACAAGATCTCGGATTCTGTCGACATTTTCATCGGTTCTTGAAGATGAAAACCTTCCGCTGCGTGATTCATCTTCAATCAACTCTCTTCCTTCTGAAAATGCCTTAAACCACCAAAAAACCTGGATCCTTGACAAAACACTGTCTCCGTAGGCCTGCTGAAGTTTTGCAAAAGTTTCCGTTGCACTGTGCCCAAGTCTGAAGCAAAACCTGATAGCACACCGTTGCTCGAAATAAAAGTCACTCATTTTTAGAACGTACTAGAAAAACCTGTTTCACAAAAAAAATTGCTACGGACAACAAAATTACTCTAGCGAATTCAAACTCGTACTGAAAGCGTATCACATTTTCACCTGCCGCCCCCAAGTCCTGCGTTCTCATTCCTGATATCAAGGTCAGATTCGAAAAAGTTGCACTTATTGAAAGAAAACAAATTAAATGTACCTACATAAATGCTGTTCAGCATATTTGTGTTAAAATTTTAACGCGACGGGGTTAAAACGTACACAAATTGTACCAATTTAAACTTGAGTTTTTTTCATAATTCAGCTACAATTTAATTTTTTTATTTTCAATCTGTGTTTAAATTTTGTGTAAAAAATTTGAAAAAATGTTGTCCATGTCGTGACGAGATTATCTTACAATAATTTTGTATAATTTTAAACATAATTTAGCAACTAAACGGGTTTATTCTCTGAGCAAGATACTAAAATCTTAACGTCAAAATCTGACGTTAATTTTTAACGCCATTTTAAACTTGAGTATATTTGTGTTAAAATTTAAACGCGCCGGCGCTAAAGTAACCAGTTAACGTTCTACAATAAGCGCCTATCAAAACGGTGGCTTTAAAAGTTAAGACAAGTGTCTAGTTTGCAAAAATGGCTGATCCTATTTTAGTAAAAGTCATGTTATTAAAAGAAATTGAATAAAATTCAAGACGGTAAAGATATTAATTATTCAAACTATTATTACTTTTTAAAGTGAATAGGGGATACGCATAAAATTTATATTTTTGGATTTCTATTTGAACTATTTGTGCACATCGGTACTAAACAATATTTTCGACTATGTTTCGAAGTACTGGGGCCTGGATCTTCCATATTTTATATACTTTAATATAAAATTTAATTCGGTAAACATGTATAAATTATTGTTATAGAATTAAACTTTATTTTTAACCTATAAAAGTTATACAAGCAAATAAGTTCACAAGACTATGTAGGCTACACGCTGTAGACTGGGTAGGCTAGTAGTGTACTGCGTCAGTTAGAAAGGGTATGACGTCACATGTCGTTTTCGCGCGATACATACATTTATGATTTTTTTAAGCCTTCAAATAAAAAAAAAAATGCAAAACTGTTTTTTTATGTTTATATGCAACAAGAGGAATATAATAAATAATTAAAATAAAATCATGCCTATCCCCTATTATTTACAGTAGAGCTAAGAACAACCCTTCGTCATTTTTGTGATACAAGTAACCCTTTTGAGGTACCAGACGCAAGTTCAAGAAATTATATAGAAAGGAAGTAAATGGAGTATTGAAGAGTAGTTTTGGTTTTTATTGATACACAGTACTAGGAAATATCGTGAATGAATTATATTTTGGGATTTGAAACCCGATCCCGCGCAAGGTAACGCTCTAGGTATACAGAATTTGACGCAGAATTTTTACATTTTCTGGAAGGTTTGCTAGACGAAATCCAAGACAGAAATGGAAGAGTTTGTTTTACTTGGAGATTTCAGAATTCCCAAGAACCCCGTCATGCATGTTTCGCTCCAGTAGATTCTCCATGATTTGTCTTCTCTTGTCCTTTAACCGTCAGTAAATGTATTTAAAAGTAAAACTGCAATTGCAATTAGATTGTTTTTTAAAAAGAGTTCAGTTTTCCCGTAATTATAATACATAAAGTTTTTCTTTTCCTCGGAATGTATGTCAAGTGTTGGTGAAACTGTGAGAGGCTGTTAGGCTGTTAACGTTGCAACTCTTACAAACGGAAATGCAACGTTGTAAGACCGGAAGCACGGAATGTCTCCTGCCGCGTATAGCTGCATAGTAATCACAGCTTCTTACTTCTTACTGCGCGCTCTACTCGGTCAGTGAAATTACTCGTTCGACCGGCAACACCACAAAACAAACACTACATATATATATTCTAACGCAAACAGAGCAAGTACACTTTACTTTCCATCCACGGATGAGGGAAAGTATTGTATGCAGTGGTGAAGATAGGGAAGTGCAACAGGTGCACTGGCACAGGGCCCTGGATGAAAGGGCCGGCAAATTGTCAATGAGGCCCGTTAGTATAGATGAGGGACCTGAAGCCTTAGGCACAGACTTTTCATTTTGTCCGTGTGGGCGAAAAATAAGTGTTGATGAAGGACCTGAAGCCATAGGCGGTTGACTTTTCATTTTGTGGTCAATCAACCTAGGCACTGCAAAATACGTATACAACATCGTTACAGGTGACTAAACTTGGATTTATATGAACCGGAAACTAAGCAACAATCCACGGGTTTTCCAAGATGAACCGAAACCCACAAAAGTTGTTCGTTGACGAAGCACTTCCAAGAAAATGATAGCTTGTTTCTTCGGTTGTACTAGACAAGTCGCAACCATTCCTATAGAGCAGAGGTCCCCAAAATAGTCAAAATCGACCCCCGGGGTTCGATATGCCATTGCTAGGGGTCGATGGAAAAAAGTTAAATGGTTGAGGCTGGTTTTAGCCATGTTAATTCCATCCTGACAAAGCAGAGAAACAAGTTGAATGTAAAATTCCATGGCGATTTAAGGCTGAAATTAACTAATTTTGAATCAAACATTGCCAATCTTGGAAAGAATCAGCATCAACGCCCATCACACTGACAAAGACAGACAATTTTATTTAATAATAATATTAATGTAATGCATCTGATTAGATATAATTATATTAGATGAATGTAATATAAATAAAAAACACTGTACAATAAACAATATAAGAAATCACACAAGCGTATTTTTTGCTTGTCCTATTATAATAATTTATAATAATGTAATTGTAAAATAGAGGGGATCGATAAGAAGTCGAAAAACTCTTCTGGAGGTCGACGGTCAAAAAAGTTTAGGGAACTCTGCTTTAGAGGATCAAGAACAGTTAATGCTGAATGGTATACAATTTGTTTGCCAGAAGTCATCGACAAAATCAGGAAAAACAACCAAAAACGGCGCCTTTTTCATCATGACAATGCAAGCTCCCACACACAACATCAAACAATTATTTGAAGAAGAAAAACGTCGAATTAATGTCTTATTGCCCGTATTCACCTGATTTATCCTCGACTTTTTTTTCCCAATGTCAAACTAAAAATGCGTGGACAGCGATTTTCATCACCTCAAGAAGTTGTTGAAGCCTTCGAAAACCATGTTTTTGAGATACCAACTTCAGAGTGGAAAAATTGTTTTGAGAATTGATTTGAATGCATGTAAAACTGTATAGATCTTAAAGGCGAATATTTTGAAAAGAAATAAAACAGTTTGTTCCAAAAAAAAAAAAAATTTTTTTTTTATTTTGGTAAAAAAAAAGGTAGCCCTTGTATTAACATGAGTAATCAGATGCACAGATGATTTCTAACTTGGTTCTCGCATGAGAATCAGGTTTGTTAACACATCTCAATGAAATTATTTATACAAATATACTTTTTTATATTTATTGCTAGAAATGAATTAATTATTTGTAATTATGAACATCCTTTCTAATAAAACAAACAATATCTTTACTAACCAGTTACGAAGAAAGGAAATATTTATAATGATATGTTTATTTTAAATCAATTTATAATTTATCAGTTAAAGCAAAAATTTTATTTCGAAATCTTTAGCAACCTTTGTTCTAAATATTTTGTCTTCCTGTCTTTTGCTCAATTTTATTTCCAGGAAATATATATTACATTGATTAGACCACCCGCCTAACACAAAACTTAGCGGGTTGCAGACCTTGAGTTTTACAAGGCGTAAAAATTCCCCCACACCAAATATTTAGAAATAATATCCTGCATGCTGTTTTATAGCTGTATTAATAAGATTTTGTTCATTGAAATTTGATTAAAAATAATAAATTTTACTGTAATAAATATGCTTATTAAACCTACAAAAATATTAATATAAAAAACCATGACCTTCAAAAGAGTTAGTTAATATTTCTAGTGCACAGCAAACAAAACAAAAAAAACATGTGGACATATTTATTAAATATTTAATTTTAAATAGACAGTAAAGTTTTTACGATATAGGACAGGAGTTCTTAACCAATAGCGGACTGAGAAATTAAACCGACTCCGGAAAATTTGTGTAGACCGGTCTCATATAAAAAATTTTAAAAAACGCACTATAAAAAATTATTACATAAATAAAAAAAAAATACAAAATAACTACAACATAACGTCAATCAGAGCAACTCAACTTAAATAATAGAAATTATATTAAAAGAAATAAAGAAATACACTTTTAAACATTAGAGTTGAAAAATATTAAAGAAATGTCGACAATAAAAAACTTTAGCCTCGTTCGGAGCTCGTTACTTGAGAAAACAAAAATCCCATTTAGTTCCGCTTAGGCGTACTAAACCGAGCAGGAAAATATAAAAATTGATGTGAAGTGTGAATTTTCACACATTTCAGGGTTTTGAAGGTATTTAGTAAGTGAATGATGATTATTTGGGATGCCAAAACAAATTTTATATTAAAATATTTTTTTGTTAATTTTAATTCGAATGCCTAATACCATTATTTAGGTTTCTAAATATGTGCAGTATTTTTTTTTTATATAGCAAGATTCATTAGAAATTTTAAAAATTGCACCTATGGCTTCCATTGGTTGTTATAAGTTCCGCCCCTCTGATTTCGTGTAGTACATTGAAACAGAATTAAATTATAATTTAAACAATTTCCACTGGTTATTAAATTTACGCTTTTAAAAATTAAATGCAACATTTGCCAAAATATAACTAGAATTTTGAAAAAATAATTTAAACAAAATAAAAATTAAAAAACAAAAAATATATTGTCTCTTCTCGCAGGTTTCGATCCCTTTCACATCGAGTTATTTGGGTGAAAAGTCAGCGTCAAAACCACTACACCAGCATACACGTTCCGCAGCGTGTTACGAAGCTATAACTTGTGTACATTATTAGCAAAAAATCACAAAAAATGCGTTTTTTTCCAAAAATATAATCTGATAAAAAATTCCTGTTGTACTATTTCGGTTCACACCAATGTACATTACTTTTTTTTTGATTTTTAGTTTAAACCATCTGGGCTTCAGGGTGTGGGACAAAATTTTTTTTGCACAATTTTGGCAAAAATCGCTTCAAAATAATTTATTTTGCAAAAATAAAAATTTGATCGTTAATCCACGTACCAAGGGCTTTCATTTGATACCCTACTGAGAATTATAATTTTTTTTTGTCAAATTTTTAACCTAACCTAATCCAAAGGCAATGTGTTTTTTGCAAATTGCAATTACTTAGATTAGAATATTTATTTTATAACTAAATAGTTTCCTAACCGAAAGATAATTGTTTAAATTATAAAAAATAAATGATTATTTAACTATTTGGTGATTTAAATCCTTAAAATTTCTAATAGGTCTTTTAGGCTACGCGCGACTACTGCCGTTCCAAATGACCACGCGCCTTCTTGAAGGTTAAAACAGTCTCAATTGTGATGTAGCTGATTCACCTCCCCATTGGTGATATTATTCTGGAGAGAATAATATGTTAACATAAATCCTATTTCACAATCATTCACCCCTCATCCAGGTGTAGGAGCTCTCCCCCTTGCATCGGCGATTAGCCTCGTTACATAAATACGCCGATGTAAAATAAATTTAAAAAAAACATTTAAATTTTTTCATTAGGATAAATTTGAGTGTGTAGGATGTTGTAGTGGTTGGTTGATAATGAGTTGTTTGTAGATGTCGGTAGTAAAATGATGGGTAGTCAAGTCGCGAATTAGACTAGAAGAAGCAGAAAGTCTAGTCGGTTGTTCGCAGCGTTACCGTTACACTAGTTTCTCTTTCTATCGTGCAAAAACACGTTAATATCGTCGATTAGTGTAGGCAGAGAAGCGCACAAGTAGGCCAAGACACCAGCTCACTGTCAGCGCCACTACCTCTGCCACTGCCGGTGCCGGTGCAAGGAGACGCGCAACAAATAACGAGGCTTTTTCTCGGCTGCCGGGAAAGTGATCTCCATTGTCATAAACACACAAAATGCATCGCGATATTCTCACGCACGTAATTGCTACAGCACGACCAGCACGACACTAATTCATCTTCACTCGATGGTTTTTAACTCAAATTAAGGCTGCCTTTCATGGTCGTATGATACAGTATTATATTTTCACATATCGTCCTTGTTTCAGTGAAACCTGTGAAATGAAAATTCAACCATTTTTCTGTACAGTTTTACAAAGACGCACCCAGAATTTTTATTATTTTATAAGGACAAGAATCGGAAAAATTATTTGGTAAAAAGAGCACAGCAAGAAATTCATAAATTCGTGTAAGAGTTTATTCTCAGTTTGGTTAAAATTTTAGTGTTAAACTTTTCTATTGGCAGCCTTAAATTATTAAGGCTTTTCATAGAGCTTCGGTCAAATTATGCGGAATCCATCCACAGATCTTTTCCACAGCTAAGTGTTCATGTAAAATCGAATGTATTGCAGTCTGCAACATACCAAAGGATGCCTCTATCTCACGGTAAGTCACATGCCGATCTTCTTCAATCCTTTTGCGCACACCATCGATGTTTTTTTGAATCACAACCGATATTGGTCGACTTACACGAGATTCATCACTGACGGACGCACGACCACGACGAAATTCTGCAAACCAATTGTAAACAGTCTTTTCTGATGGTGCTTCATTACCAAAAGTTAAACAAAGAGAATCTATGCATTGTTGTTGAGTTAGGCCTTTACTAAAATCGTAAAAAATCATTCAACGAAAACCTTCACGAGTAATATCATTTTTTTCACGTTATTTTTTCACTGTCAACAAACTACTCGGTCAGTTTATAAGCTCCCACTGATTTCACAATAATAAATGTCAAATCTTACGAATATAGTAATGACACATTTCAATATCGCCATCTAGTGGTCGTTTGTAAAAACATAAAAGGTAATACTCGTATATTACCCTTTAATGCTTGGTTTATATACGGATTAAGAATAAGGAATAGGAAATAAGAATAGTACACAAGAATAAAAAATATTAAACCGTTTATATAGGACATAACATTTCGTCGCTGCGCCTGCGTACTTGCGGTAGCCTGTGTTTAACGTTTGTCATTTGACAGGTTCTTAAAACTTACAAGAAGAATAAATAAAAATAATAAAGACATTTTATTGTTGTTTACAACCCTCTGATCACAACTGAAAAACATCTGTTGAACAAACTTTATTACGGCAGACATTTTGATTGCTGTGCGCAGGCTTATCGTGTCTTATTCTTGAAATAAGAATAAAATGTTGAATGTTACCAACTATTCTTATGTTTAAGTTAAATTTCATTCCTACATAAACCGATATACGGCGCAGCCATGTTTTAACATCTTGTGTACTATTCTTATTTCCTATTCCTTATTCTTGTTCCGTATATAAACCAAGCATAACATTCAACATTTTTATTCTTATTTCAAGAATAAGACACGATAAGCCTGCGCACAGCAATCAAAATGTCTGCCGTAATAAAGTTTGGTCAAGAGATGGTTTTCAGTTGTGATCAGAGGGTTGTAAACAACAATAAAATGTTTTTAACGGTAATAAACGAAATTTTTTAAAAGGTTTTATGAATCAGAACCTGTCAAGTGACAAACGTTAAACACAGGCCAACGCAAGTACGCAGGCGCAGCGACGAAATGTTATGTCCTATATAAACGGTTTAATATTTTTTATTCTTGTGTACTATTCTTATTTCCTATTCCTTATTCTTGTTCCGTATATAAACCAACCATAAGATTATCCCTATGGCATAAACAAAATATTAACACCTGGATTATTCCGGAAGACACAGAGAGAGAGAGAGAGAGAGAGAGAGAGAGAGAGAGAGGCTAGATGAGCATTAGATCTGCGGAGAACGGTAATGACCTTAACCCAGTGGCGTTAACGCGAGCAGATAGACAGTTGTTCGCTGTGTCGCAACACTCCATTGTCTATTTCTTTAAGCTATATTCCTGCCAATTGCTCACTGCAACTCTAATGTTCTCGGTATGGCGCAAGCATTTGCGCAAACCAGGAAACACCATGCATTATTCAACCGTGCAAATGTCCCAATTACCGCATTTACTTCCCACTTACACATTACGGAAAGTATTCACATCAAATACGACACATCCATATTTTAAAATTTTTCTTATATCTTATGCACAGTATTATGTCACCTACGAGGTGTGTAAATAAACTAACCGGACTGGCAACATAGCGTTCGATCTGGCAACATTTGGGACACGGGACTTGAAGGAGCGGCAGGTGAACATATTATACACCTTCAGTACGAGTTTGAACTCGCTAGAGTAATTTTGTTGTCCGTAGCGTGCGTTTTTCAAAAAACTTATCTGATCAAAAATACCTGTTGATCTATTTCGGTTCCTATCAGTATTCATTATGGAGTTTTTTTCAGATTTTTAGATCAACCCAGAGGGGTTGATCTAAAACCCCCACCTAGTCTTTGAGAGCAAAGACAGGGTGGGGGACAATAGTTTTTAGACATATTTTTGACAAAAAACCCATAACAAAAAATTTATTTCAAAAATAAAAATTTGCTCGTTGATACACGTATTAAGAGGTTTCATTTGGAATTCCACTGAGAATTTTAAAAAATATATTTATTTTTAATATTAAATATATATTTGTTTATATTTATATCGGGATGTGTTTTTTTGAACTCTCAGTATTTTTCCTATATGTGGGACAAAGAGTTGTACAAGCATGTCAAATTACAACTTTCTATGTTAAGCCGTTTGGCTACAATTTCTACTGTACAGCAGATAGACAGACAGACAAACACATGAGTGGCGTTATAAAGGTTTTTTGGTGGTCATACCTACAAAACCCTAAAAACAAAGTCTTTATGAATTTTCCCACGTGTTGTAGTAAAAGAAATAAAAAACTGAAAATAACAAAATCGATTACAAAAGTTTTTGATATAGACATAGGGCCGTCTTAGGTCATGGACCCTTTTAGAAAGTAAAAAAAAAATGTAAACGTAAACATCAGTATAATAAAGTTGGTATAGATGCCCCAGTGGGATAAACGCCCCACTTCGCATATATCCATAACGGTGTGTCTTTGTATCATTTCAGTACTGACAGTTTGTACGAGAAACACAGTCTTCTGAAATAAATGTTTTAAATTATCATCAATGTTAATAGTTTATGAAAAATTAAATTGTAAAAGTAGGTGCTCATATGAGTGGTTGTATTTCAATAATTACGACATTTTGTCTTAAGGTTTTATGACGTAACTATAACTTTAAGAAAATTAGTTTCATTACTAGGTATCAGAAGACACTTAACCTCACATTATAGAGTAGAAAATAATGCTTAATATTGTATACATTCGAAATAAACAGATGGGGCATCTATCCCATAGAAAAAGGATATAAGGCCGCAATAAATGTGAGATATATGGACACGCAACAACATATATGCCAAAATAGATACTTGGAAAAAATATCGCAAAAATATGAAAAGTTTTAAAAATTTATTAAGTCCTATCAAAAAATGTTTCAAATAAAAGTTGTTAATTATTACTTGTATAGTAATTTTTGTAGAATAGATGTTTTAGAAAATTTTCTCGGTTGTGAAATATTCGCAAAAATCTTAAAACCGACACGAGTAAACTTACATTTATAGTTGACCGATTTGTACCAAAAGTTGAACAACTGGTGCCATTGATGTCAAAAACTTAAATATGAAGTTTCATAAAAATCCGTTTGGCCAAAATTGCTCTACACATCTCCATGGACCGACAGACACACAGACCAACAGACATCATGCTAAAAATAGTCAAAATCGGTATGACCACTCCGTATATATGTATTTTGGCAGTCGGTAAAAAAAAAATAATAATGAATTGTAAATTTGATTAAATTGTAATTTTTAATTGTTATTTTAGAAAAATATTAAAATTGTTGGTCAAAATCAAATGTATTATTTTAGTGAGGCATAAATACCACCATATGGGGCAAAAATCCCATCAATATGGGATAAATGGCCAATTACAGTACTATTTTATATCATTAATTTTATATATTTAGAATAATTATAAGTGTTTTAATCTTATGTTATTGTGTAGTAAGATTATCTAAGAATTATTGCAAAGTAACAGATAAAGTTTAATAATTAAGATTAATGCAACACGATTGTTTTTCTATAACTGGGGCATCTATCCCACCTTTATCCTATGTAGTTTTATTTAGTGACTTTATTGGTGACTAATATAAGTGAAGTGATTACTATTTTGAGAATTGGACTTACATTAATGATAGTTTCTTCCGGGATTTCTGTTGTGTAAAATCTTCTATTATGTCCTCAAAGTCTAATTTTTGAAGGATATCACTTTCTATACACATGATTGACAAATTAATAAGTCGTTCTTGTAACATAGTCGTTCCTAATTCATTTTTTATTCTTTTTAGCCGTGAAAATGAACACTCACCACTACAATTGACCATAAATCTCATCTGGTTTGCGATTTACATTTAAATTTCGAAATTTTCACGTCAATTTTTAGTAAAATTGCACTAAAAATTGAGCTCCAATTTTTTCCGTGCCTCCCATCAAGCCGCGGGCCCTGGGTTCGTGCCCCATGTGCTCTTTAGGAAAAAACGGAACTGTATACACATGAAACGTTCGGACCCTAGGTGCCTTGTCTTATTAAATACCTCAAAAAATGTACACTTAATAGTAATTTTCGGTAAATTCATCATCTGCAACAGAATGTTAAGCAAGCCATGAGAATCACTGTTGTTCAACTTTGACCATAGATCTGTCCTCGTCTTGCAGGCATGTTTGTATATATGTCTGTCTCTGCCTGGCGAAGTGTAGGCGAGACTGAAAGGTGCGGGGGAGACGTCTGTGAAGAAAGAAATCACTTACCGGAAAATAATTCTACTTGTAATTATTCGCTTCCGTTTGTCTGAGAACCAGCGTACGGCGTACAGTGCGTTCAAAGTTATAAGACTTGCATCCTACATCGCTATAATATGTTTCACAATGCAACCCAAATTAATTACACTGTTACAAGATATGACATGTTCCGACAAAACAAAAATAATTTATTATTCAGAATAGTCCTTTCCGAATTTTCAAAGTCATTTGAAACACCTAGTGTTAACCAAATGGCAAAATTAATGGAACAGCATACAAAATGTTTAGACAGATTAAGGGAGACGTTAAACCATGGGGTTTTTTCAGCAGGATTGACAGCAGTGAGGAAACCGCCTCACACGCTTTCGTATAGTATATTCGCCAAAATATGTCAGTAAACTTCCCCACCCTATCTCCCAGGAGATGATCTACATTAATAAGAACCAGAATAGTTCAACAGGAAGAATCAGATTAATTTTTCGAAAACGATCGATTTTTTTGTGTCGTTGAAACAAATAATTATTTTTTTTTAAATTTTTGGGTGATACCAAAAGAAAGCCCTTAAGATAAAAGAACGAAAAGTTGTTTTTTAAAATTTGTTTCTTTTAACACAATTTTAGTAAAAAATGTGCCCCCCTTATCTACTAAAAATCTGGAAAAAAATCAGCTGTGGCCACCACAGGACCGACCGCCATCACACAGTACTTCTATAAAATACATTCTAGCAGCAGAGTAGAAATAACTTGGCCTAATATTTTCTAACAGAGATATTACTTATCATGACCATGAAAAAATTGAAAAAATTTTCGTTTTATCAAAAAATGTCTCAAATAAAAGTTGTTAGTTATTGCTTTTATAGCAACTTATGTTAAATACATTTTTTCGAAATATTTACTGTTGAATATTCGCAAAAATCTTAAAATCGACACGAGTAAACTCCCATTTCTAGTTAACTGATTTTTACCAAAAGTTGATTGATGGCAGAAGCTTAAATATGAAGTTTCATAAAAATCCTTTTAGCAGAATTTGCTCTGCACGTGTACACAGAAAAACGGACGGACAGACAGACAGACAGACAGACAGACAGACTGATAGACAGATAGACAGACGGACGGACAGACGGATGGACAGACGGACGGACAGACGGACGGACAGACGGACATACAGACCGACAGACATCATGCTAAAAATAGTCAAAACGTTATGTAGGGAGCTCAATTCGTGGAGATCCATCGAAATCTCGAAATGTCAAAATCGGTATGATCACAATACCGAAGTCAAGTAGTTAAAAAAATAGACTTGTTAAATTTGAACACTATCATAATTTTATACATGTAAACTTACCAATTTTATAATTCTATATTTCTATATATCTTTGTAGCTCTGATGAAGATTTAAATTAAAATCGAAACGTTAGCGAAGTTAATAAATTTGTTTTTATTTTCTGACTGGTCCGAATCCCATTATCTATCAACTATAATTACTAACTTACGGACGTAACTCATCTAATCAAGGTTAACTTTTATGTTAGAAATGAGAACCTTTTTTATAATTTAAATAATTTAGTTTTTTGAGCCCCCCCCCCCCCCAAGAAAAATCCTGGGAGCGCACTTTCTTTGATAGTTACAGCTGAATTTTTACCGACCGCCAACATATATAAGGAAGGTATTGTTATCATACCGATTTTGACATTTCGAGATTTCGATGGATCTCCACGAATAAGGTCCCTACATAACGTTTTGACTATTGTTAGCATTTATCTGTTTGTCTGTCTTTCTGTCTGTCTGTCTGTCTGTCTGTCTGTCTGTCTGTCTGTCTGTCTGTTTGTCTGTCCTCCGTCCGTCCGTTCGTCTATCTGTCTGTGTATACGTGCAGAGCAAATTCGGCTAAAAGGATTTTTATGAAACTTAAGCTTTTGACATCAATGGCACGAATTGATCAACTTTTGGTAAAAAGCGGTTAACTAGAAATGGGAGTTTACTCGTGTCAGTTTTAAGATTTTTGCGAATATTTCACAACAGAGAAATATTTCGAAAAATGTATTTAACAAAAGTTGCTATAAAAGCAATAACTAACAACTTTTATTTGAGACATTTTTTGATAAAGCAGCATAAATTAAACAAGTACTTTGTGATGGCAGTCTGTCTTGTGGTGGCCACAGCTGATTTTTTTATGTTACTTGTGGTGTGTCGCGGATTTTTAGGAAGAGTTTTGGTATGCCACGGAATTCTTTTTCTTTGTTGTTAAGGGGATGAGAAAAGGTTGCGGAACACTGGTCTAAATAATTTATTTTTACAACACATCCAAAACAATAATTCGAATCGAATTGCCAAAAACTTTCACTTTTTGGCAATAATCTCAAAACATCCGTCTTGCAAATAACTTAAACAAGAGAGAAACTAGTTGTCAAAACATCGAATTACGTTGTAGAAGATCTGGCCGATGAAACCAGGGGCGAGACTGATTTGTCCCGTGCCCCCCTCGCCAGTGCGCCGCGCCCCCCGGCCCCCCGAGGCCCCCCTCCGGCCCCCGAGCTCGTTGGCAGACACATGGTACTGCAGTTTATAGCCTGGTATGCAGTTCATAGCCTTGAGAGCGTTCGCTGCACTTGCCGCGGCGAACAGGGACTGAACCGCGAATTAGAGACGTGAGGGGGGGATTTTGTCGCGGTATTGTGGGAGGTGGGACGAGCATATACAAACAGGAACGTACTTGCAATTGGATTTTTAATTGAAACATTTATGTGAAGTTTCAAATTTTTATGTTCCAGTAGGATTATCCAACATCATCTTTTCCTCGGACATGTTCTTTTTTAAGGCCTTATATTTCCATCTCGCCGGATTTTGAAATATGCCATACCTACCCAGCAAACATTCAACTAACGGCCGAATGCAGGCAAACTGCTTTTATGCTGGTAAATTACTGGCACCAAAAGTAAGTGCAACGCCAGTATTAATAATGTACTTCACATTTGTATTTCGCATTCCGCCTATACGAAGTACTTTACCAGCATTTTATAAGCACTCTTATTCACTCATACTTTTTACTTAAAACCATCAGAAATAAATCTTGCAACTAATGCGATTATTTTGCACTTTACCGTTGCTGGGCCGGCAACTGATACATCAATGGGCCAGTAACGGCCCCGGGGACACCGGGGTACTGGCCCATTACTTTCAATGCCGGGGAGTATGTGCTTTACCAGTACTGGCCCGTATAAAAATGTTTGCTGGGTACTTATGATATTTCTAGAGCAAGGTTCTACAAAGTGGTCGATATGACATTGTTAGGGGTCGATACTGGCCCGGAGTCGATTGGGGGTCGATTGGAAAAATGTGCACCTTGGTGTCCGAAGGCCGGTACGTTTGTCGTCTCCTCATCATTTTGGAATTTTTTTATTCGGTTAACACTTGAAAATTTTGAATTCCCCCGGTCAAAACTTGTAAATATTGAATTTATTCCGCCTATCAATTGAAAATTTTGGAGTTCTCCCCTCCAGTCATAGCTTGTTAATTTTGGAATACCCTCAGTCAACACTTGAAAATTTTGAATTCCCCCCGGTCAAAACTTGTAAATTTTTAATTTCCTCCGCCCATCACCCGAAAATTTTGGATTCCTCCCCTCCAGTCATAACGTGTTCATTTTGGATTACCCCCAGCCAACAATTGAAAATTTTGAATTTTGCCCTGTTAAAAAATGGAAAATTTTGAATTTTCCCCGGCCATCACTCGAAAATTTTGGATTCCTCCTCACCGGTCGTAACATGTTACTTTTGAATTCCCCCCAGTCATTAATTCCCCCGGTCATAACTTGTTAATTTTGGATTTCTCCACCATCCAAAATAATGACAATCGGGGTCACTTATTATTTTTTAATTCAACTATGGGCTTTTACCGACCGCCAACATATATAAGGGAGGTATTGTGATCATACCGATTTTGACATTTCGAGATTTCGGTGCATCTCCACGAATTGAGGTCCCTACATAACGTTTTGACTATTTTTAGCATGATGTCTGTACGTCCGTCTGTCTGTCTGTCGGTCCTTGTACATGTGCAGAGCAAATTCTGCTAAAAGGATTTTTATGAAATTTCATATTTAAGCTTCTGCCATCAATGGCACGAGTTGATCAACTTTTGGTGGAAATCGGTTAACTAAAAATGGGAATTTACTCGTGTCGGTTTTAAGATTTTTGGGAATATTTCACAACAGAAAAATATTTCGAAAAAATTTATTTAACAAAAGGTGCTTTAAAAGCAATAACTAACAACTTTTATTTGTGACTTTTTTTTGATAAAGCAGCATAAATTAAACAAGTACTTTGTGATGGCGGTCGGTCCTGTGGTGGCCACAGCTGATTTTTTAAGGATGTCGATATAAAATCGAAATTTTCTTGAAGGGCTTCAAAGGAGCTTCCCATTACGTGATTTCGATCTTAGAAAATCGAGACACAGTTAATAAAATTGGGATGTTTTCATCAGTACGTCAGAACAGTGTTTCCAAACCTTCTTATGTTAGCGACATAATGTCGACACACTATAAATCCAGTAGTTAGAAAGTTTGTACCGCTCTGGAGATCTACAGCAGTCTCATAAGAACGCCGCGACTTAATTTTGGCTACATGTTAGTTATTTTAAATACACTGTATTGAATTTTTGACGTCCATAGCGTAAATCTCAGGGTCGTTTCTAGCGAAGGTGCAAAAGGTGCCAATAGAGAAGACATTTACTTAATTTGACACTCAGCATTTATAGGTATTAGCGCCTAAATGAACACCTAATAATGAATACATCCACTATATATTAAGTCAAGTATCACACAAGAAAATGTTCTATAAACACATAATCCTACTAACCTAAAATCAAAGAGTTAGTACCTGAATCCGTCCCTGGATCTCCCCAAGCGTTTATTAGCCCCTTCTTTCCCCTCCGTTAACTTCCTTTTTATTTCTTTTTCTCTTGTAGTTCTCGCAAATAACATTCGCGAATGAGCTGTACGGTAGCAGGCCTAAACGCGTCCGTCTTTACAAGCTACATAACATTATGTTGCAAATACTACATCCTCCTCTTCACCCACCTCTTCTCTTCTCTTCTCTTCACACTCTCACCACACTCACATAACACTCCTATATACATATATCTCTGATTCACTACTAATTTTGGACATTTTGTGTTGTTTGTTCATTCTATATTTATACACAGCTTATATTTAAGTCAGTAATAACCAAAAATTCTTTTTTACCTAACACTAAAGTGACTAAATGTCCAGAATTATGTGGGACAGTCCCGGATTTGAGTTGTTTGTCCCGCTAATGCGGGATGTAATCAATCTGTCCGATTGTATAGGTTTATGCAATGGCGGCTGAGACAGGGTGGCGATGGGACAGTGTCCTCCTAAATATTTTTAATCAGAAAAACTGAATGTAAAATCTCATTTATACTTTAAAATTGCATTAAACTAGCTAAATATATCTGCATATAGGGGAGATGTGGGGACGGTGGCACACATTTTGGTTTTCTGTACATAACATCTTCAATTTTGAATTTTTTAAATAAATCTTTTCGCCACTTAATACTTATAATGTCGTTGTTTAAATAACCTGTTAAAAATTAATGTGCTTATCACGTGCCATTTATAATTAATATTTTTGTTGACCTCTGTAATTGTGCCACTGTACCTATACGTGGAGGTACAGTGAAACAGCATTAGGGATACAGTGGAACAGTAAATATAATAGGTATCCAAAAAATCTGTATATGTATTAATAATTTTTATTGAAACTTCCATTCAAAATAAATCATCTGAAGGTACTGAAAAATTAATAAAAAATCAATTTTTTTGGAACCATATAAAAATGAATATATAAATTTAAATTTATTATTAATATAAAAAATAAACTTTGGTAAGTTCCTTGGAAGCAGTAAGTTTTGATAGTTTTTATTTTAATATTAATTATATTTCATTAAATTTACTGTAAAAATCAAAGCGTCTAAACGGTGTTTTGTGCTACCAGACAGAGCAGGAGATGGTTAAACTTTTATCAGCTCTGATTTTTTAAATGTGTAATTTTTATTTGTTAATAAATTTAAAGAGTAGAGTCAGCCGTCGGAGATATGTTACAAAAATATCGTCAGTCGTTATTTCTATGATTTACCCTATAGAATGGCTCTTCATTTTATTCTTTCCGTGTCCTTCAAATATTAAGGCATATTGCAAAAGGCATAAGTCAACATTATCATCTGAGTTTGAATTCTCATCAATATTGACATCAGTATCAGACGTGTCTGAACTTAAAAGAATATCTTTTAATTTTCTGATCTTTTTTATTTTGCGCAGTTTGGAATTGTTCTTCTAACCCGTACCCACGTACGTGGGTACAGTGGCTCACTGTACCACTGTATCCACATAACACGTGTGCCACTGTTAGCCTAATCCTATTTTCACGAACATTTTATCAAATATAATAAATGATACAGTTTAGAACATTAGAAATTGCTTTACACTGTAGACAAATGACCAATTTACAACATGTAATACAAATTTTCGTACTAATTTAGTTGTGTGTCGTTCAAATAAAAAAATTCTTGTTACGATAAACTTTAGTTTTTCAATCTCAAATCAACATTTTCATTATAAATGGCAGGACTTCAATTTATAGACTCAAAATGTAGATAGTATAATTTCTCAGTACCAGAGGGGCCTATATATACCCAAACAGACATGAAAATATTCCATATTTCAAAGATATTTCAAATGTTCCATTGTACCAATTGTGCCACCGTCCCCACATCTCCCCTATTTATTTTTATTGCCGTATTTTTCGGACCATAATACGCACCTTTTAACACAGAATAATCGACTCACAATTGGGGTGCGTCTTATGGTCCGAAGATACAGGTGCGTTGTTTCAAAAGTGTGCGAAATTAGTGTGGAATCAATTCGGAGCGCATAAAACAGAATCAACCAAGAAAATATAATAGAAATGAATACAGAATTAGTCATTTCTGGAGGCCTTACGAGTCAACGACAACCCTTGGGTCGATTATTAAACCATTTAGGCCCAGTCTTTCCACCTTCAGATAAAGTTACAGGTAACTATCTGACAGATAAGGTTTTTTGTAACTTCATCTGCTGAGTAAATGTCATCCCTTCTTTCTATACAAATGTATCTATCGGATAGTTATCTAACAGATAATGAGACTGACGTATTGGATTCACTGACTGGTATTGCCATTTATTCAGCAGATGAAGTTACAAAAAACCTTATCTGTCAGATAGTTACCTGGAACTTTATCTGAAGGTGGAAAGACCGGGCCTTAATAATTTTATGCTGGAAGAGTGGAACAAACAAAAGATAAAACCAAATCGCGTTGTTACAGCAACGGATGAAACGCACGACAATTTCAAAAGTACCTGGGAAAAAAAATCATGGGAAGCTGTAAAAGAAAAGACGATTATAAAGTCTTTTATAAGAAATTCGGTATAAGCAGCGCATTGGATAGTATCGAAGATGACTTGGTTTTTGAAGAGATTAACAATAGTTCAGACGAAAATAATACGAACAATGACATTAACGAGACGAGTAATATTACAGAGAGTGAAGATGAACAGAATGTTGCTGGTACAAGTTATTGTAATAATAAATATTCTTTCTAAAAATTGTCTCATAAATTTGGGGTGCGTCTTATGGTCCGAAAAATACGGTATTTGTAATTCAAAGATTTTTCATAAAAGTGTTAGATTTTAAAAATTTAGACCTAGAAAACAAAGCTGTGGAAGCAACTCGTAGTACCCCGTAGTCCCCTTCTCCTCTAATAATTAGTGACTCCATTTGAACCTTCCGTATGTGCTAGGTCTTTCTTTAATTTATGCTTGATGATTCAATAAAAGTAGAATATTTTGTTTTTCTAAATTAATTATTGTTGTCTTAATTCA
Source organism: Liopterus haemorrhoidalis (assembly GCA_963971575.1). Classification (NCBI taxonomy): domain Eukaryota; kingdom Metazoa; phylum Arthropoda; class Insecta; order Coleoptera; family Dytiscidae; genus Liopterus; species Liopterus haemorrhoidalis. The sequence continues at coordinate 43,487,285 of OZ020622.1, read as the reverse complement.
GCACTGTAATTTTTAGTTGTCAAACAAAATTAGTCATTTTGTGAGTAAATATTTTTATTTTTATCTGAATCAGGAAAATAGTAAAAAAAAAATGTTTTTTCCAGTTATTTTTAAATTTGTTTACTTAAAATAAAGTTTAAAAATACTTCAAATGAGGCCTAGAAACGGTCTTCCTGTCTCTGAATTAGTTCTTCGGTGAATAAATGAAAATTTCTAACAAAAATTTGAAATAATTTAACCAATAATTTTCTAATCATCAAAAACGGATATCTTTGAAAATACAAAGATAACCGAGAACTGTACTCAAGGCCAAGTATCACACAAGAACTCAGAGGCAGACGATTACAGTGGATAGGACACGTTATGAGGATGAGGGTGGACAGAATGGTTAGGAAGATTGAATACCTGTCGACCAGTGGGAAGACCTCGCAAGAGATGGAGAGATCAGCTAACCGAAGATCTGACAAGTATTGGTATACAGGGTACTTGGCAAGACTTGAAGGAATAGATCGAGATGGAGGGCTTATGTGAGTGAGGCCAAAATTCAACCTGACTGATAGTGCCCAAAGAAGAAGAAGAAGAAGAAGAAGAATTTTCTAATTTCTCAGTTAATTTTCATTTTAATTTAAGTGTGTTTTATATCATTGGAAAGAGAAAAAAATCTCGATTTAAACCAATAAAAGATAACTTTAAGCGCCATATGAAAATTGAAAGTTAGTATGAATTTCTCGAAAATGATAAGAGCTATAAAAATTTTGAGGACGGCTGTGAATTCTTCGTAAAATAGTGCCTCTAGAACGTGCAAATTAGAAACTTGTATGAAATGAAACAAAAAATAAATCGGCCAAAAACAGTTTTTTCCACGTATCAAGTAACCCTTTTCCGGAAAACAAAATACAACTTTAAAGTGGCCAACTAATGCGGCAACTTTCCCCCAATTTAACCGACTTCGTATCGCTTACGGTTCACTAGATCCCAATGGTTAGGCTCGATAAACGGGTATCCTGTATATAGAAATAAATTACTTAAAACCATAAAAACTAAAAACTCTACTTATTTATCGGAAAATCCGATTTGCATCATCGTGTTGTCTTTAAAATCTTTTTTATGCGTTAAAATTTCATAACGTTCATAAACAAATTAAAAAATACACTGGCGTTCTGAAGACGAGGCTGATAAGTTCATAAACAAATTAAAAAATACACTGGCATTCTGATACGAGGCAAGGGGAAACAGAGAGGCAGAGGGAGATATGCTTTAACTGCAACGGGCACGCCAGCTAGTTAAATAATAATGAATAAATAATAAATATTAAGTTCACATTAATAACTTTTTAATCTAATTATAATTTTAAATTAGATTCCATTAATTTTGTTACAAAATCATAACCACGTGGTATTAACAAATTATCAATTATTCATGTTTGGCAAAACAAATTACCAATGTCACATAAACTAAGATAAAACCAATATCTCGTGGCACACGTGCCAATTTTTTTTCCTAAATTACAATTAGTTCTAGGTACTTGATAAGAACTGTTCACTATTCTGACACTTTGTAAATATTTCCCAATAAACTACGTTTGTTTATATTTCCGTCTTGAAAAGAAAACACGTCCAATTTTATCAAATTTCCAGTCACAAATGGATGTGTTTTGCGGGAAAAATATTAAATACGAAGTCAGTTCAACATACTCTTGCATTTTATTTTTTTCTGATTGTAATTGAAGAGCTACTGCAAAAAGGTTTTATATTCTTCATAGTAGGCATGTTAGCTAATGTCATAAATAACTGCAACTTGACTGTATCAATACTGTCAGTTTTATTAACGATGTCGACCAAAAAAATTTTAAATTCAGTTGCACAATGTATGATTATTAAATTTCTTTTCAATGGAGGCGTAAAAGCGACTGAGGCTCATCAGTGCCTTCAAAAACGGTTTGAAGAAGAGTGTTTACCAAATCTATTACAGATGTTTTGGTGGGAATCTTTGAATATTTTCACCAGTTATCTATATAGTATTTTGTTATATACTTCTAAAACCAATTTACAAAATCTATTATAGATGTTTTGCTGGTAGAATCTTTGAATATTTCCAGCAGTTATCTATCTAGTATTTGATTTCATACTTCTAAAACCAATTTACCAAATCTATTACAGATGTTTTGCTGGTGGAATCTTTGAATATTTGCACCAGTTATCCATCTAGTGTTTTGTTATATACTTCTAAAACCAATTTACCAAATCTATTACAGATGTTTTGCTGGTAGAATCTTTGAATATTTGCACCAGTTATCCATCTAGTGTTTTGTTATATACTTCTAAAACCAATTTACCAAATCTATTACAGATGTTTTGCTGGTGGAATCTTTGAATATTTGCACCAGTTATCCATCTAGTGTTTTGTTATATACTTCTAAAACCAATTTACCAAATCTATTACAGATGTTTTGCTGGTGGAATCTTTGAATATTTGCACCAGTTATCCATCTAGTATTTTGTTATTTACTTCTAAAACCAATTTACCAAATCTATTACAGATGTTTTGCTGGTGGAATCTTTGAATATTTGCACCAGTTATCCATCTAGTGTTTTGTTATATACTTCTAAAACCAATTTACCAAATCTATTACAGATGCTTTGCTGGTGGAATCTTTGAATATTTGCACCAGTTATCCATCTAGTGTTTTGTTATATACTTCTAAAACCAATTTACCAAATCTATTACAGATGTTTTGCTGGTGGAATCTTTGAATATTTGCACCAGTTATCCATCTAGTGTTTTATTATATATCTACATCTATAATCATCTTAAATAGTATCATGATAACATTAATGTTAATTGATAAAACTAGTAAAAATTATTATAAACAAAGAATATGTTATTCTTGTCTTAAAAACCTGCCGACTTAACAAATTATACTCTTGACTTGTAAAATCTTTAATCAGTTTATCTTATCATATTTTGTAATTTATCAGCTTTATAAACTCATTTTTTCATTTTCTGGTAATATTTCTTACGTTGATAGAGCAAAGTGCGAATAAACAGGAAATAGATAATATAGGATGAAGATATAGGTGTAGTTCCTAAAAACTAAATATTGGTTTAACAAATATCAATGAATTTAAATTATGAATGAAATTGTGAAATTACAAAGAAAAATTCTCTTATCTTTAAATGCTCCTATTTTGAAAACTTATCAGTTTTTAGAAATATAGTAAAGGAGCAGAAAAAAAAACTTATAATCACGATAATGCTCTCGGAAAAGAGAGCAGTTTCTATAAACAAAACATCCATCTGTAACAGATTTCGTAAATTGGTTTTAGAAGTATATAACAAAACACTAGATGGATAACTGGTGCAAATATTCAAAGATTCCACCAGCAAAACATCTGTAATAGATTTGGTAAATTGGTTTTAGAAGTATATAACAAAACACTAGATGGATAACTGGTGCAAATATTCAAAGATTCCACCAGCAAAACATCTGTAATAGATTTGGTAAATTGGTTTTAGAAGTGTATAACAAAACACTAGATGGATAACTGGTGCAAATATTCAATGATTCCACCAGCAAAACATCTGTAATAGATTTGGTAAATTGGTTTTGGAAGTATATAACAAAACACTAGATGGATAACTGGTGCACATATTCAAAGTTTCCACCAGCAAAACATCTGTAATAGATTTGATAAATTGGTTTTGGAAGTATATAACCAAATACTAGATGGATAACTGGTGCAAATATTCAAAGTTTCCACCAGCAAAACAACTGTAATAGATTTGGTAAATTGGTTTTAGAAGTATATAACAAAACACTAGATGGATATCTGGTGCAAATATTCAAAGATTCCCAGCAAAACATCTGTAATAGATTTGGTAAATTGGTTTTAGAAGTATATAACAAAACACTAGATGGATAACTGGTGCAAATATTCAAAGATTCCCAGCAAAACATCTGTAATAGATTTGGTAAATTGGTTTTAGAAGTATATAACAAAACACTAGATGGATAACCGGTGCAAATATTCAAAGTTTCCACCAGCAAATCATCCATCTGTAATTTTAAGCTGTAGATTTTAGAATGTAGAAATTCTTTGAATTATTTCCCTTTCTTGTGTTTTCTATATTAGATATTTTGTTTATTTGTGGTTAGCACATATGTTAGGAGAGTGATCTTGTGAGATGTTGCAGTGCGCAGTGAGGGGGGGCCGGGGGGCGAGGAGGCGCGAGTAATTAACCAGTTTAGATTCCTTTTCAAGTAATTATGCCGTCAAGTGATTTTCACCTAAGAAAGCATGACAGACTGCAAAGTATGAAAGTGCACTCCGAATTGTCACTGCCACGATTCTGAGACTCAGAGATGTTAAATTACTGTCGCGTGCTTGAACATCACTACTGATTTTCATTTTCTAATCTACTATTTTCCAGTTACGAATTTAGGAAAGTAATAGAGGAAAAATTAATGTATTGAGGTTCATTACTATCACCAGTTTCAGAGGAAATTATTCTAATGGGGATTGCGATTACATTTATATTTTTAAGTTTATAGTATATTATATTTTTTTCTCTTATCCTCTATTCTGGTCATACAATTTATAAAGTATGGGAACCAGGGCCTGTGCTTATAGGCCAAGCAGAGAGGCACTCGCCTCAGGCAGCCAGATTGAAAATGCGCCTAGCTGAAAAAGGTGCCAAATTGAAGATACCAAAAAGAGAAAGAAATCTCGAATTAAAAAAGGCGCTATAAAAATATATCTAAAATATATTAATGGTTATCTCAACTCGGAATTTGTGGTCTGCTTTCCTAGTTGGAAGCTTCCACATTTTTCTGCTTTGGGTTGCTGTGTCATCTAAATCTAGGGTCTTCAAATATTTCTTAATTGTTGTAACCATTTTGTTTTTCGACGTGCAGGTCTTGCTTCAGGGGCTTTCAAAAAGTTCACTATTTTAACGAAATGACCGTGTAAATCTTCATTTATTCAGATAGTGTTATTTTTATGAAATATTACTTTTCAGTGTTAATATTAACACTACTTTAACACTATTTATATTCTAACACAGCGGTTCTTAAACTGAGGTCCGCGAAACAATTTTGAGATTAACTTTACATCCCCAACTTTTCGCTTTTATTCAAATAACCCATTTAATAAAAATCCTACATGGTCAAAACTTTTTGTATTTATTATTATCTAACTAGTTATTAACATAACTAAACAAAAATTAGTAAAAATTTAATTATTTTTATTCAACTGCAAATTATTTACAGAACACATACTATAATACGATCTATTTTGACCAATATTTGGCCAAGAAATGTTTGTATGAGTTTAACGTATTATAATTTGTAAGTTTTTTTTATTCTTTTTGCTACTATTTTTATTAATTTTATGTTTTTTATTCTATATGCTAGTAAAAATGTTCATCTATATAAATGTGCAAGACCATTTATTAAAATAACCAGCGATACAGTTTTACCAATATTTATTTATAACGTAGTGCCTATGAGATTATTGTGCCAGAAATTATGTCTCAAGAACGACGTAAAATGCCTAGGGTTGGGAAGGGGTCCGCAAAAAAAAAAAATGTTCTAGAGGGGCTCATCGGACTACATAAGTTTAAGAACCCCTGTTCTAACACTATGATTTAACCAGTATGTAAGTATAAACTTTACACCAAATTTAACCAAAAAAGAAGTGTAAATAGTTAACACGAAAATCGAGGGACTTCGTGGAACACTAAAAGTTCATTTTTAGGGTTTTGTAGGTATAACCAAAAAACCCTTATACCGTCATTTTGTCGTCTGTCTGTCTGTCTGTCTGTCTGTCTGTCTGTTCGGTAAAAATTGTAGCCAAACGGCTAAACCTAGAGAGTTGAAATTTGGCATGCTTATACAACTCTTTGACCCGCACATAGGAAAAATACTAAAACATCTAAAAAACATATCCCTCTAAAAATATAAACAAATATGTGCTCATCGAAAAAAAAATATTTTTTTAAAATTCTGAATAGGGTATCAAATGAAAGCCCTTAGTACGTGGATTAACGATCAAAATTTTATTTTTGCAAAATAAATTATTTTGATGCGATTTTTGCCAAAATTGTGCAAAAAAATTTTTGTCCCACACCCTGTAGCCCAGATGGTTTAAACTAAAAATCTGAAAAAATTCTAATTAATGTACATTGGTGTGAACCGGAATAGTACAACAGGAATTTTTGATCAAATTATGTTTTCGGAAAATAACGCATTTTTTGTGTTTTTAACTAAAATATGTTAACTATTTAATACGTTGTGTAACATACCAGATCAGTAGCTCTCGTGGCGTGCTTGGATTTGTCGTACGCTTATTAATATAACTTAGCTTGCAAACTAGGGTTCGAATCCTGTTGATTTTATTTTTCGTTTTTTTTTTTGCATTTTTATTTTGTTTAAATTATTTTGTTAAAATTCTAGTTATATTTGGTAAATGTTGCATTTAATTTTTAAAAGTGGTAATTTAATAACCAGTGGAAAGTGTTGAAATTCTAATTTAATTCTATGTTTGACGAAATCAAAGGACGGAACTTATGATGTAAGCAACCAATGGAAGCCATAGGTGCAATTTTCAAAATATTAATGAACTTTGCTATATAAAAAAAATACTGCATATATTTAGAAACTTAAATAAGGGTATTAGGCATTCGAATTCAAATTCATAAAAAAATATTTTGACATAAAATTTGTTTTGGCATCCCAAATAATCATCGTTCAGTTACTAAATACCTGCAAAACCCAGAAATGTGTGAATATTCACACTTCACATCAATTTTTCAATGTACCATAAAGTCCCTCTAACACTACTTTTTTTAGAATTTAAAGACTTGTGTCTAATTCTCAAGTGGACATAATATTAATGAGCGTTTCTAATTTATAATAATCGATTCTTAGCCAATAATTAGGCAAAACAAATAAAAAATAGCGAGGTAGTTACAAACGGGAAATGACATAGACAACTACAGATGAGTCGGACAACCGGACCGGTTAACATTTATCAAACCCGGGTGCAGGTGGGCCTGAGCCCTGATCGTGCCTCTCTCGGCCTGTCTGCAGATTGACCACTGATACCCCGTATTATAACACAACCCTTTCCTACCAAAAAATTTACTAATTAATGAACTAGTTTTCAAATCAAAGAATTACACTTTTAAATTGATTCACATATATTACTTTCCAATTACAGAGGAAAGTATTGTAAAGGGATATTTATATTATGGTCTGGGGATACATTTATTACGGTCTAAACCAGTGCTTCTCGACCTGATCTAAGTGCGACCCAAATTGTGAAGTTTTGTGCGATTCACTGTAAAATTTTAAATTTAAATTTTAGGAATAAATCATCTATATTAATAAAATTCGAGGCTACATCTGTTTTTTAGGGTTTGGTAGGTATGACCACCAAAAAACCCTTATAACGTCACTCATTGGTCTGCCTGCCTGCCTGTCTGTCTGTCTGTCTGTACGGTATAAATTGTAGCCAAACGGCTTAACATAGAATGTTGAAATTTGGCATGACCAAAAAACCCTTATACCATCATTTTATCGTCTGTCTGTCTGTCTGTCTGTCTGTATGTCTGTATGTCTGTTTGGTAAAAATTGTAGCCAAACGGCTAAACCTAGAGAGTTGAAATTTGACATGCTACAACTCTTTGACCCGCACATAGGAAAAATAATAAAATATCTAAAAAACATATCCCCCTAAAAATATAAACAAATATGTGCTCTTCAAAAAAAAAAATATTTTTTTATAATTCTGAGTAGGGTATCAAATGAAAGCCCTTGGTACGTGGATTAACGATCAAATTTTTATTTTTGCAAAATAAATTATTTTGAAGCGATTTTTGCCAAAATTGTGCAAGAAAAAATTGTCCCACACCCTGTAGCCCAGATGGTTTAAACTAAAAATCTGAAAAAATTCTAAGTAATGTAAATTGGTGTGAACCGGAATAGTACAACAGGAATTTTTGATCAGATTAAGTTTTTGGAAAAAAATGCATTTTTTATATTTTTTGGCTAATAATATACACCACGCTTGATGGTGTATACTGGTGCAGTGGTTATCACGCTGGCTTCTCACCCAACTAACACGATCGAAAGGGATCGAACCCTGCGAGAAGAGACAATATTATTTTTTGCTTTTTTTTTAAAATTTTTATATTGTTTACATTATTTTTTCAAAATTCTAGTTATATTTTAGCAAATGTTGCATTTAATTTTTAAAAGCGTAAATTTAATAACCAGTGGAAATTGTTTAAATTATAATTTAATTCTGTTTCAATGTACTAGAAATCAGAGGGGCGGAGCTTATAACAACCAATGGAAGCCATAGGCGCAATTTTTAAAATTCTTAATGAACCTTGGCTATATATATAAAAAAAACTGCACGTATATAGAAACCTAAATAATGGTATTAGGTGTTCGAATTAAAATTAACAAAAAAAATATTTTAACATAAAATTTGTTTTGGCATCCCAAATAATCATCATTCACTTACTAAATACCTGCAAAACCCTGAAATGTGTGAAAATTCACACTTCACGTCAATTTTTTACTTATTTCTTTGTTTGTTTCAGGTGAGTCTTGGAATAAAATTGGTCGTTATAACAAGAGTAAGTATATTAGGCTATTAAAGAAATAGTAGTCTAACTGCCATTATCACTGGTTCGCTGGCGTGATGTTTCCTCCTAGCGCAAAAACTGATAACATCGTTGTTAAGGATTTTTTGTCTAGATTAAATATTTTGAGATGCCATACAGCCTATGTTCGAATCCTGGTTCTACTCTATCATCATATCAAATTGTTAAATAAATAAATAAATAAATAAATTACATGAAAATATGTCAAGACATTTTTGCGTGAATCATGAAACAAGTAGAAACCAAATATGAGACAGAAAAATAAAAAAACAAATATTTTTATTTTTAGTTTTATTCAGATAAATTAAAACCATCACAACAAAAATATTGAGACGTAAAAACATTCCAAAAATTCACAATACTTACAAAAAAAATTTAAATCGACAGAATTTTTGTAAATTTAAGGAAATGGTGTGTAGCATTTTCGACTATTAGCGCCCAAGGAACATACATACTTAAAGCTATTAAAAATATTCAATCGAAAAAACATAAAATTTACCTGCACAATACTTACAAAAAAATTAAAATCCACAGAATTTTAGTAAATTTAAGGAAATGGTGTGTAGCATTTTCGGCTATTAGCGCCCAAGGAACATACATACTTAAAGCTATTAAAAATATTGAATGGAAAAAACATAAAATTTACCTGCACAATACTTACAAAAAAATTAAAATCCACAGAATTTTAGTAAACTTAAGGAAATGGTGTGTAGCATTTTCGGCTATTAGCGCCCAAGGAACATACATACTTAAAGCTATTAAAAATATTGAATGGAAAAAACATAAAATTTACCTGCACAATACTTACAAAAAATTTAAAATCCATAGAATTTTTGTAAATTTAAGAAAATGGTGTGTAGCATTTTCGGCTATTAGCGTCCAAGGAACATACATACTTACAGCTATTAAAAATATTCAATCGAGAAAACATTAAAAAATTACCTGCACAATACTTACAAAAAACTTAAAATCCACAGAATTTTTGTAAATTTAAGAAAATTGTGTGTAGCATTTTCGGTTATTAGCGCCCAAGGAACATACATACTCACAGCTATTAAAAATATTCAATCGAGAAAACATTAAAAAATTACCTGCACAATACTTACAAAAAACTTAAAATCCACAGAATTTTTGTAAATTTAAGGAAATGGTGTGTAGCATTTTCGGCTATTAGCGCCCAAGGAACATACATACTTACAGCTATTAAAAATATTCAATCGAGAAAACATTAAAAAATTACCTGCACAATACTTACAAAAAACTTAAAATCCACAGAATTTTTGTAAATTTAAGGAAATGGTGTGTAGCATTTTCGGCTATTAGCGCCCAAGGAACATACATACTTACAGCTATTAAAAATATTCATTCGAGAAAACATTAAAAAATTACCTGCACAATACTTACAAAAAACTTAAAATCCACAGAATTTTTGTAAATTTAAGGAAATGGTATGTAGCATTTTCGGCTTGTAGCGCCCAAGGAACATACATACTTACAGCTATTAAAAATATTCATTCGAGAAAACATTACCTGCACAATACTTACAAAAAACTTAAAATCCACAGAATTTTTTGAATTTCGAGAAAATGATGTGCAGCATCTTTGGCTATTAGCTCCCAAGGGATGTAGACTCACTATTGGATGTCCCTTCTTAACCCTTCAATAGACACTTAACTTTCATCACTATTGCACTTTTTCAAATTTTACTTTTTATAAAACTGGTAAAAATGTGTACTCACAGCATTTATGGCTACTAGCGCTTAAGGTAGTTATTAATTTAAGGGTATTTTATACAAAAAATGCACTGGTCAATATATGTTGTTACTTAGAACGACTTCATAAACGACTGTGAACAAGAAATATTTGGAAGAATTAGTGACGTAGTGTCGACCAAAATTATCAAAAAGGATTAAGTAAAGAAAATAATCCGCTTAATTAGTTTCGCTAATGAGAATTTTAATGTGGATTTTTTTGCGTAGTTCTGTATTGCGTAAACAATAAATGGTCCACGACAGAGCGCAGCATTTTTAAATATAAAAATTTTAAAATGTTTTTTATAATTTATTTATAATAATTTTGTTAGCCAGTTTAGCATTATAGGCTATTCCGAATGTTTATGCGGAACTAAATTGCTTTTGCATTGTTCTGTATTACGTAAACAATAAATGGACCACATCAATGCACAGCATTTTAAATACAGTAATACCCCAACTTACGCGAACTCGGAGTTACGCGGTTTTTTATTTTTTCGATTAAATCTTATTCTCCTGCACCTAGTAAGAAAATCAAAACGATATCTTTGGAATGTAAACTCAACATTACCAAGGATTTTGACAGCAGAATGACAGAATAAAATCAAGCACATGGTTCTCTTTCACCAAAGGAAAAATTTTACTACATTTTTGAAATTAAAATTGTAGACTATCCCACGTCCTATAACGGAGAACCGGGGATAAAGGGGTACCTTACATGACCTGTGACCCTAGTTACTAGGGGTGGTCAGTTACCCTAGGTTAGGAACAGGTTTAATAGAATACCACGTCTTACTAATTTTTACCACTTTCTCTAACAACTATTTCTAAAAATTCTTTAAAAAGATATCTTGTAAAAGACTGGTTTTCGGTTACTTCAAAAGGCTCATTTTTAGGGTCTGCAAAATTTTTATTGCCCCTGGCAGCTTTTCACAAACCAGGGGAGTTTCATAAAACACATCCTCGGAGGAAATTAAATCTGTTCTTGCAGATATAGAGCTCCAAAAATATGACCGTACAAACAGACGGATAGGTAGACAGACAGACAGACAGACAGACATGCATACAAACAGACAGAGAGACATATATATATATAACAAGTAACAACATATACTGACCAGTGCATTTTTTGTATAAAATATCCTTAAATTAATAATTAACTTAAGCGCTAGTAGCCATAAATGCTGTGAGTACACATTTTTACCAGTTTTATAAAAAGTAAAATTTGAAAAAGTGCAATAGTGATGAAACAAGTTCAGTGCCTATTGAAGGGCTAAGAAGGGACATCCGATAGTGAGTCGACATCCCTTGGGAGCTAATAGCCAAAGATGCTGCACATCATTTTCTCGAAATTCAAAAAATTCTGTGGATTTTAAGTATTTTGTAAGTATTGTGCAGGTAATTTTTATGTTTTTTCGATTGAATATTTTTAATAACTGTAAGTATGTATGTTCCTTGGGCGCTAATAGCCGAAAATGATACACACCATTTTCTTAAATTTACAAAAATTCTGTGGATTTTAAATTTTTTGTAAGTATTGTGTAGGTAAATTTTATGTTTTTTCGATTGAATATTTTTAATAGCTGTCTGTATGATACAGACATACATACAGACAGACAGATAAACTTACGAACATACAGACAGACAGACATACAAACTTACTGACACTTACAAACATATAGACAGACAGCAGTGGTGAATTAAGTTGTTTGGGGGCCCTGGGCGGTAAAATTAAAATGGGGCCTCTATTATTTTAAATAGAATGGAAATATTTGTATATAGACTTCGGTAGGCCCCCCGACTTCGTGGGCCCCGGGCGGCCGCCCAGTCCGCCCACCGCTTAATTCGCCTCTGGGCTAGAGTCAGAAATCACTTGGACATACATACAACTTCGCCAATTTTCTTTCAGAATGTCATTTCCAGTTCTATTATTTTAATTCTGTTTTTTATTTCTAATACTTTTGATTTTATTCAATTTTTATTTATTTTATTTCCTGGAACGGCTGCGGAGCCCCTGAGAAGTGCACGCGGAGCAGTAAGGGCTCTGCGGATCACAGATTGGGAACCTGGAAATTTCATCGGTTCTGAGCCTTTTTGTGGAATGTCTTTTTTTTTACTTTTTTTGCTGAAAATGTCTAAATTTTAGACCGTAACTCAAAATTGACCATATATTTGTGAACTAAGGCTAAAAATATATAAGTATACCAATTTTCGAACATAAATCAAAAAAAATTCTTCCAAAATTTTGGACAAAATTTTTTTGTTTCCGTTTTTAGCCAAAATATAGTTTTAGGCTAATTTTAAGGTGAGGATTATGAAAAAAATATTTTAAAAATTCATGCTTTCCTAGTTTTTGAGTTAGAGCTGATTTAGGTCAGTTTTTTGCCTATAATTCCAAAACTTTTGCCCAAACTTAAAAATGGACCAAATTTTCTTGATCTCTGACCAAAAATGCATATTTGTATCAATTTTCAATAAAATTGGAGACAAAAATTTTTTACTTCAAAATCACGATTTTTTAAGGTCTACCCCTTATGATTTTTTCGATTTTTTGCCATTTTCAAGGGTTTTGGATTACTGCCCCTACAAAACTTAATAATATGTTTATTTAAACCCAATTTTTTTCTTAGACTAAACAGTATAGTAGAATTTTAAAATTTCAAGCCGCATATATATATCCCTAACCATTTTTTTGTTAGCAATTTTTAAAAATTTCAAAAAAAAAAATTAAAAAAATTAAAAAACTTCAAAAAAAATTTTTGTTGCAAAATCTGGTTACAAGTAAATTAGGACCTCAGGATTTCAAAAATTTCAACCGCAGGTCTTTATTGCATTTCGTTTTTGAGATATATCCATGCGAAGATGAATATTTCTATAAATCACGCCATATTAAAATTTGTCATAATTTTAAAATACGCAAAACGAGTAAGGCCTCAAATTTTTTCTAGACTTAAGAAACTACGAGGAATCCAAAAATTCTAGCGTCAGGTTGTTTTCTCTAACCATTTTTGAGTTGTGATTTTTTTTATTATACAATTTTCAAAAATAATGTAAATTATGCCATTCAAAAAATTGTCATTATCTCAAAACGTTTTAAACGATTAAAGCCCCAATTTTTCTCTAGACCAGTAGTTCCCAACCTTACCACCGCTTAATTCGCCTCTGACACACAGATAGATATACATACAGACATATGTACATACAGACATATGTACATACAGACATATGTACAGACAGACATACATACCTACATACATACAGACTAGGTTGACCATTCGTCCCGCAATTTAACATTTTGTCCCACATTGTCCCGCATTTTGGATTTGGGAGGTGAGGACCTTTTTTTGCGCTTCACTTGGATTTGGGAGGTGAGGACCTTTTTTTGCGCTTCACTTGGATTTGGGAGGTGAAGACCTTTGTTTTTGCTCTTCACTTGGATTTTGGGAGATGAGGACCTTTTTTTTGCCCTTCACTTGGATTTGGGAGGTGAGGACCTTTTTTTTGCTCTTCACTTGGATTTGGGAGATGAGGACCTTTTTTTTTGCTCCGTCCCGCATTGCCTTCTTAAGAAAATGGTAACGCACCCTAATACAGACAGACAGACAGACAGACAGAAATACATACATACACACAGACAGATAGATAGATATACAAACATATACACATACAAACAGACAGACCGATATACATGCATACATACATACACACATTTATACATACAGACATACACAGAGAACTACAAACATACATACATACAAACAGACATGCAGAAATACATATACACATACATACAGACAGACAGACAGACATATAGACATACATACAGACAGACAGACAGACAGACAGCATACATACACACATACAGACAGATATACATACACACATACCTATCTGCTTAAACTTTTCGTTAGACCAAGCTTAATTTTGTCAGATCAGGATTAAATATATTATCTAACAATTTTCTAACATTCGTAAAATCTATTCAAGTCCGGTCCTGAAATGATATTGTTTACATCCAAACATCTAATGTCATATAAGCGCCACACAACCTAACCTTACCTAACTACTAAAAACATCACCCACGACGTTCGCGCCGAATCGAAAGTGTCCCGAGAATACCCGAACAAATCCGAACAGTAATAGATGTGTCAGTAGGACAGTCGAAACCAAATTCACTAGTCTACATCGTACTATCAAACGGTTAAGACGTCCTCTAACCTAAACATGCAACATTAAACTCGCGTATTCGAGTGACAGTGAAAAAATAAAGTGACATTGTGTTTGTGCAAAAATGATAATAATAAATCAAACAATGACATCTCCAAGAAGTGTTGACTCTGATAAAGACACTTTTGACTCATTAGATGTAGTTGTAGTTAAACAAGAATATGACTGTGTGCCGCTTGATCTTAGTATTAACTCCGGAAGGATAAGCCCCGGAATTCGCGACTCCGGAACTGAAAGTGATGACTCCGGAGGAAGAAGCAGTCCGGGGGACGGTGTCGATTGTAAAGCTTACAAAAAGAGTCTTATGAAACGCTATTGTAAGTACAATTATATATTTACAACATTTAAATCATGGCAACATTTTTTAACTCGCGCGAAAAAAATTAAAGGACCTTTAAATTGCTTTACAAACCCTTCTTCGGTAGGATTTAGGATGTGAAACTATTTAAAATTCGCGCTAATAAAATTCTATAAGGTTGATTATGATTTTGAATTCAAAACTGTTGAAAAAGATTCATATACCGGTTGCAACAAAATTTTTAAAACCCGCAAAACAATAATACAGGTCCTTTAAATTATTTTAAGTTCTATAATCCTTCGTTGCTATGATTTAGGATCTGAAACTATTTAAAAAGGATTCAATTAGTCACGAAATTTTTAAAATGTATTCTATAAAAGAGGTTTTTGAATTAATTCTGTGAGCTCTATAAGGGTATCTTTGGTAGGATTGTAGTTGATCCTCCGTTGCTAGGATACGAAACTATATAAAAAGGATCAAATGCCGGTACCAACACAAATTTTAAAACTCGCGCTGCAAACAAAAATAATACAGGTCCTTTAAATTAATTTTGTTTTATAATACTTCTTTGCTATGATTAAGATCTGAAAATATTTAAAAAGGATTCAAATAGTCACGAAATTTTTAAAATAGTAGAAAAGAGGTCATTTGAATTATTTCTGTAAGTTCTGTAAGGGTATCTTTGGAAGGATTGTAGTTTATCCTTCGTTGCTAGGATACGGAACTATTTAAAAGGATTCAAATGCCGGTAGCAACAAAATTTTTACTCGTGGGACAAGTAAAATTGTAGGTCCTTTATATTAATTTTGTAAGCTTAAGTAGGATTGTAAATACCGGTTTTATCAAAATTTTAATAATAAAACTCGTGCGATAATTTTAATTTTGTAAGTCCTTTAAATTAATTTTGTAAGCTCTGCAAGGGTATTTCTTCTTTGGTAGGATTGTAATTTATCCTTCGTTGCTAGGATACGGAACTATTTAAAAGGATTCAAATGCCGGTACCAACAAAATTTTTAAAATTCGTGGGACAAATAAAATTGTAGGTCCTTTATATTAATTTTGTATGCTTAATAATCCTTTCTTTGGTAGGATTGTGAATCCTTTGGTATGATTTAGGATTCGAAACGATGTTAAAAGGATTCAAATACCGGTTTTATCAAAATTTTAATAATAAAACTCGTGCGATAAGTTTAATTTTATATGTCCTTTATATTAATTTTGTAATCTTAGTAAGGGTATCCCTTCTTTGGTAGGATTGTGATTAATCCTTTCTGCTATGATTTAGGATTATAAAGTCTTAAAAAAGGATTCATATACCGGTTTCAACAAAAATTTTAAAAATTCGCGCGATATGTTTTTTCTATGTTCTTTAAATTATAATAATTATAAATTATAATTTTATAAGCTCTGTAAGGGTATTCCTTCTTTGGCAGGATTGTGGTTGATCCTTCGTTGCTATGATTTAGGTACCTATACTATTTAAAAAGGATTCAAATGCCGATAGCAACAAAATTTTTAAAACTCGCACGACAAAAAAAATATAGGACTTTTAAATTAATTTTGTAAGCTTAGTAAGGATATCCCTTCTTTGGTAGGATTGTAATTGATCCTTTTTGCTATGATTTAGGATTATAAAGTATTAAAAAAAGATTCAAATACTGGTTTCAAGAAAAAAATAAAAATTCGCGCGTAATGTTTTTTATATGTCCTTTAAATTAATTTTGTAAGCTCTGTAAGGGTATCCCTTCTTTGGTTGGATTGTGGTTGATCCTTCCTTGCTATGATTTAGATACCTAAACTATTTAAAAAGGATTCAAATGCCGATAGCAACAAAATGTTAAAACTCGCACGACAAAAAAAAATATAGGACTTTTAAATTAATTTTGTAAGCTTAGTAAGAATATCCCTTCTTTGGTAGGATTGTAATTGATCCTTTCTGCTATGATTTAGGATTATAAAGTATTAAAAAAAGATTCAAATACCGGTTTCAACAAAAAAAAAAAAAAAAATTCGCGCGATATATTTTTTATATGTCCTTAAAATTAATTTTGTAAGCTGTGTAAGGGTATTCCTTCTTTGGTAGGATTGTGGTTGATCCTTCCTTGCTATCATTTAGATACTTAAACTATTTAAAAAGGATTCAAATGCCGATAGCAACAAAATGTTTAAAACTCGCACGATAAAAAAAATTATAGGACTTTTAAATTAATTTTGTAAGCTTAGTAAGGATATTCCTTCTTTGGTAGGATTGTAATTGATCCTTTCTGCTATGATTTAGGATTATAAAGTATTAAAAAAAGATTCATATACCGGTTGCAACAAAAATTAAAAAAACTCTCGCGTTTGTAGTAATTTTATAGGTCCTTTAAATTAATTTTGTAAGCTTAGTAAGGATATTCCTTCTTTGGTAGGATTGTAATTGATCCTTTCTGCTATGATTTAGGATTATAAAGTTGATCAAAAAAGGATTCATATACCGGTTGCAACAAAAATTTAAAAAACTCTCGCGTTATGTAGTAATTTTATAGGTCCTTTAAATTAATTTTGTCAGCTTAGTAAGGATATTCCTTCTTTGGTAGGATTGTAATTGATCCTTTCTGCTATGATTTAGGATTATAAAGTATTAAAAAAGGATTCATATACCGGTTGCAACAAAAATTTAAAAAACTCTCGCGTTATGTAGTAATTTTATAGGTCCTTTAAATTAATTTTGTCAGCTTAGTAAGGATATTCCTTCTTTGGTAGGATTGTAATTGATCCTTTCTGCTATGATTTAGGATTATAAAGTATTAAAAAAAGATTCAAATACCGGTTGCAACAAAAATTTTAAAAACTCACACGATGTAGTAATTTTATATTAATTTTAATAAATTAATTTTGTAAGCTCTGTAAGGGTATCCTTGCTTTGGTAGGATTGTAGTTGATCCTTCAAAATGATTACCTAAACTATTTATAAAAGAATCAAACGCCGGTTGCAACAAAAATTTTAAAACTCGTGACAAAAAAACTACTGGACCACTAAATTTTTTCTGGGGACCACTGGTGGTCCGCGGACCACCTGTTGAGAAACACTGGCCTATATTATAATTCACGATGTTTGCAAATCTGAGCAGGCCATGCTAGGGTGGCAGTTTTGTTGGTAGCCACGAAAAATAACTAGACATGTGAAAAAGAAAAATTAAAAAAATAGTGTAAATAGATTTATATTTTCATATATACACAAAAAATATAAACCATTATTATTTAATGTCAAATTTAATTCATCTAACTAATAAATATCATGGCCTACTCAGGTGAGGAAATATCTTGAATGGATTACGGGTTGAATGAATTAATTTTGAAAACAATTTAGGCATGATTTGTAATTATAAAGTGTTGTGATAGTGGTAATGGTAAATAGTGAAGGCGACACTAGTTGCTGATTAGGAGGAAGTAGTTGGCTGACTAAGCAGTGCGTAAGCATTTTCCATTTTTCCTGAGTCGAGCTGGCGCATACCAAAAGCCAGGAAGTGAGTTCGCGAATACCGACGCTATTTATAATATATTTGATAAAGTAAACATAACCATTACGTCAAATATTATAATACTTTTTTATTTTTGCGTAAATACAAATTTATTGAATTTTGATTAATCAAAAGAGTTCATATTATTGAACAAGTACAATGACTAAATCAAAAAATCAATTGTGGCCACCATAGGACCGACCGCCATCATAAAGTACTTGTATAAAATACATTCTAGCAGCAGAGTAGAAATAACTTGGCCTAATATTTTCTAACAGAGATATTATTTATCATTATATATAAGTATGAAAAAATTGCGAAAAACTTTTCAAATTTTTTTCGTTTTATCAAAAAATGTCTCGAATTAAAGTTGTTAGTTATTGTTTTTATAACAACTTTTGTTGAATAAATTTTTTCGAAATATTTTTCTGTTGCTAAATATTCGCAAAAATCTTAAAATCGACACGAGTAAACTCCCATTTCTAGTCAACCGATTTTTACCAAAAGTTGATCAACTCGTTCCATTGATGGCAGAAGCTTAAATATGTAGTTTCAATTAAAATTTTTATTAAAAATCCTTTTAGCCGAATTTGCTCTGCACGTGTACACAGACAGACGGACAAACGGACGGACAGACATGTTAAAAATAGTCAAAACGTTATGTAGGGACCTCAATTCGTGGAGATCCATCAAAATCTCATGTCAAAATCGGTATGATCACAATACCTCCCTTATATATGTTGGCGGTCAGTAAAAATATATTTGTATATACATGGATACATTTTGTTATGGGTAGAGAAGAGGTACGTAAATTTATTATGCAAATATTGACTAGGAAAATAAATAAATAACTGGCCGGTAGCTGGTATTCCATTTCTAATAGAGAATCTGTTAGTTTTTCATATAGTCGCAATATAAACAATGTCTCTGTAGGCGTTATGCTCTTGCGTGATAATAGATGGCAACCCTGCAGGGTTGCCAGGTTTGTGTTTAAATGATATTTTCGCAATTAAAGAAAAAAAAAAAAAAAAAAAAAATGCGTTAAAATATATATTATTAAAGATATATGATACACGGTAAAAAAAATCTAACTGCAACCGTCTTGTCGTGCCTATTGATTTTTAAGGATTTAAAACCAACATTTTTAATTGTGTTATGTAGTGACAGGCATCCATCGTTTGGCCTTCTAATAATCATCATTCACTGACTAAATACCTACAAAATCCTGTAATACTGAAAATTCACACTCCACATCATTTTTTTTTTTTTTGTAATAAGAGTACTGTTACATAATATTATACTTTTATTGTAAAAATAACAAAGCCAAAATCCAGAAATCCGGTATTTCATATACCTAATGTTTCAAATAACAAACTCTCTTTTCAAGACGTGAAACTTTCCTAGAGATATCAGTAGTTTTACTAAAGAGAAAAGTAGCAAAAAATCTAGGCGATGACCTATATTCCTAGTCCCGTTACGGGGGCGGTCCTTTAAGGGCTAATTGCTCATCCCTCGACAGGTAGCGAATTTCAGAATTGCGGTATCTTTTGTGAACTACCGTTTCCAACTGTACTCCACGTAGATCTTAAAAGATACTGTTAAAGGTTGTTATGACACTTTCTAGCAAAAAATTTTACGAGGGGGTTGTTTGTTTTTATAATATGTACCCTTTTGACAACTTAACAAAGTTAAGAATAGGGTAAGCACTAGAGATATGCCAAATATTCGTATCTGTATCTGTATTTAGTGATTTTATTGTGGATATCACACGGATATTTTTATTAATAGCTAGTTGGAGTAACCGTATTTAGTACGGTTTGAATAACGTACATTTTTAATGATAAGAGAGATATTTCTGTCTGTCGGTCTGTCCGTCTGTCACACGTGCAATTTATGCAATTTCATATTTAAGCTTTTGATATCAATGGCACGAGTTGATCAACTTTTGGTAAAAAATCGGTTGACTCGTTTACTCGTGTCGATTTAACACACCCGAGATAACTCGGGCAAGCTTTACCTGCAGAAAAGATCACTCCCGAATGTACTCGGGCGAAAATAAATACGATTCATGGTTTGTGGAAGCGAGACAAAAGACAGCTACGATGATTCAAACGAGGTACGAGAGAAAATTAATATTTTTTTATGAATTTCTTTTATTTCTCGACACACTATACACATTAATATCAACTTTCAATCCCATTTTGGGCCCGAAATGGCTTTTATGAAGGATATATATGTTTAGTAAATAAAATTCATTAATAAAAAAAATTGTGTTTTTTTTCCTTTTTTAATATTTTTAATGATTACTAAAGGGGTTAAAGAGCTTCCATTTAATATCCCCACAGTAAAATATACATAAAAAAAATTCAATAACACAAAAACTGTAGTATTTAAAAAACGAAATCGGATAAAAAAATTCTCTCGTACGTTTCCGGTTCATAGCTATATGCCAACGTGAAACATGAAATAATCTAAGCAAGTTTCCTTCTCGTGATATTCTAAAAGAACGAAACTCCCATCTAGTTTCGCATTTAGAGCGGATGGTATAAAATTTTGGTCATATCTACGAAATCCTTAAAATTGACTATAATGTACACTCTTTTGACCAAAAAATCCAGTTAACTTAAAATTATGATACAGGGCTTATTTCTAAAACTAATTTAAAAAAATAAATTTATTTCTGTCCCAAAAATAGTGATTTAATTTTATGTGCCACAATTAGGTCATAAATTTCATCTAAATCGTATTCTCGGTTTAATTTCTAAGCCACAAATAATAAGAATTTTAAACAGGAAGAACAAAAAAAGGGTTAAGTTGATAGATCTAGCTACAACCCACAACGATAGGGTTAAAAGAGTTTTTTGTGTCTACCTGCCTGGCCGTCTGCCGGTAGAAGACCTGACCGTACCCTCAATTAAGAATTCCAGATATAGAAATGCCTACATAACTAGTCACTTGCCAGACATAGCTTAGACAGTAGCACACGCAAGGTACGGGGTTCGAATCCCGACATAAAATTCATTCACGATGTTTCCTTATCTGAATAAACCACGATATTTTTTTGATCTATTGGCTATTACAAACCTGTAAGCGGAACTAAATGACATTTTTGTTTTTGTAAGTTGTTACGACCTGACTTTTTGATGATTGACAACTTAAGTAAATTTTACACAGTTCAATTAATTGATCAACAAATTGATCAAGTTTTTTGTCAATTAATTGAAAAATTTATTGGTAACCTTGGGAACAAAAACAACACTTTACACACATCTATTTATCAATTTTTTTGAAAATTTTTACATTACCAACTGTAAAACATATTTATCAAAATGAAAATATTGAAAAAATCTTCACAAAATTACGAGCTGTGAACAAAAACAAAAGAAATAACCTAGATGATGATAAATTAGAACGTTTGAGGTTATGTTAGATTTGAAAACGAAACAAAAATAATATGTTTCGAGGTTATGCTACAACTAAACAGTTGGCATTATCTTAACAGATAAAAATATACCTAGAATTCCCTAAAAAATTGATGAAAAATTGACGAAAGATAGAACTTGTTCTATTGTATATATATTGAAGTTGGCTTTTCCTGAACAAAATGATCAAAAGCTTCAATCAATCGGTAAAAGTAACTAGAATTGAAAATCTAGTTCCGCCTAAACCAAAGGAACAGACTTTAGCCCTTGGATTATTGAAAATTTATTTAACCCTTTGCATGAATTTTTATTTTTGGCTGAAATAATTCAATTATTGAAATTATTTGATGTGGCATTAGGAATTTGTTCTTATTGATAGAAAAAATAATTAAAAAATATATTTAAAATATTAATTATTATTTTTATGAAAAAATAATAATTAAAATAATAATTTAGGGTTTGTGCCATACATGGAACATTATGATTCTACATTATGTTTCAAAAGAAAATTATTCCGTATTATTTGCTCGTCAATTGCTAGGTGTTCTTTATTAGGGATTAAAAGCAGTCGCCCTCGAATTTTTTAAAGAAAAGGTCGTATCTTCTAGTTGTCCTTTCTCAATAAATTCAGAGTTATCGTTGAAGTGCAAATTCCGCTTGATATCCTCAAATCTATTGCAGCCCATTACTTGAGATACTGCAGGATCCATTGCTGTGTATGTGATATATATGAACATTCATGAAGTAACGTTCTGATTCAGTTTTAAAAGTAAAATAAAAAATAAAAATCGGAATGTGCCATATATGGCACACTATGCGGTAAAGGGTTAACAAAAGTTCCTATAGAAGTAGTAACTAACAATTTCTATTTGAGATATTTTTTTATACGATTTGGTACGACATTTTTATATTATTGCGATATATTTTTTAAGTACCATCAGTCAAAAATAAAAAAATAATTTTTTTTTCAACTACACAAAAAATAAACTTATAAAAAATGATAATTTAATTACAAAATCTGATTATTTGATAGTTGTGTTGAAATGAAGAAAAATTGTGTGAAATAATTCCGGTGTTGGTGTTGTGTTATCGATCGTTTTGGCGGATGGAATCCGGTGTTGTAATACTTCCGGGTGGTGTCCCTGACCTACTCAAGTATAAAAGGAGGCGAGACACCCCCGAACTCTCAGCGCCCAGGCAACCAAGGGTTGCTACCGACCCAGACAAGGACACACACACAGACAAGGAACAAGGAACAACCCTTATAACCTGACCCGTTATACACATAAATCAGGAAATATTAAGGAAATTATAAGAAATTATTGGATAGAAATATCAGCTGCGGCCACCACATAACCGACTGTCACCACTAAGTACTTAAACAAAATACGGTCTAAAAAAATATTAATAAAAAAGATAACGTGTTATATTACAGTGTTTCTCAAAATAAAACGCAACGCGGACCAGCAAATATATAATTTTCTAACGCGGACAACTAATAATATAATTGTTGGTTAATTTTTTGCAAGAAAACAAATACAGTCTGTTCCAAACGGTTAAGCGGAACTAGATTTTGCAATCTAGTTACTTTCATCGTTTAAATCGTGCTTTTCGGCCGTTTTGTTTAAGCTTTGTAAATCATACTTACAATAAACATTTTTTGGTAATTTTTTTCATCATTTTAAAATGTCATTTTCTTTATATGTTAATTTTTTGTGTCATTCTTATTACAAATTTCCCAATTATTTATATTTTTGTCATTAAAATATATAAAAAAAAAATAATTGCCATTGACATATATCATTCGTTTCCATGGTTTCATTGTTGGAATTTTAAATTTTGACATTCTAACGTTAAAAATTAAATAACCCTAGCAAGGTCCCTTCTCGTGACAACCTAAAAGAACAAAATTCCCATTTAGTTCCGCCTAACCGTTTGAAACAGACTGTATATTTCATGTGCTACTAAATATATTTATTTTATTTGTAGAAAATCACAGAAAGTTTACAGAAAATAAACAAAATATTAATTATTTACATAAAAAATGTGCATAAAAAATAACAAAAAAACTGCAAAAAACACATATAAAAACTTGTAGAAATACATATAAAAATGCGGACCACTAAAATTTTTCTGGGGACCACTGGTGGTCCGCGGACCACCTTTTGAGAAACACTGTTATATTACATTGACAATTTTTATGTGTAGAATTTATTATATTTTTACCATCTAAAAAAAGTGTTAGAGGGACTTCATGGTTCAAAAAATTAATTTTTTAGTGTACCATTAGGGCTTACAATACCGGGATTCCGGGATCCCGAATACCGGAATCCCGGAGGATTTTTGTCCGTTATTAAAAACCGGTATTTATGTAAAAATACCGGTATTTTGGTATTACATTATTTGGCATATGCTTATCTCTGAGTATGTTATTTATGTTAGAAAAATTTGAAGAAATTAAATTTTGTATTCAAAAAGCGCTTATTGACATTAGTTCCGATATTCATTTTTCTGACGAAGAATTTAATTTATTATCTTCAATTATTGCTGCTCTTACTCCTGTAAAATTAACAGTAGATGCATTATGCCGAAAAGATGCAAATCTTTTGACGGCTGACGCTTTTTTAACATTTATGTTAGATACTCTTGCCCAGCAAAAATCTGCAATTGCATTAGAATTATTGGAAGCATTAAAATCTCGAATTTTACTGCGACGAACTGAATTATCACAAATATTTCAGTATCTGCAAAAGGGCTCACAAGACGTTGGAGAAGTATTTAAACGCATATCCAAATTTACAATCATTAAAAAAATTGTAAGCTTAACTAAACGGCTCACACATGAAAATCTAGAACATACAGAAGATATGGAAGTTGTGCAAGAAACATCCCTTCCAATATCTTCCCAAATTAGTAATGAAACAGTATTAGAATCTGACAAGGTAAACGTAAACGCATTAAAGAAAAAACTACAGGCAGCAATAGACGAAACACTAAATATTTCACCCGTGCCTGCGTTTAAAAAAATTCCAGGTCTGGAACAAAAAATAAAAAATGAAATTACTTTTTTTGAAAAAACAGGAACAAAAGGAACGTATTTACAAAATGTGTATGATTTCTTAATGACAATAGTGCCGACAAGTGTAGAATCAGAAAGAGCTTTTTCGGCGGCTGGTTATATTTGTACGAAAATTCGGTCCTCGCTTGATGATGAAACGATTGATTGTTTATGTTTTTTAAGAGCATACTTTAATAAACAAAACGCAAGTTATTAATATTATTTCATAAATACTTTCAATTTAATTATATTTTTTGCTTCTTTAATTATATAATGCCATACGAGCCTATTATATGTAAAATGTAACATAGAATTTAATATGTACTTTTTTTTACTTGCACGTTTTTTTGTATCTATCTACTCCTACTCTCTATGTAATAAAATAAATAATATCTACTCATTTCAGAACAATATTTATTGGATTTCATATATTATTTGTTAACAAGTCAATATAACAACTGAGGTAAGTAAAAATATAACTAGTAAATTTTTTATTAATAATACCGGTTTTAATACCGGTATCCCGATATTACAAATTTCAAATATCAAATACCGGTATTCAGATTTTAGTTCGGTATTGTAAGCCCTATGTACCATGAAGTCCTTCGCTTTTCGTGTAAATTATTTACACTTATGTTTTGGTTGAATTTAGTGTAAATTTTACACTAACATACTGGTTAAATTATAGTGTTAGAAAATAAATAATGTTATTATTCTCGCCCGAATAATATCACCAACGGGGAATTAAATCATTAACCTCACAATTCAGACTGTTTTAACTAGTCAGAAATGCGTGATTTAACGAGCTCGATCACTCTGTTGTTTACATTACAGGATCAGCTCACTAATTTTGACCCAGTTGAGGTACCACGTTCAATTCCCGGTGATAGCAAAGATTTTTCAAATATCGTCTCAGTCGTTCTTCCTAAGAAAACGGAGAGCTCGCTAGCGAAGTTTTGCCCGTAAAAATAATTTCAAAAACATATAAAAAAAGTTCAAAACCCTTTTATGAAATTCTAAAATTAAATACTGAAAATTTTGGTTCATCTTGCATTCTGTGTCAAACCCTGGTTTAAAAATCAACTGTGTCCACCACAGGACCGACCGCCATCACAAAGTATTTGCATAAAATACATTCTAGCAGCAGAGTAGAAATAACTTGGCCCAATATTTTTTAACAGAGATATTATTTGTCATAACCATGGAAACGTTGCATATAAGTATGAAAAAATAGATACTCAGAAAAAATTTCGAAAAATTTTACAAATTTTTTCGTTTTATCAAAAAATGTCTCGAATAAAAGTTGTTAGTTATTGCTTTTATAGCAACTTTTGTTAAATAAATTTTTTCGAAATATTTCTCTGTTGTGAAATATTCGCAAAAATCTTAAAACCGACACGAGTAAACTCCCATTTCTAATTAACCGATTTTTACCTTAAGTTGATCAACTCGTGCGATTGATGTCAAAAGCTTAAATATGAAGTTTCATAAAAATCCTTTCAGCCGAATTTGCTCTGCACGTGTACACGGACCGACAGACAGACAGACCGACAGACATCATGCTAAAAATAGTGAAAAAGCTATGCAGGGACCTCAATTCGTGGAGATCCATCGAAATCTCGAAATTTCAAAATCGGTATGATCACAATACCTCCCTTATATATGTTGGCTGTCGGTAAAAATTGAGAGTTTTTTTCTACAACAAAAATTCCCTGTTATAATTTTTTCTGTTTAATTGTTTATAATTTATAAGCGGAAATAATAAATATTATCATTATTTTTTTGAAGTTATCAGCGTAATTTGAACTTCGTAACAAACAAGTGTAGATCTGGACCAAGAATACTATGTCATGGTGTCATACTGGCTGACATCACACAGATAACAATGGGCACAAGTGTATTATTGTTATATTCTAATAGCGAGATCACAATGGGGGGGAGTAGGGTGTTATAAGGGTTCTACCATCTAGTATAGACACACAGACCAACTAACGGCACTAGTGGTCTTAAAAAACAAGTCCTCATATTTAAAAGTTGGAAGGGAAATGTAAATTTTCACACATTTCAGGGTTTCGTAGGTGTTAAATAAGTGGAATAGGACAATATTTTTCTATGATCCCATCAAAATCAACAGTTTTTTTGATCATTTTTGGGGTTTTGTAGGTATGACCACCAAAAAACCCTTATAACGTCACTCATGTGTCTGTCTTTTTGTCTGTATGTCTGTACGAAAGAAATTGTACCCAAACGGCTTAACATAGAAGTTGAAATTTGGTATGATTATACAACTCTTTGGCCCGCATATAAAATAAAAAAACCATTGGTCAAAGATGTTTCACCTATTTTATACCTAAAATTTATAATAATTTGAATAGGTAGGTATTTAATTGAAAATAATTTAATATTTATTGGGAAACAAACAGTTAAAATTGCTAAAATCTGGATTTTATAACTAGATCAAAATAAAATAGCTGAAATTCTTGTAACTAAAATTTAATTAGCTTTTTTCAAAAACAAAATACATTAGAATAATTATATGTATAGAATTAATTTAATATATATATACCACACGAATACCTTACGGTATTAGTGGTGTACACTCCGCAAATATAAAACCTTTTAGGTTAGATTTACTCTTGTTTATTTTTATACTTGTTTCCATTTTGTTTATTTATATATATATATATATACTTTGTGCAAATACAGAGTTATATTATTATATAGGAAAAATACTGAGAGTTCAAAAAAACGCATCGCGAGATAAATATAAACAATTACGTATTTATTAAAAAAATTAATAATTAAAAAAAAATTGAGTGGCATACCGAAAAAAAATGTTTTTATGGGATTTTTGCCAAAATTGTGCTAAAAAAGTTTTTGTTCAGTTCCCTTTTACACAAAGGGGTTAAACTGAAAATCTGAAAAAATTATAGGTAATGCCGTAAACGTACGAGAGAAAATTTAGATCCGATTGCGTTTTTGAAAAATATTGCAGTTTTTGTATCTTTAACAAAATTAATTATTTTTTTAATTCATGGCTAAATTATGGTTAATAATGTTATGGATTTTTTGTATTTATGGCTAAGATAGTGTGTCTTTTTATAAAAATAAAAATATAATAAACCCCGTCCAAAAGTCCAAAAGTATTCAACCCGTCAGAAGTATATTAATTTTTATGTAGGGGTTCCCTGAGACATGAATATTATTACAGGGGCTCCTCAAGGATAGAAAGGTTGAGAACAGCTGGTCTAAATGAATAGTTTTCCTGTTTATATTATTTTTTCGAGTGCATTGCCATCTAGTGTCCTTGTGGCGAAACAGCAAGGCTGCTCTAAGATGTTCAAGTTACATTGTTCCAGGGAATTTGAAACTAAAGCTTGGCACGCGTTCTTATATTATATTACAACTCTTACATGTGTTATTCGAAACAAGGCATTCAAGAAATCTTCACTTCTTCTCCACAACCAAACCATTTGTAATCTTACACAAGCTAAAATCCAAATCTTTACAAAATTAGGTATTAAGGATATCATCTGCTTTACAAAACACATTTAAAAACAATAATAAATTAAACCATTTATTACTATATTTCTTATTAATTTAATGAAGACTTGAATACGAAGCAAATGCAAGAAAAATCCTGGTGTTTAGTAATTTAAATTTTATTGTGAGGAAATTTACGCAATTTAATTAAATTTTGTGTAAAAAAATAAAACGGAAGCTCATCAAAATGATTAACAAAAAATTGTTGTGAAGTGTGAATTTTCACATATTTCAGGGTTTTATAAGTATTTAGTACAAATTTTTTTTTACATATTTTTGGCAAAAATACCATAAAAAAAAGATTTTTAAAAAATAAAAATTTGCTTAAATACGTACTAAGAATATTTATTTTTGCATGTCAAAATTTAAAATTCCAACAGGAAAACCAAAGTGACTTATTATATGATTTATTATAAAAAATCAGTTGTAGCCACCGCAGGACCGACCGCCATCACAAAGTACTTGTATAAAATACATTCTAGCAGCAGAGTAGAAATAACTTGGCCTAATATTTTCTAACAGAGATATTATTTATCATGACCACGGAAACGTTACATATAAGTATGAAAAAATAGATACTTCAAAAAATTTTCAAAAATTTTTCAAAAATTTTTCGTTTTTGTCAAAAAATATCTCAAATAAAAGATGTTAGTTATTGCTTTTATAGCAACTTTTGTTAAATGATTTTTTTCGAAATATTTTTCTGTTATGAAATATTCGCAAAAATCTACACGAGTAAACTCCCATTTCTAGTCAACCCATTTTTACCAAAAGTTGATCAACTCGTGCCATTGATGTCAAAAGCTTAAATATGAAGTTTCACAAAAATCCTTTTAGCCGAATTTGCTCTGCACGTATACACAGACAGACAGACGGACAGACAGACAGACATACAGACCGACAGACATCATGCTAAAAATAGTCAAAACGTTATGTAGGGACCTCAATCCGTGGAGATCCATCGAAATCTGGAAATGTTAAAATCGGTATGATCACAATACCTCCCTTATATATGTTGGCGGTCGGTAAAAATATAATATATGTTACTCCTATATTTTTACATTTTTAGAAGACAAAACAATATAAGAACAGTACTGGAATTCAAAATCTACTTACAAGATTTGGTAGATTCACCTGAGACAACCTGAATACCTAATTACTTGAAACTTCCTGATATTTAAAAAAAAATTAAAATGACTTTGCTAAATAATAATAAACAAATTAATCATAAAAATAATGATTTAACCAATTTAATTATAATTAGTAATATTTTCGCGTTTATTTTAAAGAATAACACCATTTAAAAATTTTCCATCAAATTTAGTCTGTCTAATAATTAGTATTCGAGCCAAGGTCAGTTAGACAGACGGAAATAAGACACACACATTACCCAAACAATGCATTTTAGACAGAGATAACAGTAGACAGCATGATAGTGATTAAGGAGATAGATAGATGCAATTCCGGTGTGGGCTAGACAGAGATAAAGAACCGGAAGAGGAATAGATAAAGACAGCAATACCCTCAGATTGTATTATTCATAATATGAAGACAGACATTTCAATAAAATATTAGGTTATGGTACGTGATTCAGTCTGTTAAATATCAAGACAACACTACAAGTTCCGGTGCTGGGATTATACTTAGAAAATTAACCAATAGATGGACAGATTCATGAGAAAATAGGCTAGTGTGACGTCACAGACTGTGCTGCCATCTGACAACTGTTTCTTTCAATTTTTTTTGCAGATTTAAAATTATTATTTTTTTAAATTTTGTTTATTTTAAGACACTTCAGCTGCTTGGCTATTAGTGTCTGAAATTACTATGGTTACATGATTTATACATAGTTTATTGATAAATTATTAATTTTTAACTTATATTAGATGCCGAATATTGGTTGCCTGTAAGAAGTTGAGTACGTTATTAGTCATTGTTGAGTCTAGTATTAAGTTGTCTTTAAGGTCTTGTTTTAAATTGTAATTTGTACGTAAGTTAGTGTAGAGTTGGCAGTCAATTAGTATGTGGTTAACGGTGAGTTGTTCGTTACTTGCCTCACATAGTTTGTTATCTAGTCTTGCCATGAGGTGTTCGTGTGTGTGTCTGGTGTGTCCGATTCTGAGTCTTGTCATTATTACTTGTTCTCGTCTGTTGGTGCCTGAGTTCCAGTTTTGTATGTCGTCATTAACTGTTCGTAGTTTGTTGTTGATTTAAAATACAACATTATTTTTGTTACCTTAATTTTATGATTATTTTCAAATTTGAAGCAAAAAATACATATCTTTAATAAGTATACGAGTAGTCTAAAAGTAACCGGACTGGTTTAATTAATTTTTTTTATTCGAATAGAATTACAATTCAATATTGTCTCCCTTAAAATAACTTCCTTGGAAGCCACACAGCGCTAGAGACGGTTCTTCTAATCCTCATAGCAGTGCTGGAAGTCGGATACTGGAATAGCTTTCAGCTGGACGTTTGAATGTTTTCGAGTGTCCCAAAATGACGTCCCTTGAGGTGATTTTTCAATCTTGGGAAGAGGAAAAAGTCGCAAGGACTCAAGTCAGGCAAATAAGTAGGCTGAGGAGCCACAGGAATGTTTTTACTGGCCAAAAACTCGTTTATTGAAATTGCTGATTTTTCTTATCCCTAATTCATTGGTCAAAATCTGATGAACAGTAGTGTGAGTCAAATTCAACTCTTCCCCGATCATTCTGACTGTCAACCGACGATCTGAACGCACAAGATCCCGGATTTTGTGGACATTTTCATCGGTTCTTGAAGATGAAGTCCTTCCGCCGTGTGATTCATCTTCAATCAACTCTCTTCCTTCTGAAAATGCCTTAAACCACCAAAAAACCTGGGTCCTTGACAAAACACTGTCTCCGCAGGCCTGCTGAAGTTTTGCAAAAGTTGAACCAAAAGTAAAACCTGATATCATCCAAGCATAAATTTCCTGATTTAAATTTTTTAACCACTGTTAACATGTGCGTACACTTAGTTTATCACCAAACAGTGCAAATGTTTTATGTAGCAACTGTAGCAGATCTTTTTTATGGTACTCATACAACATTAAACAGCATAAAAAATGTTTTGATGAAAATTCTTCCTCTATTTTAAAATGCAAGGGTTTAAAATGAAACGAAAACAATAATTAGGAATTCAAGATTACAGAGTTTAATCAAAACGCAAAAGACATTTAATTCTGCGAACAAGTCGTGACTAGTTCGCATACTGCACTAATAATTAAAACGAAAAAACTTTACGGTACAATTTTTATACACACGCAATTTTTTTATCTGTTATCAGGCTCGTAATTATCGTTTTTCCGGTTGTAGGGGGGGGGTTATATTATTGTTTCACAAGGGCCCGGGTCAGTACTCAGAGCCCCTGAATATAGCATTCTTCGATAAGCGAATAAAAAGAAATAGTCGTTTTTACGCCTTCATTTCGGTGATAAATAATGTAAGTGTTTATTTTTAGTGAATATTTCTGAGAACGGCTGATGTAATGGCTCGGTGATAAGTCCAATATTTCCTGCTGTATCGGTATCGTTATTCCATTCTTTTCCGCGCACGAGTCGAAGACCCCGTGGCCATGATTAAGTGGAAAAATATGCCATTCCGGATATGAGATATAAAACTAGACTTGTTACAAGGCAAATCTCTCAATATAGCTTACGATAAGCTTGTACTCACAGGTCAGCGTTTTTAAATCTCTCCAACCAGTTAAAGGGTAAAGGGGAAAATATAATGGCACAACAAAATATGTACTTCGAACGACAAATGTCGCATGAAAATATATGTAATCAGCATGGTAAATTTCGTTATTATAAAAGATTGCAATACTGACAATGTATAATATGACAATCTGTCCACTGGTGGCAGCGCCGCCATTTATTTTAATTTTAATTTGTTTATTTATATCCAAGGTACAAAATATATAATTAGATTTTTTACAAATAATAATAATAGTTTGTACAATGGATAAAGACACATGATCAGTCCTCGTAAGAACACGACTGTTCTTCCTCATAAGACAACGGTGAAGACAGATGGGAGCATTATAAAAATACCAAAGGGTCTTACACATTTTTAGGCATCAGTAAGAGAGGTGTTCTGGGATTCCTCTGCAATCCCACCAGACACATAACACTTTCATTGGATGCAATTCAGCTTTTGCCAAAGATTCTGTTCGTTCACTCTCATGCTTCCAGCTTTTTCTTTTTATGTTGTGATACATAATCCATTTTTCATCTCCAGTTATTACTCGATCCAAGAAAGGTTCATTTGTTGACGGGCAAGGAGAGAAACGGCAATGGAAACACGTTTCAGTTTGTTTCGTTCTGTCAAAATGTGCGGAACCCATATATCGAGTTTCGAAGTATAGCCAAGTTTTTTTAAATGGCGAAATGCTGTCGATTTGTCAGCATTTAACTTCTCAGCAATCTCTTTAGTCGAAATCCGTGGAATACTATTCACCAAATCACGGATACAGTCATTATTACACGGGTACGAACTTTTGCAATCACCTGATATATGGCACGACTTAGGAAGAAATGGAGATCTTGTCTGTCTGGCAAGAAGAAGATCGCTGCCACAAACATGCTTGCTGTCCCATTAATTTCATACACTTTTGGTGTAATGAAATGGAATGTTGATGATCTTAAGGATCTCGACAGGAGAACCAGAAAGATCATGAACATCAACCGAAGTCTTCACCCGAAATCCTCTGTGCATTTAACTCCCTGTCAAAACGGGGGTCTAGGTTTACTTAATCTGGAGTGTTTGCACGATCAATTCATCTTGGTTACAGCTAACAATATTCTCAGAAGTCCCCACTATTACAGTTCGTTAGTGAGCAAGAATTTAGTGGCAAAGGGGCGTTTCTTTACCAGGCAGCCCGAAGAGCAGCAACGAGATTTAACCTGGTAGACTTGAGTCCCGTCAGGGAAAACGATGGAGTACAACTCTCTCATGAGGAGTACAACAGAATTACCAGTTCAGGCGTCACGGGCTGCAGGTGTTTTGACTGCACTAGTTATAAAATAATCCCAAAGTAACTTTCTAGAACTTAAACAGTTCTCTTTATTAGTTAGTTGAATTAGATGTTACCGTTTCATTTAGGAACCTATTACCAAAAGTGGAGACGTTCTAAACTTGTATTTGAAACATAAGTCGTTGAGTGTGAATACATCGAAACGTAGAAGCACTGCGATCGTTATAGGTAAAGCGCAGTCATTTGAAACTGGCCAAAATACGTTTAAAGAGGAACAGAGATCGTTGCATTTGTGTACACTCTCACTTTCGCTATTGCAGTGGATGTGCGGGATGACGTCACCACTTACCAGACAGATCGAACTGTCTGGTGACGTCATAGTGTACACTCGCGTCCCACGGCACCGTGCAAACTCAACGGCCTGCATTGTAACACACACAAGCCTACGCATTATCGTCTAGAAAAATTTTAACTACAATTCTATTGAAAACACATATGGATGAGTTTTTCATTTGCTGGTTAAATCTGTACCAAATAAAGTTAATTAAAACTTTTGGCGCCCAATAACGATGCCTATATCCGCCTAACACAGGCCTTCCTGCCTCCTGAAGTTTTCAACCCATAGGTTGGTTTGCAGCATTTCTCCATTCTTCTATGTTCTCAGTCCATTTTTAGTTCCACGTACGTGTTTCAGTTCATATCTTCCATTATCTGTTCCATGTACTCTATCCTTGGGTCTTATTGTTCTTTTCCTCAACCCTTCCTTCCAGTATCGTTTTCATCAGTCCTTCGTGTCTAATAATATGTCCAATCCAAATATTTCTTCTTTTCTGCAACATTCTCCACAGACATGGCTCCTCTTCCATTTGCCGCAATACTTCTTCGTTTTTCTCTCTACCCATCGAATTTTCAACTTTTTTCGATAGCACCACATTTCGAATACTTCCATCCTCTTTGTTTCGGTCACTCCTATTGTCCAAGTTTAACTTCCAAACAGTAAGATCCTCCAAATAATGGTCTTAAGCAGGCTTTTTCTTAGCCTTCTATTTATGTAGTTAGATGCGAAAATATTTTGTTAAATGCCACTTTTGCTTGACTTATTTTGCTCATCAATTCTCTTTTGCATCTTGCAACCGTTGTTATCTTGCATCCTAAATAAGTGAACTCTTTAACACTCTCGAGCGGTTTATTGTCCAGCAATATTTGCTTATCACCAATACTTTTGTTTTATTTTTATTTATATTCATACCGTATTGGGTATCTCCGTTAATATTGCTGTCAATTCTTCTTTACTCGTTGCTAACACTGCTATGGCGTCCGCAATACGAAGCATTACCATTTCCTCCCTGTATCATTACACCTCTAGTTTTATTTACCTTTTCTTTCACTTCTTCTTTATGACTACAATATTATTAACTTATAACTTCTAAAAGAATTTAGCTGGCTGATGACGGTCTAACATAGGTCGAGCAAAAGCCTAACCTCTCCCTAACACCTCGAACTACATTGGGTCTGTTCTAAATTATACTTTTCTTTTAAGCACTACCAAATAAAAAGCCATGTGTTGACCACCTGATTTTTTACTATGGCTAAAATTATGTCATGGTAGTTAAAGTGTTAAACAACCAATAAATTTGTATTGTGAAATTTTTAAAAATATTTTTCCTGAATTTTGTAATATGTTAAATGTTACTGCCAACTGTAACATCCTAGATTTCTTTAGAGATTTCTTAATTCTTTCTCAAGATCTGTTATTTTTTTAAAAAACCGTAAAATAAAAATATCGATTACATTATATCGAATGTTTTGCAATGAGACAAATGACATTGTCAAAAAAATTGGTAAATCTGTGTTCTACCAAGAAAATGAAAAATTAGAAAACACAATTAAACAAATTTATTTTTTCCGGTTCAGAAACACCCCTCATGTTCATAATTTCCTTAGTATTAATCGAAAAGAATTAAATATGAATTTGAAATTTTTACTCGATAAAATAAATATCGAAAAGTTTGTGCTGGAGCAAGAAGATGTAAAACTGTTTACACCAATGGAAAGACCACTTTCTTCTGGTTCAGAAACATCCCTCATGTTTAAATTTCCCATTAGAATTAATCGAAAAAAATTAAAAAGAAATTTGAAATTTTTACTCAGTAATTAAATATCTAAAAAAGTGTTCTTGAACAACAAACTGCAAAACTATTTACACCATTGAAAAGAACTCTTTTTTTTTCGGTCAAGAAACATCCCTCATGTTTTTGATTTATTCATTTTTAAATATTATTTAGGTCAAAATATCAAATTCGATTTATTTTGATAAAATTAAACGCTAATATTAATACGAAGATTGTTTTGAACAAGAAAAAATTGTTTTTTCTATTGGTGTAAACAGTTTTACGGCTGCTTGCTCTAGAACGAAGCTTTCGACATGTTATTGGACGTAAAAAATTTCAAATTTCCTTTTAATTTTTTCATTTCTAATTAAAGAGATATTTTAAAGTGAGGGATGTTTTCGAACCAGAAAAATTAGATCTTTCTAAAGGTGTAAACAGTTTTACGGTACCTTCCTCTAGGACGAAGTCTTCAACATGTAATTGGGCCTAAGAAGTTGCAAATTTCTTTTTAATTATTTCATTTGAAATTAAAGGAATATTTTAAAGTAAGGGCTGTTTCTGAATCAGAAAAATTAGTTATTTCCATCGGTGTAATCAATTTTAATCTGTTTTAAATTGTTGTTTACTTATGAGCATTTTTATAGCGAACACTCGGTATTCATAAGATCTTTTATCGAATTGCACAATAATAGAGTCAGAGCAGTCGAACCTACATGTTATTTATTTGGGTCACAAAGCGGATTATTTTCTTTTTTAATATTGCGCAAATCAAACATGCAAGCATATGCACCAGCACGACCAGTAGAATCCGGTGTATTGCAGAAAAAATAACCATATCGAATAAACACATCATAAAACACAATGTTTCCTCCTCACCAGAAATATTGCGAGACTTCCTCTGTCTCTCATAGTTCTCACATTAAACACTCGCGCGAATATTCAAAGATTCCCAGCAAAACATCTAATAGATTTGGTAAATTTGTTTTAGAAGTATATAACAAAACACTAGATGGATAACTGGTGCAAATATTCAAAGATACCAGCAAAACATCTGTAATAGATTTGGTAAATTGGTTTTAGAAGTATATAACAAAACACTAGATGGATAACTGGTGCAAATATTCAAAGATTCCACCAGCAAAACATCTGTAATAGATTTGGTAAATTGGTTTAAGAAGTATATAACAAAACACTAGATGGATAACTGGTGCAAATATTCAAAGATTCCACCAGCAAAACATCTGTAATAGATTTGGTAAATTGGTTTTAGAAGTATATAACAAAACACTAGATGGATAACTGGTGCAAATATTCAAAGATTCCACCAGCAAAACATCTGTAATAGATTTGGTAAATTGGTTTTAGAAGTATATAACAAAATACTAGATGGATAACTGGTGCAAATATTCAAAGATTCCACCAGCAAAACATCTGTAATAGATTTGGTAAATTGGTTTTAGAAGTATATAACAAAACACTAGATGGATAACTGGTGCAAATATTCAAAGATTCCACCAGCAAAACATCTGTAATAGATTTGGTAAATTGGTTTTAGAAGTATATGACAAAACACTAGATGGATAACTGGTGCAAATATTCAAAGATTCCACCAGCAAAACATCTGTAATAGATTTGGTAAATTGGTTTTAGAAGTATATAACAAAACACTAGATGGATAACTGGTGCAAATATTCAAAGATTCCCAGCAAAACATCTGTAATAGATTTGGTAAATGGGTTTTAGAAGTAAATAACAAAACACTAGATGGATAACTGGTGCAAATATTCAAAGATTCCACCAGCAAAACATCTGTAATAGATTTGGTAAATTGGTTTTAGAAGTATATAACAAAACACTAGATGGATAACTGGTGCAAATATTCAAAGATTCCACCAGCAAAACATCTGTAATAGATTTGGTAAATTGGTTTTAGAAGAATATAACAAAACACTAGATGGATAACTGGTGCAAATATTCAAAGATTCCACCAGCAAAACATCTGTAATAGATTTGGTAAATTGGTTTTAGAAGAATATAACAAAACACTAGATGGATAACTGGTGCAAATATTCAAATATTCCCAGCAAAACATCTGTAATAGATTTGGTAAATTGGTTTAGAAGTATATAACAAAACACTAGATGGATAACTGCAAATATTCAAAGATTCCACCAGCAAAACATCTGTAATAGATTTGGTAAAAAATGAGACCTCTGTCCAATATTGGCCTAAATATTGATGTAGTGGTGAAAATGTGGAATCTGCAGGAAATGAGAGCGCATGAGACATTAATGGGTCGGTGCAATGTTGGTACAGACATGATGAGTTAACCTCGAGTCAACTTTCACTCTCGTGTAGTTTTGGTAATATTAAATACAACCTGGTTAAGCGAAGGTCGTTTGCTAACGTAATACTGTCGACCTCAATACATATATCTCTTTCTTGTATTTACTGTTTTTGCTGTCATATACAAGATTGTGACACAAATGTTTTTTTTTTCTAATCACCGTTTTCCTTTGTCGAAAAAAATTAATCTAGAACGGATATTTACAGGTAAAAGTGATTTTTTTACCTTAATGGAAATTTAGCAATATTGGAAATACAATTTCCACTATTTGTTCACAAAAACATTTCCTAAACGATTGGGGCTTTTTCCACTGCAATTGTCAAATTATGTGGGATCCAACGCGAGAAAATCATTCAATAGTGAGTCCCTAATGCCCATGGATACCTTAATCTCACGATACACATTACGATCTTGCAGTATCAGTTCACGCACAGCATCAATGTTTTCCGGAACAACAACCGATTTTGGACAACCTTCACGAAATTCGTTTTTTAGCGAACTACGACCACGATTGAAGTCGGCAAACCATCGATAAACAGTAGTCCTTGATGGTGCTTCATCACTAAAAGTCGAATTAAGTTCATCTATGCACTGATGTTGAGTTAATCCACGTCGAAAGTTGTAAAAAATAATCGCTCGAAAATCACGATTTAATTCCATTTTTAGCCGAGATGATTTTTTTTCTGTAAACAACACAAATGCGTTCGTACGTCATAACGTTCTGAATAGGTATCAAAAATGTCATATTTTACGATAGAAGCGTCAGTTGCCAGATGGCAGCACTAGTTTAGAGCAATCCCGAAATATAAAAGACAACCCTCGTACGGAAAGTGATTAGGAAATAGTTTGGCAAATATCAAATTTTATAATAGTTGTCCAGTTTCACAGGCCATGAACTCTAGTCTTAATAATGTATCCAGCAGGTAGAATTATTAAACAAACAGGAAATAGCAGTGTAGAACAAGAGCGGAATCCAGCGAACCATGGCAAGTACTTGAATTTTCAAATAAAAAAAGGTAATTAAACTAATGTGAATGGTCCCGGTGTTGGGGGGGGGGGGCAGAGAGGGGGGGGGTAGTCCTGATTTACATTCGAATACAGCGACCAGTTCCGGTCCCTCAGTGAACGGCGACCTCGGTAAAATCCGTTTAACACCAAAGAAATTTGTTAATGTAAAATTTTGAACCATTTTAGGAAACTTCCAGTCGGGTTGGCTTCTGGACTCACTGACAAAATCCTCCACCTGTTAAGTGTAAGATCATTCCATGTATCTTCAATACCATTTACTTGTTCTTCGTTTAACTATAGAATTGGTCCTATATTTTGTCCCATCAGAGTGTAATTTTCTTTCCCAAGTCCTCTTTACTGTTCCACCTTTTTTCATCTCCATCAAGTGTCCTATTAATTGTAACGGTCTACCATTTTTTGTGTGCTACTTGATTTTAAGAATAATTCTTCGATGTCTTTATCATTGCGAATTTTCCATTTACTACTTAAATGAGAAAAAGATTCGGCGTTTTGTTTGCACTTGTCGACAAGTAGGACCTCGTAAGAGAGGAAACAAATCGAAGATCTAAGAAGTTTTGGTATATGGGAGGAGTCTGCAATATATGGCTCTCGAGCCAGATATGGCACTTGATTCAGATTTCTTTGGATACCTAAATAATCCTCTTTAGTTCACTTGATGTTTAGATCATTTTCTTTTGTTCATCACCTCTGTCTACCACGAAAAAAGTATTTGCTAATTCATAAACCAAGAGTATTTTTTGAAGTATTTGAAATACAATATTTCAACCAGAAAGTAATTGAAATACTTTTTTAAATACTTCATTTCAAATATTCCAGCTCGGCAACAGATAGCTGTTTTTTGCAGGACGCCCATAGTATCTCTATCAGTATCTGCATTACTCTGATACTTCATAAGAGCAACTGCTAGTCGTGACCAATTAAGAAATTTTATTTATTTGACAACTGTACAACTAATACTATTTTCACTATACTTATTCTGTAAATATATATACTGAACTATGAAAGAACACACAGTAGAAATGAACAATAGGTTAGATGGCTAAGACAAGATGAGACTTGTCGATGTTGAATCACGCCTGTACATTTTTCACTGATTTGGCCAAAGGTGTGTATACGCACCCCATAAATTTGAATGATGTACACAGCAACATGACAGATAAAGTTTATATTTTTTCAAAATAGGATAATTCATAACAATGTTCTCATACGGTTTGACTATATATATATATATATTTTTTATATTAACAACAAGTGTATAGAAAATGCCTGCTTTTATAAATCAGTAAAATCTTCAAAAATTTCAAAATATTTAAAAAAATATACTCTTTAAATAAACTGCGAAATAAAATATTCACGAAGCTATTGTATCCTAGTAATGCTTGTAAAATAATTATGCAATAAAAATAAAACAATTGCTTTCCTTAAAAAAAAAATCTAAAAGGTTGCTTATACGAACCTTTGGCCATTAATGGGTTAATAATAATAATAATATTTAATTTAAAATGCAGAGCCGCAGTAAGGAAAACTTGCGCTAGGGGCAGAGCCGTGTTTTGGCGCCCTTGGTAAATAAAAACAAGGTTCTTACGTCTCAAAATTTATGTGATGAGCAAAAAAAAAGTCCTCATCTTCGCAAGCCCGTCAGCGCCCTTTTTCTTAGTGCGCTACGGGCCGTCGCCCCCTCCGCCCCCCCTTACTGCGGCTCTGTTAAAATGTCTAAGAAGTACATGGATTTCCGCTTTTATTTGTAAAATGTAAAATTTCTAAATTTTCTTCCTTTCAATGGTGACTGTTATCTATTAGTTTCGTTAAATTTGATTCATATTAATTATATTATCACCCTCAAATCTGACTTTAAATTTACATTTTGTTTGACCTATGTAATACGTATCACAAACGTTACTTGTATATTGTACAATAGATTTCTTAGACCGTTTAGAAATGTAACTATGTACACTGAGATCTTAGTTGTTAATGCGTGTTCTGGTGCATAGCTGCAGAGAAACTGTTGAACGTTTCCTTTCCTCAGAGGTAGGCAGCGGATTGACCTGGATACCTCGATTTAAGAATCAATGACATCACGCATTACATTCGGCAGGTTACACCTCCCCCCCCCCCTCCCCGGCTCTCATGTATACCTGTGTGTGTGTGATATTATCACATACCTTACGTAACACCCAGATCTTTATGGTTTCATTTTGTTTGTCCCGATTAACATTTTTAAAACTCATGACTGAAAAATTTTCTTATCCATATTTTAAAATATTAATTCTTGAAGGTATGTATTATTATGTTACTCTTGTGAGGTACATAAGATATTATTTATCTTAACCATGGAAACGTTACATATAAGTATGAAAAAATAGATACATAGAAAAAATTTCGAAAAATTTTTCAAACATTTTTCGTTTTATCAAAAAATGTCTCAAATAAAAGTTGTTAGCTAAAAAAGATAAAAGCAATTAAAGCAATTTTTGTTAAATAAATTTTTTCGAAGTATTTTTCTGTTGTTAAATATTCTCAAAAATCTTAAAATCGACACGAGTAAACTCCTATTTCTAG
This sequence comes from Liopterus haemorrhoidalis, assembly GCA_963971575.1. Lineage (NCBI taxonomy): Eukaryota > Metazoa > Arthropoda > Insecta > Coleoptera > Dytiscidae > Liopterus > Liopterus haemorrhoidalis. The sequence goes on along the minus strand of OZ020622.1, from coordinate 43,445,769 downwards.
TCAACCGAATTTTACCAAAAGTTGATCAACTCGTGCCATTGATATCAAAAGCTTTAATATGATGTTTCATAAAAATCCTTTTAGCCGAAATTGCTCTGCACGTGTACACAAACAGACGGAGGGATAGACAGACAGACAAACAGATAGACAGACGGACAGACAGACCGACAGACATCATGGTAAAAATAGTCAAAACGTTATGTAGGGAGCTCAATTCGTGGAGATCCATCGAAATCTCGAAATGTCAAAATCGGTATGATCACAATACCTTCCTTATATATGTTGGCGGTCGGTAAAAATATCCATTGTTTATGTTATTTTATACAATTTATATATGTTATAAATGCTCTTCATCCGGAGATAAACAAGTAAAAAGCAATAAAAAACGTGATTTTTGCCAAGAAAGTACTCGGAGGAGGAGGAGACGATCTAAAAATTCTATCATGTATAGTAATGTGTATTGTACAACAGCAATTTATCATGAGATTATTGGTTGAAAATGTTTTTTTGAGAAGACGGTGGGCAGAAATTTCATATGGGCTGGTTAAAAACCAATCTAGGGCCGAATAAACCCCGCGGGCTGTATGCTGGGCACCGCTAATGTTATCGAATGAAATCTCTTGAAGCTTATACACTGCCATATGACCGGGAATGTTGCAATAAAACGGAAATAGTTGGTCTTTTTCTCTGCTGGCCATCTTCACTTATTAAATACCTACAAGACCCTGAAATGTGTGAAAATTCATTTTATAAACATCTTTAAATACATATTTGTATTAAAACAGTGTTAAAGTGGTGAGTTAAGACATTGGTCGGATATAAAGAACAGGAAATCCTCGCTTGTCTCGAGGCGAGTATTTCCTGCAAGACGTTAACAATGTAGGCGTTGGCTGTTGGCTGGTCTCCATTCTTCAACTTTCAATGTGAAGGGGCTCTCATGATTAATGCCTTGGTCAGTGGAACGGAATCCTCATATTAACAGACTACATCAAATCAACCAAATCATTTTTTACAATATAGTCTAAGCTGTACTTGAACACCTATCAGGAAATGCTTTCGCCAATAATTCATTTATGCCCTTAACAGTATGTATAACCCCCCACAGATTATAAGTTTCTTATATAAGAACCAGTGATGGGATTCAATTTGCTCAATAACCGGTTCGCAAGGATATTTGTTTAAAAACACAAATTTTTCACAAAATTCAAAATCAGCACCTTAGAGGTAAACTGTATCAAGTCACATTTTTATCAGAAATGACATTTTAGTGCCAAGTGACTTAATACTTTATAGTCTGTCGATTGGAAAATAATTTGGAACTATAGCTCTAGCCAGTTTCAATATACGTTGCTTTAAAATTCGATCAACGCAAGGAAGTAAACAATCTTAAATCGTCTTTTCTGAGCTGTTTATCATTTGTGACTTAATACAATTTACCTCTGAGGTGCTGAAATAGTATATTTATTTAAATTAAACATTAAGATATGTAATTATTTTAAATATTGCCAAATAGCCCTCTGGTTTTCAGTCACTTCTACTTCCATTTTTGTTTTTACACGAGGATCCTCCGAACTGTTAGACCGGGAGCTCATGACATTTTTGGTCTCCGATTTCATACAGCATGCCTTTTGGAGGAGAGAATATTTACCCTGTGACAACAAAAAAGGGATGGTACTAAACCCCTGCACGCTTTCCGGTCATAGGGAAAATTGCATTTCCACTTGCACAAAATTTGTGTGTCTTTCTCTGATTTAATATTGCTTGCCCTTTTGTCAAAAGAAAGTTATAACAAATTTAAAGTCTTTTAATTATGGGCATGCTGTATGAAAACGCGGAAAATCATATTTTTTTATTACAAGATCACATGACCGTTTGAGCCCTTTGGGACCCTCCGAATCGCATGCATATATTTAAAAGACTTTAAATTTGTTATAACTTTCTTTTGACAAAAGGGCAAGCAATATTAAATCAGAGAAAAGCACAAAAATTTTGTGTTTAAGTGGAAATGCAATTTTCCCTATGACCGGAAAACGTGCAGGGGTTTAGTACCATCCCTTTTTTGTTGTCACAGGGTAAATATTCTCTCCTCCAAAAGGCATGCTGTATGAAATCGGAGACCAAATATGTCATGAGCTCCCGGTCTATACGAGCCCAACTGCTCCAAAAAAGGTCGAAAATTGGACTTGCAGATTGCGCTTTATTCGAGCCAGCCACGGTGCCCGCGTGCCCCAAATCATATTTAAACATTAATGGCATAAAATTACCTTTCCAATAAAGCCAATGTAATGGCCATTACCACGATTTTTATTTGGTTTATTTCATCTTAAAGTTCTATAGCTTTAAAAAAAAAAAACTCGTTATAAGCGTTACTTATATCGCATTTCTTAAAAGACTTTATAATCGTCTCTTCTTTTACAGCTTCCCATGATTTTTTCTAGGGTACATACTTCTGAAATTGTCGTTTTGTCAAACATCTTTTAGCCAAATATCTAATCAAGAATCATCTATCATTTTATGGACTCTGCTTGAATTTAAAAGTGCAGTTCTTTGGTGATTATCCTTTTATAAGATGTGTCTAATAAGTGTGGTGAAAGTTTAGAGAAAATGCATTTGAGAGTTACCTGAAGAGATAATAGAGCACGCTACAATGATCAGGAGCTGGTTGAGAAAATTTGTCTACCTGTGAATTCATTTACATTTTGTTTGACACAAGTTGGGTGTGTCACTTCGGTGACTGTTACATGAAATGCGGACAAACATTTTTTAAAACTTATTTTAAGGCGTGTGCCTTAAGTTACTTTCAAACAAATAATCAAAATATTTAAACTGCAGTATTAAAACGAGAAAATGCACTCGCAAGATTATGTCAATGACTTAATCATAAAGCCTTTTACCAATTTTCGGACGGACAGACAGACCGACAGACATGCTAAAAATAGTCAAAACGTTATGTAGGGACCTCAATTCGTGGAGATCCATCGAAATGTCAAAATCGGTATGATTACAATACCTCCAAAAATATGTACAATTACCACAAATATGTTTTTGACCATTTTCTTCTATTCTAAAAATTACTTATAGTTATTAAAATAAAATAACCTCTCTTGGACAATTGACAATTCAAAATTACACCAACATTTAATGAGGTGCCCTAATTATAATGCGTTCTTCATTTATATTAATTTAAAAATGAAACATTAAATAAATGTTGAAATACATTTTAATAAAAGTATTTTCCTCTTCATCTATTAGGAAATGTAAAAATGTCGTAGATGCGCGCGCATCTTGAAGCAATTATAATTCAGAGAGCAAAAATGGATGTGCCCCAATTACAAGAATGAATGACTCAAAAAATAAAACGTCGCATTTGCAACACTCTTTGATTGTGAAATATATTTCATAGTGTTGCTACACACTGTCACTAGATGGCCAACTGCTGCAAATATGCGAAGATTCTAACAAAACATCCGTTTGTAACAGATTTAATCAAATTGATTTTAGAAGTATATATCAAAACACTAGATGGATAACTGGTGCAAATATTCAAAGATTCCACCAGCAAAACATCTGTAATAGAATTGGTAAATTGGTTTTAGAAGTATATAACAAAACACTAGATGGATAACTGGTGCAAATATTCAAAGATTCCACCAGCAAAACATCTGTAATATATTTGGTAAATTGGTTTTAGAAGTATATAGCAAAACACTAGATGGATAACTGGTGCAAATATTCAATAATTCTACTAGTAAAACATTTGTAATAGATTTGGTAAATTGGTTTTAGAAGTATATAACAAATCACTAGATGGATAACTGGTGCAAATATTCAAAGATTCCACCAGCAAAACATCTGTAATTGATTTGGTAAATTGGTTTTGGAAGTATATAACAAAACACTAGATGGATAACTGGTGCAAATATTCAAAGATTCCACCAGTAAAACATCTGTAATAGATTTGGTAAATTGGTTTTAGAAGTATATAGCAAAACACTAGATGGATAACTGGTGCAAATATTCAATAATTCTACTAGTAAAACATTTGTAATAGATTTGGTAAATTGGTTTTAGAAGTATATAACAAATCACTAGATGGATAACTGGTGCAAATATTCAAAGATTCCACCAGCAAAACATCTGTAATTGATTTGGTAAATTGGTTTTGGAAGTATATAACAAAACACTAGATGGATAACTGGTGCAAATATTCAAAGATTCCACCAGTAAAACATCTGTAATAGATTTGGTAAATTGGTTTTGGAAGTATATAACAAAACACTAGATGGATAACTGGTGCAAATATTCAAAGATTCCACCAGTAAAACATCTGTAATAGATTTGGTAAATTGGTTTTAGAAGTATATAACAAAACACTAGATGGATAACTGGTGCAAATATTCAAAGATTCCACCAGCAAAACATCTGTAATATATTTGGTAAATTGGTTTTAGAAGTATATAACAAAACACTAGATGGATAACTGGTGCAAATATTCAAAGATTCCACCAGCAAAACATCTGTAATAGATTTGATAAATTGGTTTTAGAAGTATATAACAAAACAGTAGATGGATAACTGGTGCAAATATTCAAAGATTCTACCAAAACATCTGTAAAAGATTTGGTAAATTGGTTTTAGAAGTATATAACAAAACACTAGATGGATAACTGGTGCAAATATTCAAAGATTCCACCAGCAAAACATCTGTAATAGATTTGGTAAATTGGTTTTAGAAGTATATAACAAAACACTAGATGGATAACTGGTGCAAATATTCAAAGATTCCACCAGCAAAACATCTGTAATAGATTTGGTAAATTGGTTTTAGAAGTATATAACAAAACGCTAGATGGATAACTGGTGCAAATATTCAAAGATTCCCAGCAAAACATCTGTAATAGATTTGGTAAATTGGTTTTAGAACTGGTGCAAAATATTCGTTAAATGATTATTATTTCGCAACGCAGACCAGATTCATAATAATTCTTAGGTATACTGGAAACAATTTCGTAATTAGATTTGAGAACAATTAGATTCCTTAATGAGAATTGTCAATTTGGTAAAATATCGCACGCAATTTAAACAATTAGAGCATGTTAGTTACTTCATCTGCTCTTACAAAATTCGACACATTTTACTAAAAATTTGGCAACTGTTACTGTAGCAAGTCTGTTCCACGTATGTTGGCGCCGGAAAATGAAAAACTATCTATACTTTGTTCCACATATGTTCAAATAAATTACGGTTATGATGCAGTTTGTTTAAATGCGTTTATTTCTGTATTTTGAAATATTAGATCCAGTTTTATAATGTATCGTTGCTTCTAAAACCTATTTAACCAAATCTATTATAGATGGATGTTTTGCTGGATGAATTTTTGAATATATGCACCAGTTATCCATCTAGTGTTTTGTTATATACTTCTAAAACCAATTTACCAAATCTATTACAGATGTTTTGCTGGTGGAATTTTTGAATATTTGCACCGGTTATTCATCTAGTGTTTTGTTATATACTTCCAAAACCAATTTACCAAATCTATTACAGATGTTTTGCTGGTAGAATCTTTGAATATTTGCACCAGTTATCCATCTAGTGTTTTGTTATATACTTCTAAAACCAATTTACCAAATCTATTACAGATGTTTTGTTGGTGGAATCTTTGAATATTTGCACCAGTTATCCATCTAGTGTTTTGTTATATACTTCTTAAACCAATTTACCAAATCTATTACAGATGTTTTGCTGGTGGAATCTTTGAATATTTGCACCAGTTATCCATCTAGTGTTTTGTTATATACTTCTTAAACCAATTTACCAAATCTATTACAGATGTTTTGCTGGTGGAATCTTTGAATATTTGCACCAGTTATCCATCTAGTGATTTGTTATATACTTCTAAAACCAATTTACCAAATCTATTACAAATGTTTTACTAGTAGAATTATTGAATATTTGCACCAGTTATCCATCTAGTGTTTTGCTATATACTTCTAAAACCAATTTACCAAATCTATTACAGATGTTTTGCTGGTGGTATTTTTGAATATTTGCACCAGTTTTCCATCTAGTGCTTTGCTATATACTTCCAAAACCAATTTACCAAATCTATTACAGATATTTTGCTGGTGGTATTTTTGAATATTTGCACCAGTTTTCCATCTAGTGCTTTGCTATATACTTCCAAAACCAATTTACCAAATCTATTACAGAGTTTTTGCTGGTGGAATTTTTAAATATTAGCATCAGTTATCCATGTCGTGTTTTTTACTTGCCCGACCTTAATATATAAGGGGCAAGTATTGTAATCGCGAAAATTTTCGATGTCGAGATTTTGATCGATTACCACGTTTTATGGTCCAGGGAATCCAAAAAACCTATTTTCGAAGTGCCGTCCGTATGTGTGTGTGTCTGTATACACGATAACTCAAGAACAGTTCAACTTAGAGAGTTCGTTCTGGTACCAAAAAAATCTCCTATTAATTGGGAAGAAGCCTATTGTTGTTTTATGAAGATTCGAAACCGGAAACGGAAGTTATTAAACTTTAAAACTTTAAAAAATTCATAGCTAGTAAACCATGCCTTGAAAAAAAATTGTATAAAACATAATTTGATGTATTTTTGAAGGTTTACATACTTTTTTTTATATTATTATTTTTTTTTTTATGGGTGGGCAATTCTAGCGGAGGTCTACCTTCGCCACTGGTTTTTATATACTTCTAAAACCAATTTTACCAAATCTATTGTAGATAAATGTTTTGATATCATCATTTCAAATTACGTAAAAATATGTACGTTTTTCGCGAGTCTCGGACAGGCAGATTTTTTTGGGTATATCGTTTTATAATCATCTGAAATATGATGGATGTATTTAGCTGATAAAATATTTAAATATTTATGAAATAATTAACATAATATTGTTATTTGAAAATATATAAAACTTGATGAATACACGAAACCAGAAAATACAATGTAATTTTTTTTGTAGTATAACCTAAAAAAAGCGCATTATCTTGTCTCGCCAATCGGTGTTTTGCAGTGAGGTCGCGAGGTCACTTTCCCTCTCTGCTATGGCATGCAGGTCAGCGACGCCTGGCGTCGCTCGATACGGCTAGACGTGCAGCGTCCTTCCGTTCAACCCGAGATAGGGTCATGTCCCCGACTAGACGAACTTATGATCGTCTCGATACCCGACAATAACAAACATACACAAACGTCAACCACAAAAAACTTTATTACGAAATGGCGTGTAACAAACTTACACCACTATTATATAACTGATGCGCAGTTTTAGAAAATACCCTATCCAACAAAACAGGTGAACGATGGGTTTATCACTTAAATTGGATAGATTTGTCAGTAATTCCTAACTAAAACATACGAAGTTGGGTCCAGAGTAACGAGCCAGTCCTGTAATGTACCGCCTAACGTAATGCTTGCTTGAAATCTACGTACTATACACTTCCGGTGAATAATCCGAGAATGGATCATGCTACGACATGACCAAACAATTAATTTTAGTTAGAGGGTATTCTAAATACACAAGTATAGAGCGAATCAGTGCAGTCGCGTCACTGGAAACGTCACATGTTTTTGTGACGTCATGTTTAGTACGTCTACATAGCTTCCATTTAACGAATGTAATATTCGTACGCTGTCACTTGTATTGGAATGAAATGAAAATATGAGAATAAGAACAGAATAGAAACAAACTATTCTAATAGGCAAAATAGTCTTAAAAATCAGCTGTAGCCACCACAGGATAGACCGCCATCACAAGGTACTTGTATAAAATAGATTCTAGCAGCAGAGTAGAAATAACTTGGCCTAATATTTTCTAACAGAGATATTATTTATCATGACCATGGAAATGTTACATATAAGTATAAAAAAATAGATACTTGGAAAAAATTTCGAATTTTTTTTCGTTTTATCAAAAAATGTCTCAAATAAAAGTTGTTAGTTATTGCTTTTATAGCAAGTTTTGTTGAAAACATTTTTTCGAAATATTTTTCTGTTGTTAAATATTCGCAAAAATCTTATAATCGACACGAGTAAGCTCCCATTTCTACCAACCGATTTTTACAACTCGTGTTATTGATGTCAAAAGTTTCTCTGAACGTGTACACTTACAGACGGACGGCCAGACAGAAACACAGACAGACAGACGGACAGACAGACCGACAGACCGACAGACATCATGCTAAAGATAGTCAAAACGTTATGTAGGGACCTCAATTCGTGGAGATCCATCGAAATCTCGAAATGTCAAAATCGGTATGATCACAATACCTCCCTTATATATGTTGGCGGTCGGTAAAAAGGGTTGATGTGATCCAAAAATATGATCAATGAAAAAAAAATAGAAATACGTTGAATTTAACCTAAAAAGCTATGCACTACACACAATATCAAATGGAAATCTATAAGAAAATATATAACTAAAAACAAAACTGCTAAATAAACAACAAACTAAATAAAAAAGGTTTTTAGAAATTACTATAAGTTAGATATGTAAACACAAGTATCAAAATACATCAGAGCGTATTATAAAATGTCAAATGTAAACATGATAGCGATACCAATACAAATGTCCCTAATTTAAATAAACACTTTTAAAATTTGTAAATTTTCAAAATGACTATCGAACACAAACTATAGTCCGTTCAAAGGTGAGTATGCAGTACAGGACATATGAAGTAGTTCTTTTTCATACTCTCTAATGGGTTTACACAATGACGCTATCCTTGTCTTGCTTGTCGACGTTGCCAGCTCTAAAACGCGCTGATCTGTGAAGACGCAGTATTCTACAAATGGTCATTTGTTTTTGTTGAGTGTTATTTTGAGTTTTATAAGAGTTGATTTTTGAAAATCATACGAGTTTTTCGTAGTATTTTAATTGACAGATTAGACACTTTTACAACATTTGGCAACACCGCTCCCATTTGCCATAAGAGCAATACTGCATTCTCACCTTTGAACGGACTATAAATATATAATCAACTTTGTTTTTGTTCCCCAATGTCAAACAAAAAGTGTGTGGACAGTGATTTTCAACACCTCAAGAAGCTGTTGAAGCCTTCGAAAACTATAATTTTGAGATACCAACTTCAGAGTGGAAAAAATGTTTCGAGAATTGGTTTGAACGCATGCAAAAGTGTATAAATCTTAAAAGCGAATATTTTGAAAAGCAATAAAACAGTTTATTCCAAAAAAAAAATATTTCTTAGTTTTTGTAAAAACTTAAAAGGTACTCGTATGGCTATTTGCGTATTGTATACATTTTACTAAAATCGTTTTTTGAAAAATTTCCTTAATAATAACTTGATATTTATAACTGTTATTAAATAACATCGCAGTATTTTGAAAAACAATTTTTAATAAAAAATATAGCAAAAAGAATCGATAACCTTTTGATTTTTTGCAACAAATAATCTTAAAAACCTTCATATGGGGCGTTAAACTTAAATTATATAACTGAACTTGAAAAATTTCGTAAACAAAAAAAAAATACAAAAAAATATAAGTCGTGAGAGTGAGGGGGAGATATTAACTTTTACGTAAGAGAAAGAGAGATGGTATGTATGTCACTAGGACAGAATTTTCAAATAAAATGTCACATGGTCGTCCTTCACTTGTTGTGTCACGTGACAAAGATGGCTGACATTATAGTTTAAGGAAATATCTTAACAATTGAATATTTTGCAACATTGTTGGCTGGGATTTTGTATTTATATTTAGTTTTTACGTCATATATTTTAAAAAGAAGTCTTACTGCCAAGAAAAAATATTTTTTATGAAAATAACGGCCCACAGTAGTATAATTAAAGAACACAGCTTGGTTCTAGTACTGTCGCTTTTCCGGTTTTTCTTCCGGAGGTTCCGGTTTTTGTTACCAATCTCCGGACTTCAGTTTTAGTTCTAAAAGCGGTTTTTTTGGTTTAAGCTGCTACATTTTGAATTCTTGTAACTGTTAAAGATTAACATGAAACAAATTTTGACATATTGACAAGAAATTTTCACAAATTTCAGGATTTTGTAGGTATTTGACAAGTGTAAAAATTAAAAATATAATACATTTTTTCATATTTTACATGAAAACATACAAAATCAAAAAAATAAATGCAGGCTATTCAGTGACGGCGCTAGCTGGCAGTCCCCCCAAAATGTGCTCTGTCCCCCAGTTGCCCCTCCCAGAATTGCTTGGAGAAAAAGTAATTTTTGAAGTGAAGACCTTTTTTTTAGGTTATCACTTCTATTTTCATGTGTAAACTATATAAAAAAAAATTAAATATTTTCAGCCCCCCCCCAAATTTTACTCAAAAATTTCTTGCCCCCCCCCAGATTTTAAGAGCTAGCGCCGTCAGAGAGTGTTTAATTGTTTAGGCGGAACTAAATGGGAATTTCGTTCTTTTAGATTGTCATTAGAAGGGCCTTTGCTTGGGTTATTTCATTTTTGACGTTGACATTTAAAAATCCAATAGTGAAACCATGGAAACGAATGACATATGTCAAAAATAAAATACTTATTTTAATGGCAAATAATAAATAAATAGGAAATTTGTATTAAGAATGACACAAAAAATCAAAATATAAAGAAAATAACATTTTAAAATGATATTAACCTTAACCAAAAAATTTTTATTGTAAGTATGATTTACAAAGCTTAAACAAAACGGCCATAAATGGGAAATTTTTACTAAGAAATACACAAAAAATCTAAATGTACAGACTATTCCAAAAGATTAGGCGGAAATAAATGGAAATTTCCGAAAAGGGATCTTGCTTGGGTTATTTCATGTTTCAGATTTGGTATGTGAAAATTTAAAATTCTAACAGTGGAAACATGGAAACGAATGAAATATGTCAAAAATTTTAATAAATTTTTTCATATTTTGAAGAGAAAAAAATAAATAAATGGGAAATTTTTATTAAAATGCAATGAAAACGACATATTATAATGACAATCAATTTAATCTAGAATTTGCATGTGAGTATGATTTACAAAGCTTAAACAAAATGACCAAAAGTCTGAATTAATAGAAGAAAATTACTAGATTTCAAAATCTACAGTCTGTTTCAAACGGTTAGGCGGAACTAAATGGGAATTTCGTTCTTTTAGGTTGTCACGAGAAGGGACCTTGCTTGGGTAATTTCATTTTTTACGTTGGAATGTCAAAACTTAAAATTCCAACAATGAAACCATAGAAACGAATAACATTAAATTATTTTTTTACATATTTTAATAAAAAAATAAATAAATAAATGGGAAATTTGTATTAAGAAAGACAGAAAAAATCAAAATATAAAGAAAATGACATTTTAAAATGATATTAACCTTAACAAAAAAATGTTTATTGTAAGTATGATTTACAAAGCTTAAACAAAACGGCCGAAAAGCACGATTTAAACGATAAAAGTAACTAGACTGCAAAATCTAGTTCCGCCTAACCATTTGGAACAGACTTTAGTTCCGCCTAAAATGGAATAGCCTGTACCTTGTTTCTTTGGTTTGGGCGGAACTAGATTTCCAATTCTAGTAACTTTTACAAATTAAGTTAGGATTTGATCATTTTATTTAGTAAAAGCTCACTTCAAATCATAGAAAGTGAGTATGACAACTTACAAAAATGAAAATTCCAGTTAGTTCCGCCTAAATGTTTAGAATAACCTATAGTTCTGCTTAAAAGTTTTGAAACGCTTATAATAAATAATTTACAAGTACTCTTTTATTCATTGTAAATTTGGTTCAGCGTTAAACCAATCATAAGCAAGGTCAAACAGCTTTTATCACTTTATACAATGCATTCTTAATATAATTGAACTATAAATTTGACAGTTGCATAGTTCTATTAACCGGCGCTAGAGGTGTTGTCGCTTGGCGCTAAATTCAAACCTCTATAAACTAGGTCATATGTTTAAATTCATGATATTAAATCTAAATGAGTTAGCATATAAAAACTAAATACAAAACACGCGTATTCTCTGTGGATATGATGCAAGTTATGATGTAATATGATGACGTTGAATCTAGTTGGACTAGACTCATAGACAAGCCGGTGCAAGTGGAGGGGGCACGGCACTAGGCTAATAGAGAGTTTGTATCTAGCTAGGTGAATCCAACTAGGTCAAGGAATACTTTCCCTTCCGGTCGCTAGTCAAGCGCTTTGACACTACGCGGCGCTACCTGTCAAGCAAAATGCGCGCGCAATTCAAATTACAATCAACATATTATTTAAATTAAATAAATATAACTAATAATGTATTTTTAATTGCAAAAGATTATACTACTAGAATTACACTCATAAATGATACCTGTCACATATCTATTAACTAAAATTTTAGTTATTAGTTACTTATATAGTTATTAGTTACTTGTAAGTGACAATCAAAAGTGAACAACTCATAACCTATAGTCCACTAATTTAAGAACTCTGTACGTAGCATTCGTTTTTATACATTTAAAGAAGAAAAATTGACAATGCCTTAGGTACTATTTAAATTTAAAACGGACAGACATACAATTTATTCAACACTCTAAAAAAAGTAGTGTTAAAGGGACTTTATGGTACACTAACAAATGAACTTTTAGTGTACTATGAAATCCCTCGCTTTTCATGTTAATTATTTAGACTTCTTTTTTGGTTAAATTTAGTATGAAGTTTATAGAACATACCATATTATTTTTGAAGATCGGCATAAAACAATTATCCCGTATAAGTATAATCACATTGTTAAACTACAAAAGAACTAGGGTTCATGTTTACAACAACGTTGTAAACAGTCAACGGTCAATTGCGCAAGGATGTTTTTTTTTGTTAATCCTTTAAGTAAGATGCGTAATGTGAGAAACTAATCCCTACGGCTATGGGTTGACACGCCTAGTTATATCACTTCTATTGTAATTTTATGAGTTCCCTAACTTTTATTAATTTATTGCGATCTTCAAAACTAATATGGTACAGACTTTACTTACATACTGGTTAAATTATAGTGTTAGAAAATAAATAATGTTAAAGTAGTATTAATTTTAACCAGGGCTTCGAACCGTTATTTTTTTCGTTTCGGTTTTCGTACCGGTTCAATTAAAAAAATATATATCGGTTCGGTTCCGGTTTTCGTTCCGGCAAAAATAACGGTTTTTTTCGGTTTTCGGTTCAGTTCCGGTTCGAAGCCCTGATTTTAACACTGAAAAAGTAATATTTCATAAAAATATCACTATCTGAATAAATGAAGATTTACACGGTGATTTGGTTAAAAATAATGAATTTTTTTATGTGAAAATTCTAACATTAAAATTCTAACCAAACTGAGAATGAACTTTTACACTTATGACGTTTTTGCTGTTTCGCATATCTATTATAAACGAGGCTCTATTCATCTCGTCGATATTGCTTCCTCTAGTCCAACTCACCTTCTTCTAGGTCTTCCTCCTTTGCTCCTTCTCTCTGGTATCCAAGTTAGTATCCTTTTCAACCATCCATTTTGTTCATTCTATTTGCGTCACCGAACCAGATTAGTGGTTTCGATCGTGTCGATTATATTTTTTTGCATTTTTGCTGTTTTTCTAATTATGTCATTTCTTATTCTGTCCAGTTTTGATTTTCTACAACTCCTTCGTTAGAAATCCATTTCCTTAGCTAGTAATGTATTTCTGTTTCTGCTATTGATGCAACTAACATATATGTATAGTTAATTAAAATTTTGAATGAACGTTTACACTTATGAATTTTCTGCTGTGTAATGGCCCGGTTACACGATGCCAGTAACTTGTGCAAGTACTGGCACAAGTACTTGTGCCAGTACTTGTACAAGTCGTTTTGTCGTTTACACGTATTCCAGTATCTTATTTAAGTAACCTTGCAAAGAACCCGAAACACACTGCAAAATGTAGATGCTTCCAAATATTTTTTATGCGTAAAACCGTCTTTTTAACGCGCCAATTTTCGATGTTTAACCTAATTTTATGTATTTTATGCGTACGTCTTTCTAAACAAAAATGAATCGGCGCCAAAAACTACATTTATTAAAAAAAGGTGTGAAAAAGTTTGTTTTTGTAACCGCGAAAATACATCAGCTGTTCATGGCGGCCATTTTTAAGTTACTGGCACGGCTACTTGTGCCAGTAAATAGGAACGGCTCCTATTCACTTGACTTGCATGAGATACTTGTGCCAGTACTGGCACCAGTACTGCATGTACGTTTACACGATGCCAGTGACTGGTGCAAGTACTTACTGGTGCAAGTTACTTGCATCGTGTAACTGAGCCATAAGTGTTTCTGTGTACTTTGACTAAAGTATTTGTTTGTTACAGTAGACACAACAGAGTTACCGTACAGTGGTATGTCTGGATCGCCGTCTCCTCCGCCGAAGCCGCGGCTCGAGTTACCCGGGAGTCACAAGGCCCTGCTGCACGGCATCCTCAGCGGCCAACACTCGGCCCTTGGGCACACACATCAGCTCATCACCGCGCACAGGACCAATGTCTACACAACAAACAACACAGGTTAGATCAAGATATCCTTTAAAAAACATCCTAATAACTCAACTGTACAACGGTTGCTTCTTATATTTCGGAATTGCCCTAAACTAGTGCTGACATCTGGTAACTGACGCTTTTACCGTAAAGTTTGACAGTTTTAACTGTATAAGTAATCAGAACGTTTTGACGTACGAGCGCTATTTGTGTTGTTTACAGTAACTTGAAAAAATCAGATGTGGCCACCACAGGACAAATACATACTAGCCGACCGGCGTAGCGTAGTGGTAACACATGTGCTCTGCGTTACGAAGGTCTCGGGTTCGAATCACATTGAGGCATGTAAATGTTCTGAAATAAAAATTGTCCTGGCTAATTGCCACAGCAGTAAAAGGCCATTAAATTTAATAAAAAATACATTCTAACAGCAGAGTAGTTATTATTGTAAAAGACAATAACGTTTTATATTACGTTGACAATTTCATAATGGGTATTTATAATTTACGATAACCATGGAGACGTACCTGCATACATACAAAAAAAGTCTCAAATAAAAGTTGTTAGTTATTGCTTTTATAGCAACTTTTGTTAAATATTTTTTTTTCGAAATATTTCTAGTTGTGAAATATTCGCAAAAATCTTAAAACCGACACGAGTAAACTCCCCTTTCTAGTTAACCGATTTTAACCAAAAATCAACTCGTGCCATTGATGTCAAAAGCTTAAATATGAAGTTTCATAAAAATCCTTTTAGCTGAATTTGCTCTGTACGTGTACACAGACCGACAGACAGACAGAAGAACAGACAGACAGACAGACAGACCGACAGCATAATGCTAAAAATAGTCAAAACATTATGTAGGGACCTCAGTTCGTGGAGATCCATCGAAATCTCGAAATTTCAAAATCGGTTTGATGACAATACCTCCCTTATATATGTTGGCGGTCTGTAAAAATACATCTCGGCTAAAAATGGAATTAAATCGTGAACATTTTCGAGCGATTATTTTTTACAACTTTCGACGTGGATTAACCCAACAACAGTGCATCGATGAACTTAATTCGACTTTTGGCGATGAAGCACCATCAAGGACTACTGTTTATCGATGGTTTACCGACTTCAATCGTGGCTGTAATTCGTTTAAGGACGAATTTCGTGAAGGTTGTCCAAAATCAGTTGTTCCGGAAAACATTGATGCTGTGCGTGAACTGATACAGCAAGATCGTCATGTGACATATCGTGAGATTGAGGTATCCTTGGGTATTAGTGGGACTAGCATATATTCACTATTGCATGAACATTTGGCTGTCAAAAAGATTTGTTCGCGGTGAATCCCACATAATTTGGCAATCGCAGTGGAAAAAGCCTCAATAGGAGTAGAAAAAGTGCTTCGAAAATTGGTACAAATACATGAAACCAAATTTTTTGTTTTTGTTTTTTTTTTTTTTTTTGCAGAATTGATGAATTTTGACTTACAAATTCAGTTCCAAAAACCTCTAATTGGTAACGTTTTTAAGTAATACGTAATTTTTGAAAATTCAACTTTTTCGTTGCTGTTTTATGTCAATAACATCATAATTCTTCGTCGGAGACCAAAATAAATGCCATGTTCTTCTAAAACATGTCTGCCTACACAATATTCAAGGAAAAAAAAAATTTTTTTTTTTTGTTTTTCTGGCCGAATTGACGAATTTTTCCTTACAGATTCAGTTCTTCTATCCGAAAACCTCTAACTAGTAACGTTTTGAAGTAATACGTGCAAAAGTGTATTGATCTTCATGGAGAATATTTTGAAAAACAATAAAGCCACTTTTGTTGATAAATAATTGTTTTTGATCTCAAATCCCGAAATATAAAAGGCAAGCTTCGTAGATATGGTTAGGGAAAAAAAAAAAATTTCATAGGCTTCGTAATTTTGAGACGATTATAGAAAAAAAAAAAAAAAAAAAACGGTGACTAAATATCTAATATCTATAGTAAAGATTTAAGAAATCCTGATGTGCGTAACAGCTGAAAATTTAAACTTATCCGTTAAGAACAAATATTAGCTATTTGCAACTTTTTACAGACAAAGTCTATAAAAATCCAAACAAGTTCAACGGTTCTATCAATAAAAATGATCCCGTATTTTCATGAACCCCTTTGAAAACTGGACAAGAATTTCGTCCCAAAAATTCAAACAAGTTTCTGAGAGGAAATGGCGCTTATGAACATTTTATATCCGGTTCTAGTGACCCGATATGAATGAGAAGATGAATA
Organism: Liopterus haemorrhoidalis; assembly: GCA_963971575.1. Taxonomy (NCBI): domain Eukaryota; kingdom Metazoa; phylum Arthropoda; class Insecta; order Coleoptera; family Dytiscidae; genus Liopterus; species Liopterus haemorrhoidalis. Next base: position 43,429,030 of record OZ020622.1, on the reverse strand, counting down.
ACACATGACAGTTCATGGGAATGGACGATGGCCAGTCGCTTTACTGACCACTCGCCACTGGTCTCTGTCACTCGCCACTAGCCACTGGCCACTGGACAACTGACCACTGCCCGTTTAATAGGATGACCGTCCGGTAAAGGGTCATAACCGGTAACACATCGCGTTTAAAGCTTAACAAATGTAGAAAAGATATCCTAAAAATTTAAATTTTCTTCATATCAAAACGAATTACAGGCTGAAACAACAATAATGTTCACCTCGATTATTTCCTTAACGCTACGTACAACCCCTAGAGATTATTAGTTTCTTGTACAAAACTAACAATCTGAAATAAAATTAGTGACAATCTATACATCATATTTTGCACAGAATTTCTCTCTAATTCTCTCTAATAGGATATTTTTGACTGTAGAAAAAATTATTGTAAAAATGTTATTGCTCAATAACTTAATAATAGGTATCACACAACAATGAACTGTAATTTTTTAAATATATTTGTGGGTTTCAAATAATTTTTATATTTATATAGTTTTATGTATAGACCGGGAGCTCATGACATTTTTGGTCTCCGATTTCATACAGCATGCCTTTTGGAGGAGAGAATATTTACCCTGTGACAACAAAAAAGGGATGGTACTAAACCCCTGCACGCTTTCCGGTCATAGGGAAATTGCATTTCCACTTGCACAAAATTTTTGTGTTTTTCTCTGATTTAATATTGCTTGCCCTTTTGTCAAAAGAAAGTTATAACAAATTTAAAGTCTTTTAATTATAGGCATGCTGTATGAAAACGCGGAAAATCATATTTTTTATTACAAGATCACATGACCGTTTGAGCCCTTTGGGACCCTTCGAATCGCATGCATATATTTAAAAGACTTTAAATTTGTTATAACTTTCTTTTGACAAAAGGGCAAGCAATATTAAATCAGAGAAAAACACAAAAATTTTGTGCAAGTGGAAATGCAATTTTCCCTATGACTGGAAAGCGTGCAGGGGTTTAGTACCATCCCTTTTTTGTTGTCACAGGGTAAATATTCTCTCCTCCAAAAGGCATGCTGTATGAAATCGGAGACCAAAAACTGTCATGAGCTCCCGGTCTAGTAGAAATGTTCAAATAATACAACATTTTTTTCGACATGATTATAGTTTAGAGCCTTCGTCGAAAAATATTATACTTGATCATAATGAAATGCCACTTGGTATAAGTATTCTTTACATAAAATAAATCATTTTTATCCGCAGCATCTATATTAAGAACCACGGCAGAATCGAGATGGCGGCAAAAGTAGATTACCAAGTACAATAACTATAAGTAATTTTCACAATAGAATAAATTATCTCGAAACATATTTGTAGAATGGAGCTTTAGCTACAATTTGCCGCCTGGTACACAAATATGCGTCCAATGGTTTACAAATGGTTGGCGTTATAACGTAATTTGTTTATTTACAATTACATGACAGTTCTTTTTACAATTAAAAATATCCTATTAGATAGATAAAAATTCTCTGAAAATTTTTATTTATAGATTGTTACTAATTTTATTTCAGGTTGTTAGTTTTGTATAAAAAACTGTACGGTTGTGCGTACCCAGCAAACATTCAACTAACGGGCGAATGCCGGCAAACTGCTTTTATGCTGGTAAATTACTGACACCAAAAGTAAGTGCAACGCCAGTATTAATAATGTACCTCACATTTGTATTTCGCATTCCGCCTATACGAAGTACTTTACCAGCATTTTATAAGCACTCTTCTTCACTCATTCTTTTTACTTAAAACCATCAGAAATAAATCTTGCAACTAATGCGATTATTTTGCACTTTACCGTTGCTGGGCCGGCAACTGATACATCAATGGGCCAGTAACGGCCACGGGGACACCGGGGTACTGGCCCATTACTTTCAATGCCGGGGAGTATGTGCTTTACCAGTACTGGCCCGTATAAAAATGTTTGCTGGGTACCCTTAATGAAAAGAGTTATAAGAATGTTCAAATAAAAACTATTTGGGGTAATGGGGGTCAGACGATAACCGTATCAAAAATATTTTTGCATTTGTTTTGCAAATGTTATGTCAGTAAATAACTTTTATTTAAATTACACTACATATATTATTTTACATATTATTATAGAACTTTTTTCTCTATTCAACGGTGTAAAACTTGTATATCCTTACATAACAATTTTTTTGAGAAAATCGCATTTTGGGGCCTTCTAAATGACTACTTATTTGTTGGTAAATAATGGAAACAAATGCATGCAATTATTTCAATAGGTAGATTACTGTTATGAGTTACTAATCACATATTATTTTTTTAAAAATCATACCAAATTACGCCAAAAAACATCTAGCCGTTTTTGCGTGAATCTCGGACAGACAGACAAAAATACCATGTGTTCAAAAAGAAATTGCATAAGGGTTGGCTTTGGAAAAATAAAATAATGTGTACTGCAAGCTTTAACTGTCAATTAATTTACTGTCATCACTGTTGTTGTCATAAGTTTCTATTGAAAATTCAATTATACTCTATCTCAGAAAGACAGAGTAATAAAATTTATTATTTGTAAAAAGTTATTGTTTTTTCACACAGAAGCGGCAAAACAAAAGCGACAAAATATGAATAGCTCGAAATATTGTTAAAAACAACCGAGTGTGCCGCACATCTTATATGGGAATACGAACTAGGGTTAAACACAATAGATCATAAAAATTTGAACCTAAAATTTTGAGAAAAAATATGGTCACAGGGGTGTGTTTAATGATATGATAAATATGGTCACAGGCGTGCGTTTAATAAAATGATAAATAGTAATATAAAAATACACAAAACCAATTTAAACGTGTTTAAAATGTGCACGCCACTGGTAACTGCCTGACAAAATGATTTATTACTATCACTCTTTCTGAGAGTGTAAGACTTAAGTCTTAATAACAGCCTTGATGCATAAAGAGTTATTTTAGTGGATATTGTCTTATAATCATCTAAAGTGTGGAAACCAAATATGAGGCAGAAAAAATTAAATAACAGATAAAGCCTTCAATTTTATTAATATAGATGTAGATTTACAAATACAGAGATTTACGTAAATAGTACAGAATCCTGTTAATATTGGAATTTTTCTTTCATAATATCATTTTGTCATCTCCTTGCAAAAGGGCTGTAAACTTACCAACATAATTGCAATTTTACCCTATTCAGAAATTCAGTAAAAGTTTCATTATTCCTCAAAAATGTCCATTCATTGACAAACACTTTCCCTGGCACGGGCCAAATGTAATGTGACATAACATCTGGATAAACAAAGTCCTGATTCGTTCGGCAGAAAAATACATTTTAACCCAAAACACCTCCTGCTGGGATACTTCAATCAATGGATTATGATCTTTATTGTTATTGATAGATCATATTTCTAGAAAAATAACCCAAAAAGGGTATAAAAGGGTGAAAAGGGTTCGAAAATATTTGTCTAAAAGTGCAGATTGCGTATATTTTGCGAGGTATTATGCAGTTTTTGTAAACAAGTACATCTGCCATATGTAACACGTGGCTTTAGACGCATATTGTCAATAGTTGTCAAAAGTAACATTTTGGTATACATGACCCTCACAATAAACCTATAGCAAGTCGCTTAATCAATGTTGTTCGTCATATTACGTCATAATTGAAACCACAAATTTAGTGGCGATTTTTACCGACCGCCAACATATATAAGGGAGGTATTGTGATCATACCAATTTTGACATTTCGAGATTTCGATGGATCTCCACGAATTGCGGTCCCTACATAACGTTTTGACTATTTGTAGCATGATGTCTGTCGGTCTATCTGACTGTCTGTCTGTCTGTCTGTCTGTCTGTCTGTCTGTCTGTCTGTCTGTCTGTCTGTCTGTCTGTCTGTGTGTCGGTCTGTCTGTCGTTCCGTGTACACGTGCAGAGCAAATTCGACTAAAAAGATTTTTATGAAACTTCATATTTAAGCTTTTGACATCAATGGCACGAGTTGATCAACTTTTGGTAAAAATCGGTTGACTAGAAATAGGAACAGCATAAATTAAACAAGTACTTTGTGATGGCGGTCGATCCTGTGGTGGCCACAGCTGTTTTTTTTACCGATCGCCATATATAAGGGAGGTATTGTGATCATACCGATTTTGACATTTCGAGATTTCGATGGATCTCCACGAACTGAGGTCCCTACATAACGTTTTGACTATTTTTAGCATGATGTCTGTCTATCCGTCTGTCTGGCGGTCTGCCTGTCTGTCTGTCCGTTCATCTGTCTGTGTACATGTGCAGAGCAAATTCGGCTAAAAGGATTTCTGGAAACATCATATTTAAGCTTTTGACATCAATGGCACGAGTTGATTAACTTTTGGTAAAAATCGGTTGACTTGAAATGGGAGTTTACTCGTGTCGATTGTAAGATTTTTGCGAATATTTAACAAAAGAAAAATATTTAGAAAAAATTGAAGTTGCTATAAAAGCAATAACTAACAACTTTTACTTGAGACATTTTTTGATAAAACGAAAAAAAATTAAAAAATTTAAGTATCTATTTTTTCAAACTCATATGTAACTTTACCATGGTCATGATAAATAATATCTCTGTTAGAAAATATTAGGCCAAGTTATTTCTACTCTTCTGCTAGAATGTATTTTATGCAATACTTTGTACGGTCGGTCCTGTGGTGGCCGCAGCTGATTTTTTTTTAGTCGCTTAGTTATTAAATAAATATACTAATTTTTATTAAATAAATATTCTGTGCACACCAGTCGTGCAGAAAGTGGTTACACATTTTAATTTCTGTTTAATTTACACTAATTTAACTGATAAGTCAGATATATCCCAACATTATTATGTGGAAAAATATTTAAAAAAATAGATCTGCCTTAATTTGGATATCTAAATAGGCTGATACATGTCTAATATGATCTTATACCGGGTGAACTATTTAAGGAGCAGCATACATGTTTCACTATAATGTTAATGAAGTGAGTTATTTCAAAAGCAACATAGCCATAAAACAAATGCTTATCGTATCCATAGAAAAGACAAAATATTATTTTTTTAAATATTTTTTGGACTTAGCTCTAAGGACATTATTATTTTTGTTTGTATGTAAATATAAACAAACTAATAAAAATTCATTTATTGTTTCTAATTTACTATTTTTTAGCCGTCTAGGAACTTTATCATGTCAAATAACTTTTATATCTAATCATCATTGCATATCTGTTGCCATGGATATGAGCTTGCTTTCATGATTTGTTATGTCTCAAATGAAATAACTCACTTCATTAACATTATATGTGAAACATGTATGTTACTCCTTAAATAATTCAACCGGTATATTATATATACCAACGATGACCCTTTTAAATTCTATCGCGTCCCAATTTTGAGTCGTGAATTACAAAATTTATAAACCCCAAGCTTAACACAACTATGTATGTATGATATTATCTGATAATCTTCATCTCAGGCTATCACTTACAAATAAAAAACAACCCTTTAAAGGGATAATTAGTGAGGTAACATCTTTAAAAGAAACGTGTTGGTAGCTGGTTATGTTTTTGGCGAAAGTATTAAGCGAGGTGTCGTTCAGGTAGTCGACACAATACCTTTATCTCGGGTACAATACGATTTGCGGATTAGTTAACCCAAGATAGAGGCCGCCGCGTAAACAATGTAACTTAATACCCCGCCCAGGGCTGGACCTTAAACTGCTCTCTCTACTCCACGTCATTGTCTCATAACCGGAAATAAATGGAACACCATATCATTAATCCTAACAATATATTATAACTAAAGGGTGTAAAGGGAAATGACCGATGGTCTTCAGGCTGTAGTCAACAGTTGCAAAACTATTATAAGTATTTCCAAAATTAAATGGCCACTCTCACCTACTGATTCCAATAATGACAGATAGTACAAGGTGTCTCAAAAGAAATTTTATATTTAGTGGATCGATTAAAAAAAAAGTAAGCCGTATATAGAAAAAATGTTTATTAATTATTAAAATACACTTTTTGGAGATTTATTTCTTAAAAATAATATCGTCTAAATGTAGACCCTCGCGTTCTCGGCACTCATTTAATCGAACAGTAAAATTACTTATGACGTCTCGGCAGGTGGACTCAGGGATGGCTGCCATTTCGTGACGGATATTTTCTTTCAAATGCGCCAGTGAAGTCGGTTTATTGGCGTAAACTTTAGATTTAAGATAACCCCATAGGAAAAAGTCCATAGGGGTTAAATCTGGACTGCGTGGAGGCCAATTTATGTCACCTCTCCAGGAGATCAATTTGCCTGAGAAAATTTCACGAACACGTGGCAGAGACATATTGGACGTGTGTGAAGTTGCTCCGTCCTGTTGGAACCATGTTCTTTGGTTATAGCCAGGAAAGTTTTGCAGTTCAGGTACCAAGAAGTTGTCTAACATCTCCACATAACGCTCTGAATTCACTGTAACTGCACGCCCCCTTTCGTCTTCAAAAAAGTAAGGGCCGATAATTCCTCGCGCCGACATCGCAGCCCATACGGTCACTTTAGGCGAATGTAGGGGTTTCTGATGTTTGCGTTTCGGATTCGTTGCACTCCAGTAGCGGCAGTTCTGCTTATTTACGTGGCCATTAAGATGAAAATGAGCTTCATCCGAAAACAAAATTTTGGTAAACGTTGAAAATCGCTCAATCTCCTGATTTACGAAATCAAGCCTCTGACTGGCATCTTGGGGCTTTAATTCTTGCACCAATTGAATTTTGTAGAGGTGCAGCTTTAGGTCTTTGTGCATAATGCGATGTAATGATGATCTATGCACATTTCAAGCACTTGCGCGCTTCCGAATTGAAAGGTTCGGGTCTTCACGAACAGACTGATTAACATTCTCCACGTTTTCTACCGTTCTTGATATCCTAGGCCGCCCGGATTTTGATTTATCGAGCGTTGTACCAGTCTCTTCAAACTTTTTAACTCAATGTCGAATGAGAAGAATGCTTGGCGCATCATTTAAGTGGCGAAAACCTCGAATACTGCAGAATTTTCTACGCGCTACAGTCGCCGAATCACCGTTTTTGTAAAACTCTCGCACGCATAACGCGCGGTCTGCTCCCGAGAAACGCTTTATAGCGACTGAATTCCCAAGAGCCAGGCTACCGATTGACATAACCCCCGCGCCCCTCGGATACGTTTCGTTCACGCAGTAAGCTAAATAAATATAAAATTTCTATTGAGACACCTTGTATAACCATTATACCTGCTGAGTTTATGGTTCTGTTAAAAATAGTTGCCAGAACCGTAATAATTATTTAAAATAAACGTGTTTTCTTATATGCTATTTAGAATGAACTGTATATAATCACATGTATTCCTTCACATTTTTATCAGGCTTAGGACTGGCTATATTTAAATTATAATTATAGGCATGTTTAAAAATCGTTTTGTTTTAGTCTTTATAGTTTATATTATATACTTCAAATTTGCACAAACAAAAATTTTAGAGAGTTGAAATTTGGCATGCTTATACAACTCTTTGACTGGCACATAGGAAAAATACTAAAACATCTAAAAAGCATATCCCCCTAAAAATATAAACAAATATGTGCTTATCGAAAAAAATATATTTTTTTAAATTCTGAGTAGGGTATCAAATGAAAGCCCTTATTAGTAAGTGGATTAACGATCAAAATTTTATTTTTGCAAAATGAATTATTTTCAGGCGATTTTTGCCAAAATTATGCAAAAAATTTTTTGTGCCACACCCCCTGTAGCCCAGATGGTTTAAACTAAAAATCTGAAAAAATTCTAAGTAATGTACATTGGTGTGAACCGGAATAGCACAACAGGAATTTTTGATCAGATTATGTTTTCGGAAAATAACGTATTTTTTGTGTTTTTAACTAAAATATATTAAATATTTAATCCGCTATTTAACACAGTAAACAAATGAACGTCCGTAGTCCAGTGGTAACGTTCTCGCTTCGTAAGTTGTAAACCACTGTTCAATTCCCGTCAATTTTTATTTTTTTTTGCATTTTTATTTTGTTTAAATTATTTTGTCGAAATTCTAGTTATATTTTGGCAAATGTTGCATTAAATTTTTAAAAGCGTAAATTTAATAACCTGTGGGAAGTGTTGAAATTATAATTTAATCCTGTTTGAATGTATACGAAATCAGAGGGCCGGGCTTATGATTTAAGCAACCAATGGAAGCCATAGGCGCAATTTTCAAAATCTTAATGAACCTTTCTATATAAAAAAAATACTGCACATATTTAGAAACTTAAATAATGGTATTAGGCATTCGAATTAAAATTCATTAAAAAATATTTTGAGATATAGTCTGTTCCAAACGGTTAAGCGGAACTAGATTTTGCAATCTAGTTACTTTCATCGTTTAAATCGTGCCTTTCGGCCGTTTTGTTTAAGCTTTGTAAATCATACTTACAATAAACATTTTTTGGTTAAGGTTAATATCATTTTAAAATGTCATTTTCTTTATATTTTGATTTTTTGTGTCATTCTTAATACAAATTTCCCATTTATTTATTTTTTTGTCATTAAAATATCTAAAAAAAATATTTAATTTTGACATATGTCATTCGTTTCCATGGTTTCATTGTTGGAATTTTAAATTTTGACATCCAACGTGAAAAATGAAATAACCCAAGCAAGGTCCCTTCTCGTGGCAACCTAAAAGAAAATTCCCATTTAGTTCCGCTTAACCGTTTGGAACAGACTGTAAAATTTGTTGTGGCATCCCAAATAATCATCATTCAGTTACTTAATACCTACGAAATCCTGAAATGTGTGAAAATTCACACTTCACATCAATTTTTTATTAAAGAAATATGCCCATTGGTTTTTATATAAAATAATTGTCGTATAGAAAGGCACAATAGGATCTTGCCAAAATATTCTAACGGACTAAGTTTGAACCCTATCTTGTCCTACACCTTCCTGTCATATTAGTCATGGTAGTAACGTCCCTTCGGCGCGCTGGGGGTCAAAACAACCCTTCCACAACCTGTTCCATCCCTTAGATGTCCGGCTTGACCTGCTGACCCCACAGAGCATTAATCATATCTCATATAACAGAAGGTCATCTCAAGGGTCATTACAACTGCCCAGTATATACCTTCAACAACAGACCAGCACAAACACTGGACAACACACTCTGGTCATTCGGTAGGGAATGTTTGTTTGGTCACTTGGATCTTCTTAGATTATGATGTAAAGTTTTCGGTTAAGGAAGACCCTTTGGACAGTACTACCAACGTGAGAAACTTGGCGAATTTAATGCAATGATTTTAAGAAGGGATTATTTAAATATTATTTTGATGTATAATGGTCAACGCCATTTCTGGTATTTCTTATAACGAACTTTTTTTTTTAAAGGACAACAACACTTGACCGTTTATTTTGATCAAAAAGAGGGCGCTTTTCATTACTTAAAAACGTAGAAATTATACGGGAATACCTTTTGATGCAACAAGTACAGAATTGGGCACTATGAATGTGAATTTTAGAAATCGCGACGAAGACGAATTCTGTAAATCATGAGTATAAAGCTATAGTATTTGCAAAATGAAATGGCCACCATCACTTATTGATTCCAATAATGGATGATAGTATAACCAATATACCCGCTGCGTTTATAGTTTTGTTAATAACAGCTTCCAGGACTGGAATAATTATTTAAAATACACGTGTTTTCTTATATGCTATTTAGAATGAACTGTATACACTCTAGTGAGATTTTGAGAAACTGACGGTTGTAGGATAGTCGAGTTTGTGACAAGCATGGGAATATGTTCTTAGAAGTGGAAAGACAGATAAAGACCATTCTAGAGTGTGTTCCCGTGTGTTTCAATAAATATCACATGAAGATACCATTGAAACTGTCAAAAATATCCTACCAAAGTCAGCCATGATGTGAATGCAGTAGCGCCTCTATCGGTAGTGTCAGATGCCAATATACTCACATGACATTCCTTCACATATTTATCAGGCTATATTTGAATGATAAATATAGGCATGTTTAAAAATCGTTTTGTTTTAAAGTCTTTATAGTCTATATTAAATACTTCAAATTTGCACAAAAATCATTCTTTTTTGCAACAAAAATAAATCCTAGCAACTTCAAATAATTATACATATGGCTAACTTTGTATGAAAATTCTATTCCGTCTTCTTCCAACTTTTTTATTAAAATATGCACTGTATTTTTCGAATAAAAGTCGTATATTTTATTGTTTTAGACATAAAACTGTCTATTTTCTTGAAAACTTGTAAATCGGGTCGTTTTCGCTGCTGATTTTTGCCACGAACAATGCAACATTGAATTTTTCTGTATGGAACACTAGTTAATTCCGCAGTTCTAAGTTTAGGTTAGTCATTACCTTCCGAAACTAACTTTTTATAAACATTCAGTATCAGAACTTTGCAATCTTCTGACAAATGACATTTTTCTTAGTAGCCACGTCCACATTTTCGCATTCCCCGTCAATGTCCACATTTCCGCACTCCAAATCACCTTGCACAGATTCACTATTTTCACTACAGAAATTAGGAATTTCTTCAAAATCAAATGGTCGCCAAAGAGCCATGTTTTTAATGTATGCACGATATGAACGTTGAAAATTAACAAACAAGTATAACAACCCCTAAAATTTAGAAACAATAGGATTATAAATTTGGAAAATATTCTTAATGGTTTGTAAGTAACTACAATTGAACTAGTGTTACATCTATTCGAATTAAATTTAAAATTCCCTTAATACTTCTTCTATTCTTTTTACTGCAATAAGTCTTGGGATTACTGCCATAAACCCATTACCGCATTGTTAAGCTTCAAGAGTGGTCATTTCATTTTGGAAATAGTTAGTTAGTTAAAATTTTTAGCGCACAGCAACAAAGACTATTTGCGCCTAACGCAACCCATTTACATGACTTATTTTTGAAAAAATATATATTTTTTTCATTTTGGAAATACTATATTCGTTGGCAAGTAGGGTCGTGCGTGATACACTTTTCACACTAGATCTTTAAGATCGGATGTTAAAGTGAAACGCTAATGTGAAACCGTACGGCCTCGTCTAAACACGACCGATGTTTAAGACAGAGATCTGCGTCTTAAACTTCGCCCGCATTGCCAACTTAATTTCTATTATAAAAAAAATACTCCTTGAATTTGTGCTGTCAACATTTTATATTATCATAAACAAGAATACTGTATTATATCGACGTTATAAGAAGTTTATACTTATTGTTATAATAAAATTATTTATTTTAATAATGTGTTTAATAAAATACAGAGCTACAATAATTGAGATAAAATGTATCGACTTACATGTTAACACAGGTGTAATATATTCTTTATTGTAGTGCCTTTATTGTAGAATGAAATGAAATATTCTTATTTGTTTATAATAATTCAAAATGTGCGTCTGCACAGACAGTTCAAAACTGGTAATTTCATGACGGTAACTTAAGGACAAAATTACTGTAGCTGATGACAGCACCAGAGATTTAAACATTAAGTGTGAAAGCAAAACGATCTTAAACATCGGTGAACTTTAAGTTCACTCGTCTTAAAGATCTAGTGTGAAAAGGGTATGAGGGAGCGTATTGCAGCTAGCTCAGCAAGCATCGTTTACTCGCACAGCGTATAGTCAACTAATTTTAGAGCTGTGAATAAAACTGTAAGCTACAGTTGAATAGTTAGGAAGTGCTTTCTAAATAGCGAATTTTTTATTGTGTTTTAACAATGATAATTTTTGCGATAAAATTCTGATAAAATGTTATATTTAGGAATTAGCGAAGCAGTTAACCATCAAGTTTTTATCTCCAATCGGTAAATCTTGAAATATCTGGTTATCTTTTTGCCATCCATGTTTTCTGAACCAGTTATCAAACTGCGAATTATTTTTGTCCTATCAGGAACTAACTTTTTCATGTTTTGTTATTTGAACTTTTGATAATAGATATCAATTAATTAGAGATATTTTAAGTACTGTTTTGACATTGAAATTTTTTATGTGTCACATACATGAAATCTGGCACGAATTATTTTATATAAAATATTTGTTGCCGGAACAGTCTTTAATTTATATGTGGTTTTACAGTACGAATACGAAAGATTGTTGCCAGCGACTATTGAGAACTGACAACTGAAGTGACGCCTAGCGGAATATTTTGAAACTTTACGGAATAGGATTTTGTTGGATGTGGCTCCTTTAATTGCATTGTTTGTATGTGTTAAAGTGAAGAAAACTTTAATAAAACGTCTTTAAAATCGCAACAGAAAATTAACTGCAGTGTTAATTGTTGTGTATCAAATGGCAAATGTCAAAAATATCCTATTCTAATCGCCATTTTGTAAGCAGCAACAGCGCCTCTATTGGTGACTCAACTTAACGCGTATCCCTCTAGCGGCAAAAAAGCGAACACTTCGAAAAAGGTTACTGTCATTGTTTACGTATAATTCACCATGTGTTTTATTGTTTCTGTCCATTCTCACTCTATTTACAGCGAATAAAGTGATAAATTTAAGAAAAAAAGATTAAATACTCCTTGTTGTGTGTATGGTAGTCAATCACAGGAAGAACATCTTCGAATATTAGATTGAAAGATTATCAGTGATTCTAAAATTTTGTTTCTATTGAAGGTAATTTATACTGTTCAGATGATTTTAAACAAGTTTTAAACGATGAATTTTTCATTTTCCCTGTCTCACATGTGCAAGAAAATCGTTTAATGTTGTGTAAATTATTGTGAATATAATTAAAACCCCTTGTTATTTCATGGGAGTGTTCCCTAACTGTGTTAGTTTGCAAATATTTGACAGTTTTCTTGTGTAGAATAAATTACAAGTTCTCTTTCTATAAAATTTCTTGAGATATGTGTAGATATTAAGTATTCAAATAAATGTTTTAAGTTCAAAGTATAACATTTTATTTTCTCTGTGAGTATAAGCCGGCACCAACATACAATATATAACCTCTGAAAATATTCATTTACAAGCAGCAAATTTTATCATAAAATGGATTCACATATATTTATACACTTTTTTAATACTCGGTTATAATTTAAAAATACTGTATACAGCAAGAAAACGTAAATTAGACCAAAAATTGATTATAAACCAATACTGTTTACATACGTTGACAGATGACTATCCTTTTTCGTGTCAAAAGTTCACAAGGCGATAGTGGCGCCGTTTCGGTAATTATAGTCGCGAATAGGTAATGTTTATTCTCAATTGGACTCAACAGCGCTATAAAGTGACACCAAGCGGACAGAATTTGAACTAGAGGAACGAGTAACTGTTTATTGTTTACAAGTGGCTACCTCGTGTTGTTTGTATCGCGTTTAAACTTTAATGTTGCAGTTTGTTTGTAACATTAATTTTTGATAGCAACTATTATTCTTTTTACCGATCGCCAACATATATAAGGGAGGTATTGTGATCATACCGATTTTGACATTTCGAGTTTTCGATGGATCTCGACGAATTGAGGTCCCTACATAACGTTTTGATTATTTTTAGTTTAAGTTATCCAAATTTTTAAGCTGGTTTACTAAAGGTATCCTCTCTTCCACAGGTTCTCTTCCCCCAAGTCCGGCGGATTCCGGAGTATCGGACGTGGACAGCAGCTCGAGTGGTCACGCGAGCACGGACGAGTTGAAGGCGCGGCTACAGCCTCCCCCTGGGGGCCTAGGTCCCCAGTCACCAGGTCTCTACCCGCCACATCATCAGCAACAGTTCCTAACACCCTATTATCATCCACCACCAAGTTCACACCCTCAACATCTCAGGATGCAGAGTCATCACTACAGGCCACAACGTAAGTATTCTATCTTATATTAATCATGTATAAAAGGCAAATTTACCTACCTACATATGAGGTTAAAGATAAAGTGGTGCGGATCTTTCTAGGTGTTCATACCATTTAACACTCTACCGCATAGTGTACCATATATGGCACATTCCGATTTTTATTTTTTATTTTACTTTTAAAACTGAATCAGAACTTTACTTCATGAATGTTCATATATGCCACATACACAGCAATGGATCCTGCAGTATCTCAAGTAATGGGCTGCAATAGATTTGAGGATATCAAGCGGAATTTGCACTTCAACGATAACTCTGAATTTATTGAGAAGACAACTAGAAGATACGACCTTTTCTTCCAAAAATTCGAGGGCGACTGCTTTTAATCCCTGATGAAGAACACCTAGCAATTGATGAGCAAATAATACGGACTCATTTTCTTTTGTAACATAATGTAGAATCATAATGTTCCATGTAGCCACAAACCTTAAATTATTATTTTAATTATAATTTTTTCATAACAATAATAATATTTTAAATATATTTTTTTAATTAATTTTTCTATCAATAAGAACCAATTCCTAATGCTCATGAATTATTTCAGCCAAAAATAAAAATTCATGCAGTAAAGGGTTGATAAAAATACTAAAGGAAGGAGTATTATATGCTATTTGGGAAGACCAAGATGGTCTTTCAAAATGGCGGACAATAGTTTCCGGCTGTACAGTGACGTACCATTTATTAAAATAATTGTTATAAGTAAAAACAGAAAAAAATAAATATTTTCAAAAATACAATTGCTTCCAATGGTTATTTTAAGTCATATGCTCCGCCCCTCCGATTTCGTATACGTGACACATAGAATGAAAACATAATTCCAACAATTCCAACTGATTATTAAATTTAGGCTCTTAAAAATTAAATGCAACATTTGCCAAAATATAACTAGAATTTTGACAAAATAATTTAAACAAAATAAAAATGAAAAAACAAAAAATAAAATTGTTTCTTCTGCTCGGGAGGGAACTCTAGTTTGCTGCGTAGCAAACGAGCAAGCTAATCATTAGACCAGGATACGCCTTTTAGTATAGTGTATTACATAACTATAACTTTTGTACATCGTCAACAAAAAAACAAAAAAATGTGTTATTTTCCGAAAACATAATCTGATCAAAAATTCCTATTGAAATATTCCGGTTCACACCAATGTACATTACTTAGATTTTTTTCAGATTTTTAGTATAAACCATCTGGGCTATAGAGTGTGGGACAAAATTTTTTTGCACAATTTTGGCAAAAATCACATCAAAATAATTTATTTTGCAAAAATAAAATTTTGAATACTCAGAATTTTAAATAAATATTTTTTTTTGATTAGCACATATTTGTTTATATTTTAGGGGGATATGTTTTTTAGATGTTTTAGTATTTTTCCTAAGGGCTTTCATTTGATACCCTACACAGAATTATAAAAAAAAAATTTTTTTGATGAGCACATATTTGTTTATATTTTTAGGGGGATATGTTTTTTAGATGTTTTAATATATTTCCTATGTGCGGGTCAAAGAGTTGTAAAAGCATGTCAAATTCCAACTCTCTAGGTTTAGCCGTTTGGCTACAATTTTTACCGAACAGACAGACGACAAAATGACGGTATAAGGGATTTTTGGTCATACCTACAAAACCCTAAAAATGAAGCCTTTTATCAATATATTTATTATTAATCTAATGAATACTTGAATACGAAGCAAAAGCAGAAAAAAATGTTTTTGAAAAATATATTTTTTTAAATTCATGGTTAAATTATAGCTAATAATGTTATGGATTTTTTGTATTTATAGCTAAGATAGTGCGTGTATTTTTTTAGAATTAAAAATATTAAAAAAACAATATATCTTTTCAATAGTTGCGAACTGAGTTACTCACACCACACCACACTACACTCTACACTGTAAAATATTTCTTATTAATCTAATGAAGACTTGAATACGAAGCAAATGCAGAAAAAAACTGGGATATTTGGCAAATTATATAAATTTTGTTTAAAAAAATTAAATGGAAGCTCTTAGTTCTCAAACAATGAATAAAAATTATCAAAAATCTGTTGATTTTGATGTGATTATGAACAAATATTCCTAGACAACCAGTATTATGTTTCTTACACTTACTAAATACCTACAAAACCCTAAAATGTGTGAAAATTTACATTTCACATCAATTTATCGTGGTTAGCAACATAATACAGATCTACTAAAATTTTAGTTAAGTTAGGGCAATTATCAATTTAATATTGCAAATAACAAATAACCTTAAATGACATTGCAGTATCTCGTGTTAATGCACTCTCACAAAAAAATATATTTACTTTTCGTGCATATTTAGAAACGGGTGTTTAGGAGGGGGGGCGGGCGGTCGATGCGCATTAGAATCAGTTTTTTTTTGGGTTACGTAAATCCTGACCTCGCACAAAGTCAACCGGGAACTGATGATTTTTTTCCTGTCTCTAAGCAAGAAATTATTTTAAATTCTCGATCCCACGCACTATTTTTGACTTTCATTATTACATTTCTTTGTCTAATTCTACGAAATGACATAAATTAAAAAATATCTCTGCCAAATATTTCAATACAAACGAAACGGTACATATATAACACTTAAATGTTATCTTAAAGTATATACACTGTTGTGGGCCGTATACTTAATTAGTTATTTTTTGTGTATAGCATATGTGGCTATTAGTTCCAAATTAAGATAAGGAGAAGTGTTATACCAAGGCTACCTTTTAAGTTTTTACAAAAACTAAGAAAGATTTTTTTTTTTTTGAACAAATTGTTATATTGGTTTTCAAAATATTCGCCTTTAAGATTTATACACTTTTGCATTTTTTCCACTCTGAAGTTGGTATCTCAAAAACATGGTTTTCGAAGGCTTCAACATCTTCTTGAAGTGATGAAATTCGCTGCCCACGCATTTTTTTGACATTGGGGAACAAAAAAAAGTCGTTAGGGGATAAATATGGGCAATGAGACATTAATTCGATGTTTTTCTCCTTCAAATAATTGTTTGGCTTTCTATGTGGGAGCTTGCATTGTCATGATGAAGAATGGTGCTACGTTTTTGGTTGTTTTTTCTGATTTTGTCGATGACTTCTGGCAAACAAATTGTTGTATACCATTCAGCATTGTTAGCTTCCGGTTCATATGAATAAATCCAAGTTTCGTCACCTGTAACGATGTATACGGATTTTGCAGTGCCTAGGTTGAATTTTTTTAGCATTCCCTTACACCAATCAACAAGAACCTTTTATTGAGCTTCGGTCAAATTATGAGGAATCCATCAGGAACAGATCTTTTTCACAGCTAAATGTTCATGCAAAATCGAATGTATTGCAGTCTGCGATTTGCCAAAGGATGCCTCTATCTCATTGTAAATCACATGCCGATCTTCTTCAATCATTTTGGGCACAGCATCGATGTTTTTTATGAATCACAACCAATTTAGGTCGACCTTCACGAGATTCATCACTGACGGACGTACGACCACGACGAAATTCTGCAAACCAATTGTAAACAGTCTTTTCTGATGGTGCTTCATTACCAAAAGTTGAACGAAGCGAATCTATGCATTGTTGTTGAGTTAGACCTTTACTAAAATCGTAAATAATTGTCCAACGAAAACCTTTACGAGTAATATCCATTTTTTCACAAACTTGTTTTTTTAATTTCACTGTCAACAAACTAATCAGTCAATTTATAAGCTGCCACTGATTTCAGGAATATAGTAATGACACATTTCAATATTGTCAGCTAGTGGTCGATTGTAAAAACATAAAACGTAACCCTCATATATATGTAAGAAACACTGCATCAGTTCATATAATTGTCACGAGATGTCTCAATTGGCGCTAAATTTAAATCAGCATTATCTCATTTTGGTGTATTCTATTGTGGTAACTGAGATCATTAATTAAATTTATACGCGGAATTGACGCAGGTCGCGTAATCTTGCGTAGGAGAAGCGACGGTAACCGGAAGTGGCCGGGTTGCTTAGCAACTCACGCAAAAACGTGTACAAACACGCAAAGAAAATCCATACAACATATAAAATAACCTTACACAACAGGAAAAAATAAGCGCTGACTGAAAGGGAAATTTTTTGACAATGATTCGTTTTGAATAGGGTAAAGCCGCATTCAGAGCTCTTAAATCAATAGCTTATGCACTGTAGCTTATGGACTGTTCACTGTCACCAGCAAGTTTGTCATATGATAAGAAACCGTTCAGACCTCCAAATTTAATACTCTGTTTGTTGTGGATTGTGCATAATTTTCTAAACTTATAGCTAGTGAGATGTTTTAATGAGACAGACATATAAACACATTGGCTATCGCATTCTATCAGTGACACCGTAGTTATCGAATGCCTTTACATAACCTAACATAATGTCATCATTAATAAATCTTGCTCAAAATTACAAAGACGGACAGTAAATATCAATTTAGGTAATTAGGTAGTTAAAATCTAAGACAACAGATTTATAAGAACGATAATACATATATAATATTTTACGAAGCTAAATAGTTGGTTTCAAAATTCACAGATGTAGGGCTCTTCGTAACGTACTAATTTATAACAGATGTGAACGGTACATGGAACGTTAAAAGAATGCATTAAAGCATAACTCAGAGCGACACAACGAGTCTATAACTTGTTAATTTAAAGAGGTCTGAATGCGGCTTATGTGGTGACAGTGAACCAGGTGTACACAGTGAATCAAATAAATTTAAATTTGTTAGAATACTGTATAGTCTTTTCCAATTTCAATTCTCGCAAGCGCGCAGCGATGGGGGGTTCACTGGGTTAATTGGGATTGGAGGCCCATGGAAGAATGGTTGGCTTTTGTTGTTCGAGGGCCAGTGGGCTGTTTTTCGGACCCTGATTGGGACATTTCGTCTTTCTCGTCTCCTATGATCATCACTGTAAAATTTTGAATTCTTGCTTTCTGGTCATCAGTTGAAAATTTTAGATCTCCCCCGGTCATCACTTGTAAATTTTGGATTCCTCCCCTCCAGTCTAAGACCCAATTCTTTTTCCCATTTACATAAATGATCTTCCAGAAAACATAAGTGCAAATTCGGTACTTTATGCTGATGACACTACCTTGTTAGATAGATCAATATAATAGTAATAGTAAGTCATTACCTGATAAATTTGGAATCCTCCCCTTCTGTGAAAACCATAAAATTATATAAGAAGTACCTGAAAATTATTGATTTTCAAAGTCATGAAAGGGCGAGAGTCTGTTGACTTATAAAATATTTTTGGCAAAGTTGCACCGCAATAAATTGATGCAATTTTTAAACTTACACTGTACCGAGTATGTAACAGTTTATTTCAAGAAACGTAGAAAAAAATTCAATGCCAAACTAATGACAAAGTGTATTGACACTTTGATTTTAAATATAAAGTGAGCAATAAGTTGCATATAGCCTAATATATTTAAGGACGTAACAATCAAAACGAAATCTACTATAGAATATCTACGATTTGTACGCTCAAATGAACAACAATTAACCAATTTAACTAATATTTCTATCTACACAACAAAAACTACCTCTAACATAAAAAAAACTGGTGAAAAAAAAAACAGTCTAGATCAGGGATGAGACAGTTTTTTTTAGGACATCACTTGTATTTTATAGTGTTTAGGGTGGAGGGGGGAATTATAAAATATTGCCCAGGGCCCGAAAAAAGGTAGTTTCGACCCTGAACACATGATACATTTTTTTCAAAAAATAATAAAAATTTTATTAATCTTAAAAAGTTAAAAATAAAATTAGTGTATGTGAGTATTCATTTAAGGCAGGTCGCGGTAGGAAAAAACAAATTAAATATAGACTTGAAAAAATTGTTTATCGAAATATATTGATCTAGTTGCCAAAAAAATATTTTTTTTAGATATTTTTCTTATTATCTTTTATTTTTGTAAGGTAAATAATAAAATGCCTCATTTATTAAAAGACACTAATTAATTCATTAGGAATTTTTTGTACAATAAATATTCAAAACTATTTATAAATAGCCAAAATGGATATTTATTCTTTCGGTTTCACTTATTTTCTGCTGGTTAATTGTCTATTCTCCACTGCCTAACGGTAGTTAAAATTACTATACCTACAGTTTTATATATTTAACTTTACCGTTGTGAGTGTTATGTTCTCCTTTCATGGAATTAATGTAGTGAAATTTTGTAGCGAAACACAGGTACTTCCGCTAGTAATTATTAAAAATAACATTTCAAAATGTATTTATTTGGTATTAATTTTTGTCAAAACTCTAAAGGAACGCGCGTATCGCATTACGCATCAAAATAATTTTTCTCCGTTTGGCAAAGAAGTGTTGTCTATGAAGAGCAATATAGAAACATTAAATATATGAGGTTTTCTATAAAATGCTAGGTTATGTTAGTGTAATGATCTTTTTAAACTGCTTAAATTTGTTAAAAATAATTGTCATTGGGTATTAAAACTTCTAAAACCTGATTTTGTAAACTATACATTTGAAATAAGTTCATTTTCAGTTCAATTTTATGCGTAGATGTCTCTACTGTTTCAGATATTAAATTCAGCCTTTATGATATTTATAAAGCACGCATTAACTAGCCTTTGTAGCGCTTCTATATCTTAATGGATTTGCAATATAATTAATAAATTATTTAGTTATGAATACATTTATTGTAATATTGTTTTTAAGGATTGACCTAACGTAACATACTTACATTGCGCAGTCCATGGTATCATATTTGACCTTTTATTAAATATAATTTTTAAAATATTGTAAAAACTGTTAGTAAATAATTAAATAAATAGAGTAATTAATTCCAAAATTAGAAATTCAAACAGTAAATACTTTTAATTTTTAACATTTCAAGTAAATATCCTTTAAAAACATAAATATTGTCATTTGTTGCCATCTATCAACGTGTTTTTGTACTAACCTATTTTCTTCTTTCGATTTTTTACGCCAAGGAAATCTTATTAAATGTTTTTAAAGTTGTTTACTGTTATTTTATTCAAGATATTTTTTAATTATCACGCGCTTTACTAAGAAAATAATATATTTATAGTTATGAACGGGTATATTCGTCCCGGAAGTTAAAAAATAGTCAAAATACCTGTCATAAATTTATTTTAAGATTGTTTTTTTAAGTGTTTGTCCAAATTTAATTTACTATAATAATAATGATAACAGATTCCAACCAATCAGGTTGAAGACGTTGTTATACATTACTTAAAAAAATCAATTTTGGCCACCACAGAACCGACTGCCATCACAAAGTACTTGTATAAAATACATTGAGGTCCATTCAGGTCATTTGCCACAACACAAACGGTCTCCAGCAGACCGCTCCCGGGTCCGGCCAGGAGCAGTCCTGGCTGGAGGTGCTAAATTTAAAGCATAATCCTTTCTAAACTATCCTAAATGTATTGTACTTGAAATAGCATGTAATGAACATTTTTTTTTTTCATTGTCTTAAACAACATGATAAGTATTATCATAAATAATATTAGATTAGGTTGATATTGTATCTATTATTTATATAAATTTATCTCCTAATTAAAGGAGTTATTATTTTCGGACTTTTGTACAAGATAATTTTTTTCTATGAGAGTATAGGTTATCAAAACTGCAACTTTCGGTTTTGTAGGTCAAAATGCATTTGATTCATAATGAGCTATTGCATTTGATAATATAATAGACGATAACAAAACAAAAATACGCAAAAAATAATCTTACAAATGACTTAAAAAACTGTTTAAATATAAAACATATTTACACCAGTTATCAGTGTTTTGTTATATACCTCTAAAACCAATTTACCAAATCTGTTACAGATGTTTTGTTGGTGGAATCTTTGAATATTTGCACCAGTTATCCATCTAGTGTTTTGTTATATTCTTCTAAAACCAATCTACCAAATCTATTATTGATGTTTTTTTGGTGGAATCTTTAAATATTTGCACCAGTTATCCATCTAGTGTTTTGTTATATACTTCTAAAACCAATTTACCAAATCTATTACAAATGTTTTGCTGATGAATCTTTGAACATTTGCACCAATTAGCTACATAGTGTTTTGTTTAAGCGTCCTAAATAAGTTGTACGTTGTTTTTGATTTATTTTGTTGGCAGTACTGAAGTAGGAAGGATTAGAAGGTCTAATGAAACTGAAATTGAAGTCGAGTCGCGACTGGCGAGTTTAGAGGTCGCTGAGCTAGAAATAGATATACACATACATACACACGCATAGTCTGTGCTACAATTATTCTAGCACCATGACCTTACCCTATACTAGACACAGTACGACAGCGCTATCAACGGCAACATCGCGAACTAACGGAACATGGCGTAGCAAACGCGTCACAACCTTACTGTATTTTTGTTTACAAATATTATTCAAAATATTCCACGATTTGAAGACACATTAAACGAAAGAACACAGTTATTGAAACGTCTTACCAGTACAGTTTATTATTTATTGTTAAAAATTCTTGTCTTCTGCAATATTTCATTGTTTGGCACTGCATTTGGATGCATCTTGCTCAGAATTAAATTTTCTTATGCTGTGGGACGACTGACAATCCTGCAATTGGTCTATGTGTCTAGGCAGTGCATGTTATGCTGCTTCCTCTGTATTATACCATGGTTCAGCACTGTATTTGGATGCATCTCGCTCAGAATCAGAGATTCATATGTTGTGGTTCGACTGACATAGCCCAGTAATTGGTCTATGTGTCTAGGCAGTGCATGTTATGCTGCTTCCTCTGTGTTATACCATGGTTTAGCACTGTTTTTGGATGCATCTCGTTCAGAATCAGAGATTCATATGTTGTGGGACGACTGACATAGCCCAGCAATTGGTCTATGTGTCTAGGCAGTGCATGTTATGCTTCTTCCTCTGTATTATACCATGGTTTAGCACAGTATTCGGATGCATCTCGCTCAGAATCAGAGATTCATATGTTGTGGTTCGACTGACATAGCCCAGTAATTGGTCTATGTGTCTAGGCAGTGCATGTTATGCTGCTTCCTCTGTGTTATACCATGGTTTAGCACTGTATTTGGATGCATCTCGTTCAGAATCAGAGATTCATATGTTGTGGGACGACTGACATAGCCCAGCAATTGGTCTATGTGTCTAGGCAGTGCATGTTATACTGCTTCCTCTGTATTATACCATGGTTTAGCACTGTATTTGGATGCATCTCGCTCAGAATCAGAGATTCATATGTTGTGGGACGACTGACGTAACCCAGCAATTGGTCTATGTGTCTAGGCAGTGCATGTTATGCTGCTTCCTCTGTATTATACCATGGTTTAGCACTGTATTTGGATGTATCTCGTTCAGAATCAGAGATTCATATGTTGTGGGACGACTGACGTAACCCAGCAATTGGTATATGTGTCTAGGCAGTGTTATACATATACTATATTATTTTCTTGATCTACCCCAAGGTAAAATTATTGTGGTAGCCACTAACTCGGTTAGGTAAACTTGACAGTTAATCATATATATCTCTTGATAAAAAAAGAACAGTCTGGCGATAAGCAAAGTAAACAAGTGATTGCAACGTATAAAAAAATAGCCTTATTTTGTTACTATATACTTTGAAAGATAATTTTTTATAACCACATATAGTAATACATACAGTCTGTTCCAAACGGTTATGCGGAACTAAATTTTGCAATCTAGTTACTTTCATCGTTTAAATCGTGCTTTTCGACCGTTTTGTTTAAGCTTTGTAAATCATACTTACAATAAACATTTTTTGTTAAGGTTAATATCATTTTAAATTGTCATTTTCTTTATATTTTGATTTTTTGTGTCTTAATACAAATTTCCCATTTATTTATTTATTTTTTTATTAAAATATGTAAAAAAATAATTTAATGTCATTCGTTTCCATGGTTTCATTGTTGGAATTTTAAATTTTGACATTCCAACGTAAAAAATGAAATTACCCAAGCAAGGTCCCTTCTCGTGACAACCTAAAAGAACGAAATTCCCATTTAGTTCCGCCTAACCGTTTGAAACAGACTGTATTTACAAAATTTTAAATATTTAATTATTAAATTAAGTTTGGTGCTACTAGCCTCAAGATTTATGTAATTTGTCTATTAATGTCCAAAATAGAAGATAATCATAAAATTAAGGTAACATAAGTAATGTCACATGTATTTTAAACCAGTCAAAAACTTCCAAAGAACTCTCAGATGGCAGCACATGTATGTGACGACACACTAATATGGTCTATTAAAAGAATATCGTCGGCGTAACGTAAACAGTTTGGACGATTTCCATTAATGTTTAAGCTTCGATCTGACCAATTTAATCTTTTAAAAACGCTCTCCAGTGCAGCATTAAATAGTTTAGGAGCTATAGGATCTCCCTGGCGTACACCTCGATATTATAATAACAATAACATTGCACGTGTTATATAATAACACATTAAAAAAGTCAGCCTATATATAAAATGTTTGTCTTTAATAGTGCTGACGTATGCAATTATTTTAAGTGGATACTAACCTAACCTAAGTTTTATCAGTCTAATAAATGAAGACTTAAAAAAAAAAAGAAATAAAGTAGTTATTTTCGTAATATTGAGACTATTAAGAGACATAAATACATGATTTATTTAACGAAAATATTAGCAGGAAAAAAACAAAATATTTAAACTTTGATATGAATGTCCAATTATTCTAATAAGTAATTAAATATATTAATTAATAATAATATAGTAGAAAATTTCCTCGAATTGTATTTCAAAATATGATGTGGTTATCACATTACTATGCACTACTATGTCGTCAAGTGTTGTTGAAAGCATTGCTAACTACACAATCCTTTTTCATTACTATTACTATTACTATTATACAGGTATCCCCCGACTTACGACCTCCCGACTTACGAACTCCCGTACTTACGACTAAAATTTTAAATTTTTATTTATAAACACCATAAAACGTAAAAAGCAAGCAAATATTGGTCAAATTCACTTGCAATGCTACAGGTAAAATTATTTTTTTGACTAACTATGTACTTCAATTACGCTCATTTTTATTACAATTTCTAACGTTTCTTGCACTTTATTTTCTTCCAGTCTTCAAATAAAAATTGTATTTTTTCTCCACCAATTTTTATCGCCTTTTTTCAAGTATTTGTAGTCAATAACTCGGGAGAAATATAGTTTTGCACAACTTATTGTAGAATAGTGTGTCGATTCAATATTAAGGGGGGGGTATGGTCAGAGCAGCACATTTTAAACCAATTTTCAAGATTTTTTTTTAGAAAACTGTTAATAGTAACTTGACTGGGATAATACCTACAGGAAAGAACAACCTTTGAAGAGTATCCAAAAAAAAATTTATTGAAAAATATCGAAAATTAAGCTCGTGACATGAATTTGAAATTTTCGTTCAGGACAAAGAGTTGATTTGCGGTGAGACACATAACTAATGACTGGATCATCTAAAACAAAAAAACCAAAAATATTTCGTTAGTTTATGAGTTTCTTGAGGTAACGCTGTCGAGATATTTTTTTTTTCTTGCTTTCTTTTTTTATGGAATTTTTTGAACTGAAAACAGAAATTTCGAAACAAAAATTTCCGTTTTTTTCGTTTTTTTGACTTCAAACTTATACCAAAAATTAAATAATCTAGATATTTGAAAAAACTCGACAGCGTTACCTCAAGAAACTCATAAACTAACGAAATATTTTTGGTTTTTTTGTTTTAGATGATCCAGTCATTAGTTATGTGTCTCACCGCAAATCAACTCTTTGTCCTGAACGAAAATTTCAAATTCATGTCACGAGCTTAATTTTCGATATTTTTCAATAAATTTTTTTTTGGATACTCTTCAAAGGTTGTTCTTTCCTGTAGGTATTATCCCAGTCAAGTTACTATTAACAGTTTTCTAAAAAAAAATCTTAAAAATTGGTTTAAAATGTGCTGCTCTGACCATACCCCCCCTTAAGTGTGGATCAATACGTACACCCAAGAATTGAATATCACAGAAATTGTCAAATCCATTAATCCATTTGTTTTATAAGTTTTCAATTTTCTTGGGGCGAACTATACCTTACCCCTGTTCCCCGAAAAGGACACTCATTCCTATAACTTTCGAAACTAGAAAATGAATTTAACCTTAAAGGCAGTTGCTCTTTATAAAAATAAACGTTTCGAAATAGAATTCCTGGGCCAATTTTTTTTATAGGCTAACATTAATTTGCATGTCTGAGGTCAGTATTTTGGTTTAACTTTGCAAAATGACACACAGTCTAACAAACCACACCTACTTGTTTTTTTTTATTGAATATATTTATAAAATAAAAGAAATAAATATAATGTCAAGTCTAGGTTAAGTTTTTTTGTAACATGAGCATCAAAATATTATTAGTTGATCGAATTTAAATATCTCAAAAATGTTTTAAAAAAATTATTATTATTATTATTTTTTTTGGCATGTGGCATGTTGACATGTGAAAATTTAAAATTCCAATAGTGAAACCATGGAATCGAATGACATATATCAAAAATAAAATCCTGTTTCACATATTTTAATAACAAAAAAATAAATAAATTGGAAATTTGTATTAAGAATGACACAAAAAATCAAAATATAAAGAAAATGACATTTTAAAATGATATTAACCTTAACCAAAAAATGTTTATTGTAAGTATGATTTACAAAGCTTAAACAAAACGGTCAAAAAGAACGATTCAAACGATGAAAGTAACTAAACTGCAAAATCTAGTTCCGTCTAAACGGAATCAGTGGCGCACCCAGGAATTTTTGTTGGGGGGGGGGGCGGAAGACAAAATTATTTAAATATAAAGTGATGACCTAAAAAAAGGTCCTCACTTCTAAAATACAAGTGACGACCTAAACGAAAAGGTCCTCATCTCTATTTTTAAAATTTTTTAGTGTGTTTGTGTGTTTTTATTTTTTTTTCCTTCCTTCTTAGGGGAGGGGGTCCCCGGACCCCCTCCCTGGGTGCGCAACTGTTTGGAATAGACTATATAAATAAAAAAAAAATTAATTAAAATGTCATATTTCAAATAAATATGTTATTTTATGTTTTGTTTTAATTGCTCAACATGGGGGACCTCAGACTTAGTGTTTCAGGCCTCTGGATGACTTAATTCGCCACTGGAAATAGCCTAAATGTCAAATGATATGACATTTAAAAATGTGACATATTTAATTATGTTGGTAATACCAACATGACATACTATATCTAAGGTGCAAACTATTAAAATCAAAATTTCCTATTAGTTTGTTTTTACAAAAGTGAACGCAATATATAAGCTGTTCACTTTTGTAAGAACAAACTAAGAGGGAATTTTGTTTTCAATAGTTTGCACCTTTGAAGCTGTATGTCATGTTGGTATTAAAAAATGTCACTTTTTTAAAATGTCGATCCATTTGACATATGTCATAATGAAAAATTATATCTTAATTATAATGATCATAACCTTATCAACCTAAAGTCGGTTTTACAGCGTAAGGAATATTTTTAATTGACATTTAAAGTCAGTAATACACCATAAAAGTAACCAAAATAACCAGAACTAGTGTGTTCTTACAAAAGTGAACTGCTTATAACATTGTGTCCGATATTTTTATATTTGTATAATAAATATTCTAAAATAAAATGCATTAATAAATAGGTCATTCACCCTAAAATATCGGGCATCGAATCAATGTCACAATCAAAAATAAATAGTGAAAAATAGTTCGAGCATAATCTGTATGCATTTGCTAAAAGTTGGCAGAGAGTTAAATGAGAGCGAGCGAGAGAGTGTGGATGCGCGAGTGAGAGGGAGGCGAGTCATCAGACAACATGAAATGACGGACGAAAACGAGAGTTAGTTGCGCGCGCATATCATGACCTTCAAACTGCGGA
Source organism: Liopterus haemorrhoidalis (assembly GCA_963971575.1). Lineage (NCBI taxonomy): Eukaryota > Metazoa > Arthropoda > Insecta > Coleoptera > Dytiscidae > Liopterus > Liopterus haemorrhoidalis. The sequence goes on along the minus strand of OZ020622.1, from coordinate 43,401,220 downwards.
AAGTCGCCGAGTCGATGAACTAGTGACCGAACAGAGACGGTCGTACGGACCGCGGTAACACAAACATGCACAAATGCACTACGCAACACCTCACCCCACTACTCGTGCCCCCCCCCTTCCGACCTCCCCCGCTGCCTCCACAGCCGCGGTATTTCCTCCCAAAACCGCGTGCCGAAAAAATACTTCAAAACTAATTGCATCGCAAATTTTTATACGTGTTGATAAACTGAATATAATATAAGAGACAATACTAATATACAGTAAGGCAGGGACGTACCTTGGAATTGGGAGGGGGTCTTCTGACCCCCCCCCCATTAAAAAGGTTTTCAGGTCTAAACTACAAGTGTTGTCCTAAAAAGAAGATCCAGGTCAAAAGAAGGCGAAAAACTTTTAAACACCATAGTAAAAGTTTTATAATTAAAGAGTAATGGTTGGTTTATATACGGAACAAGAATAAGGAATAGGAAATAAGAATAGTACACAAGATGTTAAAACATGGCTGCGCCGTATATCGGTTTATGTAGGAATGAAATTTAACTTAAACATAAGAATAGTTGGTAACTTTCAACATTTTATTCTTATTTCAAGAATAAGACACGATAAGCCTGCGCGCAGCAATCAAAATGTCTGCCGTAATAAAGTTTGGTCAACAGATGTTTTTCAGTTGTGATCAGAGGGTTGTAAATAACAATAAAATGTTTTTAACGGTAATAAACGAAATTTTTTTAAAGGTTTTATGAATCAGAACCTGTGAAGTGACAAACGTTAAACACAGGCCAACGCAAGTACGCAGGCGCAGCGACGAAATGTTATGTCCTATATAAACGGTTTAATATTTTTTATTCTTGTATACTATTCTTATTTCCTATTCCTTATTCTTGTTCCGTATATAAACCAAGCAATATACAGATCATTCTGTAAAAATTTACTGTGTAGTAACGTTACTACAAGATAAAATATTATAAAAAGTATATTGACTTTCATTCATGATAGTAACTGACCTTGCTCATAGTGACATATTTAGTTACTATTATCATAGTAACTGAGTTACAGAATTAGTCTGTATAGGCTATTCCAAACGTTTAGGCGGTACTAGATTTTGAAATCTAGTTATTTTTATCTATTAATTTGGACTTTTGGTCATTTTGTTTAAACTTTGTAAATCATACTCACATTGCAAATTCTAGATTAAATTGATTTTCAATATAAAATGTCCTTTTCATTGCATTTTAATTTTTTGTCATTCTTAATAAAAATTTCCCATTTTTTTTATTTTTTTGTCTTCAAAATATGGAAAAATGTATTAAAATTTTTGACATATGACATTCGTTTCCATGGTTTAAATGTTGGAATTTTAAATTTTCACATACCAAACGTGAAACACGAAATAAACCAAGCAAGGTTCCTTCTTGGGATAACCTAAAAGAACGAACGTTCCATTTAGTTCCGCCTAATCGTTTGGAATTGACTATTAATTTTTTAAATTTTTAATTTTTGGGGTTTTTCCGCCATTAATCTCCAAAGATTTATCCAATCAAAAAAATGCATTGAGATAAAAGATTTGTCTTCTTATTCTTAACAATATTTGTAATATAAATTTATGCTGCTAAATAATAAGGGATTAATTTTAATTTTTAATTTTTGGGGTTTTTCCGCCAAAACTCTCCAAATATTTATCCAATCAAAAAATGCATTTAGATAAAAGATTTATCTTCTTATTCTTAACGATATTTGTTATATAAGTTTTTGCTGTTAAGTCAATAATAAGGGAATTAAAATATTTAATTTTTGGGTTTTTTTCCGCCATAACTCTCCAAATATTTATCCAACCAAAAAAATGCATCTAAATAAAAGATTTTTCTTCTTATTCTTAACAATATTTGTTATATAAGTTTTTGCTGTTAAGTCAATAATAAGGGAGTAATTTAAATTTTTAATTTTTAACCCCAAAAATTATAATTGGTGATTAAGAAATTTGTAGCACCCTAAGATTTTAAGTTATTCAATATTCAAAATTTATCATAATTGTATCCAATTTTTTATTCTGTTTTTAAATGACTCTTTGCATTTAAAAAACAGAACCACTCAATTAAAGTTGCGGAACCCCTGAAAACGTTCCACGGAACCCCAGGGATATGGGACATTTTTTTTGGAATAATTTTTGACAAATATGGCCTCAATTTTAAAAACTATTTTCTGTTTGTCGGCGTTGCAAAAACTTTTATTTGATAGCCCACAATAATTTAATAAGATAGCGATCCAAAAAAAATTTAATTTTTAATAAATTTCGGTTATACTACTCTGGTTCACGTCAATGGGCATTATACTTAAAAATTTTCACAGTTTTATACCAATCCCTCTAAGTAACAAGTTGGGGGACATTTGTTTTATGCATTTTTGGCAAACCTCATAATGTACAATTTTTTAAAAATCTCTTTTCATCCTTTCTGCTAAATTATGCAACATCTGCGCTATCTACAAAATAAAAACTGACTATTGGTTCCCGATGCATTTGTGGTAGGAGGTAGTAACGCGAATTAGACGTAAAAAAAGGCGTGGGTCTGTGTTCGTGCATTGACTCTAAAATTCGGCAGACCAAATGCACAGACGGGCGAGACGCGAGAAGGGAAACCGCTTTTGTCATTATTTAAAATAGCCCACAAAAAAACGAAAAAAACATTTGTTTTTATGAAAAGAGGAACTAAATATTGATAATTTATGTTTAGACAGTTTTGTTTAAGAAACAAACACCGAACAAAGCAAGTTCAAATTTAACATAATTTTTTTTTCACATTTTCCAAACGTAATTTTGTTATAATTATGTTATAAATAACTGAGTGGTTTTCAACCTTTAAAAAACCGCACGACCGAAATATCCTAAATAATTTTGCACCTTCCTAGTTTGCAGTAAGTAATAATTATTATAGTTGAAGGTAATGGGATTCGGACCAGTCAGAAAATAAAAACAAATTTATTAACTTCGCTAACGTTTCGATTTTAATTTAAATCTTCATCAGAGCTACAAAGATATATAGAAATATAGAATTATTAAATTGGTAAGTTTACATGTATAAAATTATGATAGTGTTCAAATTTAACAAGTCAAGTAGTTAAAATAAGCATTACAAAATTGTCGGAATTTAAAATATAACATAAAATAATTATTAAATAATAAAAACATATCAAATATGAGTTAAAGAATAAATTAATATATTAAGATAATTAAGGTAAATTAAGATTTATTTTAAAATATTGATTTTTTTATTGATTATAGTAACAATTAAATCAAAAATTGGAAATAAACTTGTAAAATATATTTAATGAGACCACTGTTTTTGACACCCTTCATTACAGGCTATTCCAAACGTTTAAGCGGAACTAACTGGAATTTTCATTTTCTTAAGTTGTCATGAGTCCCTCTTTTTAAGGTTTGAAGTGGGCTGTTACTAAGCAAAATGATCAAAATCCTTACTTAATCGGTAAAATATACTAGAATTCCCATACTAGTTCCGCTGAAACAAAAGCTATAATTTATCTATTTTTGCTTCATTATGTTACGGGATGAATACGTAGAAAGATTGTTTCCGTCACCGATAAACAGCCGCTTATAAGTACCTGTTCATTGGCGTTTGTTGATGCCGTTTAGTGCACACGTAGAAAGATTGTTACCAGCGCCGGTTTACCGAAAATGTTAACAAGCACTTATAGGCGCTGGCAACAATCTTTGTACGTGTTCGTACTCTTACTCAATACTATTCTCATGGAGGAACCAATTTGGAGTCAATTTCGTTGTTTTTGTTTCATTTACCACTAAGAAAAATTCTCGCACAAATATGTAGAAACAAAATATAGAAAATTTTGAATAGTAATGGTGAACAGGGATATTCACTCCAGGAAATTACAAAAAACTGAAAGTCGATTGGAATTTTACGATACGCGGAGGAAACTAGAAATAAATAACGCGATCAAATAAATAAACTTGGATAACGCGGTTAAATTTTTATACTAAAGAAAAGTGTTTCCGGCCCTTACGGGACAAAATAACCCTATTCGGCATCCCTAGATTTAGTAATCTGAATTCGTACTACTAGTACAAAACTATATATTTAAAATAAAATAAAATAAATAGCAAACAATGATTCTTTTAGATGACTTTAAAAGCTCAAAAGCGCATTATAAAGAGACAGCTTTGAACAAGTTAGCTTTCGCTTCATATACCCTTTTCACACTAGATCTTTAAGATCGGATGTTAAAGTGAATGTATCTTTAAACGCTAATGTGAAACCGTATGGCCTCGTCTAAATACGAGCGATGTTTAAGACAGAGATCTGCGTCTTAAACTTCGCCCGCATTGCCAACTTAATTTCTATTATAAAAAAATACTCCTTGAATTTGTGCTGTCAACATTTTATATTATCATAAACAAGAATACTGTATTATATCGACGTTATAAGAAGTTTATACTTATTGTTATAATAAAATTATTTATTTTAATAATGTGTTTAATAAAATACAGAGCTACAATAATTGAGATAAAATGTATCGACTTACATGTTAATACAGGTGTAATATATTCTTTATTGTAGTGTCTTTATTGTAGAATGAAATGAAATATCCTTATTTGTTTATAATAATTCAAAATGTGCGTCTGCGCAGACAGTTCAAAACTGGTAATTTCATGACGGTAACTTAAGGACAAAATTATTGTAGCTGATGACAGCACCAGAGATTTAAACATCAAGTGTGAAAGCATACGATCTTAAACATCGGTGAACTTTAAGTTCACTTGTCTTAAAGATCTAGTGTGAAAAGGGTATTACGGAAGAATTTTCCATATCTTTGCCCCTTACAGGTTGTGGGTTATGCAACCCCAATACACAGCCGTGAAAAAGGTTGCGTTCATAACTTTTAAAATTACATCTTTATTTGAGAGCAATTAAAAATGTGTTTATTGCAAAAAAATACTGTAAATAAATGCCAAATAATCTCTAGTAACTTGTAATCCATGGCTCTGACTTCTTCAGATATTATTTTTCTTTGTATATTTTTGTTTCTGACAAGTAATTCCTAAAAATATTATATCTGAAGTTAATAAAAAAATTATCAAAACTACTGAGTTAGGAAAAATCAGTATTTTATTTACTTTATTGTTAAAATTAAGATAACTTTTTGCCAAATATAAGATAATTTTTTGCCTTACTTATAAATTTCGTAACTTATATCGAAGTTATTGAAATGATAAAATGTTTTCTTTCGAAATTTGTAAATATAAATATTTCGAATTTATTGTTTCAAAATATACCTGATAATTTACTATAAATTGTGATTATATTTATTTTCTATTTGGTAAAATTGATTTTGTGGATAACTGATGCAAATATTCAAAAATTCTACCAGCAAAACATCTGTAATAGATTTGGTAAATTGGTTTTAGAAGTATATAACAAAACACTAGATGGATAACTGGTGCAAATATTCAAAGATTCTACCAGCAAAACATCTGTAATAGATTTGGTAAATTGGTTTTAGAAGTATATAACAAAACACTAGATGGATAACTGGTGCAAATATTCAAAGATTCTACCAGCAAAACATCTGTAATAGATTTGGTAAATTGGTTTTAGAAGTATATAACAAAACACTAGATGGATAACTGGTGCAAATATTCAAAAATTCTACCAGCAAAACATCTGTAATAAATTTGGTAAATTGGTTTTAGAAGTATATAACAAAACACTAGATGGATAACTGGTGCAAATATTCAAAGATTCTACCAGTAAAAATCTGTAATAGATTTGGTAAATTGGTTTTAGAAGTATATAACAAAACACTAGATGGATAACTGGTGCAAATATTCAAAGATTCTACCAGTAAAAATCTGTAATAGATTTGGTAAATTGGTTTAAGAAGTATATAGCAAAACACTAGATGGATAACTGGTGCAAATATTCAAAGATTCCACCAGCAAAACATCTGTAATAGATTTGGTAAATTGGTTTTAGAAGTATATAACAAAACACTAGATGGATAACTGGTGCAAATATTCAAAGATTCTACCAGCAAAACATCTGTAATAGATTTGGTAAATTGGTTTTAGAAGTATATAACAAAACACTAGATGGATAACTGGTGCAAATATTCAAAGATTCTACCAAAACATCTGTAAAAATTTGGATAAATTGGTTTTAGAAGTATATAACAAAACACTAGATGGATAACTGGTGCAAATATTCAAAAATTCTACCATCAAAACATCCGTCTGTAATAGGAAATGTATGATTTTTTAAGCTTGCGTACATTATGGTGTTTGTATCTTGAATTACGCAATACATAATACTCGGCTACATTTGGTGTGGTTGCGAAGTTGTTTTACACAATAAAAATGTGCATTTATATTTACCGCTCGTTTTTTTAGTTTGTTTTTAATCTACAACCGGTTCCCGTGCGCTGCAGTTGGCCTGATGCCAACATCATTTCCGGTACGAGTTTGCGCACTACTAACTTTCAGTTTCAATTCAGCAACAGTTCCTTGTGTACACAATTTTAGAACAAATTACGCGATTGACATACTGATTTAAAAACTTTAAAATACCTAATTTAATCGCTCAGAATAGAAGATTTTTATATGTGGGACGACTGACATAGCTCAACAATTGTTGTATGTGTCTAGGCAGTGCATGTTATGCTGCTTCCTCTGTATTATACCATGGTCTAGCATTGTATTTGGATACATCTCGCTCAGAATCAGAGATTCATGTTGTGGTACGACTGACATAGTCCAGCAATTGGTCTATGTGTCTCGGCAGTGAATGTTATGCTACTTCCTCCTTACTATACCATGGTTTAGCACTGTATTTGGATGCATCTCGCTCAGAATCAAAGATTAATGTATTGCCACGACTAACACAGTTGTACATTTTAGTATGTTTTTCCTGCGTCCAGTCCTGTGTTGAGGTGGTGGGGAGAAGCGACGGTGCTGCAACCCCCGCGGCAGTCCTGGCAAACTAGGGTGACCGGCCTGTCCAAGGTCTCTCATCCAACAACTACTCCATCCAAATAACATTGCACTGTAGGTGTTAGTGAAGCGTCACACACATTTCCTCGTCTCAAATCTTCAATCATAGGTGCAGTCATCGCTTACATTTTAAAAATATTCAATTTTAAACATGAAAAAAACATTTTATTATCAAGGGTTGGCAACAGTCATTTTTGACAGCTGCTAACAATTAAATTGATTCATATAAATAATACTTTATTTTAATTTGAAATTAACATTTAATCTGAGAATAATAAACATTTAAAACAAAACTGGTACATAAATCTTAATATTTTTTAATATGTAACCAAGTTTTTACAGATTGTTAAGTACTGTAATTGTATAATAGATGGCTCTTAATACAAACTAGGGTTGCCACCTATTCGAAATTTCCTTTTCGTTCCGCTAAACCCAAAGAACTACCTTTGGTTTATCTGCACGTTTTGACAAGTACATGGAAAAATTGTAAGTGTTTTTTAAAATAATATTAAATTTGAGTAATTGATCTTTTGCGCTGTTTATAAAAAAGCGTTATCAAAAACAATCAATTTTATTGACATGTTATTTGTTTTAAAAATCGATTATATTCAATATAATTACAACATTTTTATCAAAAATAAATATGTATATGGATAAAATCTAATCTGAAATAGTAATAGATATTCCGATAATTAATAAGTTTCCTGGATTAAATTAGAGTTCGCTTTTCTCTATTATAAAATATTGAACTAGGTGCTCTGGTACTATTTGAACTTATTGCATATGTTCTAGTGTTGAATTTTTGTTAGAATGTCGATAGAAGTTGTGAAAAACTATAAAAGGAGAACAAATTGTAGTGTTTTTGGCTGTCATTCAAGACAGGACAAAGATAGGCATCTTCGTTTTTTTCTTTTTTTAAGAAAAATTGAGGGAAAGTTAATATTAAGTCCAGATTGGGAAAAGATTTGGTTACGGACAGGAGGAAGGCATGGGAATATATTTTGAGTTAAAAAGTAACTGATACTATGCGAGTTTGTTTATTACATTTGTCGCAGAAAAACAAAACTGCACTTATATGATTGCACTTGCAAGTTGCATATTTAACTTTTAGCTGCTTCTGTCCAACTAAAACTAATTTTATTTCATGAGGCAATGAACATAATGCACTTGTTTGCATAGACACATATGTAGGGCGTAAAAATTACGCAATTATTTATTCGCATTTTCATAAAATAAAAATGTACTGTGCTTAAATTAACTTGTTCGCTATTAGCATATAGACAGCTGAATATTAGACACGACAGCCATAAGAATTTTCATTTTTGTAAGTTGTCATGAGCTCTCTTTTTATGGTTTGAAGTAGGCTTTTGCTAAACAAAATTAGCAACAGCCTCACTGTATCTGTAAAAGTAACTAGAATTGATAATCTAGTTCCGCCTAAACCAATGAAACATACTTTAAAACCTGTACAGCATAGTGTAAAATTTAATTATATCACAGAAAAACAGTTTAAAATAAATAAAAAAATGTCTTTCGCAATGAAATTAGTACAGAGCACATCTTTAAAAATATCTCTTGCATTTTTATATTTTTAGACGGATTCAACATCCGTTCATAGTTAAGTGAGTTGTTTTTCGCGTGCAGGATGAACACTGTTTAACTGGGCGACTGTATTCGGGTCTCGCCAAATCAGGGACAATGCACTTATGACTTTGAAAAGTTTTTGCGGAATTTGAGACCTGCACAAACGCTAGAGGCGTATTATAACTCATAAATACTAAAACTTTTCACAAAAAATTCTGTTACTGAATACGGCAACGTAAAAATAGTTAAAAAAATAATGTTTCTGAATGCGGCCCGCGACATAATAAAAGGTAGCCGACTCTTGTCCTATTGAGAAGTGATATTACCGATGGCGACGCTGTGATCCAAGGCAATATGGCTGTTAGCTCTAGTACTCAGCTGTCAATATTCTTCGTCTTGTCTTGAATGACAACCAAAAACACTACAATATATTCTGCTTTATAGTTTTTCAAAACTTCTGTCGACATTTTAACAAAAATTCAACACTAATGTGTTAATTGACATATGTTATAAGTTCAAACAGTAGTAGGGTGTCTAGTACAATATTTGATCACCAGACAGCGTATTCGAGCGTGTCAGATCTCAATTGAGTTAAAATTGTTATTAGTAATACCCTTTTCACACTAGATCTTTAAGACGAGTGAACTTAAAGTTCACCGATGTTTAACATCGGTATGCTTTCACACTTGATGTTTAAATCTCTGGTGCTGTCATCAGTTACAGTAATTTTGTCCTTAAGTTACCGTCATGAAATTATCAGTTTTGAACTGTATGCGCAGACGCACATTTTGAATTATTATAAACAATTAAGGATATTTCATTTCATTCTACAATAAAGGCACTACAATAAAGAATATATCACACCTGTATTAACATGTAAGTCGATACATTTTATCTCAATTATTGTAGCTCTGTATTTTATTAAACACATTATTAAAATAAATAATTTTATTATAACAATAAGTATAAACTTCTTTTAACGTCGATATAATACAGTATTCTTGTTTATGATAATATAAAATGTTGACAGCACAAATTCAAGGAGTATTTTTTTATAATAGAAATTAAGTTGGCAATGCGTACGAAGTTTAAGACGCAGATCTCTGTCTTAAACATCGGTCGTGTTTAGACGAGGCCGTACGGTTTCACATTAGCGTTTAAAGATACATTCACTTAAACATCCGATCTTAAAGATCTAGTGTGAAAAGGGTATAAGGACGGTAAATTCAAAAACCGTATCTCTTCTTCTTCTTACAAGGGATGTTTGTCGAATTTTTGTCACTCAGTCGATCTGTGTGTAGGCAGTATGGGCTATTCCAAGCGTTTAAGCGGAATTTTCAAATTAGTAATTTTTATCTATTAAATTAGGATTTTGGCAATTTTATTTAAACGCAGCGGAAGGCCTTCATCTTCAACAACCGATGAAAATGTCAACAAAATTCGGGATCTTGTGCGTTCAGATTGTCGGTTGACAGTCAGAATGATCGGGGAAGAGCTGAATTTGACTCACATTACCGTGCATCAGATTTTGATTGGGGATGACAGCAATTTCACTAAATTAGTTTTTGGCCATTAAAAACATTCCTGTGGCTCCTCAACCTCCTTATTCACCTGACTTGAGTCCTTGTGGCTTTTTCCTCTTCCCAATATTGAAAAATCACCTCAAGGGACGTCATTTTGGGACACTCTAAAACATTCAAACGTCCAGCTGAAAGCTATTCCAGTATCCGAGTTCCAGCACTGCTAAGAGGATTGGAAGAACCGTCTCCAGCGCTGTGTGGCTTCCCAAGGAAGTTATTTTGAGGGAGACGTTATTGAATTGTAATTCTATTCCAATAAAAAATCAGTCCGGTTACTTAATTTACACACCTCGTGTGTTATGTTGGTTCCTCTGTATTATTTCATGACTCTAGTACGGACCAGTTGCAGTGTGATGTTGCAGCAGGAGCCGATGCCCCCCGCACCGTCCCCGCGCCGTTTCCTTATGCACTGCTTGGCCTTCAAATTGTACAGTGCCCTTGGCCACCTCGCGTCTCACTTGCCCGCCATTGCTAAACCGGAAACGATTGATTTAAATGTTCCCAGCATTCAATGCAACACTAAACTACCGGCAACAATACTATGTCTCTCTATCCACAGCGCTAATAGCCTTAGATACCTTCACCTAGGCACCATATGACTCGTGAGCAGTGATGGGCGTTTACACGTAAACTTTAATTGTTTACGTTTACGTGTAAACTTATGTAAACAATTGGTAAACTTGTCAACAATGTAAACAATGTAAACTTTGTAAACTGTCAAATAATGAGGTTAGTTTTAGTTATTTAATACGAATAATGGAGAGTTAATGAACAAGTATATTCAGTTCAAAACAATAAATTTATTAAAAAAATGGTGGGAAGAAACCGAAGCAATAGTTCTGAAAAAGTAGGTGTTGTTTTAATTAAAGAAAATGAAAGAAAATATAGGGCGTTATGCAAAATTTGCAATGAATCTTTTCGTTATTAAAAAATATAGGCAGATTTTCTTAAAGGTGAAATTTAATGTATTTTGTTATTAAAAAAATTAGACTGAATTTTTTAAAGAAAAAAGTTTTTTATTTTTCATATTCATATTTACTAATTTGTATGTAACACCTGTATAATGATGCATATCGATTTTTATTAATATGTATATTGGCTTGTCCTAATTTTATATACTTACTTTTTCATTGAAAATCGTTTCATATGAGGTAACTTACATCATGTAACTTACGCGCCCATCACTGTTTAGGTATCCATAAAAGTATTTTTTTGATTGGATAAATATTTGGAGAGTTATGGCGAAAAACCTCCAAAAATTAAAAAATGATGTGAAGTGTGAATTTTCACACATTTTACGGTTTCGCAGGTATTTAGTAACTGAATGATGATTATTTGGGATACCAAAACAAATTTTATGTCAAATTATTTTTTTATGAATTTTAATTCGAATGCCTAATACCATTATTTAAGTAATATGTGCAGTATTTCGTTTTTTATATAGCAAGGTTCATTAAGATTTTGAAAATTGCGCCTATGGCTTCCATAGGTTGCTTAAATCATAAGCCCCGCCATCTGATTTCATATACATTCAAACATAGAATTAAATTATAATTTCAACACTTCCCACTGGTTATTAAATTTACGCTTTTAAATATTAAATGCAACATTTACCAAAATATGATTAGAATTTTGACAAAATAATTTAAACAAAATCAAAATGCAAAAAAAAAAACTGAAAAATTAAAATTGACAGGATTCGAACTCTCGTTTACAAATTACAGAGCAACGACGAAATGCATAACGCTACGAGGGCTTACTTATCTACTGTGTTACATAGCAAATTCAATATTTAACATATTTTAGATAAAAACACAAAAAATGCGTTATTTTCTGAAAACATAATCTGATACAAAAATTCCTGTTGTACTACTCCGGTTCACACCAATGTACATTACTTGGAATTTTTTCAGATTTTTAGTTTAAACCATCTGAGCTACAGGATGTGGACAAATTTTTTTTGCACAATTTTGGCACAAACCTCTCAAAATAATTTATTTTGCAAAAATAAAATTTTGATCGTTAATCTACGTACTAAGAGCTTTCATATGATACCCTACTCAGAATTTTAAAAAAATATATATTTTTTTTTTTTTTCGATGAGCACATATTTGTTTATATTTTTTAGATGTTTTAGTATTTTTCCTATGTGCGGGTCAAAGAGTTGTATAAGCATGCTAAATTTCAACTCTCTAGGTTCAGCCGTTAGGCTACAATTTTTACCGAACAGACAGACAGACGACAAAATGACGGTATAAGGGTTTTTTGGTCATACCTACAAAACCCTAAAAATGAATATCTCTTTTATTATAAAACTTTTATCAAGGTGTTTTAAGATTTTTCGCCTTCCTTTGATCTGTAAACATCCTGTATGTCAAATGAAATGACATACCAATAATGTGATATCTTTAATTATTTTTGTAATACCAACATGACATACAATTACAAAGGTGCATATTAAAATCAAAATTTTCTCTTAGTTTGTTTTCTCAAAAGTGAAAACAGTTTACTGCACAAATCTAAGAAATGAATAATACTTTCAAAACATCTGAAAATAACGTTTGAATATTGAAAAGTACATATTTTCAAATACAATACGCGTATTGTTGAGTGTAGTTATGATTTAGTCCGCGCCGGGAATGGTGGCGTGGTGTTAGTTGCCGTTGCAGTGTAGCCACCTATATTTGCTGGTTTCAAGGCCAGTCGTCTGCCGGACCGGTCTAAGGAGAATGCACAACTAGCATCATTTCCTGGTCAATGATCGCGACTTCCTCACCCCTCCCCCACCACGAGACCGTTTCCGTCACTGCATACAAACAAAAACATCGCCTAAATACGTTTTTTTGTTCACTGTTTCGAGGAACTTGAATAGAACGTGTAGCAAAAATTATTTCAATTAGTGTTTCGGGTTTTCACGTGTATATGTGTGCGTAAGACATACAAAAAGAAAAAGGAAGTAAGAAAGGGACTTGATAAATAAAAGAATTAATTGTACAGTCGGGTTTCTTTGGTTTAAGCAGAACTAAATGGGAGTTTAGTTCTTGTAGGTTGGCACGAGAAGGGAACTTAGGTTATTTTATGTTGGTATGTAAAAATTTAAAATTCCAACAGTGCAACCAAGGAAATGAGTGACATTTATTATAAAAAAAATACAGTTTTTGAAGGCAAAAAAATAATAAATGGGAAATTTGTATTAAGAATGACACAAAAAATCAAAATGTATTTCAACTTAAAGTCTGTTCCTTTGGTTTAGGCGGAACTAGATTTTCAATTCTAGTTACTTTTTCCGATTGATTGAAGCTTTTGATCATTTTGTTCAGGAAAAGCCAACTTCAATATACAGTGAATTTATTTTTTAATGCAACATGTACTATGTCATTACCATGGATACAGTTTTTGACACCAATATAAATCGTGTTCATTTTCATTTGCAACATATTTACTAGCAAAATCAAAATATTTTATTGAAAATACAAATAAAAAAAAAATAATAATAAATAAATAACTAATAAAAACTTATAATAAATGTTCAAAATTTTCTCCGTTTACTTGCATACAAAATGTTAAGCGATCATAAAAATGATTCAAAACATTCAGCAATTTCTCTTGAGGTATATTGTTGGATACTTGAACAATTTTGTCTTGCAGTTCAGCAACATCCCTAAGTTTTCCATTATATACTTTGGCCTTTAAATATCCCCAATAAAAAAAATCATTGGGTGCCAAATCCGGAGATCTCGCTGGCCAATTCATCGACCCTCCTGTTTCAATCCAGCTATTTGGGACAGTTCTATGTAAATATTCTTTAACTATTCTAGAATAATGGACTTGTGCGCCATCATGTTGAAACCATACTTTAATATTCAGGTTTCGCAACGCAGGTAATATTTGGTTTTGCAAAAGGGCTAGATATTTTGCGGCATTAAGGTTACCGTCAATAAAAAAAGGGGCCTTTAATATTGGTTCCTATTATCCCTGAAACGCGATAGAATGTCTATTTCTGTAGTTGCTTAAAATCCCACCAGATGTCATATCGCTTAGGAATTTTTCCCTATATAAAGTAGCGCAACGGCGGCCATACTGGAGCTAAAAATGTCGCCAACACAAATTATTTTCAGTGATTCCAACAGTACAAAAATAAGAAACTATAATATATAATTTTCTTTAAATCAAACAATCTGTCTAAAGCAAAGGAGGTTATTAAATGAGAGAGAGAGAGAGATGTGACAGCGCAGACGCAGAACTTAAGAACGTAAAAATTGCTGCTTTAGTTTGCTTAACAGTGGAACCAGTGTTGCCAATCAAAATCTGAAGTCTGTCGGCTTCTTCAAAGGCTTGCGCTACTTTGTATAATATAGTGGCTTTAATCAATAGTATTTGAAAACTAGACACAGCCTTCTTTGCGTTACTTGTGATAAGGTTTTGTAAGTTTGGTCGCTCTATATCTTGTTAATATAGAAACAGCATCCACCTAAATGTACTACACTATATTCTAACCAAACTTTTTCTTTTTGTTACAGTACCAGACAGCTATAGCAGTTACCTCAACTCACTCCAGCACCCTCACCAAACAAATCATGGCAACTTACATCAAAGCACCTATCACCATGGTAACATGCATGCGTTTGCAACACCATCAGTACCATCCCCGCCACGTGGTTCAATACCAACATCTGTAATACAGGCAGCTACATCTAGCGTCAACGATGAGCTATCGTACATGTTAGAGCTAGGTTTTCCACCAAGAAAACTCAAGAAGGTTAAAAAACCACGTGCTGGTGAACCAGGTTCAGTTAAAAGGAAAAGCAGAGAGGGCTCAACGACCTACCTTTGGGAATTCCTTTTAAAACTATTACAAGACAGGGAGTACTGCCCAAGGTACATAAAATGGACGAACAGAGAAAAAGGAGTGTTCAAACTTGTCGACTCAAAAGCAGTATCCCGATTATGGGGTTTACACAAAAATAAACCAGATATGAACTACGAAACAATGGGTCGAGCACTTCGATATTATTACCAACGTGGAATTTTGGCTAAGGTTGATGGTCAAAGATTGGTTTATCAGTTCGTTGATGTACCAAAAGATATCGTTGAGATTGACTGCACCGGTGCGTGACCATTTAATTAAACTCAGAATATCAAAGATCTCTTTCAAAATCACTTAAAAAATCACTAATGGACATGACACATTTATTATAAACATTGATGAACATTGTTTATGTGTTTAATTTATTTAAAAATAAAGGTACTGAAGACTTGAGACATCTAGCGGCGAGGAATTGAACTAATATAGTGCGGGCACAAACCACAAAATACAGAACTAAAAAAATTTGATGGTAAAAGTAGTTTTAAAGAATCTATAACCCTATATAATGGCAGTCAAGTGTTAAAAAGATGATTTTCACATATTTCAGGGTTTCGTTGGTATTTAGTATGGCATTTTTATTCTGCAATCGCATAAAAATCTAGAAATATTTGTCCTTTTTCGGCTTTTATTGCCATATTTTTTATGCAAAATGTATTGAAAAATTCCGAGAGTTCATATTACTCATTTTTTTTGTTTATTTAGACCACCCCCTCTGTGTAAAATACGCAAGGGATCCAATTTTTTTGATATATTTTGACAAAAATTGTGTAACAAAAGTTAATTGTTTATACCTACGAAACCCAAAAAATGATTGAGTCTATATTTTTCACACAAACGAATAAACAAAACAACATATATATGATATTTTTAACAATTTAACTAAGGTTACATAGCTTGTTTTGACGTAATGTCGCTGTATGCCAAATAACATCCAATGGTTGCTTTAAAACCGAAAGTCATCTTTTGAATTTCGCGCGCATTTTAGTGGACGCCATATTGTGACGTATGCAGTTTTGTAATAAGGGTTAGCTTCTATTTTATGACGTACTATATAGCAAAATATACCCTTATTTACGCAACTCCGAAATATTTAGATAGAGACTTTTGTATATAATAAAACACGGATCCGAGTTATGTAAAAATCGACTAAAAATGAACGTAAGTTGGGTATATTTTGTGTTAGACAGTTTATTGTGTTTTGTGGTTTAGCCATCTAGTGTTTTAATATTGAACTCGATGTCTCATAAGTCTACAGTATTCGGCGTGGTCTACACTGCCATTTTGTTTATTTTGTTTTTTTGTAAATAACTACCAGTGCAAAACCTATACCTCAAACAAAACTTCGCGGAACAACGAAAGTACCTAAACTTTTAAATATTTGATGTTTTGAGTGTTAACGGCTAACGGCAGGATCTATAATCGCCTTGCAGATCTCAGGAATGGTCTCTGAATATATATTTTTATATTCATATATGATTGAATAGTTGAAGTTTTTGATATTTTATGGAAAAGATATAAAAAAGAGTAGTGTTTTGATAGCAAAAGACTTGCCGTTTACCCAGTTTTTAATGGTGCTTGGATTATGACAGGATATTATCGTTTACCTATAAGATATTGTTAAAAAAAGAGAATTGATGTGGAACGTCACTAGATTTATATAGGCTGCATCTAGAGCGCCTCAGACTTGTCAAAAATATAATAAAATACACTTAAATTAAGTCGCTTATCTAAAAAAACACGGCCATATTGTTTTTAACCACGTGACTCGGTCACATGACCACAAAATGGAAGTAAAACGCCATGGCGGTTATTTTTTGAACTTTTCTAGAAAAGTAGCTTGTGTTGAACTAAAATTACACGAATACATCTATTTTACAGTATTTTATGAACTAGTTTTGCTATTTTGTCAACAAGAAAGTGTACAGACATGTTTAAACATGTTTTTTTTAAACCATGTTTGTTTAAACATTTTTGTAAAGTCTAACAAAACTTCGCAAAACAAATCTACATGAACTATTAAAACAGAGCTAATGCCAAGATGCTTTAGAAAGGTTCAAAAAATGCTCACCAGATAGCATATTACGTAGTAGCAAAATATTTATTTTTAAAATTATATAAAAGGAATTTAATTAATAGTATACAATTATGAATTTAACAAGAATTATTTTATTTATTGGAAATTTAGTTGTGTTCTAAACCAATCAGCAAAGTTAAAACATCATTACGCAAAAAAAATTTAGTGTTTAGAAGAAAAATATAACGTAAAACCGACTTAATTACAGTTTGGCCATATCAAAACCGGTCGCCATATTTGTGCTAAAATTTGAGCGTTTTCATTGTATACAAATTAAATGTTTTATTTGTTTTATCTTGTTTTCAAAACTATTATCAACACTTGCAACTTATTTTAGGATAAATGTAATAAAATGTACGTCATTAAACGTACAATAAATGTGTAATAAAGTTTTTAAACGCTATTCTATTATAAATAAACTCTTTAATAGATTGCTCTCAATTATAATGTAATCGTGGAAATGAAAACTCAATGTATAACTTTAAAATAAATACACGGTAGAGTTAAAACAAATATGGCGCAGCCAATCAAAAATAAAATCGCTGTTGGCTACACTGTCATAGAACGATCGTAGCGCCACTTCACGCAACTTGACGTTTAAAACTCGTATTTACATCGACTGTGGCGCCTCTATATTTAACTGATTTAAAAACTAACTAAGCCAGTGTTTTAAAATTGTTTAGCGGCTTTAAACTTAAAATGGTGGTAATTTTATGTTTTTTTGACAAGTCTGCTAAATGTTGTAACATGTTAATATGTACAGTATTTATTATTTTCAATGATTTCATTTGTAAAAAGAATTATCGAGAGGAATTTACTGAAATTGTTACGTGTGTCTGTGATTGTAAATTATTTGTAAATTTTTTAAAGTTTCGCTGCGTATATTAATTGAACATTGTACCTATGTCGTGTCTTAAAATAATGTTTTGTGAATTTCGTAAATTTGATAGCGAGTAATTGAGAATCAAAATATTAATTTCCACAACAAACTTAACTTAGCAAGCAGAGAAAACGACTTAAACATATTTTAAAAGTGACTTAAATCACGTGATTTGATCACATGACCGTTTAGATCACGTGGTTTGGTTACATGACTGTTTCGATCACGTGGTTTGGTCACATGACTGTTTTAGTCACGTGATAAAGAAAATAAGGTGTGTATAATCATTTCTAACAGTTTATTATCATCAGACGCATGCGCAGAGTAATTTTAACGCTCTCCTACGTATTCTGAGCTTGCGTTTGGTTATAATAATCCGTTAAATTGTTAATAAGCCGTTGGAAATGATTTTAAGAACACACCTATGGTTTAATGTTGTATTCTTATGCTATGTTATGTTGTTTGGTGGCAATATAACTCAGTGAGGTGTACATAAAAATAGACACAATTATCAGGAGACAGAAAAAATCCACAAACAATTGGTATTTCGAAATTTGCGTCCATTGAAAATGTGATATTTGTCATTTTTGTATATGTGTAAAAAAATACAATAGAGTAATTGAATGTAACTAGAAAAATTGCTGTATACGGACATAATAGCAACGGGCAGGACAGTCAGGTGACTTAAAACCGGGGTCTGTCACTGATAGACATAATGTCTAACATGGTCCATCCACACAACCAACAAGTACACGAAAAATGACGTGTATTGGTGGCGTACATGGATGAACCATAAAAAATCCAAAATTAGAAAACACCAAAAATGTTAAATAGTTTATGGTTCATCCTTGCAAGCAACCAATACAAGTGTAGCAAAATAGGTTTGCAGATTTTTTAAAATTTATTCAGGTAACAGACTACATGTTTGAAAAAGATGACGTGTATTGGTTGTGTACATGGATGAACCATAAATAAATTTTTAAAAAAATGCAATAATGCTCCATTTGTACAAATATGGTTCTTTAAAGTACTCAACAATACACGTCTTAAAACATTGACGTGATTTGGTTGCCTAAATGGACAAACCGTAATATTTTAAAATTTGGAAACAAAAATATTGACTTAAAAAAAATCTGATGTGATTAGGCGTAATATTTGGACTATAACAATTTTTAAATTTGGAGACAAAAATTTATTTTGGACGTGGTCAATCATTCAACCAACCAGTGCACCGTTAAACACACGTGAATTGGTTGCTTATATGGCTAGACTATATCATTACAAAACAAAAAATAAAAAACATTTTAATAATGTGATTCATCCATAGAGTCAACCAATACACGTCTGACCAGTTGACGTAAATTGGTTTATTGTATATATGGACCATAACATTGCAAAAATTAAACGAAAAATATTACTAAACAAGTACAAATTCGAATAGACATGAATTGTTTGAATGCATGGATAGACTAATATAACCAAAATTAAAAATAAAAGATATCAAACAAATTTTTTATATTTAGCGTGTTCCATTCATACAGCCAACCAGTACAGGTCCTAACAGTAGTGGACGTGTTATTTTTGAGTGTATGGATACAGATTTAAAAATTAAAAACGAAAATGTTTATAATTGTACTATTAAATTTAAAATGGTCTATCTATAAAGCCAACTAGTACACGTCCTAACTATTGACGTGAATTTTTTGTGTATGGATACACATTTAAAAATTAAAAGCAAAAATATTTAAAATTGTACTATTAAATTTAACATGGTCTGTCTATACAGCCAACCAGTACACGTCCGAACAGTGTTGCCAAATGTTAAGCCTGAAAAACTATAAATCTGCAGTGTGATAGTTGCGATGTCTGTCACGTGAGAATCCCCAAATGACATCACTTAGACTTGTTCTAAACGTTTGTCCGTTAGATTAAATTAAGAATTAAGATAAATGTAATTATTGTTTGTTGGTAATACTGTATTCTGTTGGTAAGATTTACAGAGAAAAAAAGAAAGATGTCATAAATCCATAGTAGATGTCACTAGTAATCTTAAATGTACAATTGCTGGCAAAAAATAATATAAGTATAGTACCTACATTTATATATTAATAGTTTATCGCAGAAAAGTCGCGGGCAAATTTAACCATGCGACACTGGCGGTAAAAAATTGAACTACGAAACGTCATGTTTGAAAATTATAGTTAAAGAGTTAGGCCCGATTTTTCCTCCTTGAGGTACACCCCTAGGAAATTATCTGACAGATAAGGTTATCTGGAACTTCATCTGCTGAATAAATGTCAATAGCAATCAGTGAATTCAATACGTCACTCTCATTATTCGTTAGATAAATTTGTATTGAAAGACGGGATGACATTTATTTAGCACAGAAAGTATCACATAACCCTATCTGTCAGATAGTTACCTAGAGGTTCACCTCAAGGTGGAAATACTGGGCCTTAGTCAATTTTTTTGACAGAAAAGATACACAATAAACAAATGCATAGTTATAATAATCCGTTTCATTGGGTTTAGTGAACGTAACAGTTGAGTAGCAGCGCAAATCTGTTTACTTGGTGATTACAGTCAACATTAAAGCAACAGCCGGCTGTTAATTTGTTACTTATTATTATAGTTGATGTTAATATAAAGAAAAAACAAAATTTGTGTTTTAGACAGTTGGTAAGCCTCCTTATAGTAAGCGTTAAGTCACCGGATTCGTTCAGCAAACCGCTTAAGTCACATACTCAACAGTTGCGTTCATTAAACACCATTTTGATGTACGTCATCTGGTATAAAAATCCGACTTTAGAATAGATGACCATTTTTTCATGCGTTTTTTTAACCACAGCGTTAATACAACCGGTCGTCTACGCAAACTCCGGTTTCTGAAAGCTTATCCGAGATTAACCATTTGATTAAACTCGGTTACAATATAATCCCATAAGTAACTATAGTAACCATTCGGTTATAGTTAACTAAGTTTTCATAAACCCATTGTATAGACTATTCCAAACGTTTAGGCGGAACTAACTGAAATTTTCATTTTTTAAGTTGTCATTAGCGCTTCTTTTATGGTTTGAAGTAAGCTTTTGTTAAACAAAATTATCAAAAGCCTCACTTAATCTGTAAAATTACTAAAATTGAAAATATAGTTCCTAAACCAAAGAAACAGACTTTAAAGATTGTGTTCTATTCAATGCGGTTAAAAAAACGCAAAATATCAAAACCTGCGGTTAAAAACTGCAACCTACGGTTACAAAAATGGTTATACTAGTTCTAATTACTATAATTCGACTTCAGGGTTTCTATTCTGTAACTTTCGACAGTCACTTTTACACTGTCAAGCTCATTTTTATGCGTACTGTACTGTAGGAACTTTCGATAGGACACTGTTAAAAGTATTGTTGAAAAGCTTACAGAATACACCTCCAGGTGAAGCGTTTAAATTTTCTTTTATTCGTTTAACCTAGAAAATTCAGTTTAACCAATGTGAACAGTGTACGTGTTGTTTAGTTCAAATTTTGGCCGTCAGTGTCGCATGGTTGTTGTCCGTGATAACCAATAACGTCGTTATGGAGCAGAGTTAAAAGTATATTTGCCAATATGGTGATATTTTCTTATGTGGCCGCGAGAGGCGTTGTATATAATAAATAGTTTTGAATAATTCCTAGAAATATGTTTTATTATTAGACTATAAAATTGTTTATTAATGGTTAAGCTAGATAGTTAAAAGTTTATTACATAAATTATAAACAAATATTGTATAAAATTTGTCTCTTCATTATATAGTACAACAAATAAAAAATATAAAATAAAATTATAACTGTTTTTCAATCAAAAATACCTTATTCCTATCAAATATTTTACCTATAATTTTATTCGTTTTTTAAATTCTCTTGTCTTAACTTAAGTAACTATACACGGTGTAACTGTACACAATATTTATATAAAACTAAATTTTAAAATATGCCATTATGATTGTAAATAATTTAAAATATAGATTTTTCATTTTTCAATTATATCACAAATTATAAACTTAGTTTTACAAGTTGAAGGTATGAATCGGTGAAGATTTTTTAAATTATTTTTTTTAAATTAAATTAAACTGACTAATCTGAAATACATTTGATATTTTCTGAAATCAAATTGACTAATCTGAATTACAATTGACATTTTCTGAAATCAAATTGACTAATCTGAAATACAATTGATCTTTTCTGAAATACAACTGGAAAAGGTGTAGATTTTGAATTCTGTAACTTTTACCGATAAAGTGAGACTTTTGATCATTTTGTTTACAAAAGCACACTTCAAACCTTAAAAGGAGGGCTTATGGTAACTTAGGAAAATAACAATTCCAGTTAGTTCCGCTTAAACATTTAGAATAGCCTATATTTCCGATATTTCATAGTCACCTATTTTATTGGGATAAAATAAATGTAATTTTTTTTATTTATTTTACATCGGCCTATTTCTGCAACGAGGCTAATCGCCGATGCCAGGGGGCGAACTCCTACACCTGGATGAGGGGTGAATGATTGTGTAAATGGTAAAAAAAGCTAGAATCTTATGTACCTGTAAACTTAAAAATAACACAAGTAAACTTCCACCGATCCCACGACTGGGGGGGGGGCAAAATATATAGTAAAAATGGAGCAATATCTTCAGTTTCAGAGGAAATAATGACACCATACTCCTTCACAGGAACAGATCTAATTATTTTACTCTTACCTTTTACCCATACAATATAGACAGCAAAACATGAGGAAAATTACATAAAATACATAATTAACAGTCGGAAAATGTGTGAAAACTCGTAATACCCACCGTAACATAAGTTTTTCCCAGCAGAAGACCATTTCTGAAAAGTATCTGCATCTTTCTCCTACACACAGCAAAATTCAATAACGCCATTTCTCTTTTACACATTGCCTATATGTAAAAACATAAATTTTCCAAAAAAACACAAAAATAACAAAAAATACATGTACAAAATAGGTTAAAATAAAGTTATATACCTTTTAAACTATTAGGATTGTTTAAATAAAATAATAACACAATTTAAGGTTCCATATTTTCAGTTGGCGAAGGACGCTATTTTTATCAAACGATTCATTCTTGTATTTCTCCGTCCCCAAGTGTAATTATTGTTTCAAAACCTTCCTTAGGTCTTCTTCTAACTTTGTGTCTTTTGATTTTAATTAAAATTAACTTTTTTTCATATTTTTTCGATATAAAAAGTACGAGCTACAACATTTCGCTGTATTCTACGTTTGACAAGAAGCACTGCGACTCTAGCGGCGGCGTGAACTAAGTTTGAATGCCCAAAGAATGTCTTAAAATTATTTATTTTAAAAATTAATTTCTCCAATTCTATCCAATATTAAGAAGTAAAATTTTCAGGGAATAATTTTTATAATATTTTCTACCGTTTGGTCAAATTTGGTTAAGCTGCGTAACGTATTATCGGATTATCATAATTTTGTAATATACCAAAATTATAAAAATCCGAAAATACGTTACACAACTTAACCAAATTTGGCCAAACGTTAGAAAATATTATAAAAACTACTCCCTGAAAATTTCACTTCTTAATATTGGACAAAATTTGAGAAATTAATTTTTAAAATAAATAATTTCTAGAATTTCAGAGAAGACATTGAAATATAGTTCACCACAGCGCCGCTAGAGTCACAGTGCTTCTTGTCAAACATCGTCTTCTGCATTTTATTTCCAAAAAATGAGAAAAAAAGTTAATTTTAACTAAAATCAAAACTCAAAAAGTTAGAAGAAGGCCTAAGGAAGGTTTTGAAACAATAATTACATCTGGGGCTGGAGAAATACAAGAATGAATCGGTTAACAAAACTAGCGTCACCTCGCCAACAAAGAATTAGGAACCTAAAATTGTGTTTTATTATTTGATTCAAACAATCCTAGTAGTTTAAAAGGTATATAACTTTATTTTAACTCATTTTGAAGATGTATTTTTTGTTATTTTTGTGTTTTTTTGCAAAATTTATGTTTTTACATATAGGCAATGTGTAAGAGAGAGATGACGTTATTGTATTTTGCTGTGTGTGGGAGAGAGATGGAGAAAAGTTTTCAGAAATGATCTGCTGAGAAAAACTTATGTTACGGTGGGTATTATAAGTTTTCACACATTTTCCGACTGTTAATTATGTATTATATGTAATTTTCCTCATGTTTTTCCTGTCTATATTGTATGGGTAAAAGGTAAGAGTAGAATAATTAGATCTGTTCCTGTGAAGGAGTATGGTGTCATTATTTCCTCTGAAACTGAAGATATTGCTCCATTTTTACTGTATATTTTGCCCCCCTCCCAGTCGTGGGGTCGGTGGAAGTGTACTTGTGTTATTTTTAAGTTTACAGGTACATAAGATTCTAGCTTGTTTAGAGAAACTAGCCTAAAATATTTCCTGGACCCCCAAGAAAATTTTTGAAATAATATTTTAAATGTTCTTGAGTTTATTGAAGTTTTAAAATCAAAAACTGGTAAAAATAATTTTTTTTCTTTTAATTTCGGGACCCCCCTGAGTTGTTTTATGTATTGTTATGGACAGTTTCTTATAGATTTTGTCTGTAAGCTTACAGATTTGCCACAGAATCAGTGGTGGCGCTAGCGGGCAGTCCGGGGAGGGGGGGGGGGGGCTAAAAGTTGCTCTGGCCCCCCTAGAATTGCTTGGAAAAAATATATTTTGGAAGTGAGGACCTTTTTAGGTCATTACTTATATTTTCATATGTAAACGATAAAAAAATATTTCTTGGCCACCCCAAATTTTACTCAAAATTTTTTTGGCCCCCCCGATTTTAAGAGCTAGCGCCGCCGCTGCACAGAATTGTACCATAAGTGAGGCTTTTGATTATGTTGTTTAGCAAAAGCCCCCTTTAAACCTTAAAAATAGAACTTGTGACAACTTAAGAATATGAACATTCCAGTTAGTTCCGCTTAAACGTTTGGAATAGCCTATGGTCGCTTTTATTTATTTGTTTATTATTATTATTATTTTTTTTGATTTAGTTAAATATTTTATTTACTAAATTCCCATTCCTGAATGAAAATATGTATTTACCGAAAATCGGTTTTATTTGGTGAAATCAGGGCTTCGAACCGGAACTGAACCGAAAACCGAAATAAACCGTTATTTTGGTCGGAACGAAAACCGGAGCTGAACCGAAAAAAATATCGGTTTATTTCGATTCATATAATGTTTATGGGAGTGAATATAAAATTCATTTTATTTAAGATTTTTTTTAAACTGATGAGCAGAAAAAAACCTAATTTTTTTAACTGACAAGTTAAAAAAAATTGCGCTTCTATTAATTCGGGAGGGGAGGGGGGTCAGAACACCGCCCCAGCGGCCTTGATATGATTATTACAAAATAAGGAATAAAATGTTCTTCTAAATTATAGTAGAAAATAAATTACTAATACAAATAAAAGCATTTAAAAATTTAACACTCTGAACTGAACCGAAAACCGAAAAAAACAGTTATTT
The DNA here is from genome assembly GCA_963971575.1 of Liopterus haemorrhoidalis. Lineage (NCBI taxonomy): Eukaryota > Metazoa > Arthropoda > Insecta > Coleoptera > Dytiscidae > Liopterus > Liopterus haemorrhoidalis. Next base: position 43,375,702 of record OZ020622.1, on the reverse strand, counting down.
TTGTCGGAACTCTTTGACTCAGATACATATAGGAAAAATACTGAGAGTTCAAAAAAAACATCCCGAGATAAATATAAACAATTATGTGTTTAATAAAATATATAATATTTTTTTTAAATTTTGAGTGGCATACCAAATGAAACATCTTAATGCGTGAACCAACAAGCAAATTTTTATTTTTGAAATTTTTTTTTATGGGTTTTTGCCAAAAATTTGTCAAAAAACTTTTGTCCTCCACCGTATCTCAGAGGGGTTCATCTAAAAATCTGAAAAAAATCACCATAATGAATACTGATGGGAACCGGAATAGTTCAACAGGAATTTTTGATCAGATTTGATCAAATAATAAATAAAATAAACAATTAAAACTGGATAATTGTCTTTTAATTTGATTACCTTAATACCCTTTACATTAAAATTATACACAATTTAAATTTATATACTTTTTTTTCAAAATAAAATTAAAAAATTTAAAATAATACAGTATAAACATATTTTCTGACAAATTGACATAATAAAAAAAACTAAAACAACGCAACAGACAACATAACATATCAGAAATCTTTGAATTCAGAACACATAAGAATATGGCATAGCATTAAAAGTGTAGTTAGTAGTTAAAATTTCTTCCACTTGCGGCGCTGAAATTCTATCCGGCCCGCGAAGCATTTTAAAAATTATTATGTCCTGCAAAAATATTGCTGTCTATCCAATATTCTTTCCAATTTTTCCTTTAAATTACATAATTAAATACACGTTTTGGTTTAAAAATATTACTTTTAAAATTTATAAAATATCCTTCGTAACAAAAACAATATTTCAAATTTAAAAAAAAAATTTTTGGCCCTCGGTCAAATTTTCATAGACAATCTGTCTCGACAGCCAAAAGATTTGCTCACCCCTGCTATAGAGTAACAGTTTGGCTAATGGTGACATCGTTGCCATTAAGAGTCCAAATAAATTTTTGTTTTAAATGAAAAAATTAGATAATTTTTGGGAATATTTTCAAAAAAATTACTGTTTCTTCAAAGATTACCTTATTTTTCCATTTGAATTTCTAATATTTATTTGGACTCTTAATGGCAGCGTTGACTGTTAATATACAGTATCTGAATTTTAAATATGAGTATTGAAGTTCTTTTCATATACCGAATGTTTCAAAATTTTCAGATCTTGTAAGTTTCAACGATTGAATAAAGCCTTTAAAAAAAATAATAGGTTCCCAACGCCCAGATAAGCGTATAAGGGGCAGAGAAGGTAAGTTCTCTGTTACTAGACCACCGGTCATATATATGAAAGTCACGTGGTCAGTGATTTCAACCGGTCCTATTATCCCTGTATGAACAGGTACTCATTAATAAGTATTAAATAAAGCCTTTGATCATTTTATTTAGTAAAAGCCCACATCAATCGTTAAAAAATTAGCTAGTGACAATTTAAGAAAATTTAAATTTAAGTTCATTGATTAAATTTGAAATTCGAAAGAATTATTGCAATAATTTATGTAATTAATTAATTAAGTAATCAATTAATTAATAATAATTAATTAATAAGTTCGGACTAGTAAAAAATAAAATAAATTTATTTAACTATGTTACTGTTTAGATTTATTTTAAAATCGTTTTCAGAGCTAGTTAAAAGTCATACAATTAAGTAGCTCTGAAGAAGATTTTAAAATAAATCGAAACGTTAGCGTAATCAAATAAACTTGTTTTATTTCCACTGAACCTTCCCTTAAAAAAGTACCTATATTTTTGAATAAAAATTCGGGAATATGGGGCGTGCTTCACAGGGCACGTAAAGCCGGCGGTTTCGGCTACCGTAAAAAGTCGTTAGGTTATGCCAGAGACCGTCAGATACCACCTTAAAATCTCTGATAACTAAACATTATGCCATACGAAATAAAAAAAATATATACAAAGTCGGACAGACACTAATACGATTGCGTAGTTTACTACAAGCCAAACGATTTTGGTGTTTGTAGAGTCTTGTAGTAATAATCATCTGCCTATCATCGCTTTCGGAATTTTTTACCTTTTGTGTCTACATATTTGTGTTATTAAATTCCTATGATCTACCTTATGCTATGCCATATTCTTATGTTATGTTTCAAGTGAATTAACTAATTAACAAATAAATTAAAAACTTCCAAAATTCGTAAATTTCCTGAATATAATTATCACTGTACATTATTTCTTTTATATAATTCGATTATTTACTACATTTTGTTTTCCCTAATATCTTAGTTTATCAATGATTTCTACCTCGTTTCGTATTTGAAAATTCATTTGGATTGTACATCATCGGACCACCAGCAACAGCGCCCTGCTAAAAAAGAAAATCATATTCATTTTACAAATACAACAATACCTTCCATAACGCGGTTAGTACGAATAGTTTAGAATTTTTACACCACATAATTGTGGTGTGAAAATGCTTTTTTTAAATATGTTTTGAACATTGAATGCTCTTGTTTCATAAATATTTACAAGTTTCCTTTGAATAAGTCTACGTCGCGCTGCTTATATCCTAGCGTCAAGGAAAGTGCAAATGTAGGCAGTAGTGATAAACTGGTGGGGATCGGAGCTAGAATGCTGTTAGCGTCACAATAACAGTGATCACAGTACTTTGAAATTATTGAATGTATTTATTTAAGTCGTAACTGAAATCGCTATACCTATATTATCTCTAAAAATTTATTGTTTAAGTAGGTATTAATAATTAGTATTTTCTAAATTTTTCTTTTAAATTTATGCAAGTATCTTAGCTTAACAAATACGTTCCGTATTTTATATTATAAAACAATAGGTTTAAAAAATTAATACTGTCAAATCATTATTGGAAATTCCATTTACCAGAGGAACGTTGGAAGAAAAAATTGATATTAAAAATTGGAGTGACCCACACCAAATTTAACACGTTCGCGGACAGTATGGCTATAGCCGTCGAATATTTTTCCTAGCTCAGGTCATGATGGTCTAAACCAGTGGTTCTCAACCAGGGTGCCGCGGCACCCTGGTGTGCCGCAAGCACATGAAAAGGGTGCCGCAAGCTTTTCAAAATAAATTCGCCGCTATTCTCGGAATCGAAGACCGTAGACCGAATCGAAGAAAATTTCGAATGATCTTTAAATACATATTATGTAATTGTAATATTATTGTTTTTTTTTTCCAACATCACAATTATACTTTTGATTGATTATACTTTAAATTGACTAAATAGTGACATATTTAATAGTAGGGTGCCGCGAAGATCTCATATTTTGCATAGGGGTGCCTTCACCTAAAAAAGGTTGAGAACCACTGGTCTAAACCGTCCTACTTTTTTATTCAAATATACAAATGACGGCTGGGGCAGGTTTTAATTCCATTTAAGTATATGAAAACTAGTATAAACTGTCCTATCAGGAACATACCAAACATAGTAAATGTCCTATTATAAACAAAAATCTAAAAAAGTGACATTTTGGGTACATCTCATTGTACAAAACTGTCCGCGAACGTGTTAAATATTTCGGAAAGTGCAAAAAGCAAAAATTATAATTACAAGAGGCAATTCAACAGAGTCTTATATGATAAAACGTCGTGGTTAAACACCTAAACCTATCCTTGTATTAAAATTTGTAGCTCTGAGTCCCAAAAAGTCACGAGCCGCCACTGTTTAATGAAATAAATTGATTTTCAAAATGTCAAAAATAACTTACTCCCCTGATGCACTTTTTTCTTAAAATAACCCACTCCTTTAGAGGTTAAAGAAATTTATTTAATTTAAACATTTACTATCTACTCTAGGTTATTTAAACTTTGTGTCAAACGTCCATGCTTGCAAGCATGAACTACCTCGTGCGCGTCCAACCAAATTCAGCGAACTCTTTTGTAGTAGCGATAAAGCCCGACAAAGAGTGGATTCAGGTCAAGCGTATTTGAGAAGAGTACATTCAAGAACATTTTTTAAACTTATTTAGTTATTCTAATATATAAGTCGTAAGCGCGGATTTTACAATACATGGAACCCAAATTATTTTAAATTCCGCCTTTCAATATCCTAATAACATTGGTAAAAACATTGAAATAGGTTTATAAAGTTGATAATAATTAATTAAATTATTTATGGAATAATTTGATTGGGATATTGAACAGGCGGTGGTAAATATATAGTCTAGTGTTAGAATGTAGATGTATAAGCATGGTGGAAGCCCTGTTACCTGATATTTTCGTGCTTTCAGCGTGTAGGACTGAACCTCGCGCGATAGTGAACTAGCCGAGCTCCATCTAGACAACTAGGTAACGCCACCACACAACAAATAAGCCAAATCATGAAAAAAACAAATAAACAAATGCCATGCAGACTACGCTCAACTCAAGCGACATCAGTTAACGGGGTCGTCTGTTCTATCACTAAAAACACAATCTTGTTTTACATATATCCAATAAATTGTTTATAGGCATTTACGAAAATTATAACGGTAAATATGTAATTTAGCAGTCGGTAAAAAGTAGAACTTTCGGTACATGTATCTTGTTTTTTTTTTTTTTTTTTTTTTTAATTTTTTTAATGGCCTTTGCTACTGTGGAAATTAGCCAGGACAATTTTTGTTTGAGAAAATTTCCATGCCATAACCGGGATTTGAACCCGAGCCCCCATGGTTGGTAGTCAAATGAGCTGACCACTACGCCATAGCGACCGGCCATGTATCTTGTTAAATAAACCGGGAGCTCATGACATTTTTGGTCTCCGATTTCATACAGCATGCCTTTTGGAGGAGAGAATATTTACCCTGTGACAACAAAAAAGGGATGGTACTAAACCCCTGCACGCTTTCCGGTCATAGGGAAAATTGCATTTCCACTTGCACAAAATTTTTGTGTTTTTCTCTGACTTAATATTGCTTGCCCTTTTGTCAAAAGAAAGTTATAACAAATTTAAAGTCTTTTAATTATAGGCATGCTGTATGAAAACGCGGAAAATCATATTTTTTTATTACAAGATCACATGACCGTTTGAGCCCTTTGGGACCCTCCGAATCGCATGCATATATTTAAAAGACTTTAAATTTGTTATAACTTTCTTTTAACAAAAGGGCAAGAAATATTAAATCAGAGAAAAGCACAAAAATTTTGTGTTTAAGTGGAAATTCAATTTTCCATATGACCGGAAAGCGTGCAGGGGTTTAGTACCATCCCTTTTATGTTGTCACAGGGTAAATATTCTCTCCTCCAAAAGGCATGCTGTATGAAATCGGAGACCAAAAACTGTCATGAGCTCCCGGTCTAAAATAACAAAGAGCTGCGAAAAAATTAAATATCAACTGCTTTTGATTTTAAGGGGTAATTTTTTTTTTCGACACCACGTTTTTTTGTAATTTTCAAAAGAAAATATCATGGATAATATTTTTAAATAAATAACTTCCGTAAAGTGTATCTCTTAATTTTATGAACAATAAACTTGTTTTATTACTTCAATATAAAACAAGATAAAATATGGAAATTTTTTAAAGATAAAGGCAATTCTTAGTTAGTTACTTACGTGGAACTATCATGCATGATTGTTTTGACGCTACCGCATGTATGTGATTTTTATCTTTTGATGTGTAAGTGTTTACATATTACAATAATTGTATATTTATATGAAACTTAAGACAACTGCATTATTTACATACTAAATATGAGTTATAGATAATAAGACTTCCATTTTTAAAGTGTGGTAAAGAAAATTGATACGTGATAAAAAAATATATTTTTTCTAACATTATCACTACTTATCTATTAAAATTACCATATATTATTAAAAGCGTGCTAAATATGTACGCCTTTTTACTTTATTTTTATTTATTTTAAAATTAAATTTTTTCCAACAATTGTAATCAGTCAATAATAAATTTTGGAAAATAGTGAACAAAGATCCGCATATGTCTCCATCTTTTCATTTTTAAAACTCTGAAATATAAATTATAAAAGGCAAAAAAAGTAACCATGGGATTAATTTAATTCTTCTTTTAATTATTTTAACACAGTATTATTTTCGTAAACGCCTTATGAAACATTTCATAAAAAAATTGAAATGTTTTTAAACATCACAGACGACCACCATAACGACGAATAAAAGAACCATGACAGTGTATAGTATTTTCACTTTTGTAAAGACAAACGAAGCAGCGTTTTCAAAATCAAATTGAAATTTTTAAGTTTTAAAGATATCATTAAGATAATATTGGATTAAATAAAGTGACGACTTGTAAAATGATTATGAAAATGGGCGTAACAGGAAAAAAAGTAACCAAAAATATCCAGATCAGACGTGTCCTTACAAAAGTGACCATAGTATACTAGCTTCAAATTTCTCGGTATTGTACAATCCTTCACGATGTTTCCTCATCCGAGTAGGCTATGTTAGGGTGGCAGCATTGATAGTAGCCACGAAAATTAACTAGACACGTGAAAATGAAATATTATAAAATGTGTCAATTTTCTTTTTAATAGATTTTATTTAATATATTTTCATGTATATTAACTGCACATAAAAAATCTGTCTGGTTTTTTTGGTTTAAACGTAACTAGATTTAGAAACCTAGTAATTTTTAATTATTGACAGTCTTTTGTTTAGCAAAAGCCCACTTCAATCATTAAAATGTGACCACTTTGGCTCAAACATTTGGAATAGACTTTGCAAATAAGATTGGAAAAATATTATTTGTTTAATGTCAAATCTTATACAACCTATTAAAAAAAATATCATAGCCTAGTCAGATGAGGCAACAACGTGGATGGAGTTAATGTTTGACTTTCAAATTTGAATCCTTTAAGTTGGTAATACTCGTGACGTCATAACATGGCGGCTATATGTACCGCTTTAAAAGAAATTTGAGAACTTTTTGAAGCTAGTTTAATATTTTATAAACTGGAATATGGGCAAGCTATTGATGTTTTTTTTTTTTAATGGATAGAAAAAAGATGTCTCTTAGATTATGTACATATTTTGACTAAAAATAGAAATTTGGGCAAAGAAAATAAATATTTATAATTAAAATAGACCGAAAGCAGTAGTGATTTGCCTTAAAAAAAACTAAAAGTTGTCGGATCAAAGTCATTTGTGAACTGTATCAAGTAAGACTTTAGCCACACATATCAATGTATACATGTGTTAAGCGATTTTTTTTTCTTAATGCGCGTGAAACAAAATGGCGTCAATCGCATGCGCACTAATATTTAATTGGTTATTTGTTTGAACTTACTTGTGCATTATCTTCAGTAGCGATTGGGGCCGGTGTTAGGAAGTCCGAGGGGGCATTGGGGTCTGAGACGGGGGCAGGAACAAAATAATTCATCTGTGCGCCGACAGATGGGATAGCACCAAACACTTCTTCAGCGGATGGGACATTCTCACTAGAGGCCTTCACACCACCTGGGTTGAATACATCTACATAAGCGTTTTTAATATCTGAAAACAAAAATACCTTAATTAATAATTTAATTTAAACAAAAAAAATACAATATAAAAGGAAATGCAAGCCACTTTATAGGATTTCTAAGGTATAATCAAGATACACTTATATCGTCACTAATGTGTGTCTAAATCGGTGGTTCTTAACTGGTGTTTCGCGGAACACTGGTGTCTATTTTACCGCCATTTTGAATCTGCCGCGGCTCTCAATGTGCCGCGAGTAAAAATAATTTAATTTTCGTAAAGAACAGGTGGACCAAGTGGCGTTATATTTTCATCAAGTATAATATTTTTTTATGAATGTTATAAACTATAAAAACAAGCATGTTGACGTATGATTTGAAAATTTCTACACAAAAGTATATAAATATAAGATATTTGAAACCCAGAAATATATTTTAAAAATTACAAAAAATGTGTTATATCTAATATTAAGTTATTGAGCGAAAACATTTTTACAACAATATTTTCTACAATCAAAAATATCTTATTAGATAGCTAAAATTTCACTGCAAAATTGGATGTATAGATTGTTACTAATTTTATTTCAGATTGTTCAGTGGGCTTTACACGATTCAATTAACTGAAAAAATTAACCTTCAATTTATTGTTGTGTGTAAAGTGTTTCAAATTTCAACAATAAATTAAACAATTAATTGATGAAAAAATTGATCAATTTATTTTGAAAATAGAACAATTCCTATTTTTCATCTATTGTTAAGGTATAGTCCGTACCAAATTAGTTTTGAAGATCGCATTAAAATAATAAAAGTTAGGGAACTCATAAAATGGCAATAGAAGTAATATAACTAGGCGTGTCAACCCATAGCCGTAGGGATTAGTTTTTCACATTACCCTTCTTACTTAAAGAATTAACAAAAACAAGTATACTTATTTATAGTTAGTACTTAAACGTATGTATGCGCCACTAACCGTTGACTGTTTACACCGTGGTTGTAAACATGAACCCTAGTTCTTTTGTAGTTTAACAATATGATTATAGTTATACGGGATAATTGTTTTATGTCGATCTTCAAAAATAATATGGTATGTTCTATATATTTTTATCTGCTTAGTTATTGCTAACTGTTTAGTTGTAACATAACCAAGAAATATATAGTATGTGTTTCGTTTTCAAATGCGACAGAACCGCAAACGTTCAAATTCACCATCATCTAGGTTATTTCTTTTGTTTTTGTTCACAGCTCGTAATTTTGTGAAGATTTTTTCAATATATTCACAATAAATTGTTCAATTAATTGACAAAAAATAATGATACATTTATTGATCAATAAATTGAACTGTGTAAAACCAACTTTAGTATTGTATAAGAAACTTCTTCCATCTCTCGACGACACTGGGTTCCTTTGTGCTTCTTCACTAACTAGATATCCACGAAACTCTGAAATGTTAAAAATTCACACATCACATAAATATGTTACTTACTTCTTCCTCTCCTCTGTAATTTAAACATGTTTGGTTGTGATGGTGGTTTTGGTGCATCGCCTCCATCTTTATTGTCTGTGGGAGCTACGGGCTGCGGAAGAGACATGGGTTCGTTCGACTGAAGGGGCACACTGTTGGGTATACTGTTGGGCGCCATGTTAACGGCGGGTGGCAAGGACATACTCCCGCTGTTAGGCACCATGTTCCCAGCGGGAGGCAAGGACATACTGCCACTGTTAGACGTGGCCGACGGCATGTAGTTTCTGTTCATGGACATCTCGGACATTTTGGGTGGAGGTTTAAGTTCTGTATTCACTTCTTCACCATCCGCTTCTAGGTTCACCCAACGTTTCTTTTCAGAGTCCCATACAATCTGGAAAATTAAAATAAAATCTTTTCAGTGTCAAACCAATCAGTTTTTACACAATTGGGTAAAACCGGTGCCTTTTTTATGAGTTACTTTCGTATGAGAACTAATATAGGGTAGTCGGCGAATCAGTGCAGTTGCGTCACTGGAAACGTCACATGTTTCTGTGACGTCATGTTTAGTACGTTTACATTCATCCATTTAACGAATGTAATATTCGTACGCTGTCACTTGTATCGAAATGAAATGAAAATATAATAATAAGAACAGAATAGAAACAAATAAACTATTCTAATAGGCAAAATAGTCCTACAAAGGACTGATGTGATCCAAAAATATGATCAAAGAAACGAAAATAGAAATACGTTGAATTTAACCTAAAAAGCTATGCACTACACACAATATCAAATGGAAATCTATAAGATATCTATAAGAAAATATATAACTAAACACAAAACTGCTAAATAAACAACAAACTAAATAAAAAAGGTTTTTAGAAATTAATATACGTTAATATGTGAACACAAGTATCAGAACACATCAGAACGTATTATAAAATGTCAAATGTAAACATAGTTTTCTTCAGGGATACCAATACAATGGTCCTATATTAAATAAACACTGTTAAAATTTGTAAATCTTCAAAATTACTATCGAACACAAACTAAATATGGCTTCAAAAGGTACGTTTTAGTAAAATAAAAGAGTGAAGAGCAATATGAGTATAATTCACATGCAAAAAAAAAAACGATTTAGTTATTTTTTCGCCACTAAGTTTGTCATTGAAGTTATGACGCAAAATGACCAACTGCGTTGATTGAACGACTGACCTGTACATATATAAAAAACATTTTTCTTAATTTTTCATCCTACTACAAGGTCCATATGAAAAATTAAAATTGACCCCGAAATTGAAAACAGTACGCGATAATAAAAATTTGAGAACCTCTGTAAATTTGCCTTATGAAAAAGTGCCTCAAGAAAGAGCACATATATTATATAAGATCACTTAATATTTTTTTTTTTTTTTAGGATAATAAATACATCGTTAAAATAGTCTTAATGCGGCAACTTTAGTCTAATTTAACCGACCTCGTATCTCTTACCGTTTTCGAGATCCCATGCTTAACAAGTTATTTGGGACACCATGTATAGGCCATCTAAACGTTGAAGCGGAACTAACTGGAATTTTCATTTTTGTAAGTTGTCAATAACTCTCTTTTTAAGCTTTGAAGAGGGCTTTAGCTAAACAAAATGATTAAAAGCCTCACTTAAACTGTAAAAGTTACTATAATAGTTAGTATAATATAAGGGTTTATTGTTATGTACATACAAATAATTTAAATGTATTTCTTTTTGTAAAATCGAAGCCGTAATTTTGGGCTCGACCCGTTTTCGGCTCCAAAATGATATAAATAAATAAATAAATAAATAATTCAAAATATAGTTCCGCTTAAACCAAAGAAACAGGCCATACAAGATATTTTACGAAATAAATTAATTTTTTACGTTACCGTTGGATTTTTATCATCAGGTAGTTTCATCTGATTATTGGGCCTGAACGATAACTTATTCCAAATACCACCAAACCATCCGGTGGAAGACTGCTTAGCAGGTTGAGCAGCCGGCTTCGGTTTAGCAACCGGTGAAGGTTTAATGACCGGTTTCTCATCCTCCAGCTCACTGAACATTTTCATGGACTGGTTGGGCATTGTTATCTGTGGTTGTGGTTGTTCCTGCCAAACACAATGCACAGAAGAAAATTACTTATATAAATTAATTCTAGGTTAAAAAAAAAGATCTGGCCAAGCAGTGGCGTAGACAGATAAGAATTGGGTGGTAAGCCTCGTTTACAATAAAACCATAACATATTGTATAAGTATGGAACAAAGGTTTTTGACTGTTTAGAACAGTGGTTCCCAACCGGGGGTGCCGGAAAGAAATTTATATAAAAAATCTAGTTTATTTAAATTTTAAATAGTCTAGTATAATCAGTCTCAATTTGTAATACGAAACTAGATCTGGTTACTTTGGTGACTGTTGTGGTGTAAACAGACTTTGGCGTATCCGTGTGAACCAATACTATGATAATATTATAAATGTATTGTCAATATGCAACATAAAAAATGAACTTTTCCTGTTAGTTCCGTATTACAAAATGAGACAGATGTTTTTTTTTTTTTTGTAATAAATAATAATAAAAAATAATTTTTCAATAAGTATATTTTCTTTCTAATTTTATTAAGGTTAAGAACCGCTGAATGCTACATCAATTAATTTGATCAATTTTAAAGAAATAATCATGCGATTTCCTTTTTTTTTGCTCTTCACTTTTTATTTTGATCAATTTGACATACAAATATGACTCAACTGAAAAAATCTGAACACATTTTTTATGGGGCTTATTTTCACATTCAAAGGGGTGCTCACCACAAAAAAGGTTGGGAACCACTGGTTTAGAATATCTGTTTCTAATAACTAGAACAAAGAGACTACTGTATTTTTTATGCTTTGGATACATAGCATAGCTATTATAAACGAAGCTTTAGAACCCCCCCCCCTATGCAAAACCAATTTTTTTTGTAACCACTTCAATTCGTTCTTTTTTGGTCAGCATTTTGACTAAACATTCTTTTTTGGTCACATTTTTTTTTGCTCATTCGGTACTTAAGTTGTCCTTTTTGCCCCCCCCCCCAATGACGACATCCTGTCTACGCCACTATGACCAACACATCACTTCGGAGGTACCACGTGTTTAAATTAGTAAAAAAAAACAACATAGCAGTGTTAAGAATATGGGTTCTGTAAGGAACGATGCCAACCGTTTGGGATGGGTTAATTACCTTCTTGGGTCAATTAATTTTTGTCCGTTTTGTTTAAGCTTTGTAAATCATACTTACAATAAACATTTTACGGTTAAGGTTAATATCATTTTCTTTATATTTTGATTTTTTGTGTCATTCTTAATACAAATTTCCCATTTATTTATTTTTTTGACATATGTCATTCGTTTCTATGGTTTCACTGCTGGTTTTTATAATTTTCACATGCCAACGTCAAAAATGAAATAACCCAAGCAAGGTCCCTTCTCGTGACAACCTAAAAGAACGAAATTCCCATTTAGATCCGCCTAAACGTTTGGAATACCCTGTAATTTTAAGGGGGGGGGGGTATGGTCAGAGCAGCACATTTTATACCCATTTTCAAGATTTTTTTTTAGAAAACTGTTAATAGTAACTTGATTGGGATAATACCTACAGTAAAGAACAACCTTTGAAGAGTATCCAAAAAAAATTTTTATTGAAAAATATCGAAAATTAAGCTCGTGACATGAATTTGAAATTTTCGTTCAAGACAAAGAGTTGATTTGCGGTGAGACACATAACTAATGACTGGATCATCTAAAACAAAAAAACAAAAAATATTTCGTTAGTTTATGAGTTTCTTGAGGTAACGCTGTCGAGATATTTTTTTTTTATGGAATTTTTTACAATTGAAAACAGAAATTTCGAAAAAAAAAAATTCCGTTTTTTTCGTTTTTTTGACTTCAAACTTATACCAAAAATTAAATAATCTAGATATTTGAAAAAACTCGACAGCGTTACCTCAAGAAACTCATAAACTAACGAAATATTTTTGGTTTTTTTGTTTTAGATGATCCAGTCATTAGTTATGTGTCTCACCGCAAATCAACTCTTTGTCCTGAACGAAAATTTCAAATTCATGTCACGAGCTTAATTTTCGATATTTTTCAATAAAAATTTTTTTGGATACTCTCCAAAGGTTGTTCTTTCCTGTAGGATTATTCCAGTCAAGTTACTACTAACAGTTTTCTAAAAAAAAAATCTTGAAAATGGGTATAAAATGTGCTGCTCTGACCATACCCCCCCCCCCCTTAATGAATACATTTTTAATTCATTTAAAAAATACTGTGATTTTAAAAATGTCCCTTTTAATAATATAAGTTAATTATCTGTGATTGGAAATTTTTATTTATTATAAAGTATAAATATTTATTGTATATAATTTGTATTAAAAAAAAAAATGAATTAAACAATTAAATTTGAATAAACAACACTCTCCTCGTCTATGAGCTTCCGTCCCGAATTTTAAACTAAAAATTATGGTCACTTTAGTAGTATGGAATAATTGGATTGATTTGAGTGTACCTGCAAAACAAAGACAGCGACTACACACCCACTCAGTGTTTTTGTTTGCTTAGAAAAATTACTATTTACGATCAAAAATATCCTATTAGATACCAAAAATTCATTGCAAAATTTAATGTATAGATTGTACTAATTTTATTTCAGATGGCAAAAACTTATAAAAACTATGATGTCATTCCTGTTAAAATCGAAAATAGACAAAAATCTAAAAAAGGGGAATTGTTATAACAAAAACAATTAAACATTACTAAATTTATTAAACACAATTAATATAATACAATAAATTTTAAATCATCGAAAACTTAACGGTCTATCAATATCAAATGTCTTAACTTGTTTATACTCAAGATCTTTCCGAGACTTACAAATATTCGGTAACCCAGTAGGTACATCTATCGGGTACGTACCACCAAAAATAAGCGGTTTATATCTCACCAAACCATACTGTTGTTCGTAACAACTAACATCTCGAACAACAGTTGAATTTTTAGCCCAAGCATCAACAGTATCATTAATAATATCATGTTTTCTTCCGAGTGGACTTTTAATTAATTTATTTAACGTTAAATCATCGATGATTTTTTTAGCTTTTAACGAAAAATTAGTATGTTTATATTCTACTATATCTTGTCCGTAAGTAAAATCATCTTTAATAGCTACTATTTTGTTGTATATTAATCGGTCTTCATTGAAATCTTCATTATCGGTATTTGATTCCGATGTGTTTCTTTTCCGTAAGCGGTTGTCGTAAGCATGTGTTACGTTATAAGTACTTACATCTGGAGTTGGGGTTTCATTTTTAACCTCTGAAGGCTGCAGCGTCCGATAGTTATTGGAAATTAAAAAAATTGTTAGCAAAGCAAAGCAATATTTAGAACATTTTAGAACTTCAGATTTTGAAAACGCTTTTGAAAGGTGGCGCATTAGCCAAAGAAGTTGTTTTTATAGCTATGTTCGTAGAGCAATTTCTAACGGTTTATTATCGTCAGACGCAAGCGCAGAATTCGTAGGAGTGCTAAATTAACTTTGCGCCTGCGTCTGACAAATCATTAGAAATGTCTACGGACAGAGATTATAGGGGAAAAATTTTAAGATCGTAGCGCCACGCGGATTTTTTTGAAACCATTCTAAATCAGATACCACTTGACATTTACTAGTAAATAATAGCGAAAAGTGTATCAAAAAACGACAAAAAATAAATAATTGTTTGGGATTTTCTGATTTTGTGAAGTGACATTACTTGTAAACATCTAAAATACTACATTTTGTGATCTGGTTTTAAGTTATGGCGGTTTTCCATTGTCGATTATTTTAACTATATTGGGGGAAATAATAATTCCCGTGTTGTTTACCAAGGGGTAGAAATCTACAATGCTGGGCATATAATATTGTGTGGAGTCACTGAAAAAAACAGAGAGTTCATAAAGATTTATGCATTATGCCTACAGACTTGTGCATTAAAAACCCACACACAATAACAGGAATTTTCAAGATATGCGATAATAAATACAAAATTAAAAATATTTTTTGTAGTCACTATCATTAAAATGTAATGAGCAAACTTTGATATAAGGGCTCACTTTTTTACCCAATTTTTAAATTGTTTATCTAAACATCGCGTCGATTCCTAACCTCTTGCTTTCCCAATTTTGTTTCGAACCGTACGGTGTCTGATATTAGTGGAAACAAATGAAACGATATTTCCGGGTTTCTTCTTTTCAATGAATTGCACATAGGCACACAACAATATGTATTATACATTTTTCAATGATTATAATAAAACTTTAAAAACAACTTCATACAAAACCAGTACACAAAACGAAATGTTATCTGATGTACACAAGTTCATGAAACGCTCACCAGATGGTAGGGTGCTTAGCTGCAAATCCCTATACCAGGTTAACAATATTGATTGTCTTGGCCGCTCTCCCACAATAATTTTTCGGCCGCTTACCAATAATGGTGAACTAGACTAAACGCATAGATGTGCATGATATATATACATAAGCAACGCCCAGGTCGAGTTTTGGCCAGTTTTTTTTCGTCTCCGGGACTTTATAAAAACCACGTGGTTAGTGTGATATTTCTACCGCTCCTATTAACCCTTCAACCTGGAATTTTGATAACGTCCAGATAGAGTTTTGAGTAGAGTTGTCTTAATGCCCCCGTGACTATATAAAGTCCACGTGGTTAGCGTGGCGTTTCTACTGGCCCTATTAACTCAACCGCGGATGACTTTTTTGAACATTTTTTTCTTTAATAATCTCGATCTAATTTCATTTAATACTAGCTATCGTGCCAGTATTTCTTAAGTTTTTTCTTATATACATATTTGCTCTAACGTAAATAATAAAATTAATATTTCAATTTTTTTAGTGAGTATATTTTTTAGGTAGTGTCACCACATCCCTCCAAATATTCATCCCATTGGAAAAATGAGTTGTAAAAATATGAGTTTTTTATATTTTAAATAATTTTTACAAAGAAAAAAAATATATTTCGAAGTCGACCGCGGCTGGTGAAATACTAATAAATTCCCGATGCTTAATAACAATAATAATAATTCCTTTATTGATCAAATTACAAAGTACATATTGTTTTTAGAAAGTCAAAACCTAAATGGAGCATAAGGCCAAAGAAGTTGTTTCTGAAACTCTGGCCCTATATGAAAACCACGTATCAACGTGACATTTCGACTGGTCCTATATAATCCCTGAATAAACACATCATTATTAGAGTCCCCAAAATTTTAATGTCATAATATTTTCTTTTCTGCTTGTATATATAGGAAAGCCAAGAAAGTTCTAAAATGTTCTTAAATTTTTTCTTAGCAATAATATTTAAAATACACAACACAATTTATGTTTAAATTTGTTGTTTGACCTATGAGACTGGAAAGAAATGGCTTCTCAGTTTAAACTACCACGAATGTATGTATGCGCATGATCAAAATGTCAGGGAATTTTAGTTTTATAAAAACATTACCAACAGAAGGAAATGAAAATGTTTATTCTAACCTACAAACATTCATTCAAATCTGTTTCCTAACACATCAATTTAGGTTTTAACTGTTGAATAATTATTAAAATAACATTTGAAATTGTATAAAAATATTTATTTATTTGGTAATAATTCTTGTCATAGTCTAAACTAACAAATGCGCGTATCGCATTACGTATCAAAGGAATTTTTCTCCGTTTAGCGAAGAAGTGTCCTTGTCTACGATGAGCCATATAGAAAAGTATTAAATACATGATTTTAACTATAAATAGCTGCTAAAGTTGGTTTTACACAACTCAATTTATTGATGAATAAATTGATATAATCCGTCTCAATTTGTAATACGAAACTAGATCTGGTTACTTTGGTGACTGTTGTGGTATAAACAGACTTTGGCGTATCCATGTGAACCAATACTATGACAATATTATAAATGTATTGTCAATATACAACATAAAAAATGAACTTTTACTGTTAGTTCCGTATTATAAAATGAGACAGATAATATATTTTTTTATCAATTAGTTGAACAATTTATTGATAACCTTGAAAATATAAGGATCACTTTACACACATCAATTATTTTGAAAACTTTTACATTACCAACTGTAAAATATGTTGACATATTTATCAAAGTTAAAATATTGTAAAAATCTTTACAAAATCTTGCAAAATTACGAACTGTGAACAAAAACAAAAGAAATAACCTAGAAGATAGTGAATTAGAATTTTGCGGTTCTAAGCAGAACTTCACATTTGAAAATGAAACACATAAACTTGTATATTTCTTGTGTATGCTAAAACTTAACAGTTGGCAATAACTTAACAGATAAAAATATACCTAGAATTCCCTAAAAAACTTGATAAAAAATAGAACTTGTTCTATTTTCAAAATAAATCGATCAATTTTTTCATCAATTAATTGATCAATTTTTTCATCAATTAATTGTCCAATTTATTTGAACACTTTACACACATCAATAAATTGAAGGTCAACTTTTTCAATTTATTGATAAATTGAACCGTGTAAAACCTACTTAAAATAGATCGGTTTAAAATATTTTGAAGCTGCATATAAGATGAAAAATCTATTAACTATTAAATCCTTTAAAAATCATTCTGTATGCCATTTGATCAATTTATCTTTTTCAGTTAGTTAAAACGTTAAGCGCCCAGCATTTATAGCTATTAACGCAAAAATTTCCCCCCATTATACCAAACAAACAAAACAGCACCAAAATTAAACCAAACTAAAAATCCAACACACAAAAAAATATATAAACATACCTCAACAGGCTGATTCCAATAATTCTGTGGTTGTTCCTCTGGAACCATCTGCTGTATTGGTTCATCCCAGGTTGGTTGTGGTTGGTTCCAATACTCCTGCACTTCAGTTTCCTGTTTCGATACTGAACCCATATCCTGATAACTAATCGGTTGACTGTAATCCACATTCTGCTGTTCGGTGGGTTGGTAATAATTTTCTACCGGTTGCTGCCATTGCTGTTCTTGTTCAGCCACCGGTTGTAAGTCTTGAGATAATTCGGTTTCAGATGCTGTTAGGTTTCTGAGACTTTGATGACTTATTAACCCCATCTGTTGACAATTGTATCAATTAAAAACTAGAAAAACAATATTAACCCTTTGCACCCCAGTCTAGTGAGTCATATAGTATACCAACAACTCCAGCACTATATTAGTTACTTTCGTACATTAGTAAGTTTTTTGCTAATTAGAAAGGGAGGTTTTTAAAAATTTTAATTTTTGGTGTTTTTCCGCCATAACTCACCAAATATTTATCCAATCAAAAAAATGCATTTGGATAAAAGATTTGTCTTCTTACTCTAAACAATTTTTGTAATTCAACTTTTTGCTGAAATTACACTGATTTTTCCTTAAAGAGACGAATTCTTAAAATTCGCAAATTATCGCCGGACGTTTAAGTGTTAAGACGCCTTCGGGCGCCGCGACGCACAGCTCACTAATTTATACAAAAACGTTCAAATAAATAAAACAAGCGTGTCGCCGTAGCAGCAACAGTGGAGTTAAAATTCATATTTTAAATGTCGCATTATTGGCGACAACTGAGTGCAAAAGGTTAGAACAGGGTAAAGGGAGTGGCCGGGATTGTTAAATCGTGCAGTTCGAACTGGTGAAAACAGTCTGAAATGTGAGGTTACTGGTTCGATTCTCCGTTAGGCGATAATAATATGTTTACATTAGTCTCATTTTTACAATCATTCACACCTAATCCAGGTGTAGGAGCTCGCCCCCTGACATCGGCGATTAGCCTCGTTGCAGAAATAGGCCGATGTAAAATAAATAAAATAATAATAATAATAGAGTAGAGGCAACACGATTTTTTTCGAAAATTTTATGTGTAAGCAAGGTGGGAAGAAATTTTGATGACCAAAATTTATCCAAAGAATTGAATGGTGGTATTGAAATTTTCTGGAATAAACCGGAAGTACAGGATATCGAGGACAAGTAGTCTAAAAAATTGTTTTGGAAATTGTTGCGATTAAAAGGGCTTGAGTTGCTGTTTTCAAGGTCATATTTTGCGGCTAAAATTGTTTACCGGAAAAAAAAACATTTAAAAAAAGTGCTTTTTTTTGTAAATTTATCATTTCCATTGCAAAATTTAAAAAATACATATCTATATTGAATTAAAAAGAGATAAATTCTGGTATAATTTAGCGTTCATAAGTTTTTTTTTTTTTGGAATGAACGGTTTTTTTGGAATGAACTCTTTTGAATTAAAAATAAATATACTTTTAGCCGCACAATTAACACAAAAATATTATATTATATGCTGTTCACTTTTGTAAGAACAAATTAAGAGGAAATTTTTGATTTCAATAGTGTGTACCTTTGACATTATATGCCATGTTGGTATTAAAAAATTATAAAAAATTTCACTTTTTTAATAATGATCATAACTACTAAATCTAAAGTCGGTTTTACAGTGTAAGTAATATTTTTAATTGACATTTAAAGTCCGTAATACACTATAAAAGTAAACAAAATAACTAGATCTGGTTTGTCCTTACAAAAGTAAACAGCATATAGCTATGAAAATGAATGCATAATGAATGTTGTGACATCTATATTTTTTCAAATCAACTACAATCAGACCAACTCGCTATCAGTGAAATCGTGATTTATTTTTAAATTTTAATAACAAAATTATAACCGCAACTATAACAATTCTTTTTGGTTACACGATTTCCGAAATTTTGTGAAATCAAGAGAACAACCCATAGCGTATAGTCTATTAATTTTAGAGTTGTGAACGTAGCTTTACTGTTATAACAATGTACTAGAGGTAGTAAAGCTTATAAAAAAGTACTTACGTTAAAATCATTCAATATTGTTTTCAAGTTGCTAAGCCAGGTGGCATCGGCTCGGTTAGAATCCAAGTCTTCGGCCTGCAGCGGATCACAGTACTTGAGTCGATCGGATAGCTCACACACTTTAGCCACTAGACTAACTTGCACCCGGCTCGGATTCTGGATGATACCATCCGCAGTCCGTTCCAGGTACAGCAGACCTTTCTCCAATAAACCATGGTCTACCATTCGAGTAGCAACCAGGAACTTAAATGTCTAAAAAGAAAAAAAAAAATAAATAAAAATTTAAAAAAAAAACATATACAGGAAGTATTTCGGAACTATTTAAATATTGATAATTTCTTTATTATAAGAGATACAAAGCAGAATAAAATTTTACTTACCAAAAACTCAGGAATAGCAAAACTAGCATCGCTAAGACTGCAAGCATATTCATAAATCTCAGTCATAAAAATAGCTTCATTAGCCGCAAAACAATTGAACGCTTTCCCCTGATCGGCACCAACCAAAACAAGTTTCGCACCCGTACCATGTCTTCCGAACTCAACCTGTGCCATTAAATAACAAAAATGTGCTGCGTAAACACTACCACGTGAAAACAAGGTATCACCAAGTGTAGTAATAGCTTTCCGATCCAATTCTGGTCTTTGCGTAGTATTCGAAAGAATCATAGCTAAATGCGGTCTCCAATCTCCCCATTTCTCATCGAATACACAGGTTACCGCAGCGGGTTGTCTTCCTGATAACAATTGATATAATGTCTGTAATGGATCATTCATTGTTAATCCATTTGCAAATCTCATCATTACGTTTGCGTAAGTTCTTTTATCTAACTTCGATGCTAAGAATAATGCATGACCCCATAAGCCGTGTTTCATTGCCCACTCTAATGCTTCTTTTCCGGACCCGTAGATGAGGTACTCTCGGAATTTTTCTGTTATATATTCATCGCTGTATTGGGTTTTTTCTTCGGTGTCTGAATGTGAGTTTATAGATGACTCCGAATGACATCGGGTACTTTCAGTGCGGTTTTTCATTAATAACTCTGCTATATCTGTTCCCACCACCATCTGGAAAAAATTAAGTGTTTTTTTTTTTTAATTTTTACACATTTCAAGATTTCGTGGGTATTTAATAAGTTAAGACAGCACACAGAAAATGAAACGTTGGATTTCAGGGATATTTTTTAGCATAATTTTGTCTATAATCAGTCCAAAATCAACTTTTTTTTTATCGATTTTCGATTGTTTACCTAACTATTTAGAGCTTTCAGTTAATACCCAACATAAGGGATCTGCAACCGGCGGCCCATGGGACAAATGCGGCTCACCAATAAAAAATATACTGGGCTATTCAGAGACAAAAAACAAACAGTGTTTAAATTAAAAACTGTCTAAATTAAGCATTTAAATTTTTTTCTTATTCAAAGACAATTTTTAAACTCTGTTTTCTTAGTTACAGTGGTTAAGTTGATTTTGTTTATTCAGAGACAACATTTCATTCTGCCGACCGGCGTAGCGTAGTGGTAACACATGTGCTCTGCGTTGCGAAGGTCTCGCGTTCGAATCCCGTTCAGGCATGGAAATTTTCTCATATAAAAATTGTCCTGGCTAATTGCCACAGCAGTAAAGGCCATTAAATTAAAAAAAAAAAAAAACATTTCATTCTAGTTACCGTAGTTAGTATACAATAGACCATATTACTGTGTCGTCACATACATGTGCTGCCATCTGAGAGCTGAGTCCTTTGGAAGTTTTTGACTGGTTTAAAATACATGTGACTTTACTTTTGATATCTTAATTTCATGAATATCTTCAATTTTGGAGCAAAAAATATGTTTTTTTGATAAATATATACTAATATATGCAGTCCAGATACTTTATATTATAGAATAATGATTTTATAAATATATAAATAAGGATTCCAAGATATATTTATAGGTTACGTTTTTAAATAATATGAAAATTGAAATATCTTAGTATTTATTTAATTAACACCAAGTAATCATTAATATTTTGTTTTAGAATGCATAATGGTGTATTGTTTTGCTTCAAATTGTAACCATAACAGCTACATTCTTAATTGCAAATTTTTTCGTTTTTTTAACTGATGAAAATGAAAAACAAAAATGGATAAAATAAAAACAACATATTGTTCCTTCAAATTCATTTAGATATGGCATACACACTTATTGCTATGTTACTAGCCATAATACCGATTATTAACGTAAATTTTTCAAAATTAACCTGCAAAATAATATTGTTCTGCAAAAATAATGACATATTAAATAGGGGATACGCATAAAATTTGTATTTCCTTAAAACTACATTATTTTGATATGTTAATGTTAGTTATGTCACCTAACAAAACAAAAATCACATTTTAATTAACATTATAGCCAAATTTTTTAATTAAAATATTGTAAATTTGAAATATTCCGAGCACGGGGCGAAGGTTGCCGAGTAGAAACGACTGAGTATGACGTCAAACGATAGGGTTTTCACATCACAGATACAGACAGCTGCAACCACAAGAACTTTTTTCTATGGCTACAACATAATCTTCACACGTGTGTGTATTGTATTGTTCGAGAGTTTTGTATTTGTTTTTAAACAATTTTTCACGTATTTACTATTAAAATGGCAGATAAAGATTTTGTTAGGGCTCAGAGTGATAATTTACCCAACATTGATGCATTTATGCACACAACATAAAGTTTACTTTTTTCTGAAATATCGGTTTTATTTCGCCTCATAGTTTTCAGCCACAAATTTCGCCTTTTCTGTTGTTTTTCGCCATTAGGTAATGATATAAATAGTTTTTTTGGATTTCTAGTTGAACTAATTGTGCACATCGGTACTGAACAATATTTTCGATAATGTTTCGAAGTACTGGGGCCTGGATATTCCATATTTTAATATAAAATTTAATTCGGTAAACATGTATAAATTGTTTTTATAGAATTAAACTTTATTTTAATTAAAATCACTCTCCTTTACATAACCTATAAAAGTTACACAAACAAATAATTCACAACAGACTATGTTCGCTGCATAAACAACCGTTCGCTGGATTGGCTAGTAGTCTCATGCGTCAGTTAGAAAGGATTATGACGTCACACGTCGTTTTCGCGCGCTACATACATTTTTGATTTTTTAAAGCCTTCAAATTAAAAAAAAAAAATTAAAAACTGTTTTTTATGTTTATATACAACAAGAGGAATATAATAAAAAAATAAAAAAAAATCATGCCTATCCCCTATTATAATGTATAAAATAAGAATTGTAATAAATAAATATTGACTTGTAGTTTTGATGTGAAGCATTCGCTTACTTTGAAAACTTAATTTATATTTCTAAAATACAATTTAACAAAAAAACAACATGCTAAATTCAAATAAAAGGAATCAAACCAGGAGGCGGCAGCACTGAATCCCATTTTGTGACGTAGTTACTAATATGGTCTATTGTTTCATTACCAACTCGCACAATTTTTAGCTGTCTTTATTTAAACAGTGTTTATTTTAGATATTGTTTAAAAAAATAGTAACTATGTTTCTGAATACACAAATAAATTAAACACTGTCTAAACTTTAAACGATTTAGACAGTATTTAATATTTTGTCTCTGAATAGCCCTATAAATGTTTCTGTTAAGTATTACAATAACGCTCAGGAATTAATGATTTCACTGTATTATTATTATGTATTATCCCTGTATAAACACTTAAAGCTAATAAACTTACCCCATTTTGTCTCAAAAGTAGTATCAACAGCTCCCACATCAAGACATAGGACTCAACATCATGAATACTATTATTAGCTTTCCTAATCTTGTTCTCGCAATATTCTATAACCGTCTTCTTATGTGTAATTCCTCTGACAAGCGGTCCGGGAAATTCGTCCAACTCTCTCGTTTCCCCGTCATCAGCGAGCAGACTCTGAATGCTGACAACTTCCACAGTCGCCGGCTGACCATCAGCGGGGTAGTGAGGTAAAATATTCAGGAGAAAACCTGAAGATATGGACGCTTTGACATGCGCAGTTGAAAACTTTGCAGGAGTTAGTCTTTGTGACGCTGCGTTATCTTCTAGGTTTAAAGATGAATCTGTATTGTCCAGTAATCTAAAGAAAGAATAAATTTAATGCAATCTATAAATCTCCTAATAGTTATTTAAGAAATAAAATTACCAGATAGATAATTAGATTTCAAAAAAATTTCATATATTTATTCCTCATGAAATTTTTTAATTATATGAGTCGAAAAAAGTGCCAAATTGCAGGAATGTATACTACACATAAGTGAACGACTAAAAATCACAAATGTTGTAACCCGATTATTATTCTATACAGGGTGTTCAATCTAAGTGTGCCACCATTGCTGTCTCGAGAACTATAAGAGCTACGAGGTTGGTTAAATTAGCAAAGAAATACCATTTTGCAAGTCTATTACAAAACTATTAACAAACATTTTTTATGATCAGTGGTTCTCCAAATATGGAATCCAACTTTCTTATTTTAAATGAGAACATACTTTTTTAATATTTTTGTTCAGAAGGGAATTTTATTTTGAATTCAACGAATACACAGTTTAATACCCTTACATCACAAAAATTTTGAGAACAATGCATATTAAATTGACATTAATTTAAATCAAATCGCACAGGAATCAGCGTGCTATGAACGAAACAAATAAATAGGGTCCGGCAAAAATATGCAACGGTGTTTTTGCCATAGGCGTGCTATTTCAAACTTTATTTTAACAAAAAACCAGCAAAAAACAAAAGATTAAAACACTTGTACCGCAATGAATTCTCATCTTAATAATGACACCTCATTATTTTGGGATTATATCCGAGATAGGTAATTCCGGTCACTCCTTTGCCATTGGTCAAGTTTTGATAAGATATTAAATTTTTATACGCTACACTATTTGTCAGCAGGGCACATTACAAATATATATAATTACATTTTATTTCTACAGATAACACATGTGCCGCTTTTTATCGAAAAACACCTAACTAAAGTACCGTTGTATATTTTTTCCGGACCCTACTTATTATACAGACTTCAACTTATTTGTAACTTATTAGTAGCTATAAATTAAGTACTAAAGGACTCAGTGGAAAAGTAATATAAGTGACTTTTACAGACTTCACAACACAACAGGTGCATTTATACCATTTAATCTAAAATAATAAGTGAGGTTCTATAAAAGAAATTGCTGTTACAAGTCAGCTTTAAACACTTATACTTTTTATTTTCTCTGTGTCCAGATTTTATCAACACTTGTCTTAATGTCACTCATATTACTTTTCCGCTTAAATCATCAATTAAAAAATTATATTTAAAAGAAAAATGCAACTGTGAACATGCATGATTTTCACAAACATGAAACAAAAAATGTCAAAGAAAAAAGCAACGATTAAAATTAATGAATCGATGAAGTTTAAAGCTTTATATATGTAGAATTTACTAACGGACTTTAATAAATTCATCATTATAGTAAACATAATGTCAAATATTGAAATATATGTATGCATGCCAACATCAAAATACCGAATTAAAAAAATAAATAAATTATTAATTTTATAAAAATTATAATATTAAACTAAATACGACCATTACCCAATTTTTTTAGTCTGTTGTTTTTCAAAATACTTTAATTTTGTTCAAAAGTCTCACCTCGAGTCATCTATGGTGTAAACGGTGGATGAATTTTCTATTTCTCTAAAATAATTTGGATACTGCTGACTGTAATAACTATGACGAGGGTACCTAAGGAAAAATGACACCAAAACGCTACATGAAACATGTGACACTCCAAAAACAAAACAAAAATTGCAACACAAAAGAAGTTTGTTTAAATTCTGTTAATTAAATTTTTTTAAATAAAATATAATGAAACAGCCATTGAAGTCTGAATTTATATAAATTAATACTAAAGATTTAAAATTAATTTAGAATATATTTATTAAGGAAAATATTTTAAAATGAAGTCGTCTGAAAGTAAATTAATGTACGTACGCCTCTTACACCAAACACTTCTTCAACACTCAATTCAAAACAATGCTTTACTGTCAACGAGCCCCATATTAATAATTTGTGTTGCCATTATATGTATTTACGTCCGTATTACGTTTGTGTTATAGTGTCGATTAAATAAAAATTTGAAGTGGAGAAGAATCCATTGATGATTCGGACTGATTTCCAATATTATTTTAAAGTCTCCTTTGGTTTAGGCGGAACTATATTTTCAATTCAAGTTACTTTTATCGATTGATTGAAGCTTTTGATCATTTTGTTCAGGAAAAGCCAACTTCAATACATAAAAAAAATAGCTAATGACAACTTACAAAAATGAAAATCCGGTTAGTTTCGCCTAATCGTTTGGAATACACTGTATTTATTTGTCTTAATTATTTTTTTATAAGTTTTGCATAAATAATAAATTTTAATTAATTTTTCAATTGTTATATTATTTTTTATATGTGACAAGTTTGTATAAATAAAATATTTTAATTAAATTTTAAATTAGAATTATTGAACTTATTTTTAATTATTGAACATTTATCTATATTTTCAATTTATTTAGAAATTAAGAATAATAGCAATTTTATGCATTTAAATTATATATAACTTTTTTAAAAACATTAATTTTGAAACGTCAAATTTGAATTTACCGCAAAATTGATTAACTTGTAAAGTAGGGAACAGAATGCAACCAGTTCGACGACGCGTTGACGGCGTTTGGATGGCGCTATCTGTCAGCGCAAAGGTAAAATCAAGCTGTAGTACGCAAGTGCACAGAATGAGCAACGTATGAACGGCGTTCTACGGCGTTGATATTGAATATTCGTCAACTTTCTACTTTTGACGCCGTTGCACGTTGACGCAGAACACCTAACCTTAGTTTTTACTGAATTGTAAAGTGTTTGTATGTATAAATAACTTGCATACAACATAAATAACATCACACACAAGTCTTCATCATCCATTATAATTTTAATAAAATAAATCGCACCTATAAACACAGATATAGGTTGTCACTTGTCACTTTGACGGCGTTCAAAATTATTGCATTGAGTGCAGGCGAAAATTCAACGCCGTTCTCAGCGGCGCAAATGCAACGCCGTCGCAAATAACGCCATGCTGACGGCGCAGCGCGCTATGCATTCGGTTCCAGGCTTAAATTATAAACTTTAATTTGATACAGTATAAAACCAGCCGCGTTCGCAGCGCCATCTACTTCGATCTTTAAAAAAAATAGAGCTTAAGTTTATTTGAGATTGTTGTTTTTGTATAAGAAAGTTGTAATTTCTAGGGGTTATATACAACGTTAAACAACGAACTGAATAGTCCTGTTCAATCTTTAAATAAATTCAGACTTCAATAAGAAAAATGATTTATGAAAAGCAAATTGTGCAAATCTCGTGAGAAGCAAACCAACACAAAAAGACTTAATAAATAACTGCATACCTATCCTTGGTGAGGTCACCATTGGCTGAACTTCGACCTGAGTGTACGCTGGCCCGATCTTCTGGGTTATATCCCGCCGCAGCGCCCTGGGACTGATAGTACTTCCGGTACCACTCCGCGTATGCCTGAGGATTGGTACGCCTGAGGTTCTCGTAATACTGGTACTGTTGGTACTGCTGATAATAAGGATTGTATGGATCATAATTTTGGTATCCCTGGAAAACAAATATGTCTCCTTAACCGAAAAATCAGTTAAAATTCCATTATTTTGTATTTAGAAATCAGAGATTGTGTGTTTATGAAAGTCACATAATAGTCTCACCGGGCTGTGGTGTTAATTACTACCGTACTGCTACTGTATTGTACAGTGCATAGTTCCCCAAATATTTAGGGGAAGCCGGGGCATAACGGGCATCTTAAGGATTATCTTTAATAAAATCTTAAGGAATATCATAAAAAATTTCGAAATATTTTTATTCGTAAGATGATTTATTGTTTATTTATTAGACAGTAAACAAAACTTAAAAAAATACAAAAATAAAAGTTATGACGATATAAAAAAAAAGCTTCCTTGTGCTCATTTTGCCCCGGTGTCGGCGCAGAATGAACACACGTGAGTGATTGTTTTTGAAAATGTGAGGAAAGTCGTTTACGTATATGTAGAATAATAAGGGTCCTAAAAAACTTCCTTGTGGAACACCTACTTCTACAGGTAACTTCCTTGAATGATATTTCCTACCATTAGATGAAATAGTAGAAGAATGGGACCTGTTAATGAGGTTGGTTTTGAACCAAACAAGTGGCTGACCTCTGATTCCACATCGTTCCATCTTCATGAGAAGAATGCTGTAATCTACGCAATCAAACGCTTTGCTCAAATCTAAGAATATACCTAAATCCATATGACCTTTGTGTACTACATTCAATATTTCGTTGATAAAATGAAACAAAACAGTTTATCTAGTTTTCGCATTACTGACGCTAGAGAGATGTGTTATTTTGAATCACCAATGCTGCAAAGTAGTCGAAATGTGCATCTAATATCATAACTATATTGAAGGAATATTGAAGGAAATTTTTAGTGTTATAATTTAATATTACCTGGTAGTATGGATTGTAGGGATCTCTGGTTCTCCGGGGATCTTTCTCACGATCTCTATCTCGGTGTCGGACACTTCTATCCAAATCTCTTTCATCCCGATGCCTGTGAGACCTCTCTCTGTAGGAGTCATGAACTGAATCAGTTCTACTCGATGGTCTTGACCTGAAAAACGAAAAAGAATGTGAGTGTTAATTTTTATAAATTCCAAAATTTCGTAGGTCAAAAATCTATTAGGAATGAGAATTAAAAGTTTTTGGAACCGGGTACCCGATACTGATTATTACCCACTACCCTTTAAATACTCGCTAAAACAGTGGTTCTTAACCCCCCGGTTAAGAGAAGGTCGCATGCTGACCATGGTTTTTGAATTACGCGAAGATATTATACAGTTTCTTATTAACCAAAATAGCGATTTAGTAGAAGCTTTTAGAAATAGAAACGCAATATTTCAGCAAGCCTACTTAGCAGATATATTTAACCACCAAAATGAATTAAGTACATCAATGCAAGGATTTGGTAATGAAAAATTAAAACTATGGAGACGTCGAGTTGAAAATGGGAATTTAGCAAATTTTCATTTTCTGGATGAAAAAATGAAAAAACAACAATTATACCTGAAATAAAATTATGTATAAATAAATTGATGTATACTTTTCCACGGGAAATATAGGCAAAATTAATAGATGGATACTCAATCCATTTTTGTTCGACCTAAATTCAATGGACGACAACGTTTTATTAAAAGACGATCTTATCGCAATACGAATTAAGGATTCCACACACCAAAGCGGCCGCGGTAGCGGTACGACTAGCGATCAGGTCTCCTCACACTAACGCGGTGGGAGTGGCGGTAGCGGTAGCGATCAGTTAGTGAATCACGGTATATAGTTGTATGATAATATTGATTGCGAGAATACAATAGAAAAATTAATTGTATGTAGAGGAAAAATAATAATCTACTTACAGTCGGTTTCAAACGGTTAGGCGGAACTAAATGGGAATTTCGTTCTTTTAGGTTGTCACGAAAAGGGACCTTGCTTGGGTTATTTCATTTTTCACGTTGGAATGTCAAAATTTAAAATTCCAACAATGAAACCATGGAAACGAATGACATATGTCAAACTTAAATTAATTTTCTTACATATTTTAATGACAAAAAATAAATAAATGGGATATTTGTATTAAGAATGACACAAAAAATCAAAATATAAAGAAAATGACATTTTAAAATGATATTAACCTTAACCAAAAAATGTTTGTTGCAAGTATGATTTACAAAGCTTAAACAAAACGGCTGAAAAGCATGATTTAAACGATGAAAGTAACTAGATTGCAAAATCTAGTTCCGCCTAACCGTTTGGAACAGACTTTACTATCAATTTCCAAAACTTTTCCTATTTCGTTCCACACTTTATTTGTTTTCCTAATATTCTTGTAATCAGGATGTGCTAAGTCATACAAAATTAAATGATCCTTTACTGATCTATGATTTTTTCTGTTAAATTATCTATTTTCGACATTATTTTCTTAAATATATTCACTCTGTGGTATATAAACAATGAATATCGCGCGGCCTAACGCAACTTGTCGAGTTCGGCCGCCAGTGTTTGGTGATCGCTAGACTGAACGCTGCATTCGGTGGCGTTCTCAGATAGCGGAACGCTTGTATGTGCGTGGTCTCATTGTATTGTATAGGTTGCGTTAGGCCGCTGCCGTATCGCTACCGTGGCCGCCACCGCGGCCGCTTTGGTGTGTGGAATCCTTTAATGCACGTATTGAAATGGAATTTGAAAAACTGGACTTCTTAGAAAACAAATTTCTTACCTGTTTGAATCTCTGTAGTACTCATCATCGTATCTATAGTAATATTCACTTCTTCTATCCCTATCCCGTTCATCATAATCTCTCCTTCTTTTGTCCTTTTCCCTCCTTAAACTACTATATCTTTTATCATACTCCTCCCTCTCATCCCTATGTCTCCTTTCATTCCTTTCCTTATCACTAAAATAATCAGTATCTTCATCGTAACGCTTATCATCATGTCTTCGATCTCTCCGTTCATTTCTCCTGTATCTATCAGGTGATTCACGTTCTTTAAGTCTACGATCATCGTAATATCTACGGTCTTTCTCGTATCTAGGTGAACGTCTTTCTTTACTTTGTTCATCGCTATCAGTTGCGTAACCGCGTGTTTTTCTTTTATCTGAAACCTGATCATTTTGAGCGTTTTGATTTCCACCATCAATATTATCCCTTCGAGTATTATCAGGAGGAAGACTACTTGCGGATGGTATACTTTCATCCAACGTATTCGCACCGTCCACATCAGTATCCCGAGGTTCACTATCAATACCGACAGCACCAACACGAGATATTATCGGCTCCGATGACGATGACGAGTAACCAGTATTC
This sequence comes from Liopterus haemorrhoidalis, assembly GCA_963971575.1. NCBI lineage: Eukaryota > Metazoa > Arthropoda > Insecta > Coleoptera > Dytiscidae > Liopterus > Liopterus haemorrhoidalis. The sequence goes on along the minus strand of OZ020622.1, from coordinate 43,344,939 downwards.
TGTGGGTTAACCGGTGGAGTATCAGCTCCGATTGTAGCAGACCGTGAAACCGGAACAGTAACATTCAACTCACTCTCCGAATCATTATCGAAAGGTTGAAAAACTTCCGGCTGGTACCGCGCAAATGAAGATTCCGGTGAACTTGATTCTCCGGGAACCATCCGATGTAATCCAACCGGTGGTTCGGATGTCGGTTGTTGATTTGGTTCAGTTTCCGTTCGACCTAGTACCATCCGACTTAAACCCGGAGGTGGTTCATCAGTCGATACGTTCGGTGGATCTTGTTCTAATTGTCCAAGAACAAGTCTCCGTAATCCAGGTGGTGGTAAAGAATCAGCATTTTCCGTTTGAGTGTTCTCATAATCATAAACCGGTACATCGGCATCGGATAATTGTCCGGTTTCTAAATATTGATTACGATCATTTATTGGTGCAATCTCACAATTTTCAGGCCATTGGACTGGATTACGAATCATTTTTACGTCTGGTAAATCTGGTCTTTCGGAATTATCCGGAAGTGTTTCTAGATTTACTAAATTTTGGCTGTTTGGATAATCATCTGGTCTCCGAACAGGTAGACGCTTATATGGATTTTTATCCGAAGGTAATCGGGGCGGAGTAGCTTCTTTTGGTCGAGGTGGTGGCGTTACTTCTTTCGGCACTTCTTCTTTTGTTTCCGGTGTTACTATTTCTTTATTTTCAAACGCTAGTGATAATTCTTGCATGGATTGTTCAATAACTTGGACTGCATTTTCTTCGTAAGCTTCTAGATTAGATTCAAATTTAACTCTAGATACTTCTTCATTTTCTTGCGTGTTTGAATCTGCATTTTCAAGCGTTGATGCCGTTTGGCTTGGAGAATGGCTCAGCGTTGAACTTCTGGATAAGATATTACTTTTATTGTCACTTTCCGAAGTTAAAACTATATCCTCAGATGAGTCTTGAGATACTTGCGATTCAATAGACCATTGCGGGGTTAAGTTTTCATTTTTAACTCTTGTAACCGCAGCATGTCGTAACTGTTCCGATTGATTATCGACATTTTCAACAGGTTGTACTTCTTTTTGTTGATTTTTTTGATTTGGTTCATCAACAGACCAATTCCAAGACTCATCGTTCGCAAAACTTTCCGTTACATTCTGCGTGTTTTGATTTTGTTGATTTGAATTATTATCTTCCCATCCCCAATTCCATGGATCTTCCGATTCTTTTGCTTCTGTAGCATTCGGTGTATTTGACTGTACAGGTTGTGGATAGTAATTTTGTTGATATTGTTGGTAATCATAACTTTGATTTTGATAGTAATTTTGTTGATTATATTGTTCGAATTGATTGGGTTGATTAGGTATTGTTTGATTTTGTGGAAAGGGTTGTTGGTAAGGTTGTTGCCAGTAATTTTGAGGGTTTTGTTGAAAATTTTGAGGTGGTGGCGTTGTTTTTGGAGGTGGTTTTGGTTGATTATACCAATTGTTCGGATCGTATTCAAATTGGACAGGTTGTTGCCATTGTTGATACGGCTAAACAAAAAAAAAAAATACATTAAAAAATTGTAGAAAATAAACAAACTTAAATTAAAAAAATCATGGTTTTACTGTGAAAAGTGAGATATTGAAAGAGTTGAGAAAATCGCACTGCAAGTTCAGAAACTTCCCAAAAATTTACAATAATGTCAAAGTAACTTTGTAGGATTTAAAGAGTGGTCTTTGTTCGAGTCGCTAAAGCAAGTACAATAATAAAATAATAATAATAATAGAATCCCAATAGCTAGATAGGTATATAAGGGGCTGATAAGGTAGGTTCTCCGTTTCTAGACGACCGGTTATAGACATAAAAGCCAGGTGGTGAGTGTGACGTTTCTACCGGTCCAATTATACCTGTATATACAGGTACTCATTTTAAGAATTAAATATTTGATTTTTACTTTTTGAATTTTAAAAAATCCTAACTTAAGAACGATAAAATGTAGGGACCTACGATTTAAATTTTACAATTTATAGACTTTTTTCTTCCTAGATAAATAATAGTGCTCTTTTTTGTCAACGCATTTTTGATCCGTGTAGTTTTGAAAATTTGTAAATATTTCATTTTCGCAAGACCGTATCTCAAAATATACATGAGATAGAGACCTGCAGTTGAAATTTTTGAAATTCTGAGGTCCTAAAAGGCTCCTTGATTCATTTTGAAGCAACTCAAAAAAAAAAAAAAAAATTTCGAAATTTTCAATGTCATATTTTTTTTGAATTTTCAAAAAATCCTAACTTAAGAGTAATAAAATATAGCGACCTACGGTTTGAATTTTTGAAATCTACAGACATTTTTCTACCTAGATAAAAAATAGGGCCTTTCTTAGTTAACACCTTTTTGATCCGTAAAGTTTTGAAAATTTGTAAATATTTCATTTTCGACAGACCATATCTCATAATCTACATGAGATAGAGACCTGCGGTTGAAATTTTTGAAATCCTGAGGTTCTAAAGGGCCCTATGACTCATTTTGAAGCAAATAAAAAAAAAATTTTTTGCAAAATTTTGAATTTGTTTTTTTTTTTTTTTAATTTCATATAATTCTAACTTAAGGGCGATAAAATATAGAGAACTGCGGTTTGAATTTTTGAATTCTTCGTATATTTTTTAGTCTATAAAAAAAGTGGGGCCTTAATAACCCAACTTTTACAATAAATACGAATCGTCGAACAAAACCTTTGAAAATGACCAAAAAATGAAAAAATCGTAAGGGGTACCCCTTACGATTTTTTCAATTTTTCAGCATAAATTTTTTCTCTCTGATTTACTTCAAAATGTTTATACTTATGTATTATGAGTCGTAGATCTCAAAAATAATCTCCATCACAAGCTACGGTTTACTGTTTTTGATTAAATTCAAAAAAAACGACAGAAAATGACCATATTTCAAAAAATTCATATGAGCGCTTTAAATATATTTTTTAGTTTCCCCACCGTAAAATTGATCTATATACAAATTTAAAAAAAAAAAAGGAAATCTGACACAAATTCCTTCAATCCATAGACATCCCAAAATATCTGAGAAAGGCCAACAGAAATCAACAAACTGTTGAAAGGCTTCGGGTTGGGAACAAAAAAAGAAACAACAAATATTGGTAAAAAGAGGAGAAGAGAAAATGTAGAATATGCTTCAGATCGGAAGAAAAAATACAACATCTAATAAAATATTGTAAAGATCTGAAAAATTCGAGGGATTGTACAAATTCTTGCTGAATTTGTAAATTTAATACCGCAAGGTGAAAATAAATGTAGTACTAGTACCACTAAGAAGCAAGAACCACAATTTTAATATCTGTTAAGGACAAAACACATAAATGTCTGGTAAAGCATTTTCTAAATAGCTTTAACAAAATTAAAAACTGGCTCGAAGGACTCAGGATATGCCCTTGTAAACGTATACTAAATAATATTACACAATATGTATATTAGAGCAGTCTACTTTCAAGAGATATCTTGTAAAAACAAATTTGTCAAAACTGACATCTTTTCTGTATGAGTAGATATTTCGATAAAATTTAGTACAATGAAAAGAACAAACTATATCTTACCTGTTGGTTGGAATGTTGATTAGGGTTATACATCCTGATCCCCGGATTTGTGGGATTTGGGGACGGTTGTGTCCGTCTCTTCATCCAAGACATTTTACTAAAAATATAAAATCTAACCTTACTCACTAATAATCACAGTAAATCACTGTTCACTATTAATACTTAATAAAATGATCACATTTTCACAATAAATATAATAACACAGTACACAAATAAAATAAATCACAAATTAAATTCAAAAATCACATATGGTACAAAACTGATCTGTCATGAAAGCCTAGTTGTCAAATCTTGGCCATTTTTTTGTCTTTGTGTACAAATATAAAAATCAATGAAATCTTACTTACAATTATTAATCCATTTACACTAAAATAAATAAATCTTTCATCCTTGATCACAAAATTAAAATCCACTTTCGTTGACGCGTTGGAAGATTTTCTATTCACTTTCTATAACATTCCAATTTCACGAACCCTATCAAATATAATTTAGATTAAAAAATAATTTAACTTGAATTATATGAGTATTTAAACGTTGTTTAAATAATAAAATAAATAATATTTAATTTTTTATTAAAAAATTACTCCACCTGAGTACGTGGAGCAATAAGATTTTGCTTAGAAGCGGGTTTTTTGAACTGCGCAAACGTAGCAATTTTTTTTTGTAAAAGTAGGATATTTTAAAAGTCAAGGAGATGAAAATGGGGTTTATAAATATTAATTATTGGACAATAATTGCCAAATATATTTTGTAAATATATAGTACTGTTTTAGAGAAATTTAAATAAAATTGGAATTGATGTTTGTAGGTTATAAATCAAGGCGACCTACTTTTTTCATAACTGTATATTTTTTATATCTCCAATAAATGTGTCATTAAAATTAGAACTTGGGATAGGTTAGTTGATACAGTAATAGACAGAAATAATGCATCGCGTATATATTTACAGTATTGTTACGTGTCTATATCGGTTAAACTTATACGTTGTCGCTCATTTTTGTAACGCGACAATGTCGTTCGACAGGTATAACAAACTAAAAAAATTTAAATATCTCATGAATTAATAAAAATTGATGTGAAGTGTGAATTTTCACACATTGCAGGGTTTCGCAGGTTTATAATAAGTGAAGGCGGCATGCTGAGTGTGTAGGACAAATTTTGCATTGTAGTAATCACGGCAAAATGAACGATATTTTAAAAATTATTTATCGTCTGTTAATGTAAGAGCTTTAAAAACAAATTTTAATTTAAAATATTTTTTTGTGAATTTTTATTTGAATACCTAATACCATTATTTATGTTTCTAAATATGTGCAGTATTTTTTTATATAGCAAGGTTCATTAAGATTTTGAAAATTGCGCCTATGGCTTCCATTGGTTGTTTTAAGTCATATGCTCCGCCCCTCTGGTTTCGTATACATGACACATAGAATGAAAATATAATCCCAACTGGTTATTAAATTTACACTCTTAAAAATTAAATGCAACATTTGCCAAAATATAACTAGAATTTGGACAAAATAAAAATGAAAAAAAAACAAAAAATAAAATTGTCTCCTCTGCCCGGGAGGGAACCCTAATTTCCTGCGTAGCACGCGAGTAAGCTAACCATTAGACCAGGATACGCCTTCTAGTATAGTGTGTTATATAACTAAGTATAACTTTTGTGTATCGTCAACAAAAAAACGCGTTATTTTCCGAAAACATAATCTGATCAAAAATTCCTGTTGTACTATTCGGGTTCACACCAATGTTCATTACTTAGAATTTTTTCAGATTTTTAGTTAAACCACCTGGGCTACGGGGTGTGGGACAATTTTTTTCCCCACAATTTTGGCAAAAATCGCATCAAAATAATTTATTTTGCAAAAATGAAATTTTGATCTTTAATCCACGTACTAAGGGCTTTCATTTGATACCGTACTCATAATTTTTAAAAAATTTTTTTTTTTCGGTGAGCTCATATTTTTTTTTGTATTTGTTTATATTTTTAGGGAAATATGTTTTTAAGATGTTTTAGTATTTTTCCTATGTGCGGATCAAAGAGTTGTATAAGCATGCCAAATATCAACTCTCTAGGTTTAGCCGTTTGGCTACAATTTTTACCGAACAGACTTGAGGTTTGTTCGTTTGTGTTGCACCAGACGTGTCCAGGACAAGAGCAGCTGACGTCACTATATAAGATAGCATTGGTGGGGGAAGCTGTGGTGTAGTTCAGTGTAGGTTGGGCAACACAAACGAACAGACCTACAGACAGACAGAGGACAAAATGACGGTATAAGGGTTTTTTGGTCATACCAACAAAATCCTAAAAACGTGTATGACAAAACAGGAGCGTAGGTGTAGTTATTGTTCTTAAGCTGGGATTTTATAAAAATTGGAAAAATTTAAATTAAAAAAAAAACTTTTTTAGAATTGTTTTATATGTCCCGAGACCCTTATGGTCTTCCGAAGATGAAATATTTCCAAATTTTCAAAACTACATGGATTATAAATTCCTTAAAATATGTAAATATTCGTCGCTCGACATGGTCGCGTATGTTTCCTGTATCATAGACACGCCATTACACTTTTAAATATTTAAAATCAAAAATAATATAATTAATATTTATAAAAAATATTTATTAATAATATTACAAATTTTCTTCATCAGTTATTTTTCTGGCCCACACAGGTAGAAGTGTAGCAAAAGTCAAATATCCCGTATGTCCAGGTTGAGTTTGCGGAGGAACAGCTGTTAAAACTTTCGAAATCTCTTTTTCAATTTTTTCATCATCATTCCCTTTCGGAGTTTTCAAATAATCCAATTTAACAACCGGCAACTGTCTCGTTTGTACTGAATACTGCGTCTGTAAAACTTCCATACTTTGCACATCAATAAAACCTAAATTTCGTAATGTCTCACAACTTTTCTGAACTTGTTCAATACACGGTGAAAAAGTACATATTCGACCACCGGTTTCTTTCATTGCTTTAATAGCGTGTGGAATAGCTCTCCACGGAGCTGGTAAATCTAAGAACACAGCATCAGCCTTCCCGTTCAACTCTTCCGTAAATCCTAACTCACAGACATCTCTATGTCGAACTGTAACATAACCTCCCAAACCGTGATTCTCAAATTCTTCTCTTGCAAGATTACAACGTTGTTCGTGGAAATCAAATGTGTGTAGATGTCCGTGTGGTTTAACTGCACGTATAAAAGCATGTGAAAGAGAACCACTACCCGTTCCGGATTCAATCACAACACTACCGACCATTAAATCCAATTGCATGATTATCATGCTTATATCAGGTGTATAAATTATTTGTGTCCTATGCGGAAGAGTTAAAGTCCATAATTCAGGTGTTGGTTGAAGTATATAACCCCAACCACCGCTCAAGTATACTTTAGAACCATATTTCTTGCCGACGAGTTCTCGTACTTTTAATGCTCCGTATGGTGTGACTTGGAATACGTTTTCTACTAGTGTTCCTTTTTTACTTGTGATCTGTGCATGGACATCTATTGCATATACTTTACTGACTGTTAAATATAAAATTACAGTATCTCCTTCTTCGATGATAGTTTTACTTTTGTCAAAACTCATTTTAAACTAAAATAAAATGTAAATTTGTTACTTATATAAACTGGGAGTTGTGTTAAATACAATATTTACCTATCAACAATTATACTTTAATATAAAACATTTAACTATTGTATTTATTTCAAAAATTGAATATACACATAACCTCAAAAAAACATGTGTCAAATTAAGAGTGGGGAATTTGACCAGAGGTGGAGTTAATAATTTTAATTTAGACAGAGTTGGACTGAATAGTTTTTAAATAAAAATAAATAAAATCTTTTATTATTTACAATAATTTTATAATTCTGGGTAAATATATAATATTTTTGTACAAAATTAGTTGAATTAGGTCGATATTCCAGTGGCGGCTCGTGACTATATTGAGTGGTAGGGCCAATCCGCTACTTCCTCCCACATTTTACCCAATTTTGCATCAGCTCAGAATCAGATCAGCAAAAATTTTAATGTAGACATATTGAGAAGTCATTTAAAAATTAAAAATGAATTAAGTACTTATCGCGGGTACTTATTTACCTAAATATGTATACTTAAATTAAATGGTGACTTACCAAAATCTCAGGTAGCAGGTTGCCTTGAACATCGAATACAATTTATGATTATGTTTAAAACATACCTGTTATTGTCAACTTCATTCGTTGTGTTCTACTACTACGTTTTTATACTGGGTTAAAATATTTACCGTTCTTTGTCCATGAAAATAAAAAATAGCTAGCTTTTCGTCGCATCCGCAAATTCAATTGTTCTTTAAGTAAATGTTTCTATTAAATTTTCTTGGCCGTTTTCGAAGCAAAGACAGAAACATTCCGAGTTTTTGAAATGTCCAAATCCGGTAGCGGTCTTCCTAATTATTTTATTTCGAGTTTTTCCTCGACCAAATACGAAGAAAATGTTTTTTCAAAAGGTTACCGATACTGCACGCACGACACTACACATTAAATAAGCACACTATAATACGTGACGCTTTCTATATGCAACTTTAACTCAAACTAACGAGTCAAGATACAGCTGGCTTCGCTTTAATGTAATTCTAGCGCATGGTCTGACCACTCACTCTTCCCGCCAACTCTCCACGCAGACCTACAAACCATCTGAAAACGGAGCCAGTTTTGATTTAGCTCGCCTGCCTAAATAAATGCCTGCCCACCACTGTGTACGGGTATGCTCTTCGAAGCGAAAAGGTTAATTCTGCGTAACTTGGTAATAATAGTAAATGTGTACTTACCAGGAAAATAAGAAGATTAATGCTGCTGCTAACTAACCAACTCCTTAAAGGTACAATCTAAAATAGTTAGCTGACGATTGAATTACCGATATTTTGGGTAAAATTGAAAACATAATATCATCTAAAAGATAATTATATTTTGGCAATATACATTTTTAACAATGATAGATACATGATTCTTTAGAAGAACTGGTGTTTATTTTCCCGATCTTATATCAACTTTTTACAGTCGCAGGAATTGACTTCCAAGCTCTGTAAACAAAAGATTTATTGTAAAAAAAAATGGATGGGAAATGTATATTTCAGGGTTTTATAGGTATGTAAGTGGAGTACCACAGGGTCCAAATTCTGAATGTTTGACAATTTTTTGCTTTAATCGCGTAGAAATTTAAGATTGGTTAATGTTCCGTATAAGTCCACCACAAACAACTCGTCAGAGAAAACGCGTAAACTAGTTGGAATGATATTTGTCCCTGGCGAAGCGCCGCCCCTTTCTTTAAAACATAACATTTACGATTCACTTTATCATTTCCAATATTTTTATTCAAAACTGAAATCTAAATAAGTACTTGATAGTTATCCGTTCTGAAATCCAAATTATTTAATAAGTGTTTGTTAACATTTAGCTCATTTTAACGTTTTTAAAGAAAAACTTGAATAATGAAATTTCAGTATTTATACGCTTAAAGTCATTTAAATGAGATTTATAGTATACATATTTTGAAAAACATTAACTTTATTAAAAGAGAGAATCTTCAAAAATATCAATATATTCCGACCTACCAATTTTATGTCTGAAATAGAACATTCCGTTTTTCATCGCATTCATAGATGCTAAATTATGTAAATGTGTTAAAACTGTATAAAGCATTTATATATCTCGACTATATGCAAACAATCAAAGATAAAACTAATTAGGTTAGGTTTAGTTAGCAAAAACTTTGTACAGAAAAATCTGACACTTGATAGACGTATATAAACAGGTAATAATAAGAAATTTTTACCCGTTTTCAATGAGATTTATAGTATACATATTTTGAAAACCATTAAATTCATAAAGAATTCCAAAAATATCAGTTATAATCCGACGTATTGTCAAGTTAAAAACGCGTATTTCTCTGCCAACTACAGATGCATGAATGATTACTATTGGCTCCCCACTCTTACGATCATGCCATCTCGTTTCTAACGTTACAATGTACTTCATTCTAAGCAAACAGCCTGATTCTGGTGGACTCATACGGAACATTAACCAAACTTTTACTATAACAACATGCTCAATTCAAATAAAAGGAAACAAACCGCGAGGCAGCAGCACGGAAGCCCATTTTGTGACGTACTTACTAATATGGTCTATTAATAATTCATAATTGTTAATTGGTTGTGCATAAATCCACACTAACACCTCGTAAAATGGTTCGTCAGTGACATGTTATCATTCTATAACTTCTTTTTTTTTGGTGATATGTATGGCTGACTGGTTGTAATTTAATGCTAAATGGAAAGAACAAAAATAAAAAAAGGTAAAAACTGCAACTGAAAATATATTTAGAGCTCTGTAATTACTTATAAAAATGCCATAATTTAAAAACATTTTCAACAGACTCTATAAAATATTTATAAATAAATAACATGATATCTTTTTGTAAGTATCTGCAACTGCGTAGATAATTACTGTGGTGATACGTACTTCAGGCTCTCGACATGAGTCTTGTACTCCATTGCGGTGCCCGGGGCTAGGTTAAGTATTCTTCTCAGCGTGTCTCTGATACGGGCCGTGCTCGCCTGGTCGGAAGAAGTTCTGTTCCACAAGCTCAGCAAGTCTTCTTGATATCGAACTGAGACTACAGCTCCGCATATCTCATTCCCCACCTACAAATTAAATTAGTACAATTTAAAATGTACATGTTATGTTAAACATTAAGAGGAAATAGTAAATTTACATACCATAAATTGTTCACCTAACATCGCCATGCATAAGTTTTCCCAGGCTCGTCCAATTTGCCCTTTTCTTAATCTAATTACCTATAAATAAAACAAAATTCAAATAAGATTGACAATTAACAGGTTACATGACATCTGTTGATAGTTTTTTTAATTAAATCACAGATTGATAGCTGTCAAAAAAACAATTTTAAAATCATAAATCTACACGAAACTGGAGAGAGCAAAGCTGACAAGTTTTCCTAAGTATAAAATTTTAAAACTAACCCATTTTCCACCTTTCGAATTAGCCTGATCTTCCCACATCGGCTGTATTCCATATTTGAACAGATGTAGGTCTGTATGCGGAGGTAATTCATTTAACCGTACTAAATGACTGTACATAGACCACCACTGTTCAACAGTCCCTATTTGTGCCACTAAACGTAAGGCCTGACTGTAACCTTGTGTCTGCGCTTGAATATTCCGAACATTCGTAGTTGGTCTACGTGAATACCATAACCAATACGGATGTTGCAATCTATGCTGATCTGCTGGATATTCAAGAGGTCCTAAATCTACATTATTTGTTTCTTCATCACCACTATCTGAATTTTCAAGATGATCTTTTAATCTACAAGATAAAACGTGTTTTTAAAAGTTAGTATGACGAAGTTAACCTCAATTTTTTACTTACGCTTCAAATTTGTTAGACATCGTGTTGTTAAAAATATTTATATTATACACCATAAAATAACTATATCACAGACTTTCAAAAGGACTGATAATTTTAAGTCAATTGTTGTAGTTTAATTGTTTATATTCTTTATTCTTCTATTCTTTAATCTTTCTCAATGCTGCCAACAATAGAAAGCCACGCGTTAACGCAGGGACGGACTTAAAATTATTTTTAAATAATCCGTAAAACATGTTTTAATACAATCAACAAGCAAAGAAACAATTTCATTGTATTTTATATGATATAATTGTTTAATATATTTTATTATTTTACGTTGAAGCGCGTAAATTTGTAAAAAAACCGCAGTGTTGCCCCTGTAAAATTAGCATAAATTGATCTGACGCATAAAATGGCTAACTGACTATCGTGTTGTGTTGTGTAGATCGATTGAAAGCTTTTAAAAGCAATCACCTTAGTATAGTTAAAGTATTTTCTTTATAAAACAATGACGACATTATCAGAGCATCAAATATTAAACGGTGGATTAAGTGTGGTAGGTATTTATTTTAAAAAAATCTATCGGAATAAGGCGTGTATGCTTTACAACATGGCGTCTTTAATTTGAGTTTGAAAATTTCGGTTTAAATCCCGTATTTTTTGTGTATAAAACTGATGTTAGAGGTGTTTTTTTACAGGTTTCATCAGTGGGAGATTTGCAAGATATGGAACCGCCGGCTAAGTTGTTGAAGATTGAAGGTAAGTACTTAATTCGTTTAAAATAATTATAGTAAAGGTCTGAAATGTTTGAAACAGTACAAGTTACTAATTTGAGTTGTATCGGTCTGCTTGAGATGTTCCAGAAGTCAGAGTCTGTCGCTGGTCTAGAGTCTAGTAGCCGAGCAACAATGAATATACCATATAACCCCAGCGGGTTAGTGGGTACGAACATAATACATAAATTCTACGATTATTAACTTAAATAGTAAACTCAATTTAAAAGAATGGGGTACTTTATTTAGACGTTTCTATTTTCTCTTTGTGTTTTCAGATATGCTAAGTGCAGCTGAACGGTTTGCCATCGTTATGCAGAACGCAAGATTAGCAGTGTTAAAAGTTTTTAAACGTAGAGAATTTTTTTCTTTTATGAAAGAAATTTTTTACGAATTGCGTTGTATATAATGTTTACCAGACCTATACTTTTTTATCTTGATTCTAGGTTTAACGAGTAGTTTCCATCTTGGTTGGTTGGACGCTGACAGAACAACATTGGTATCTTATATGTCCTTACGAGAATGTTTCAGAACCCGTCGTTCATAACTAAATATAACGGCAAAATCATTTTAATATAAAATGTTATTTATAGTTATGAATGGCGACATATTTATGCTAATTTATGTATTTGATTTAAATATATTCATAGAATAACGATTTTGTTGGGAAAGAAGCGTTTTATAGTTTTCATATGCATTTAAAATCGATTATAATTGATAACTCAAGATAGGACATAATTAGTCTCTGGAAAAAATATGTTTAAAACATTCATATAAAGCTGCAAATATATTCTGTGTTTAATTTAATTTTAAATATATGTCGCTTCCTTAAAATTGTGATAGTTGCTTATGATGATTGTGGTGCAATCGTCCAAACAAATAACTGTCTACATATTAAAAGCTTCACTAATTGGGTTGACCTATATAGAGAAAATGTTAATGAGATGGATTATTTTCTTTCATGTCATTATTTCTAGTCATTACCGGTTTAGACGCCCCAGCATTATTTTTGTTTTATGTTCGATTTGACTGTTTTTACATCACTAAACACGAACTTCTACCATATTTCAAAAATAAAAGTGGGCCAAATTCGTGGCTCTCTTTTCATCTTGAAAATTTCGAATTTTTGTGTTTTTCAGGATTTTTTCTGCTTTCTGAGCCGCCCTAAGAATAAATCTTAGGTGCGCGCCTGATATTAAGTATAAGTAAATAACAATAAACATATATTTAATGAAAGTCGAAATGTCAGAACAACACTGTACAGGTTTGCCAACTGTTACTCTTAAAAAGTCACCATGTTCATATTATTTTTACTGTGATATGCCTAGGGGATTGATTTTGTTCAGTTGCTTAATCTTTGATTACAAATTATTACGTAACTATAATTTTAACGAAAATATACTACCCCACAAGTTAAAACCATTCAATTTCATTAAAACCATTTTTTCAATCTAGGAAAAAAACAAAAAATTAATTTTTTACTTAACAGGAAAATGTCCAAAATTGGATAATTTAAGTAACGAAAATCCCTACAGTGTTATATTTGAAACATTCTTGTATATTTGTATTAAAAATTACAGTAGACAGAAAGTATTTTGCACTTAAAATAATGAGTTGTGGCCAACACAAAGCCGACTGTCACCACAAAGTTATTAAAATACTTTCTAAAAAAAAGAATTATTATTGAAAAAGATCATAACGTGTTATATTACGTGGACAATTTCATAATAGATATTTATAATTTACCATAATCATGGAAACGTACCTACATATAGGCTATTCCAAACGTTTAGGCGGAACTAGATTTTGAAATCTAGTAATTTTTATCTATTAATTCGGACGTTTGGTCATTTTGTTTAAGCTTTGTAAATCATACTCACATTGCAAATTCTAGATTAAATTAATTGTCATTATAAAATGTCCTTTTCATTGCATTTTAATTTTTTGTCATTAATAAAAATTTCCCATTTATTTATTGTCTTCAAAGTATGGAAAAATGTATTAAATTTTTTGACATATGTCATGGTTTTTCTATGGTTTCACAGTAGGAATTTTAAATTTTCACATACCAAACCTGATACATGAAATAACCCAAGCAAGGTTTCTTCATGTGACAATCTGAAAGAACGAAATTTCCATTTAGTTCCGCCTAATCGTTTGGAATAGTCTGTATATGTCAAAATAGATAAAAAAAAAACACCGCAAAAAGTTATAATAATTTATTGGCCGGTTGTTAAAGATATTCGCTTAACGTACAGTAAATTGTGAACGGATTGTGTACGTTAACTGAGCGTTTCTTGTACTACTGCTGAACCGTCCATCAAAGCAGTTTGCAGTATCGGTAGTAAAATAAACTGTTAGCACTGTCATAACAGATTACGTACGATTACGTAAATCTTATTTGAAAAGTGCAATATCAATTGGAAGGAATCGCTGACACCACAAGGAGACATCCGATGAGTGGAGTTTGATAGTAGACCTTTCAACATACAAATATGTAAAATGAACCGCAACATAAATGGATAGTCGTAAAACGTATTAAGCGGCTTAAGACATATTTAAGCCTGTCGTTATAGATATTATTTTGACGTTTAGAACAGGACCAGATTTAAAAAGTATAATTTCTGAAGTAAAAATAATTCATTGGGACTTTGTTTATAGAACTTATTTGCGAAATTACTTGTTATTTTAACACTTAAAACTAGATATAAGCTAAGATTGCGTTGCTACTTTTTGTGTTTTATGTCGCGTTTTAGCTTATATCTAGTTTTAAGACTTTTGCAACTGGGCGTATATGTATTAACCCCATCATAGATAAAATTTGGCTGATTAGTTTTAAAATTTTGTTCCCCTGACATGTTACACTTCATGACCTCAGCCATCTGGTCTATCTCAAAATTCAGACGACAATTATAGCTAATAATTTAATTAGTATAATCTCCCTGGAAGACAAGCCTTTTCTGAGTAATAGATTATTTTTTATCATTTAAATTGTTTTGATATTTTACTCGAATTGGATTATAGTGGATTTACTTGTGAAATTTTATTTCTGAATCTATAAAAAATACCTCCCTTAAGGGTCCCATACACGATCAAACGATTCGCGCAATTATCTTGTTGTACAAACCCACAAGCTTGTGTTAGCTGTACATTATACAACTATTTGGGAAAACTTCAATTCAGTTGCGATGTTTGCAATGTGAAGAATTCCTCAGATGCCGCTTGTTTGGTTATTATAGTTTCTTTTGCAACGGAAACGTAAAACTTTTCAAAACGAAAAGCGAGAAAGAGTTTAATTGAAAGACTGGTTTATAGAAAAGTGTTTTTAGTCATGACAATCTAATAACCGAGATTCTAACTAGATAGCTAACTTTATCGACGACAGAATTTAAGAAATTCTCATCAAAATTCTTTATCAACGTTAATTGACGCCATTTTCTCAAAATAAAGGTACTTAGAAACCTGGTGGAATCACTTCAGTGAAGCGCAGTTTGTTAAACACTCCCGTACACATTCAAACGTGTTGTAGAGTAGATTCAAATAGAGAAGGATACACGACCGTTACAAAATTGCGCAAACAAGATAACGCCAGTGGCGGAGACAAATAAAATATTTTCATACCAAATGGGACAGTTAAATAATATTTTTTATTGAATTAGTTACGGAACGATTTAAAAGCTATATATTAAAATATAAATGAAAAAATATAAATAAAATGCTGTTTAATATAAATATGTCAGTCATAAATGACAGAAGGCAAATTAATTATGAATAAAAAAATAAGTATGCCGACCAGACGGGGAAAAAATATATATTGCAGTAAAATTAATTTGATTATTAAATTTATAACGGTCATATGTACTCTTAAGCTGCATTCAGAGCTCTGTAAATCAACACGTTGTACGCTATGGATAATTTTTAAACGAGGTCATTTGGTATGATCGGACATGCTCGTGCTTTGTCGTTGCTATACTACTGTTGAGCGATATAGTACGAGCTTGTCCGATCATACCAATTGCACTCGTTTAAAAACTATCCATAACGCACAGGGTGTTAATTTACTGAGCTCTGAATGCAGCTTTAGAGATGCAAGTTGCAGCAATCGCTCGTTTCCGGAATTTTGTTACAGGAATTTTGAAGTTTTTCAGATTAACTTCTTCATGAACTGCATAACATTATTAATAATTTCGCGGCTCTGGCTATAAAGCACTTGTCCTTTACGTCCCACTAATTGCTTCTGCATTTAGTAAAACACTATTTTTAAAATCAAAACATAAATTAATTTCATAACCTCAAATTATCCTACTGTTCTATTACCAAATATGTGTTTTTCAACTTACGTCGTCTTTCACTAACAAATAATTCGTATTGAAAAATACGATTTTAGATTGTAGATGTATTCTAATAATATAGATATTTTATATAAACATGTTGGAAGCTCCTAACTCATACAAGACTTCTACGGCTATGAGTAACAAACCTAACACCCCTATTATAAGTAAATTAGACCCGTCCAGACGAAAAATGGTTTCTGCACACTTTTATTGATGTACTCAACTCTATTTGAATTGACTCTACAACAATAAAAGACAATATGCAACGCACTATTCGCTTGTTTTTCGGGGAGTGCGTCCATTGAGCCGCAGTGAATGCACTACAGACAACACGTTTCATATTTTTTCCGAAGTGAGTCTATAAAGCCGCGTTCCAGATGACATTTTATAATTAAATTTTTGATTTCAGATGTTTAGTTATTATATTACAATACTAAAAATGTGGTTCCATGAGTATTATTATAAAAATAACATTATTTTTGTACAACTTAACTTTAAATATTTTGTTTTTTACAATTTAGTTCCATTTTCTGTTGTTCATCAACAGATGGCTCTACAAGTTTTGCATTAGTACAGACACTGTATAGCCTGTTTTTTTGGTTTAGGCAGAACTAGATTTTGACAAGTAGTAATTTTTATCGGTTAAATGAGGTTTTTGATCATTTTGTTTGGCAAAAGCCGCCTTCAATCAGGAAATAGTGAGCTCGTGACAACAAAAATTCCATTTAGTTCCGCTTGAAGGTGTGAAATAGCCTATATATTATGACAGTCTGGCTAATGCTGGCAGCGCGGCCATTATGATTTCAAATAAATATTAGTTACAAATAGAAAAGTAAGATCATCTCTGCAGAAAAAGTAATTTTTTAACAAAAATTGGCGACGCTGTTACTATTGGTTAGTTTGTCATAGTATACAATGTCTATTTTTGACAGTTCTATAGCTAAATTTTTCATCAACAGATGGCTCTACAAGTTTTGCATTAGTACAGACACTGTATACTACGATAATTAGACCAATGGTGGCAGCGCGGCCATTAAGATTCCAAATAAATATTAGTTACAAATGGAATATTTTAGCAAAAATTGCCGACGGTGTTACTATTGGCCAGACTGTCATAGTATACAATATCTGTTTTTGACAGTTCAATTTTTCATCAACAGATGGCTCTACAAGTTTTGCATTAGTAAGTTACACGTTTTTAAAATACGGCACAGGCATAATAAAATTGTTGACGTTACGGCTTCTTTTTATAATCACCCGGTATAGGGAAAAATTGCTAAGCGATATGACATCTGGTGGGATTTTAGCAACTACAGAAATAAACATTCTATCGCGCTTTTTTTTATAAACCAGTGGCAAAGGAAGACCTCTGCTAGACTTGCCGTCCCATAAAAAAAAAATAATAATAAAAAAAAATACATATATATTTTTTTTAATTTAAAAAAAGATTTAGGTAAATCTTCAAAAATACATCAAATTATGTCCTATACAATTTTTTGTCCAAGGCTTGGTTTACCAGTTACGATTTTTTTTAAATTTTAATGTTTAATAATTTCCGCTTCCGGTTTCGGATTTTAATAAAAAACAATAGGGTTCTTCCCAGTTATTAGGACAATTTTTTAGTACCAGAATGAACTCTTTAAGTTAAACTGTTTTTGAGTTATCGTGTATACACACAGACACACACACACAGACACACACACATACGGACGGCACTTCGAAAATAGGTTTTTTGGATTCCCTGGACCATGAAACGTGGTCATCAGTCAAAATCTCGACATTTTCGCGATTACAATACTTGCCCCTTATATATTAAGGTCGGGCAAGTAAAAATGTTTGCATAAAAATATAATTGCATAAAAACAAGTATTAATATTGTAGCAAAATTACAAAAACCACCAGTAAACATTAAAATTCACGTTGTTTATATGTAACGAATGTCTATTTTGAAGGTTCCAAGTATGCCGAAATTGCGCTGCGATCTTAAAATACTTCCCCTATTGTTCATCGAGAATGCTGACCATGTACGCGGCCGCGTGATCCTTGAAGTGCGGCTTGGTAGAGGCACTCTCATTTAAAACACAGTAACGAATAATTTTATGTGTTGACTGCGGTGTCTGTATTGCGCGCGGTGCTTTCCACTGGACGCGTAACTCAAACTGTTTGATCGTGATGGGACCCTTTACGCAGAATCGTAATTTGCGATGATAATGACGTAGGTGCAAAGATATTCTCCGTCTACTGTATGGAAGTGCAGAGATCGTTTCAGGTCTGCTGTACTTATTAGTGTGTTTAATTTGTTGGTAAATTGTTTATTATATTATTCCGCAGTTTGATTTGTTTTGTTTTTTGTTATGTGTTGTTACATGGGTTAGAGAGGATATTCCTAGCGTGGGTTTACAGCTGAGAGCCGTTATAACCGAGGTGACTGAGATCGCTCTTCGCTTTGCCCTGGTAAACTTCATCTTCCTCTCGCTATAAAAGGCTGTGTGTTCGGCCAGCTATATTCGTTTAGAATTTACCCCTTTATTACTTCACACACTTATATATTTATCGTATATTCTTGTACCATGTTTTAATATTTGTTTAGTTGGTAGTTTTATGTAAATTTTAGACTGATATAGCTGGTTTTCTTTATGTCGGAATCTTTTTTAATGGTTTTTATATGAGTTGTTTTGTTGTAGATGCGACTGGCCATCCCTACACAGATCTCATTTATGATCTTACGCAAAATGGAGACGTTATACCAGGTAAGCAGCAAAAAATATCGTGTTAAGTTCTTAAAAGTCGACTGTCACTTTTTGGTGCTCCACCTTACAGTATTTGGTTATTTTCAGTTGTAATTTTGACCGGTACTTATTAGTATTTTTCATGAACTGTTCGTCGAGGCAGTTGGCAGTAGTGGTAGTAAAATAAACTGTTAGCACTGTCATAACAGATTACGTACAGTTACGTAAATCTTTTTTGAAAAGTGCAATATCAAGTGGAAGGAATCGCTGACACCACAAGGAGAAATCCGATGAGTGGAGTTTGATAGTAGGCTTTCCAACATACAAATATAATCCATTCACGATATTTCTTCGTGATGCGGAAACATCGTGAACAGCGACGGCGCTAGACCAATCGTGGACGTCGGTGAAATTAGCTTTAAAAAAAAAAAAAACGATAATAAAACAAACCTTGATTTGGCTTAGTCTTCTGGCTTGACTTTTTAGCCACTAAACACTATATTTTATATAAAGTTATAAACACAACTCATAACTGTTACTATTAATTTTAAACACATATTTATATACATTTAATTTTAATATAAGTATTTACACTTATTTGTTCTTAACACTTAAATATTAATTTTCATGTTTATCAAATTAAATTAATGATTTTAAAGTTTTAGGTTAAATAAACGTTAGATTAAATAAGCTGAATTATACTTAAATTTATGAGTACCATATGAGTTTTATTGTTAATTATTAATTAATAACAAAAATTACACGAACAAACACAAATTAAACCAGTGGCGAAGGGAAACCTCCGCTAGACTTGCCCTCCCATAAAAAAAATATTAAAAAAAAAATGTAAATTAAAAAAAAAAATATATATTTAGATAAATCTTCAAAAATACATCAAATTATGTTGTGTACAGATTTTTGTCCAAGGCTTGCTTTACTAGTTACGAATTAATTATCATGACCATTAATTATCAATTAATTATATGAAAAAATTGAGACTTGGAAAAATTTTAAATAATTTTACAAAAATTTTTCGAAATATTTTCGTTTTATCAAAAAACGTCTCAAATAAAAGTTATTAGTTATTGCATTTATAGTAACTTTTGTTCAATAAATTTTTTCGAAATATTTTTCTGTTGCTAAATATTCGCAAAAATCTTAAAATCGACACGAGTAAACTCCCATTTCTAGTCAACCGATTTTTATAAAAAACAATAGGGTTCTTCCCATTTAATAGGAGAATTTTTTAGTACCAGAACGAACTCTTTAAGTTAAACCGTTTTTGAGTTATCGTGTATACACACAGACCTGTGTGTATACAGACACACACACACACACACATACGGATGGCACTTCGAAAATAGGTTTTTTGGATTCCCTGGACCATGAAACGTGGTCATCCGTCAAAATCTCGACATCGAAAATTTTCGCGATTACAATACTTGCCCCTTATATATTAAGGTCGGGCAAGTAAAAAGGAGAAATTTTCTGCTTTTAGCCTCACTGAATCTTTTCAAAATTGTGTCATAACTAACACCAGCCGCTATTTCAGCTACAATTGACAAAACTGATAACGCAGATAGTCTTTCTTGGCTCATCGTGCTTCTTAAGTTGGTCTTAATCAGTTTGAACTTTGAGAAGCTTCTCTCAGCAGAAGCTGTACTTACTAGAATTGTGAGCATGATTCCGATTGTTATGTAAAGATTTGAATATACTTCTTCAAAATTATTTTCTAAAATGTACTGGATAAGTTGTTTTGCATCATTTATATTTTCTAGTGAATTTTAAAATTTGTAGTTCTTTATAAAGTTCGAAAGGATCTATGTCGCTGTTTTCACCTTCCCGAAGTATTGTACCTAAATCATTACAATGCTTGAGAAGGTCCTCTTTTGGCAAAAATAATTGATGTCATAAATAAAACCAAATCGTTCAAAATATTCATTAAGCGAAATGAGAAATGTAAAAATATCATAAGTCATAATTAATATCAGCACCTTAGAGGTAAACTGTATCAAGTCACATTTTTATCAGAAATGACATTTTAGTGCCAAGTGACTAAATACTTTATAGTCCGTCGATTGGAAAATAATTTGGAACTATAGCTCTAGCCAGTTTCAATATACGTTGCTTTAAAACTGTATCAAGTTGATCAACGCAAGGAAGTAAACAATCTTAAATCGTCTTTTCTGATCTGTTTATCATTTGTGCCTTGATACAAGTTACCTCTGAGGTGCTGATATATAATATTTAAACTTTCAATAACTGTTTAAAATTTTGTAAAATTTTTGCGAGGCCCCCTCAAGCGCGAGGCAGTCGGCAAGCGCCGACGTCGCTGACGCCTAACGCCTCACCGATAATCTAGCTGACATACACCTTTTGATTAATTTAATTTGTGTATCAGGTCCCGGCGCTCACAGTAATACGATCGCTGGGATTCTCGGTGGAGCTCTGCCGAAGCTGACCTCGGATCAAGCGGACACGGTGAACAAGGCCAAGAAGTACGCCATGGAACAGAGCATCAAGATGGTACTGATGAAACAAACACTCGCCCATCAACAGCAGGTATGAAAACAACAATTTCACATAATTTACTATTGTTATTACAGCTCTCCAACTTTTAAAGTATCGTGAAAAATTTAATAATAATACTTAGATCGGTGCTTCTGAAATTACCTGATGTAAACTGGCAGGTTTTATTTCCAATGTGCCGCGTTTTGGAAAAAATATTTGAAAATTCCTACTATTATTTATTTATACCGGAAAATTTAATGAATATACTAAAAGTTGACACGTTTTTCTTTATATTTATTTTGTATTATAAACAAATAATACAATATTCGAGGCTGCACAAAATAAGTTGAAACCCCCAATGTGCAAACAAGATTCCACTTATGAATAATACTCGATCTGAAAACATTGATTGTGACTGTTTTAAGAAAACCTCACACAACGCATGAGCATTTGAAACACCCCATTTTATCAAATGGACAAGGTCCAAACGGAAACAAGGTCTTTGCGCAGATTTTTTTCTAAAAAAAAAAAAAAAAACATTCGGATAGACCACCAGAATGTCGACACAGTGCCTCTAAGAATTCCGTTCTAGATGTTTTCGCTAACCTCATCGAATATTTCTGACCTCGTCAGAGAGACGGGTGTATATATAAGGGTTCTGTTAACATTTCCAGAAATAAAGGTATGAAATTGTTCAAAGAATTGTCAAAGTTACTAGGCAATAACTTGAACAAATGTCACTTTGAACAATGAACCTTTTTTTTAAATTAATTTCGGATCTTTGCATTTAAGGCAATTGGTCTGGTATGAACCCTTTAAAATTCACTAAAATTCTAAAAAGTTCTAGCAATTCCTGTCATTGAAATTGCCATTGTCCGGCTGGACTAAGCGATTCGTTACACACTGAACGGTTTTATGCGGCCCACCAAAAAGAATACTTTTTATTTTCAAATCTAGTAACTTTTACCGATTGATTGCAGCTTTTGATCATTTTGTTCAGGAAAAGCCAACTTCAATATATAAAAAAATAGCTGATGACAACTTAAAAAAATTTAAATTCCATTTAGATCCGCCTAAAGGTTTGGAATAGCGTATAGAACATTTTCAAAATAAATTAATATATATATTTTTTTATCAATAAATTGGCAAATTTATTGATGAAATTTGACAGAACAATAAATTGAAAGGCAACTTTTTCAATTTATTGGTCAATAAATTGAACCTAGTACTCCACTGTTTCGAGTTTCAATTTGTTTGAAAGCCAAAACCGTTTATGTAATCTTAGAAATAAAGCTAAAACCCGAACAATAATTACTTCTTTTTGAGTTTGGTGTATTAGTTGGAGAGCTGTATTGTTCTATTTGAAATTATAGCGAGTAATTCTAGAGTGTGGCAGTCCCGACGTGTGTATTGGTGTGGCGTAAGAGCAGACGTCGCAGTCCCACCTGTCAGTGTTATGTTTTTTAATATGGTGTTGTGTTATTTTCTCCACAGAAAAATAAGTCGTTCCAACGTCATCAGGTTTTGATACTGATGTGCAGGTTAGTGACTGTTTAGCGGCTGGCTGTGTGTAACTATTAGCTAATATAGTTGTTCCGGCGATCTTACACCACCAACGCGATATTACGGACCCAACAATAATAGGTCCAATATTCTTCACAATCACAACTTTAGCTCTGTTACGTTTAAATGACATAATTAATTATGCTCCTCAAAATAGGATACACATAAATAAATCTAATGCTTCATTTTAGAATTTGAAAATCTGTACACCAAAGTCTTTTTCCGGTCCAGAAATAACCGAGCTACAAATTCTGTTTGGCTTTAACTTAAAATGTCACTTTTGTAGTCTTATAAATGGAACACTCTTACAACTTAAATATAGTCTTTTACTTATGATTTATAAATTATGAATATACTTTAAATTATCAAAATAAATGTTAATCACTTTTTAATACGAAAACAACAAAGTACTGGCAGCCATTGTGGTTGTTGGAGTGACGTTATTTCCATCAGAAAAATTTTTATGTAAAAATTTTTAAATAATCCTTCTTTTCGTATTTTTGTTACTATTCTACAACTGCAAACCCAGCAATATTCGTGACTGTAAATAATCAAGTAAAATTTTTAATACAAATAAATAAAATTATTTGTGACTAAATAAAACTAGGCAAAATTATACAAAAAGTAAATTTATTTACCTAAATTTACACCTAAAGTAGACAGTACGCAGGCGCAATAAGGTGAATTTGCAGTTGTACAATAGTGCCGTATTTTTATCCAATGGATGTGTGGGATTCAATGATTTTTTAAAATTAAATGTCCTTTGCTGCTGTGGCAATTAGCCAGGACAATTTTTTATTTGTGAAAAATGCCATGCCTGAACGGGATTCGAACCCGAGACCTTAGCAACGTAGAGCACATGTGTTACCACTACCATACGCCAGTCGGCATATACAGTACCTAGACAAAATATTATAACCACTTACAAAAACATCTATTTATTAAAAATGCCGACATATACAGTCTGTTCCAAACGGTTAAGCGGAACTCGATTTTGCAATTAGTTACTTTCATCGTTTAAATCGTGCCTTTCGGCCGTTTTGTTTAAGCTTTGTAAATCATACTTACAATAAACATTTTTTGGTTAAGGTTATTATCATTTTAAAATGTTATTTTCTTTGTATTTTGATTTTTTGTGTCATTCTTAATACAAATTTCCCATTTATTTATTTTATTGTCATTAAAATATAAAAAAAAAAAAATATTTAATTTTGACATATGTCATTCGTTTCCATGGTTTCATTGTTGGAATTTTTAATTTTGACATCCCAACGTGAAAAATGAAATAACCCAAGCAAGGTCCCTTCTCGTGACAACCTAAAAGAACTAAATTCCCATTTAGTTCCGCTTAACCGTTTGGAACAGACTGTAATCATATTCTACTTTATTTATTTCTTTAACATATCGTGTATTTATTAAAAGATAAGCTATTTTAAACATCTTCAACTCTGTATTTTTATTCTGAGACTGATTTGTAAGAACAAAAAGTACCGATTTTGTCCTGGACAGGTAACTCGCCGGATGTCAATCCTATCGAAAATGTTTGGAACCTCCTGAAAAGACTTGTTTATGATTTAAATAATACTAATAAACAAGTTAATAGATAATATTAAAAAAGTATGGCATGGCTCTCCAGAAATTTAAAATTGTATTAGGGCATGTATTGAGAGAATGCCTCCAAGAATTGCGGCAATAATAAAAGCAAAGGGGGGCAACACAAAATATTAAAAACATTTTATAAATGTACTAAAATAATTTGAAATAATAAAATACAAAATAAAAATAAAATTGGTGTATTACTATTTTGTTGATTTTGTGTAAAACAATGATTTTTAAAACATCATAAGTGGTTATAATATTTTGTCTAGGTACTGTATATGAATTTATTTTTTACCAGCGAACCCCATCAATTCATCTTGTGAATCAACATGAGGTCTACTCTCTAAGTTCAGAACCACGGCTCTGGAACAGTGATTCCTCCTTTTTTAGGGTTTTGTAGGTATGACCAAAAAACCCTCATACCGTCATTTTGTCGTCTGTCTGTCTGTTCGGTAAAAATTGTAGCCAAACGGCTAAACCTAGAGAGTTGAAATTTGGCATGCTTATACAACTCTTTGACCCGCACATAGGAAAAATACTAAAACATCTAAAAAACATATCCCCCTAAAAATATAAACAAATATGTGCTCATCGAAAATAAAAATATTTTTTTATAATTCTGAGTAGGGTATCAAATGAAAGCCCTTGGTACGTGGATTAACGATCAAATTTTTATTTTAGCAAAATAAATTATTTTGAAGCGATTTTTGCCAAAATTGTGCAAATTTTTTTTTGTCCCACACCCTGTAGCCCAGATGGTTTAAACTAAAAATCTAAAAAAATTCTAAGTAATGTATATTGGTGTGAACCGAAATAGTACAACAGGAATTTTTGATCAGATTATGTTTTCGGAAAATAACGCATTTTTTGTGGTTTTTGGTTCACAAAGTACAAATGTTATACCAATGTAAGACACTCACATGCAAAGCGTGTGATAGCTTAATGGGTTAGAGCACTGCTAAAATGAGCTGGAAAACGAAGGGTTTCGAGTTCGAGTACGGAGTGAATTTTATTTTTTCTTTTTTTTTTTCATTTTTATTATGTTGAAATTATTTTGTCAAAATTCTAGTTATATTTTGACAAATGTTGTATTTAATTTTTAAGAGCGTAAATTTAATAACCAGTCTTATTATATGATTAACAGACGATAAATTATTTTAAAAATATCGTTCATTTTGCCGTGATTACTACAAAGTAAAATTGGTCCTACACACTCAGCATACCGCCTTCACTTATTATATACCTGCGAAACCCTGAAATGTGTGAATATTCACACTTCACATCAATTTTTTAAAACATCATAAGTGGTTATAATATTTTGTCTAGGTACTGTATATGAATTTATTTTTTACCAGCGAACCCCATCAATTCATCTTGTGAATCAACATGAGGTTTAATCTCTAAGTTTAGAACCACGGCTCTAGACCAATGATTCCTCATTTTTTTTTTTTTTTTTTTGCTGATGGTCCTAACCGCTTTTAAGTGACGATAGTAAAAAGGATTAAAGTATATAAATTTAAAAATTTCATTATGATTTAACTTATAAAATATTGTACTGGGAAGTAGGAATATCAGCTGGTAATAATCATTAGTTTGATCATTACACAGACCACTGAGGAAGACAATTACCATTTCCGAAACATTTTATTTTATCTTTTATTAATTTTATTTTATTTAGATTAGAGAAGAAAGTCTTTACCCCAGTATATCTTTGTTAGTAATTGAATGTATTCGCAATGTTGATGGTGTAAGATCGTCTGATATTTGCCTTAGTTGTGAGAAAGTTGTGTTTTTTTCTTCGATGTTCCTTTGCGATGCGATGCGATACGATGCGAGATGCGATGGTGTGGAAGTAAGGTGGGGGCGAGAGCGGTTGCCTCTTGCCGCCGACCTCACGTCTATCTATCCCCCGGGGTTGAGGGAGCGGCGCACGCGCAACTTAGCCGCTTCCCCGATGGCGCAAGCGCACTGAGCGCTCTCTCTATTGCGCAGCAGCAGCCAATTAGTCGCTGTGTAGCGTTGTTGATATGCGGCTTGTCCTCTGTTGCAGCAAATGGCTAGCCAGAGGACTCAGGTCCAGAGACAACAGGCTCTCGCCCTCATGTGCAGGTTAGGCACGCCATTATAGTATGTAGGAAAAACAAAACAAACAAAAAAAAAAATACAACGGCTTTACCGAACGTTAGTCCCAACGACATCCCCCAATAAGTAACCCCGAACATCCAACGGTAAGGTGAATGTGGACTGCATGCACTAGCTCTCTTAAGTATTCATATGAAATCGTTTTTTTTTTTTTTATAAAACTGTAATTGTCTGTTGAAGTGGAATTCAAGATATAAGAAATGTCCTAACAACTTTTAACGACCTTCTGAGCAGGTAACAGCCACAATAAGGACACCTATTATATCGATTATATCCAGCTCCATACTAGGTATAGTTTATCTCAACTTACAAGAGAATGACTTAATCTGACCTTTATAGCGGGTGGGATTTAAACAGGATTATTTTTAAAAAATAACGATTAACTGGTTTTTCAACAGTTAAAAGTTATTTCGTATAACTTGAATTTCACTATATACGACTGTTTTAAATCAACGGATTCACGCTAAACCAGCGGTTTCTAAACTTATTTTGTCGTGGAACCCTTCTAAGATTTTTCAAAAATTGTGGTACCCTTGCCATATCTATTATTAACTCTAGTGTTAACTGAAACCGCGATTGCCAAATCCGCGAATGTGTTGGGATTTACATACAGTAAAAAAAATATATATATTAAGTTAAAAAATATATATAGTTACAAAACAATAGTATACAACGAAGTTGTAGGAGACCAAAGGGGACATCTGCTTCAAGAAGAAAATATGTTTTTAAACTAGTGGTTCCGAAGTTAGAGTACTAAAGCCCGGTCTTTCCACCTTCAGATAAAGTCTCAGGTAACTATCTGACAGATAAGGTTATTTATAACTTCATCTGCTGAATAAATGTCAATACCAGTCAGTGAATCCAATACGTCAGTCTCATTATCTGTTAGATAACTATCCGATAGATACATTTGTATAGAAAGAAGGGATGACATTTACTCAGCAGATGAAGTTATAAATAACCTTATCTGTCAGATAGTTACCTGGAACTTTATCTGAAGGTGGAAAGACCGGGCCTAAGTTATATTTTTTTCAAATGGGATTGTACAAAATTTTTATACCTATTAAATAGCATATTTTTTTCAGAATTCAACCATGTATTAGAGTAATATCTTTACATAAAAAGAATATTGAAAAATATGCGATTGAAATTTAAATAATTTTTTATTTTTAATATTAATATCTGATCAATAATGAAAGCTACGTCTTCTGTTTTAAGTCGAATAGAATTATGTTTAAAAAATAATGGAACATTATTTATAAGGAGTATTTTTTTTTTTTAATTATTTTGGTCTTAGCTAGGATGGCCATTAACCAGGATATCTTTATTTTTATTATGGATACATTAGAAATTTTATAACAAATACAAACATCCATGCCATCACCGGGATTTGAACCCGAGCCTCCATGGTTAGCAGTCAAATGAGCTGACCACTACGCCATAGCGACCGGCAAGGAATATTTAACATTTATTAATTTTTTTAATTTATCACTCTTGTTTTTCATCCATAGCTTACTGCACTTTTAATTTTAAAAATAAAACATTTAAATTTCAATCACTGTTTTTTCAATATTTTTATCATGTAAAGATATTAACCTAATACATGGTTGAATTCAGAAAAAAATACGTTATTGAATAGGTATAAAAAATATGTATAATCCCATATATATATATTTTTTCATTTTGCTGTTTAAATTTTCTCCTGTTTTCTATTGATGACAATTGCATCAGTCCATATTCACTGTTTTACTGTTGGTTTTTTACAGAAAATGTAACTTATTTTTAAAATCATATTAAGTAGTTATTTATGGAAGTATTTTGTATCAAGAGTTGAAAATGGTATCGCGAGTGAATCTGTTAATTAATAATCAATCAATCTATGAATTAGTATTATTTTATTTTCTAAATACGTGATGATTTTTGAAAAAGTTATGTGTTCTGTATATCCGAACTACTAATCAGGTGTGAATTTTTTTAGATTTAGTCCATGTAGCATGAAATTATAATCTCCAACAAGATTATGTTTGAATCTGACTAATCATTTGTTATGAATGCGTTTAGACTAGTTGTGTCTGTTGTTCAGTTATGTTAGTTACAAAAAAATGAGGCAGTACCATCTTTTTTTATATAGTGTTAATTTGTACAAATTAAACAATTTCTAACTTTTTGAAAACGTAATAATTGACACAAAAAATACGTTAAATTTAAGACCTGTACACGAACCTTGTTGCCCTAGATGTTTATGAGACGCGGTATTTTTAAGTTTTAAGATAATTTTCGGCCTCTTGTCACAGGATGGTTGAACTTACATTTCCCAATGCAAAAACAATAGCCTAACCCCTAAATATTATAAACTCATAACAACAATCATTGATTTTTTCATCCAAAACGTAAATTTATTATAAAAAATTTATTTATGTATGTATTTATCTAATTAGAATGTACAATCGATTCCGCTTAATTGGGACACATCGGGACTTAGGCATTTTGACCCAATTAAGCGGCTGCCCCAATTAAGCGAATTTCACATAAAATTAAACAATGCATATATTTCTTTCAATAATTTTACTTTATAAACTCTTGGACAAAACTATAAATTACATATAACCAAAAAATATAAACTTTTAGGAAAAAATAATAATAAATTCCAAAATAAAATAATAAATAGGTACATACAATTTAATTCAATGCAAAAAAGCGTCAAGTGTAGTCTGCCTTTTGTTTTTGTAACATTTCACTTCTACAAAATCAGCACAGGTATTCAGTGCGGCTCCCTTCATTTCCTTCCTGCATAAAATAACGCTGTAATATTAAATTCTTTGTACATATTTTTTCTTGAGAATATGCGTAACATAATATGTACTGTGATCTTAAATTTACTGTCCCAATTAAGCGGAATGTTGTCTCAATTAAACATGTAAATTTACTGTTGGTTCCTTGGTTTGGTTTCTGTTCTTTGAGATTTGGCCCAAATAAGCGGCTACCCCAATTAAGCGGTGGCCCAATTAAGCGGAATCGTTTGTATTTGCAATAATTTCCGAAATCGATTTTCGAGGGATTTTTTTGTTGTTGTTAAAGAATAGATAGGCAAAATTCGGGGCTGAGGACTGATTAAACTATTTTTATTTAATTCTTATGGGAAAAATTCGTTTGATATTCATCCTACCATCAGGAACGGATTAATGACGAATATTGGAGTTTCACTGTATATGCGTCTACGACGACTCGTTTCGCCTCAAGAATGCCTTAATTTTATCGTATTTTTCAAGTATATTGTTCGCTGAATGTTTTAAGTTTGTTACATGTCAGTGTTAATAGTCTCCTGTAAATAATACCTAAATTATTTTTTTGTAATTAACTAACAGGTATGAATTTAACAAACATGTATGTGTGTGTGTGCGTGTGTGTGTATGCGTGTTAGCACATAGCTAGGTGAACTGAGGGGCAGTTTTTCTGCATGGGTACAGGGTTTACGTCGGGAGCATCAGTTTCGAGCTGAAGGAAGACACGATACGACAGGCATTCCTACCGTTCGGCCCGATCAAGTCCATCAACATGTCATGGGACCCCGTCACACAGAAACATAAAGGATTCGCGTTCGTCGAGTACGAGATACCTGAAGCAGCACAGCTTGCCCTTGAACAGATGAACGGGGTCATGATTGGCGGAAGGAATATCAAGGTCGTTGGTAGGCCTAGTAATATGCCGCAAGCACAAGCGGTTATTGATGAGATACAAGAGGAAGCTAAAAACTATAATAGGATTTATATTGCTTCTATACATCCTGATTTAACAGAGGAAGATATTAAAAGGTAAGAACTATTTTAAATTCAGGGTGTCCTAGGAGGGGACGCTATTTTGAAACATAAGGGCGGAGTTAAACAGTAGTAAAAAAAAATATACAGGTGCGGCAACATTAAAGTACCATTCATAGCTAATGTTTTAATAGATAGTACTTAATTCATAGTGTTAATGCTAACGCGTAAGAATGTTTGTTCTACACAAATCCGTATAACCATTCATAGCTCCAATTTAGTGCGTAAGCTTAATAAACTATTTAATACATAATGTTAAAAGTTTGTATACTTCAAACTTCTAACATTGAATTATTTTATTTTATTTTTGTATGGCCCTTGCAACTTTGGTAATTAGCCAAACATTGACATTAACATTAAAACACTGACAAAACTGTCAAAATGAAGGAATAGGGGAAACTTTTTAAGATCGCAGCGCCATATGCGGCAAAGTTGGAACACTCGAAAGTGACATTAAACTGTTACTCATGTATTTGTTTACATGGTGAAAATGAACACGAGTTGTATTTTTCCTGTTTTCCGAGCTTTTTTTTAATTTAAAGGTAATCTACGATTTACAAGATATGTAATAATATACTATTCTAAACAAATCTCAAGGAAATTTTTAGTTTTTCATTGTATTTAATTCTTTTTGAATGTTTGTCAATATAATAACGAAAATATGGTAAATATATTAGTAAAAATTAATAACTCTGCCTGAAAAAGTAGAAGGGCCTTTTAATATATCAACTGATGATTTAGGCAAATTTTGGGTGGGATAAATGCTTTTTTTTTCAGTCTTTTCTTGAACGTAAAAATCACTTTCCATAAAATACAACAAGTAAACATGCATGCATGTGCTTGGATTTTTGCCCATTTTTAGTTTTTGGGTCTATAAAAACCTACGATCCACTTTCTCTCTGCCTCCAAACGTCGTTTCCATTGATATTTTTTTCGATTTAGGTAAATTATGGGATGTTTCAGAAGGATTCTTCCTTATTCAAGATTTACATTGCGGCACACAACAAAATTGACTGTTTTTTATTTCCATGATTCACAAAAATAAAACACAAACAACAAAAAAACATGCATTTCTCACATACCATAAATTAACTCAAAACACTTTCTTAAAAAAAAATGATGACATCTTTGAGATAAAATTGAATATGTTGAGATCCGATTATCGTTGATTTCCATTAATGATTTTTAGCTGATAAGATCTGATATATTTTAAAAAATTATTTAATATATTTTTTCAATAAAAACACAGAATAATAATAAATATTTTTGTAGTGTATTCGAAGCATTTGGTCCAATAATCTACTGCAAATTAGCCCAAGGCAGTTCAGCCCATAAACACAAAGGATATGGCTTCATAGAATACGAAACAGGTCAAGCGGCACAAGAAGCAATAGCATCAATGAATCTCTTTGATCTTGGGGGTCAATATCTTCGAGTAGGTCGGGCTATAACGCCCCCAAATGCTCTAATGGGACCCTCCACAGGTTCTAGTATAATGCCCACAGCAGCCGCAGTGGCTGCTGCAGCAGCAACAGCAAAAATTCAAGCAATGGACGCAGTGGCAAGTAATGCTGTTGCGTTAGGTTTAACGAAACTCGGTCAAACACCTGCTATTCCTGTTTTACCGACAATGCCTGTTGGTTTACCGGGTTTAGCCGGTATTCCTGGTATACCTACTACATTACCACCTTCAATGCAACTGCCTGGAATTATACCACCTCCTGGTTTAGCTCTGCCACAACCTAGTTTTCAAACTCCGAGATTAAATCCTCCACAATCAATTCCTCCTCCTGCGATTGTTACACCAACTTTAGCTCAACCTATTACGAATAATCAAGAAGCGTTGAAACGAGCGCATGAACAAGCTCAGGCTAAACAACAAGAAGAACTACAAAAGAAATTGTTGGATGAAAATGAACCACAAACTTTACAGCAACAAGAAAATATGTCTATTAAAGGACAGAATGCGAGACATCTTGTTATGCAGAAACTTATGAGGAAGGTGGATTCTAGGGTTGTTATTTTAAGGAATATGGTTGGTCCGGAGGATGTTGATGAAAGTTTACAGGAAGAGATTCAGGAAGAATGTAGCAAGTTTGGTGTTGTTGAGAGAGTTATTATTTATAATGAAAAACAGTCTGATAATGTGGACGATGACGCTGAAGTTATAGTGAAGATCTTTGTAGAATTTTATCAAATGAGTGGTAAGTTTATTTTTATTATTATTTTTAGGAGTTTTTAAGTATAATCAAGACATTTTTATATTGTCACTCATGTATATAGTCGTATATAGTAGTAAACTCCTGTTTTTAGTTAATCGATTTTTACCAAAAATTGATCAACTCATGCCATTGATGTCAAAAGATTAAATAAGAAGTTTCAGAAAAATCCTTTTAGACGAATTTGCTCTGCCCGTGTACACAGACAGACAGACCGACAGACATCATTCTAAAAATAGTCAAAACGTTATGTAGGGACCTCAATTCGTGGTGATCCATCGAAATCTCGAAATGTCAAAATCGGTATGATCACAATACCTCCCTTATACAGGGTGTTTGTTTGAAACGGGGCACCCCGAAAATGTCCTTTATTTGTAAAGATACAAAAAATCTTCACAACAAAAGTTAAACTAGACAAAACGGCCCATCTAAGGGTTACTAAGAATAAGAATAAGAATTCTGAGGCACTTCCGGTTTCACCGGAAATGATGTTAACTTTTCATCTAGCATAGGGAATTGATAATTTTATATTTTTTTCCTAAAAGTACATTAAATTAGCTTTACAATGACACCAAAAAGTCATATTTTTATGTTAACCATTTCAAAAAGGCGACCATTTATTTACAAAATAATAATCAACATAAGTTTTACAAAGTTGAACGTAGCAAGCTTTGAAAGCAATAAAAAAAGAAACAAAATATCTCTAAAATAAACTATTTGACTATTTAGAAAAAAAAAACTATTACTTTTTACAATTATTTTACAAAAAAAAAAAAAAAAACAAATGTATATGTTGGCGGTAGGTAAAAATCTGACAGTATAAAGTTTTCTTTGCTATACCTACGAAACTCTAAAACAATATATTTTGATGTTACGTAAAAAGCACATTTAACCTTGAAAAATATTTGCATAATGAATATTTTTCTGAAGCATGTGCAACATTAACTGTCTCTTATTTGCAACCCACGCCTACGTTTCCTACTAGGCGTGTTACTAACAGAGATTAACAACTTTGTCTGCCAAACATGGGTGACTGGTTCATAAGGGCTGCAAGGCTGCAACCCTTTTTTTTCTTCAAATACCTTAATACGAGTTGAATGTTAACAAACAAATCAAATAAATACCAAATAAAGACCTTTTTACGCAGAAAAATCGTCTTAAAATTGGGTTGCGTCTTATGGTCCGAATGTATAGGTACGTTTAAAAAGTGTGCGATGTTCGTGTGATATCAATTCAGAGCGCATAAAACAGAATCAACCAAGAAAATATAATAGAAATGAATACAGAATTAGCTGTCATTTCTGGAGGCCTTACAAGTCAACCACCCTTTGATGTGTCGATTAATAAACCATTTAATAATTTTATGCGGGAAGAGTGGAACAAACGGATGATACAGCCAAACCACGATGTTAGCAACAGGCGTATGAAACAGACAATTTCAGAAGTATCTGGCTAAAAAATTCATTGGAAGTAAAAGAAAAGTCGATTATAAAGAGTTTTAAGAAATGCGGTATAAGCAACGCATTGGATGGTATCGAAGTTGACTTGGTTTTTGAAGAGATTGACAATAGTTCAGACGAAAATAATACGAAGAGTAACATTAACGAGACGAGTGATAGTACAGAGAGTGAAAATGAACAGAATGTTGCTGGTACAAGTGATAGTAATAATAAATATTTTTTCTAAAAATTGTCTCATCAATTTGGGGTGCGTCTTATCGTCCCGTGCGTCTTATCATCCGGTGCGTCTTAAGCCTGGAACAGAATGCACAGCGCGCTACGTCGTCATTTGCGACGGCGTTGCGTTAACGCCGTTGAATTTTCGCCTGCATACAATGCAATAATTTTTAACGCCGTCAAAGTGTCACGTGACAACCTATATTTGTGTTTATACGTGGGCTTTCTTTTATTAAAATCATAATGGATGATGAAGACTTGTGTGTGATGTTATTTATGTTGTATGCAAGTTATTTATACATACAAACACTTTACCATTCAGTAAAAACTGAGGTTAGGTGTTCTGCGTCAACGTTCAACGGCGTCAAAAGTTGGAAGTTGACGAACATTCAGTATCAACGGCGTTGGAATGCCGCTAGGACGTTACACATTCTGTGCACTTGCGTACGACAGCTTGGTTTTAACTTTCTTCTGACAGATAGCGCCGTCCAAACGCCGTCAACGCACCGTAGAACTCGTTGCATTCTGTTCCCCACTTTATGGTCCGAAAAATACGGTAGTTAGATTTCAGAATGAATACTTATTACATAACTATATTTATTTAAATTTCAGTTTTGAATAAAAATTTTGGAAAAGATAAGGCTGAATTGTAAATGGTATGTTTTGAAAGAAAGGGGCGGCGCTTCGCCCAGGCCAAATCTTATTCTAACTAGTTTGCGCTTTTTCTCTAACCAGTTGGATTTGGTGGGAGCATACGGAATATTAACAATGTTTTTTTTTTTTTTAATTTTTGCAGCACGCCTCTTGCGGCAAACTGTTTGGCAGACACCGTATTAGATGTATAGAATTATAGATTGTTACTAATTTTATTTCAGATTGTTAGTTTTGTATGAGAAATTTGTAATCTATGTTTATCGTGCCCTTAATGAATTAATGTGCAATTTACATTTTTTCATTTTAAGTTGTTTATGTTTTTCAGAGGCGGAATCGGCGAGAGACGCCCTAAACGGTCGATATTTCGGCGGACGAATGGTGAAAGCCGAACTATACGATCAGGCCCTTTTCGATCACAGTGACTTTTCCGGTTAATCCTGGGTTCGTTTCCTTTCTGTCCCCTGTGGAGGACAAAACAATTAAGAATTTAATTTTAAATTTTATTATTTGTAAATATTGTATGAAGTTTTTATCTAATTTTTTTGTGATTAAATAATAAAAAC
The DNA here is from genome assembly GCA_963971575.1 of Liopterus haemorrhoidalis. Taxonomy (NCBI): domain Eukaryota; kingdom Metazoa; phylum Arthropoda; class Insecta; order Coleoptera; family Dytiscidae; genus Liopterus; species Liopterus haemorrhoidalis. The sequence goes on along the minus strand of OZ020622.1, from coordinate 43,309,382 downwards.
TTTAATAAAAACTGTGATTGTTAATTAAATTGTTTCGTTGATAAAGTCCTGGCGTACCCGTTGTCTTTCCCATTCTTCATCTTTCTCTGCATTTCTGCTTCCTGTGTATCAGTCCACAAACATATGAGATTTTTAATTTGTTTATTGACATCTGACACTACCGATAGAGGCGCTACTGCATTTTACATCATGGCTGACTTTGGTAGGATATTTTTGACAGGTTCAATGGTATCTTCATGTGATATTTATTGAAATTAATTTATTATTCAATATGAGGGTTGCGTTAAATGAAATTTTCCGTTTTCTCAGTGCCCAAGTAACCTCTAGGGTTATAACTGAAGGCAATAAGGCTTTTTTGCCACGTTTCGGAACACGATGAAAACTTAGGTCTCTATCACGACCTACTTTTGCATTGCAAAGATAAACACAACAATTCACGTTGCATTTAATTTTTTCTTGCAATTTTAAAGACATTTTTTTAAAAACTTGCTATGAAAACAACAGTAAACAAACTCGACAATCCTACAACCGTCAGTTTCTCAAAATCTCACTAGAGGCGCTTCAGTTATTGTCAGTTGACAATAAAAATTATGAAGTTTTAAGGTATTTGGGCAAATTTTTTTTTTGCGATTTACTTCAAAATGTGTATACTTATGTATTTTGAGTCGTAGATCTCAAAAATAATCTCAATTACAAGCTACGGTTTACCGTTTTTGAATAAATTTAAAAAAAAATAACGCCAGAAAATGACCATATTTCAAAAAATACATATGAGAGGACGATTTAAATATATTTTTTAGACTCTTGCCCAATGGCGGCGCTAGCGGGGGGACCGCCCCCCCCCAAATACTGGTCTGGCCCCAAGTTGGCCTCCCTAGAATTGTTTGAAAAAAAATGTATTTTAGAAGTGAACACATTTTTTTTTTTTTGGTCATCACTTTTAATCGGCCCCCCAAATTTTACTAAAAAAATTCCTGCCCCCCCCACATTTAAAGAGTTAGCACCGGCACTGCTCTCACCCAATAATTGGTCTATACATAAATTTAAAAAAAGAAAATTGCGCTTATTTTAAATTTTAGTTTCTTTACTTTTCCTAAGAAAAATGGAGGTAAAATTGATTTATTATAAGTCCAAATTGCGCGAGATGATTCTGTTATAAAAAATAAATATTAATAAAAAAAATTCAATACGAACATATTTTTTTTTTTCATGCAAACAAAGAATTAAGTAAAAATTAAATTGTTTGTTTGGAGGAGTTACATAGAACCCATCTACCATTACTGGACAATTTGGAGAAACACAGCATAAAGAATTACAAAAAAACAATTTATTCTATAATTTATACAACAATAAAAATAAATATATTTTATTTTTTCCTAGGTTTTCCAGGCATTAATTCATATTCATCATAAGATGGAAAGGAAAGTGGTCCTTTAACTTCTTTTGCTATCTCCGCTTCACCAGATTTAGCATACTTCGCATCCAATTCCGCAGCATTCTTCTTTTTCATTTGCATTATCGCAAGATTTTTAAGTACTTCTTCCTCTTGCGGAGGTTCTGTTCGTCTTCCCCTAAGCCATGCTTCCCACTCCGCTGGCATTTCTTGTTCAAAATCTTCTTTTTCAACCGGTTCAAACCATCGAGAAGCTTTTCTTTTACCAACGGATGGATCTGCTGGAATTTCATAATATTTATTACCAAAATAATCAGAACCAATTAAATTTCCTTTTATTTGTCTTGGTTTAAAGGAATTTATAAAATTCCTGTAGATTATTGCTAGAATATCGCGTGTTGGTGGTTTTGCCATTATGAAGCCAAAAAGTTAATTTAATTTAAGAGGTTATATGGTTTCAGTAAATTAAATAGTTGTGCAGTTATGCATATTTTTATTAGTTATTATTAAATATTAAGTAAAACACTTGTGTATGACTGTTGCCAGCGAATTAAAATAGAATAATTTGATAGAAAAGATTTAGAAAACGTCTTGTTGACTTATGTCAAAATTAATGTTTACGTAATGTCGGTGAAAATTATTTTGATGTGGTTAAAAAAATGTTTATCTCCTAGTTTATCATGTGATAATTATAGACGTGTGGAATTAATATATCAGGATTAAAATTGTTTCTTTTTTTAATCTAAAAATCCTTTGAAAATGTGGCAACGTTGTAACGTGATGTCATATCCAGGCGTGGTGTGGTTTTAACATAGAGGTCGCGGTTGTGTTTGCAATGGAAAAAGAAATGGTTTCTTCTGATTAATGAAGATATGTTGTGTCAAAATAAAATTATTCAACGATTTTAATGATATCAGTGCGTGAATAATCAGTATTTCGTTATGTTTTTAACGATAATAGTAAGTACGGAATAAGTGTCACAGTTATTTAGTTAATATTCGAAATGGGTTGATGTGGGATACCTTTCACAAAACATGAGAGCATTTCACTTGGATATACGGAATTTCTAGTATGTGAGATACGCGCTTTTTCTATATCCAACCGTTGTATTGAATCTATTTATGATTTAGGAGTAATAAAAATGTTTTATGACTGTGTGGAGAAGTTGCAAACAGGTTTTTTACTACCTCCTGTAATATTGATACAATCTGGTTACTCATAGTGCTAAAATTAGTTTTGACATTAATTCTCATGTAAATATTTAAACAATTTTAATATTACGACTCTAATGAATAATCACGTCAAGAGATAAGACACTTAAATTCTTCTTATTTCAGGTGGAGAACCATGGAAAATGTGGGCTACTTTTGTAAAAAACAATTTTTATCCAATAACCTATTAACACAAATGTCTCGAAAAAAATTCACAATATAAATGAATAATAGTGTAATATTAGTGAATTAAAAATGTCTTTTTTTAATAATTTAAAGAAAGTGTTACATTTTGGTGGTGGAAATGACGCGAAAAAGAAAAAAGTGTTTAATAATATTAGGATGGATTGTGATCCGGAAGAGTTCTGGGATATGATAGGAGAACTCGGAGATGGTGCATTTGGGAAAGTGTATAAGGCTGAAAATAAAGAAACAGGGCTACTCGCTGCGGCTAAAAAATGTACATTAGAAGGCGAAGATGATCTGAGCGATTTTATGATAGAAATTGATATTTTATCAGAATGTAAACATCATAATATTGTAGCGCTGCATGAAGCGTTCTTCCTTGAAGACAAGTTATGGGTAAGTGAACATTTATTCTAAAATCACACCTATTAATTACATGTTGCAAGTAACAATTATTGATTCAATATATCATTAATGATTAATTAGAAATAAATTATACATAATTGATAGGAAACAAATAGAAAATAACTTAATTATTATTTTAATGTGTGGCTTCTGTATTATATAATTTAATTATAATAGTTATGGAATTTTATTACAAGTAAAGTCTGTTCCTTTGGTTTAGGCCGAACTAGATTTTCAATTCTAGTTACTTTTACCAATTGATTGAAGCTTTTGATCATTTTATTCAGGAAAAGCCAACTTCAATATATAAAAAAATAGCTAATAACAACTTACAAAAATGAAAATTCGTTTAGTTCTGCCTAATCGTTTGGAATAGACTGTATGTGATATAATCTAATATTTTGAGCTCTACAACCCTTATTAGCAGGCGATGACCAGTTTTTTTCTGGGGGGGGGGGGCTTAGAAGACAAAATAATTTTATAGGGCAGGGAAAAATTCTGGGTACAGTCTGTTCCAAACGGTTAGGCGGAACTAGATTTTGCAATCAAGTTACTTTCATCGTTTAAATCGTGCTTTACGACCGTTTTGTTTAAGCTTTGTAAATCATACTTACAATAAACATTTTTTGGTTAAGGTTAATATCATTTTAAAATGTCATTTTCTTTATATTTTGATTTTTTGTGTCATTCTTAATACAAATTTCCCATTTATTTATTTTGTTTGTCAATGAAATAAGTAATAAAAAATTATTAAATTTTGACATATGTCATTCGTTTCCATGGTTTCATTGTTGGAATTTTAAATTTTGACATTCCAACATGAAAAATGAAATAACCCAAGCCAGGTCCCTTCTCGTGACAACCTAAAAGAACGAAATTCCCATTTAGTTCTGCCTAACCGTTTGAAACAGACTGTATGCATCTGATGCACATTGATATGAACCGGAATAGTGTGCTTAGAATTTTTGTTCATATTATTTTTTAAGGCTATAGAATTTTTAAACTTTTTGTAATTTTTTTCTCTTCATAAAATTAAAGGTATTAAACCTTAGATAAAGAAAAAACAATTTAAATATCTGTTTATTTTAAAGCCATTTTGTCCCGTATACCATTTCTAATAGAAAATTTTTAAATTTGAAAAAAATTCTAAATAATCCTTATTGATTTAATCCAAAATATAAATTGGAATTTTTGATAAGATTATTTTTTTCCCAAAAATTATTTAAAATTTTGTATTGTTCATGAAATCAATTTTTCCCGAAATCTAATGTGGATTATCAAGTCTTAAAGACTTTGAAGACTAGATTAACAAAAACCTTAAAAATTATGATTAAAAATTGATGTGAAGTGTGAATTTTCACACATTTCAGGATTTTGTAGGTATTTAATAAGTGTAAGAAGCCAACATAATACTGGATGTCTAGGTATATTTATCACATCAAAATCAACAGTTTTTTGATAACCACTTTTATTCATTATTTGAGAACTAAGAGCTTCCATTTAATTTTTTTAAACAAAATTTAAATAATTTGCCAAATATCTCAGCGTGTTTTTCTGCATTTGCTTCGTATTTAAGTCATCATTAGATTTATGAGAAATATTTTACAATGTAGAGTGTAGTGTGGTGTGAGTAACTCAGTTCGCAACTATTAAAAAAATATATTATTTTTTTGATAACTTTGATTCCAAAAAAATACACGTTATACATCTTAGCTATAATTACAAAAAATCCATAACATTACTAGCCATAATTTAACCATGAATTAAAAAATAATTAATTTTGACAAAAACACAAAAACTGGCATATTTTTCAAAATTCTTTCAAAGGTTTTTCAAATTTTTAGTTTAACCCCATTGGGTAAAAGGGGGCGAGACAAGAACTTTTTTAGCACATTTTTGGCAAAAATCATGTTTAAAAAAAAAAGTATTTTAAATAACTACTTTTCGTTCCTTAATCTACGTCTTAAGAGCTTTCTTTTGATACCACACAATAAATTTAAAAAAAAAATATTTTTTTTATCGATGACTTTTATCTTATTTTGTTTCGAAAAACTAATCTAATCAGAAATTCCTGTTGAACTGTTTCGGTTCCCATCAATGGTAATTATGGAGATTTTTTTCAGATTTTTAGATCAACCCCTCTGGGAGAAAGGGTGGGGGACAAAAGTATTGACATATTTTGGGCAAAAAACCCATAAAAAAAAAAAGATTTTTCAAAAATAAAAATTTGTTTGTTGGTCCTCTCATTAAGAGATTTCATTTGATATGCAACTCAAAATTTAAAAAAATATAATTTTTTTTATTAATTACGTATTTGTTTATATTTATCTCGGAGTGTTTTTTTTTTAACCCTCAGTATTTTTCCTATATGTTGGTCGAGAGTTGTATAAGTATACCAAATTTCAACTTTCTATGTTCAGCCGTTTAGCCAATTTCTACCGTACAGATGAGTGACGATATAAGGGTTTTTTGGTGGTCATACCTACAAAATTCTAAAATTGTATAAAAAAACTTTTGTCCACCATCTTCTTTCCTTATTGATGGGAATCGAACTAGTTCAACAAATTTTTTTGATCAAATAAGTGGAAGGGGGGGGGGCCCTGACTGAAAAAAAAAGTTATTTAATAAAAACGAAACAATTAAGCAACTGAAAATAAAAATCATTCTTTAATTAATGTCGAAAAAGTCAAGTTTTTATACTCTTTAAAATTTTGATGTATACATTTTTGAAAGCCAGATAAATCGTCCATAATTCACCTAGGAAAAACTAACTATATTACGTTCATGTGACAGATGTGTACAATCTTATCACTGAACAATCGTAAAAATTTTATGATTATTGAACAGTAAAAATAGTTTAAAAATAGTCAATTGTTTATCTCTAATTTCTGTAATTTACTAAATGTTTTGCGAAAGATTTCTGCTTTAATTTTGGCGCACAGTATTTGTGGCAGTGAGCGCAAAAATTGAATTAAGCTTTCCAAAAGTCTTTTCTCCATTATACCTACTTTTCTCCGTAGCACTACGGATTTTTTGCATAGTATTGACGTAAAAAGTATAATGTGAAACACAATACTTCCTTCAAGCTTTCAATTCTATCAGACATCCATCACAACTTTTGAAACCATCTCCAGTCAAATATTCAATAGTGTTTTAGTATCGATACTTTTTTACTTATTAAGCTGATACGCCCAGCTTAATGTTTATTTTTATGCTGTACTGTTTTACTTTTTCTGACTTTTTATAATCCAGATTGAGATTTGGCCTTGTAAATAATAACTATACTGGCTAATGGTTACTATAGGTCACTCGTTCAATCAACGCAGTTGGTCATTTTGCGTCATAACTTCAATGATAAACTTAGTGGCGAAAAAATAACAAAATCGATTTTTTTTTGCTTGTGAATTATGCACCAATATTGCTCTTCACTTTTTTATTTTACTAAAACACACCTTTTAAAGTCATATTTAGTTTGTGTTCAATAGTCATTTTGAAGATTTACAAATTTTAAAAGTGTTTTTTAATATAGGGACAATTGTATTAGTACCGCTAAATAAAACGATGTTTACATTTAACATTTTATAATACGCTCTGATGTATTTTGATACTTGTGTTCACATATCTAACTTATACCAATTTCTAAAAACCATTTTTATTTAGTTTGTTGTTTATTTAGCAGTTGTGTGTTTGGTTATATATTTTCTTATAGATATCTTATAGATTTCCATTTGATATTGTGTGTAGTGCATAGCTTTTTAGATTAAATTCAACGTATTTCTATTTTGTTTTCTTTGATCATAATTTTGGAACACATCCGCTCTTTTTAGGACTACCTAACCTCTTAGAATAGTTTATTTGTTTCTATTCTATTCTTATTCTTATATTTTCATTTCATTACGATACAAGTGACAGCGTACGAATATTACATTCGTTAAATGGATGCTATGTAGACGTACTAAATATGACGTCACAAAAACATCTGACGTTTCCAGTGACGCAACTGCACTGATTCGCCGACTGCCTTATATTTAGTAAATGAAGACGGCCAATAGAGGGTCTTAATACAGGATGTCTTGGGACAAAATTTGTAATTTATGAAACTTAACTTATTCTGAACTGTAAACTAATGTGGTTTTTTGTGTTATTTTCAGATGTTGATCGAGTATTGCGATGGCGGCGCGGTGGACAGTATAATGGTGGAGCTGGAGAAGCCCCTGACTGAGTTGCAGATCGCCTACGTCTGCCAGAACATGTGCCAGGGCCTGGCCTTCCTTCACAAGAGTCATATCATACATCGGGACCTGAAAGCTGGCAATGTATTACTTACCATGGGTGGAGGCGTCAAATTAGGTCAGTTCATAAATCAGTTTAGGATATTTATAATCCATTCACGATCTTTCCTCATCAGTACAGGCCATGATTATTTTTTTTTGTTTCGTTGTTTATTAAAACCTTTATAACTAAATATATTGTCAATGTTGCCGAATGAATATTTCTTATTGAATGCACATGAATGATATTTTAGATTATTCTCATTCATTGCAATCTTATAACAAGATTTCAATAAAATTAATATAATTATTTCGTGATGTAAGGCAATGACTTGTTTCTATCGTTGAATTCAGAATAAAATACTCTTTCCAATAAGTAAAAAACAATTATGTGCTCCCATCTAAAATAAGAAAATTACTCTCAAAATACACAACGTATTTTGAGAATAACTGGTCGAAAAAATAAATTGCAGTGCTCATTGATATTATTATATTTCACGAAATAGCATTAGTGGATAAATTAAATTGGACACCTATGTAGGTCCCGCGAAAAAATGTTTTATCAACGCCATAACGGCTTATATTCATTTATAACATCCCTCTAGGCAGTTGTAATTATTATAGTGCGTTCAAAGGTGAGTTTGCAGTACAGGGCATATGGAGTAGTTCTTTTTCATACTCTCTAATGGGTTTACACAATGACGCTATCCTTTTCTTGCTTGTCGACGTTGCCAGCTCTAAAACGCGCTGATCTGTGAAGACGCAGTATTCTACAAATGGCCATTTGTTTTTGTTGAGTCTTATTTTGAGTTTTATAAGAGTTGATTTTTGTAAATCATACGAGTTTTTCATATTATTATAATTGACACATTTGACACTTTTACAACATTTGGCAACACCGCTCCCATTTTCCATAAGAGCTATACTGCAAACTCACTTTCGAACGCACTATATAATAAATCGCAAATCTCGTCTTGTTTCAGTTTTAATTTCTACAGTAGACAAAATTAAATTTTCTCATACATAATATAGTCTGTTTACGTTACAATTATAGTTGCGTAATAATATCACGTGATGCAACGTTGTCCCTTTTTTTTTAAATGAAAATGTGCCATTTCTCGGCCTGTATCACTTAACAAATTTATGTTCAGCGGGTATGATATAAAAATATATAATTGTACCTATGATATTAATATTATAATTTAATAAACAAATAATTAATGAAAGCCGAAATGTCAGAACAACTAGGCAACACTGTACAGGATTGCCAACTGTTAGTTAGGGCCCCTAGATAAAGAAAGTAGCGCAAACCATTGTTGTAAATTTTGTGCCCCAAATTTGCGGGCATGTGTCATATTTAGTTTTATTGTATCTACATTGTTTTTATCACTGAAAGCAAGTAGTGTTGGTAACCTTATAGACTCAGCCGCACCTATATACTATGCACTACTTTTTTGTTTAGGGACTTCACTGTTAATCTGTAAAAGACGCTAAGTTTGCTTACTTTTACTGTGATATGTCTAGGGCAGTGTTTCTCAACCAAAAACGCACCACGGGCCAGTAAAATATATAATTTTCTAACGCGGACCACTAATAATAATTGTTGGTTCATTTTTTGGAAGAAAACAAATATATTTGATGTGCTACTAAATACATTTATCTTACTTGTAGAAAATCACAGAAAGTTTACAGAAAGTAAACAAAATATAAATTATTTACATAAAAAATGTGTATAAAAAATAACAAAAAAACACATACGAAAACTTTTGCGGACCACTAAAATTTATCTGCGGACCATCTGTTGAGAAACACTGCTCTAGGGGATTGATGTTTTTCAGTTGCCTAGCTTTGTTTACTAATTATTGCATAGCTATAATTTTAACATAAATAGACTTTATGTAATTAATTTTTACAGCTGACTTTGGCGTATCCGCCAAAAACAAATCCACTCTCCAAAAACACGACACATTCATCGGCACACCATACTGGATGGCTCCGGAAGTCGTCCTGTGTGAAACTTTCCGAGACAACCCTTATGATTTCAAAGTTGACATCTGGTCTCTCGGTATTACGCTCATAGAATTTGCACAGATGGAACCTCCAAACCATGAGATGTCACCGATGAGAGTATTACTTAAGATACAGAAATCAGATCCTCCGAAATTAGAACAACCGGCCAAGTGGTCGAAGGAGTTTAATGATTTTATTGCTAAAGCTCTTACGAAGGATCCGCAGACTAGACCGAATGCGGATGATTTATTGAAACATCCATTTATTAATTGTACGCTGGATGCTAAACCCATTCGAGATCTTTTACTTGAGTATAAGGCTGAGGTGGTTGAAGAAGAACTTGTGGAAGAAGAAGCAGAGGTATGTTTTGTTTTTATTTTATAAAAACTTAATTTAATTACTCAGTATTTAATTCAGTTTTTTCATTTATATGGAAATTCACTGTTTGGTTAACGTACATTCGGTTAACGTACAGCAAATTGGAAACACATTGTATTAATTGAGCACTTTCAATATTTAATTGTTTTTTGATCAGTAAAAATATTTATCGATAGGTAAAAATTATATTTGTACTGTTATTATAACCAAGTAGTAATTTTATTTTTATTAACAAGTCTTAATATTTATTATGTAAGTTATAATTTTAATTGGAAATTTATGATTTTTACTGAGCAATCATATTTAGTAAAAAAAAAACGAACCAAGAAAATATTTTTTTCTTACTGAGTAGTTAAATATATCCGTATTAACACTTATTAACACTTAGTAGATGTGCACTTTAACTAACATGCTTATCTAACTTTCATGCAAAGCGTGCTAGGAAATTAAAAAAGAATAGGGAAAATTATCAAAGAGTTGGTAAGTTACCAGAAAGTTTATATTTTTGAAATAAATATTGTAATTTGCGATTAAATGTAACTTTTATCAAAAAAACTTATTTGATATATGCATGCTGCTCGACGGAAACCCTTCCACAATCTGCGTCTGAACAGGTAAGATGTATGTATACCTCCTCAGTCATACCTATATATTCCGAGTCACTGAAATAGTGACTATAGGGGCCGGTTTCTGGAAGCTCAGTTAATTATAACCAAAAGGTCAGAAAATGTTTCTATGGTGCCTTATGGGATTGTTATATTGTATAGTTCGTTTAGCGAAAGATTTCCCATCAAGATCAACTATAAACTGTCTGGTTTAAATTCAAAGATATACCGCTGCCAGCAGGATATAACGGTGTCTGACAGGGAGATATTTTATTAAGATTCTAATTTAAGTTGGAGGTTTGAAAGGCTATATATAATACCAAATTATTAAATATAACAAAATATTATTAAAATTATACATTATTCAGGTGTCTTATTAAATTGCAAATAAAAATCAGCTGTGGCCACCACAGGACCGACCGCCATCGTAAAGTACTCGTATAAAATACATTCTAGCAGCAGAGTAGAAATAACTTGGCCTAATATTTTCTAACAGAGATATTATTTATCATGACCATGGAAACGTTACATAAAAGTATGAAAAAATTTATACTTAGAAAAATATAAAAAAAAATTACAAAAAGTTGTCGAAATTTTTCGTTTTATCAAAAAACGTCTCAAATAAAAGTTATTAGTTATTGCATTTATAGCAACTTTTGTTCAATAATCTTTTTCGAAATATTTTTTTTTTGCTAAATATTCGCAAAAATCTTAAAATCGACACGAGTAATCTCCCATTTCTAGTCAACCGATTTTTACCAAAACTTGATCAACTCGTGTCATTGATGTCAAAAGCTTAAATATGCAGTTTCATAAAAATCCTTTCAGCCTAATTTGCTCTGCACGTGTACACAGACGGACGGACGGACAGACAGACCGACAGACATCATGCTAAAAATAGTCAAAACGTTATGTAGGGACCTCAATTCGTGGAGATCCATCGAAATCTCGAAATGTCACAATCGGTATGATCACAATACCTCCCTTATATATGTTGACGGTCGGTAAAAATGGAAATTTAATTAAAATTTATTATTTATACAAAACTTTTATACAAAGAAAAATTTATAAAATAATATTGGAAATCAGTTCGAATCATCAATGGATTCTTCTTCACTTCAAGTTTATATTTAATCGACACTATAACACAAACGTAATACGGACGTAAATACATATAACAGCAACACAAATTATTAATATGGCGCTCGTTGACAGCAAAGAATATGACAGATGACAGCAAAACAACTGTTGCGTTTGGTACCAGAGGCGTATATTCTAAACTAATTTAAAATATATTTATTCACTGGATTTTATATTCTAACATTATTTAAAGGTATACCTCCGTTTTACTTATTAGAAATAATATGTAGTAATATATTCACTGTAAACTTAGTTTGTACGCCTATGTTTACAAATTTGAGTTAAAATAACAGAGACAAATAGAATAAGTTGAGACAGAAATCTATTTTTCTACAGTGTAAACTTTTCCACGTTCTTACCCAATTAAAAACAAGATCGAAATAGCTCCTATCACGCCCACACTTCGTTCTTTAAAAAAATGAAGTATAGTTTGAGATTTCGCCGCTAGAGTATAAAATTTAATTTAGCAACAAAGACATACGTATCGAGAAATTTTATCAAGAATAGAAAGTTTGTTTTTGTTTCCACTTACTTTATTAGATTTCGACTTACGTTTAATGTTCTATTTCTATCTAACAAAATTGTATGTGTGTGACACATGTAAAATCATTATTTGATTTATCTCTGCACACATTCGCCCTTGATGGGAAATCTTTCGCTAGACGAATTTTAATTGAGTTTAGCCAAATGGTTAAACTTGGCTAAGCTTTCAGCAACCGGCCCTTAGAGGGCAATATGTAGACCACTTATTAAATACTGACCACTGTGTTTAATATTATGTTACCTTATACATGGTTTATATTCTCTTCTAAATCTTTTTATTAATCAGCACAGTAAACTATTTAAAAATTTTGCAGTTGTCTGTGAGTGTTGTTTTTCGGTATATTAAAATAAGTGTATGTTCCAGGAACACCGCACGTCTCAAATGCCGCTGGATATCGAGGATGACACCACTTCGGTGAAGAGTAATGACACCGAAATTAAAGGTATTTATCTATTATATGTCTTCATGTGTCCGTTTGTCTGTCAGCCTGTACTTGAGAAATCTTAGTTTATTATAGCAAATGTAATAGGAAATAAAAAACAAAAACAAAAACTTAATATATTGTCTGTTTAGCTGGTGTCGATGCAAAAGAAGCAAGCAAACCCGCTGAGACTGGTAAGAGAGAGAACGAAAGCAAGGAAGAAGAAAGGAAGAAACTCAAGAAAGAGAATTCGATTGAGAGCACCGGTTCAAACGCTACAGCCTCTCCCGATAAGAAACCTGTAAGTTTGTTCATATTATTAACTAACATACTGATATACTAATATGAACTAAAATGTACACTGTAATTTTTAATAAAACTACACTATTTTAACAATTAACAGCACACTTTTTAACCCTAACACTAATGGTTTATTTTATTATTATTATTTTGCGACAAAATACCTTAACAGGCCGGTTTCTGAAAGTTTAGTTAACTATAACTAAATAGTCAGAAAATGGATGCTATGGTTACTTATTAGATTGTTATATTGTAACCGAGTTTAACCAAAAGTTTAGTTAACTATAACCAAAGGGTCAGAAAATGGTTGTTATGGTTACTAATGAGATTGTTATATTGTAACCGAGTTTAACCAAATGGTTAAACTCAGCTAAACTCTCAGAAACCGGGCCTAACTTGGGCAACTTAACTACACACGAGCACCAGAATATATATTATAATAATCCCTGGCAGGTTAGCAGGGGTTTAATCAGACTTGAAGGACGTTCCGGTACTTCTTTTGTAGAACAACGCGTTTCCGATCGAAACTTGTTATTACTAACGATTAACTTCTTTCATTTTCTACCCTATGCACCACTTAGGAGTTGGGAATCTATTATTTTATATATTTAGTTAAATTGTGTTAATATTTTTTTGTTTTAACAGCCCCAGAAGAAACCCGAAGAAACGGAACGAAAAGTTAGTCGTGATAAGGGCAAAGCCCCCCCACCACCAATCCAGCACGTGGAGAAGGGTCCAGCCCCTCCCCCACCAGTGGTAACACCCCCTGCATCACCATTAACTCCGCCCACAACACCCCCAACAATAGAAAGCAAAGATACAAGCGACGCAGTACAAGTCCCGCCCAGTATTCCCCCCATTTCTCCAATCCCAATACCCCCACCACCACCAGAAGAATTACCAGAAGCAAATATAGTAGTCGTACAACCAGAACCAGAAATATTAGTGATGTCGCAGAATGAAAAATTCAAACAAAACACTTCTACGATAACTATTAATTCAACTCCGGAATTGGCTGATACTGCAAATAGTCTAGCTTCGAATATAAGTCAAGTTACAGTTGTTACGACTCATCCCCCGGTGTTAGTAGACAATACGTTTGGAATATCACGCTTCCAAGATAACTCTGAAGTTGTTATTGTTGCCAACGAAACTAATAAAACACAAATAAACGAGTCTTCGACTGATGAAGAATGTTTCCCATCACTCGATTCTTTAGAATGTCCTCCCCCGAAAGAATTTAAGGATGATCCAAAAGGACAAAAGTTAGACGAAAGCGAGGTACTTATAGTTAATTCAAGTTATGTTAGTATGGGTGATTCTGGTTTAGACGGTTCTATCGATAATTCAAGGTTATTAGACACAAGCCACGTCTCAGTTGTGACTGTTGGGGAAGACAAAGTCAAAGTCAAGGATAGTGCTAGTGTTTACGATCATCAAACCCCGCAACCGGAGTTAGGTTCGACGAGCGATCTTTCGACAGGTCGTAGCGTTAGCAGCAAAAGTGATTCAGGGGACGAAATGCGACATACACACGAAGATAAATTGGTTAACGGTAATATTTTACGTACAAACGTAAATGCTGCGTCTGCTATTAAAAGTTTCGCTGAATCGCGATCACAGAGTGAAAATAGTTCGGTACGAAGTAGTAGCAGTCATCCGTCTCGTGCCAGTAAAAGTGTTGATCATTCCGATGTTGAAAGTATTTCAACTGCTAGTCAAGATAGTCGTGGAAGTAATAAAGAAAATCGTAATCAAACAGAAGAAGAAGTGGTGCTGCGTAAAAAACCAGTATATACACATAAAAAAGAATCAAGACCATCTAATAGAACCAAAGAAGATATCGCACTTCATAACCTAAAAAGAAAAACCCGTAAACGAACAAGAAAGTTTGAAATCGATGGAGTTGTTGTTACAACAACGACGAGCAAAGTTATTTACGGTGATGATGAAAGTTGTAGTGGAACAAACGAACATATATTCCGTAAACAAGAACTTCGAGAACTTAAAATGTTACAAAAACAAGAACAGAAACAATTCCAAGATTTATCACAAAAAGAACATATGATGCGGGAACATCAAGACAAAAAATTCGAACAAGAACGTGTTACATTAGAAAGAACTTACGAAAATGATTTAGAAATGTTAAGTCGAACCCAACGGCAACAAGTAGAACGTGCAGAAGCTCAACAAGAAGCTGATTTACGAATGGCATCGAAAAAAATACGAGCCGAACAAGAACGAGACTTAAAACAATTCCGTGAAGGTTTAAAACAAGAATTACGTTTACTTAAAACTGAAATAGATATGATGCCGAAAGATCGAAGGAAAAATGAGTTCCGTACACGTAAAGAAAAACTAGAAACCGAACATGAAGATCGTGAAAAAGCTTTCTTAGAAAAATTAAATGAAAATCATGAAAGTTCATTACGTAGATTAAGTGATTCTCATCGAGAACGAATAGCGTTGATGGATAGGCAGTTCTTACAACAAAAACAACAGTTAATGCGTGGTAGAGAAGCTGCCGTTTGGGAATTGGAAGAAAAACAGATTCACGAAAAACATCAATTGTCTAAACGGCAACTCAAGGATATCTTTTTCCTTCAGAGGCATCAGATGTTAATTAGGCACGAGAAAGAACTTGAACAAGTTAAGAGAATGAATCAAAGGAAGGAGGAAGAAGTACTGAAGAGACAAGCGGGTGAGAAGAGATCACTTCCGAAGAGGATTCGACAAGAAATGAAAGCGAGAGAAATGATGTTTAGAGAATCGATGAGGATTAGTATATCTACTTCCGAACCAGAAGCGGAGAGGGAAAAACTCAAAAAGGTAAGACTTTTATGTATTTACGTATTCCTTTCTTAGTTACCAGACTATTACTCCTTCCGTTCGAAAATATGGTATACAAATAATATAGTATACATTACTTAAAAAAATTATCTTGATCTTTTTTAGGGTTTTGTAGCTATGACCAAAAGACCCTTATACCGTCATTTTGTCGTCTGTCCGTCTATCTCTCTGTTCGGTAAAACTTGTAGCCAAACGGCTAAAGCTAGAGAGTTGAAATTTGGCATGCTTATACAACTCTTTGAGCCGCACATAGGAAAAATATTAAACCACCTAAAAAACATATCTCCCTAAAAATATAAACAAATATGGCTCATCAAAAAAAAAAAAAATTAATTCTGATTAGGGTATCAAATGAAAGCCTTTAGTACGCGGATTAACGATCAAAATGTTATTTTTGCAAAATAAATTATTTTTACGCGATTTTTGCCAAAAATGTGCAAAAATTTTTTTGTCCCACCCCCTGTAAGCCAGAAGGGGTAATCTAAAAATCTGAAAAAATTTAAATAATGAACATTGGTGTGAACCGGAATAGTACAACAGGAACTTTTGATCAGATTATGTTTTCGGAAAATAACGCATTTTTTATATTTTTTTGTTGACTATATAAAATATTTAATACGTTATGCAACACAGTAAACCAGTAAGCTGCAAACTAGGGTTCGCTTCCGGGCTGAAGACAATTTTATTTTTTGTTTTTTTTTTGCATTTTTATTTTGTTTAAATTATTTTGTCAAAATTCTAGTTATACTTTGGCACATGTTGCGTTTAATTTTTAAAAGCCTTAATTTAATAACCAGTGGGAATTGTTGGAATTATAATTTAATTCCAAGTTTCAATGTATACGAAATCAGAGGGGCGGAGCATATGACTCAAAACAACCAATGGAAGCAACTGGCGCAATTTTCTCACTTACTAAATACCTGCTAAACCCTGAAATATGTGAAAATTCACACTTCACATCAATTTTTTGTTTTTATTTCTAAATAAGTGGTTGCGAAACAACACAAATAGCACTCGTACGTTAAAACGTTCTGAGTAAGTATATCATCAAAAATGTCAGATTTTACAATAGAAGCGTCAAATGCCCGACGGCAGCACTAGTTTAGCGCAATCCCGAAATATAAGAGGCAACCCTCGTACAACGGAATATTTGGACAACATGCCATTATTCACTAAGCAGGTTTTAATTTTACATCAGGATGGTGCTCCAGCACACAACAGTGCAATAATTACCAATTATTTAAACAAAGATATTTCGAATTTTTAGATACGAATAAAATACGTAATCGTAACTTTTTTTTTAGTTCCAAGAAAATGAGAAGAAACGTTACCAAGCGGAACAGCAGAGGTTCGAATTGAAACATCAGCGACAACTAGAAGAGCTTCGAGCAACGAGCGAAGCTACAATTAAAGAATTAGAACAACTTCAGAATGAGAAACGCAAGATGCTGATGGAACACGAGACTATGAAGTTGAAAGAACGCGAAGAAGCGTACAGCAGAGAACTGAGAGAATGGAAGGCACAACTGAAGCCACGCAAACAGGTAAGTGGTTAGGTTAGATTACATGCATTATTTTGTATCTTGATTATTAAAACTATATTCTTAAAACTTTAAACAGATGGAGTTGTCATGATTAAGTATACTAAGGTCCGGTCTTTCCACCTTCAGATAAAGTGGCTGGTAACGTTATCTGATGGATAAAGACAATACAGCGTCTTTCCACCTTCAGATAAAGTTATTCCTACGAATAAACTATGCCAGCGTTTCCCAAAGTGTGGGTCGCAACCAGGCACCGGGTCGCAGAAAAATTTTACCGGGTCGCGAAAAAAATTTAAAAAAAACAAAAAAGATTTTTTTTTACGTCAGTTAATCACTAGAATAGTGTGTATTTGTGCTCTTCATTACTATACTATATTCTTTATTACTATACTATACTCTTTATTACTATACTATACTCTTTATTACTATTTATTACTATAAAGCTACTGCCTTAAAATAAAATTTGTTTTGTAAATAAATGTTGTTTTTTTTTCATAAGATGGGTCGCGAAAAATTTTAAAACCTCGTACCGAGTCGCGGTCAAAAAAGTTTGGGAACCGCTGAACTATGCTATCTGGCAAATAAGTTATTCAGTAATCAAGCAGCGAATAAGTAACAAATAAGTGCTGTCACTGTCAAAAAGTTAAAAATCAATTGATTTCTAGGAACAATAAATTGCAAAATGACTTGAAAAAATATAATTTGTTTGAATTTTATTAATTATAGAAATAATGCCTTAACTCCAAAACAACAAGTCCACAGTGAGAAAAATATGAAAAAAGTATCTCGTGCAATATCCAGCTTATGTTCTGATTTCATTTGTATACCTTGTACGGAAAATTAAATACACAAATTTCAACGAGTATTTTACGAAATTGCCCGGTATCCACGAGTGGTTGCAGCCTTGGATGAAATGTTAGTAAAACTGTTTTTTTCTGAAACAAAAAAGGCTGAAGTAAACAAGTGTCGAGAAGGATATTTTGTATTAAACGTTAGCCGGAATCCACGCCTTATTCAATATAATATTTAATTATTCTAATATTCGTTTCGAATTTGAGCAATAAGATTATGATGGGTATAGTAGCAACTGCACTATTACGTAACTTTATTAAAGTTATTATAACTTATTTTGTATTTACAACAATCATAATAAAATTAAATAAACGCAGAACAATTATTATTAATATCTACTAGTTATTTTTCATTTCTCCAATTTTATTACATGCTTACGACAATAAAAATTGCTTAAATCTTGTATAACGCATATATAAATTTAACTTTATTAATGACAATAACCAAAAAGACGGCTTGATTTCCATAGAGAAACAATAAAAAATTGTTTCTCAACGCCTATTTCAATAAGTACAGGCTATTCCGAACGATTAGGCTGAACTAACCGGAATTTTCATTTTTGTAAGTTGTCAATCAGACCAATTCTGTAACTCGGTTACTATGATCATAGGAACTATATTTGTCACTATGAGCAAGGTCAGTTACTATCATGAATGAAAGTCATTATACTTTTTATAATATTTTATCTTGTAGTAACGTTACTACACAGTAATTTTTTACAGAATTGATCTGATTAGCTATTTTTTTATATATTGAAATTGGCTTTTCCTGAACAAAATGATCAAAAGTTTCAATCAATCGGTAAAAGTAACTAGAATTGAAAATCTAGTTCCTCCTAAACCAAAGGAACAGACTTTATATCTGATAGATCAGGGGGCGGCAACCTTTTTTACTAAGTGGGCATATTTCAGAAATGCGGGAATTCGGCGGGCACCGTGGGACAAAGCGGGGGGGGGGGTAAATTTAAACATAAAAATATTAATGTAATTTAAAATTTTAATTTTCATAAAAAAAATACATAATACCAAAGTGATAATTAATGCGATATTTGACAATGAAAAATCGCGGCCAATTCGTTGTAATGTGGGACATACGTAAGTAGAATTTCCAGTTCTCAGGCATTGGTCCAAATGAGCGTCAATGAGGCCTGATCGGTATTTTGTTTTTAAGTATTTCATATTAGAAAACATACATTCACAAGCATATGTCAACGCGCAGAGACTTCAATTTTAGAGCACATTTTCTCAACAATGGGTAGCTATTCCCATTCACCAAGTTCCAGAATTTTTCTTCGTTACGATGTGATTTTAATTCAATGTCATTTGTTATATTTATAACTTCCAATTCCAAGTCCTCCTAATTGGAAATACCGAAATATGTTGCGATTTTATTAGTCACATCATCCTCTCTTTCAGAAAAAGGACTAATTAAAAATGCCTCCAATTCGTAGAAGTTTTCAAATCTGGTATTAAATTCTTCCAATAATGTATCAAAATGTTTGGCAAATTGATGGGTGGTAGCATTTCCATGGCAATAATTTTCTATTACCATTATTAAATTTGAGAAATGTGATAAATTATCTTTCTCCATATGTGATTTCCAGAGGGCCAATTTAGCTTTAAATGCATTTACCGTACTTATCATTTCTTATCATTTAATAAATATTAAATTATATTTATTTATAAAACTATAACACTTCTAGTCTTCTTGACAGTACTTTTATTACTAAAAGCGGCTCGGAAATAGAATCTCGCATGGTTAGGCGGGCACCACGTTGCCGACCCCTGTGATAGATAAATTTGAATTGAAAGACGGGATGACATTTATTCAACAGATAAATTATCAGGTAACTTTATCAGATTGTTACCCAGAAGTTTATCCGAAGGTGGAAAGACCGGGCCTAAATATAATAGGCAATTATTTGTGATGTCATTATCTTTATAAAAAGTCTGTATTTTGAAATAATATCATGGCAACTCTATATCTGTGTATGTATAAATGCTTTTTGCTTATCTAACTAGCATGTTGGCATGTGTCTAACTTGAATCTTCAATCTTCTAGAAATTAGAAACGGAACTGTGGCGAGAGTTGAAAGCGCACGAGGAGAAGTATGGTATACCGCTGGTACAGCAGCACGAATCTCCTTATTATTACGATGCTTCTACCGATGATAACATATCTATACATTCCCTGACTAACTTCCACATTCCCCGTGCCCGTGTCTCCCTCCAACATTCCAATAACGAGCAGTCAGCTGCCTGACTGCTACGTGTACCTACTGTTATTAACACTGCTTTTAACATCTTCATACGCACCATGGGTTCAGGTTAGTTGCTTTCTTGAGACTAGCTTTCATGGCCACTATGATCATTAGGGAAGTTGGATGGTGGACGGAGATGGAAATTGATGTGAAGGGGGACTACTCGTACATTTCAGGGTTTTGTAGGTATCTAGTTAGTGAAGGCGGTCAACAGAGCTCGAATCAGATACGTGCCAAATACTAAATAAAAGTATTTCAAATATGAAATACCGATCAAAGTGTTTGAAGTAACAAATATTAGTCATCACTAATAAAACATATTTGTAATATCAAATACTTTTAAAAAGTATTTTAAATACTAGGGAAATATTTGAAATAATAGGGAAATACTTGAAATACTAGGGAAATATTTGAAATACTAGAGAAATATTTAATATATTAGGAAATATTTGAAATAATAGGAACATATTTGAAATACTAGGGAAATATTTGAAATACTAGGGAAGTATTTTAAATAATAGGGAAAGATTTGAAATATTAGGAAATATTTAAAATATTAAGTAATATTTGAAATAATAGGGAAATATTTGAAATAATAGAGAAATACTTGAAATAATAAGGATATCTTTGAAATACTAGGGAAATATTTAAAATATTAAGTAATATTTGAAATAATAGGGAAATATTGGAAATATTAGGGAAATGTTTGAAATACTAGGGAAGTATTTAAAATATTAGGAAATATTTGAAATAATAGGGAAATATTTTAAATACTAGGGAAATATTTGAAATACCAGGGAAGTATTTTAAATAATAGGGAAAGATTTGAAATGTTAGGATATATTTTAAATACTAGCGAAGTATTTTAAATAATAGGGAAATATTTAAAATATTAGGAAATATTTTAAATAATAGGGAAATATTTGAAATACTAGGGAAGTATTTTAAATAATAGGGAAAGATTTGAAATATTAGGATATATTTTAAATACTAGCGAAGTATTTTAAATAATAGGGAAATATTTTATATCCTAGGGAAATAATTGAAATACTATGAAAATATTTTAAATATTAGGGAAATATTTGAAATAATAGGGAAATATTTAAAATATTAGGAAATATTTTAAATAATAGGGAAATATTTTAAATACTAGGGAAATATTTGAAATACTAGGGAAATATTTTAAATAATAGGGAAATATTTTATATACTAGGGAAATAATTGAAATATTAAGGAAATATTTGAAATATTAGGGAAATATTTGAAATAATAGGGATTTATTTAAAATATTAGAAAATATTTTAAATAATACGAAAATATTTGAAATACTAGGGAAATATTTTAAATACTAAGGAAATATTTGAAATACTAGGGAGATATTTTAAATACTAATGAAATATTTGAAATAATAGGGAACTATTTGAAATATTAGAAAATATTTGAAAAATAGGGAAATATTTCAATTATTAGGAAAATATTTGAAATACTATGGTCTATTTCAAAGTAGAAAAATGTGTGTAAGAAGATAGGAGCTGCTTGTCCTTGCTTCGGATTGGTTTAGATCGTCATCCCTATTACACTGTAAAAATATTGTTTTTAGTCCAAGTTGACAGATGTTCAGTGTCGTACATTGGAAATATATATTATTTAATTTTTCTCATATATTTTGTTATTATTTACATATTTAGACTTTTATTTATATTCTTGGCGTAGATTTTATGGAGAAAATTCTCCATGTAATTTGTTTTTACGCAGTTATATATTTTTTAGGTTATCTGACATATAAATATTTTTTGACACTTGACAATTAACATATCAAGAGAGAGGACTAATGTGAGGCCACAAGACAGCCCAGCTGATTGTGCCCAAAGAAGAAGTTATTGATATAATTTTTAGACCTTCATATATACATATATTTTTAATTTTTTTTTTTTACAATAATTATTTAAATAAGAAACTTTTGCTCTGAAGATATATTGTTTGTTTTATTGCTTTGTTTAAACTCTTTTAGCCAAATCTCTCTTTTTATATATAGTATAATCCGTCTCAATTTGTAATAAGAAACTAGATCTGGTGACTGTTGTGGTGTAAACAGACTTTGGCGTATCGGTGTGAACCAATACTATGATAATATTATAAATGTATTGTCAATATACAACATAAAAAATGAACTTCCCCTGTTAGTTACGTATTACAAAATGAGACAGATAATACATAATTTTTAAAATTAATATTTTTTTAACTTTTTCAAATTTCTCATTAAACTGAATTTATGTCGTATAAATAACGTAAGTGTATTATCTGCCTTGTTTATTTCAATATCTTATTAACCTTTTATATATTTTAAAAAAAAATCACTTGCTAACCCAGTTGCTACGCCCATGCCCTAGTTGTAACTTATTTTAAATTTCCCGCTATACTGTATTTGATCAGTGTAAATCGTACACGGTTCGCAGCGCTATCTACTTTTTTCTACTTTGAAATAGACCATAGAGAAATTTTTAAACTATTAGGAAATATTTAAAAAAATAGGGAAATATTTGAAATGCTAGGGAAATATTTAAAATATCAGGAAATATTTTAAATAATAGGGAAATATTTTATATATAAGCAGTTCACTTTTGTAAGAACAAACTAAGAGGGAATTTTGTTTTCAATAGTTTGCACCTTTGAAGTTGTATGTCATGTTGGTATTAAAAAATGTCACTTTTTTAAAATGTCGATCCATTTGACATATGTCTTAATGAAAAATGATATCTTAATTATAATGATCATAACCTTATCAACCTAAAGTCGGTTTTACAGCGTAAGGAATATTTTTAATTGATATTTAAAGTCAGTAACACACCATAAAAGTAACCAAAATAACCAGATCTAGTGTGTTCTTACAAAAGTGAACAGCTTATATTATCTGTCTCATTTTGTAATACGAAACTAACAGGGAAACTTCATTTTTTATGTTGTATATTTAAAATATCATCTTAGGGTGGTAATTCTGAAGTAACACCTTTCAAAATATTTGACAATTTATAATTGACATTAAATTACGTATATGTCAACTTACTAACACAAATTGTATAAAACACAAATTGACAAGTATTTGAAATATATTTTATACAACCAGAACAGAAAATATGAATAAGCGAAATAAGATGAAATAAATATTTGTATATAATTCAAAATATTTGACGTCAATCACAAATTTGACATGTCCATTTGGTATCTGACATGTAGTTTTTGAGTGAATATAACCTCAGTATAATGAAACTTCATCAAAAATGTAAAAGCCAGAT
Organism: Liopterus haemorrhoidalis; assembly: GCA_963971575.1. Taxonomy (NCBI): domain Eukaryota; kingdom Metazoa; phylum Arthropoda; class Insecta; order Coleoptera; family Dytiscidae; genus Liopterus; species Liopterus haemorrhoidalis. Next base: position 43,285,722 of record OZ020622.1, on the reverse strand, counting down.
TTACAAGTTTACATGGTTTCAAAAAAGTCTATTTACACCACAACAGTCACCAAAGTAACCAGATCTAGTTTCGTATTACAAATTGAGACAGATTATATAATCTGTCTCAATTTGTAATACGAAACTAGATCTGGTTACTTTAGTGACTGTTGTGGTGTAAATAGACTTTTTTAGAATCATGTGAACTTGTAAATCTGGCTTTTAAAAGCATGGCTAAGTTTCATCATATTGAGGTTATTACTAAATTGACATGTTAAAATTGTGATTGACATGTCAAATATTTTGAATGTATATATTAATATTTACTTCATCAAACTTTCGATTATTACTCGTATAATAGTAAAAAAATATTACGATTATCAATGAAATATCGTGATAAAATATAAAAAACAAAAATACATATTATATAATAATAATTTATCATTTTATTGTGCTGCCCTTAAAATCTCATTCTTGTTTTGCAAAATTTAATAACATATTTAAACAAAAATATTAATTTTTTGAATGTAAATCCCAAATATTTCTCTGCAAATCTTTCCGAAACATGTAGTCTGTGGTTCTATCTGTTTTCTTATTATTACCTCTCCCCATGTTCGTCGGTCTTAAATTTTCTACACCATCATTTAAAATTTTTCTTACTGCTCCTTCAGAAATCTAAAGAAATTGAAATGGGTAAATTATTTTATATTTCACAACAAAAAGTACACCAAGATTTACTGAAAAAATATCTGCCACAAGGTCTATAATTTCGCTTCTTTTTAATTTTGTTCCATTTTTTTCTATAAGTATTCCATAAGCGTTATATATGTGTTTTTTTGTATATTTATCTAATTGTTGTCTCTTATGCATATTTTCTGATGTTATGTTCTTATTTTGATTGTATAAAAATACTTTTCAATTAAAAAAATAAATTGACATATAATTAAATGTCAAATATGAATTGTCAAATGTTTTGAAAGGTGCCATTTTAGCAGTACCACCCTAAGATGATATTTTAAATAGACAACATAAAAAATGAAATTTTCCTGTTAGTTTCGTATTACAAATTGAGACAGATAATACTAGGGAAATAATTGAAATAGTAAGGAAATATTTGAAATATTAGGGAAATATTTGAAATGCTAGGGAAATATTTAAAATATCAGGAAATATTTTAAATAATAGGGAAATATTTTATATACTAGGGAAATAATTGAAATAGTAAGGAAATATTTGAAATATTAGGGAAATATTTGAAATACTAGGGAAATATTTAAAATATTAGGATATATTTTAAAAAACGGAAATATTTGAAATACTAGGGAAATTTTTGAATTATTAGGGAAATGTTTGGAATACTAGGGAAATGTTTAAAATATTAGGGAAATATTTGAAATAATAGGGAATTAATTAAAATATTAGGAAATATTTTAAATATGAAATAGCGAAATATTTGAAATATAGAACTTTATCCATTAATTTTTTTTTTTTTTTTAATTTGAAATTAAACTTTATACGAATTATTTTTCATTAAAATCCATAACAACCATTTTTTTTTTGTGTTGCCTTGTTTTTCTTTGGATTGCGACATGAACATAGTTCCCTAATTAGAGTCGCGATCCAAAAGGTTAAGAACCCCTGCCCTAAGTACTTGGACATTGGAAATCTATTATTTAGTTTAGCATGTGATTAAGTCGAAAGATACGTTAAATTTATTTTTGTTTAACATTGCTTTGGGGTTGCAATAAGGTGAAAAATTTCGAGGAATCCAGTTAGATCATTAAAAAATCACAATGGCCATGAACTGCAGTCTTAAGTGTTGTATATACTATACAAATAAGCAAACTTGTTAGAATTTTTAGAAATAAGTTATAAAATATTTCACAGAAACTGGAAGAGTTATTTGCACAACAACTGGAAGAGCAAGAACAATTGTACGGTCCAATACAACCTTTATCACTACCGGGAGATCTTGCGGATTTTCATCAGGAGGTCGTTGGTTCGACCCGAAGCAGCCTCTCATCCGTCTCGGAGGGATAGTGTAAATAGTGGAATTATTTAATCACAAAATCCGTATTAATACGGATTTTTATAGACTGATGGAATAGTCTATTCCTTGTATAGTTCATATTTTGCTTATTGTATGTATGTGTGAGTGTATTTTGAGAATATATGTCCATTAATACTTAGTGAGCATATTGAATTTTAGCCAATTTTGAAGGCTAGATTATTCTTTTTAACAACTTTCCAAGATCATTTTGGAGTATTAAATAATTTAAAATAAATGAAACTATTCAAAACTATCTAGTGACCAAGATTATTAAAATATACTTTGTCTCGTAACTTGTAGTGGTAGGGTTAAATAGAGAGGCTACGCATCATCCGTATGCTAACGGGACTTCAGTCTTTGTTTATCGTATATGTTATATACACGAAATTTGATTATTTGCTATAAATATAAAAATATCGTTTAAATTTTTGATTTTCTACTTGTTTTAATTTATATTTATTTCGAAAGGAATGTTTCTTCGAAAATAAAGTAAATTTTCTTAAATTTATTTTGTAAAGAGAATAATAAGTGAAATATTTCAATATTTTAGTTTTAGGGTGTCCCCCCGTAACTACCTTAATATTCATCAAATTGAAAAAATGCATAGAACAAATAAGATTTGTTTTCTTGTAAACAATAATAATAATAATAATTTATTTGCATTCCCGTCTGCAGATCTTCTGCCAACTCTTTGATCTGCAGGATGCAGAAAGCAGTGCTACTCGGGTCACTCCGCATTGTGCGGGCACTGGATCTAGCGTAATTTCCGCGGCTGCATATCGCCAGGGTTTGGGATGCAGTCGTGTGTATTTAGCTCCACTAGTCTCTAGTATGACGCGGCTCAAAAGGTTGCTGAAGTTTGAGATTAGTGGACGCTTGTCAAGACCTGACAAACCCCAAAATAATTTATTTGCAAATTATTCCATACATGTAAATACATTTAAATACAAAAATATAACAAATAAACTTACAATACATCGCTTAAGTTGCAATAAAATTGTATTAATTTTTTATTGTATAATTTTTTTCTGTTAAGATAGTTCTGTTTATAAAGTTTTTTAGTACCAGTTTTAACCAGGGCTTCGAACCGGAACTGAACCGAAAACCGAAAAAACCGTTATTTTTGTCGGAACGAAAAAAAAAAAAATATCGGTTTATTTCGGTCCAGATAATGTTTATGGGAGTGAACCGAAATATAAAAACGCATTTTGTTTAAGATTATTTTTTAAACTGATGAGCAGAAAAAAATTGTAATATTTAACTAATAAGTAAAAAAATCCGCTTCTATTATTTCGGGGGGGGGGGGGCAGAACCCCCCCCCTGGCAGCGGTCTTGGTATGATTATTACAAAATAAGGCATAAAATGTTCTCCTAAATTATAGTAGAAAATAAATTTCTAATACAAATAAAAGCATTTAAAAATTTATCACTCGGAACTGAACCGAAAACTGAAAAAGCGTTATTTTTGTCAGAACGAAAACCGGAACCGAACTGATATATATTTTTTTAATTGAACCGGAACAAAAACGGAAACGAAAAAAATAACGGTTCAAAGCCCTGGTTTTAACCAAGAAACACCCCCTAAGAAAGAAAATTTTGAGATATGCCTATATTTGAATCCTGGTTCTACTCTATTGTACCAAATTTCGTTAAAATACGTCCAGCCGTTTTTAAAAACAAATATAACTTCCAATTTTATTAATTACTATATTATTATTCGCGACTGAAACTAACGTTGGCGGCGCTGCGTACAACAGCTGATGGCGGATGAGAAGCGTATATATCAGAAGTTTTTTCTTAATATTTATCGGTTCAAACAATATTTCGGCAAAAAAGCACTGTATTTAAGTCACTATATTTTAAAATACTTCTTAATTCACATAAACTGCAGCACAACACGCTGCAAATATTATCCAAGTATACGCTTCTGTTTAATTTAGCCAGTCACCACCAGATGTCTGCAGTCGCGAATAGTAATTTGTTTTTCTATTTTTATTTAAATATACCTAAATTTATATTTGCATTATAATAATTTTATATTATATGATTTTATTGTTATTTATTAACTATAATACAATGAGTTCAAAAAGAAATTACATAAGCGTTGGTTTGTATGCTAGTTTGAACTATGCATACGTATGACGTATTCCCTCTCACGCTCTGATTGGTCAGAAGTTACCAGACAACCTTTACTTTAATAATCTTGCTTAGTGACAGCTTAGAACACACTGAAGATCTACGGTTTTCAATCTGCGAATAACAATATGGCGGCTAGTGACATGCGCATGTCTTAAGTATAGGTTAGGGTGACCATTTTCTTAAGAAGGCAATGCGGGACGGAGCAAAAAAAAGGTCCTCATCTCCCAAATCCAAGTGAAGAGCAAAAAAAAGGTCCTCACCTCCCAATTCCAAGTGAAGAGCAAAAAAAAAGTACTCATTTCCTCAAATACAAGTTACAAAATGCGGGACGAATGGTCACCCTAGTATAGGGGAAACTTTTTAAGATCGCAGCGCCACATGCGGCAAAGCTGGAACACTCGAAAGTGACATTAAACTGTTACTCGTGTATTTGTTTACATGGTGAAAATGAACACGAGTTGTATTTTTCCTGTTTTCCGAGCTTGTTTTTTATTTAAAGATAATCTTTGATTTACAAGATATGTAATAATATACTATTCTAAAGAAATTTCAAGGAAATTTTTAGTTTTTCATTGTATTTTTAATTCTTTTTGACTGTCTGTCAATATAATAACAACAAAAATATGGTACATATATTAGTAATAATTAATAACTCTGCCTGAAAAAGTAGAAGGGCCTTTTAATATATCAACTGATGATTTAGGCAAATTTTGGGTGGGGTAAGTGATTTTTTCAGTCTTTTCTTGGACATAAAAAATCACTTTCCATAAAATGCAACGAGCAAACGTGCATGCATGGGCTTGGATTTTTGCCCATTTTTAGTTTTTGGGTCCATAAAAACCTACGATCCACTTTCTCTCTGCTTCCAAACGTCGTTTCAATTGATATTTTTTTCGATTTAGGTAAATTATGGAATGTTTAAGAGGGATTCTTTCTTATTCACGAATTACATTGCAGCACACAACAAAATTGATTGTTTTTTCCATGATTCACAAAAATAAAACACAAACAACAAAAAAACACAACAATGTCATTTCTCCATTGAACAAAACAAAACAATGTCACTTTCGTATCTTCCGCAAATTGCCACCAGATGTCAGGGTGCTTAGGAAGTTTCCCCTATTGAGAACTGACATGCTTGAATACGCTGTCTGGCGGTCAAATATTGTACTAGATACTCTAGTACTGTTTGAACTTATTACGTATGTTTAAGTGTTAAATTTTTGTTAGAATGTCGACAGAAGTTGTGAAAAACTAACTTGGGCTGTTACGCTAATGATGATTAATCCTAGTGATTATTTAGTGTGTTCTGTATCCCTGTCAAAAATTGATGGAAAGTCCTTGTGATTTTGGGCTAATTGCATTTTTCTTTTTCGGAAGATACCTGCTGTTCGTTTTAGAAGTATTCATACGCGAATAATGTAAAACATTCAAAGAAATCTTCGAACAACGTAAGTTTTTTTTTTTATTAAAATTTATAATTTAATTTAAGTTGAGTAGTGTTTTAGAATCGGGAAGACGATATCTTTCCATTGATGTAAAGATTTTTAAGTTTCGTTGTTCGAGTACGAATTTCTCGGCGATAATTGTTTTCGGGTTCTCGTGTGAATGTTTTTCGGGCGAATATCGGTTTTATATGAGTGATCTTTTTCCAAAGATCCTGTTCGTGAATTTAATTACTTATACTAACTATTATTGCCATTTAATTCTTTATATATTTTCTTATATAGATAGCCTTAATTCTTATATTTATTTTATTTTTCTTGTTTTTATTTTTTTGTCCTCCCCCAAGTATTGATTGTTAAGTACAATTATATTTAAATATTATTGTATATAAAATAAAAAATAAAGATGGATAATAATATTAGCTATGGTTTATGTATAGAAATACAGTTAACTATTATCAAAAAATGTGTTTTATTCCTTCTTACCTTTCAAAATTCCTCTATAAAAACGTTTTTAGCAATATCCATTGTTTGTAATCTAGTGAGAACTGACACGCTGTCTGGTGGTCAAATATTGTACTAGACACTCTATGGTCTATTTCAAAGTAGAAAAATGTGTGTAAGAAGATAGGAGCTGTTTGTCCTTGCTTCGGATTGGTTTAGATCGTCATCCCTATTACACTGTTAAAATATTGTTTTTAGTCCAAGTTGACAGATGTTCAGTGTCGTACATTGGAAATATATATTATTTAATTTTTCTCATATATTTTGTTATAATTTACATATTTAGACTTTTATTTATATTCTTGGCGTAGATTTTATGGAGAAAATTCTCCATAAAATCCACGCAGTTATATATTTTTTAGGTTATCTGACATAAATATTTTTTGACACTTGACAATTAACAGATCAAGATAGAGGACTAATGTGAGGCCAAAAGACAGCCCAGCTGATTGTGCCCAAAGGCTCGCCTTTATTCGCCCAAGATATATTGTTTGTTTTAATGCTTTATTTAAACTATTTTAGCCAAATCTCTCTTTCTATATATAGTACATAATTTTTAAAATTAATATTTTTTTAATTTTTTCAAATTCCCCATTAAACTAAATTTATGTCGTATAAATAATGTAAGTGTATTATCTGCCTTGTTTATTTCAATATCTTATTAATCTTTTTTAAATTAAAAAAAATCACTTGCTAACCCAGTTACTACGCCCATGCCCTAGTTGTAACTTATTTTAAATTTCCCGCTATACTATATTTGTCCAGTGTAAATCGTACTCGGTTCGCAGCACTACCCACTTTTTTTTATTTCATATAGACCATAGTACTGTTTGAGCTTATTACGTATGTTTTAGTGTTGTATTTTTATTAGAATGTCGACAGAAGTTGTGAAAAAATATAAAAGTACAACAAATTGTAGTGTTTTTTGCTGTCATTCAAGACAGGACAAAGATAGGCATCTTCGTTTTTTTCTTTTCTTAAGAAAAGTGGAGGAAAAGTTAATATTAAGTCCGGATTGGGAAAAGATTTGGTTACGGACAGGAGGAAGACATGGAAATATATTTTGAGTTAAAAAGTAACTGATAATGTGCGAGTATATTGTGTTTGTCGCAGAAAAACAAAACTACACTAATATGCTTGCACCTGCATATTTAACTTTTAGCTGCTCCTGTCTACGATATACAATATAATACTTGCCCGACCTTAATATATAAGGGGCAAGTATTGTAATCGCGAAAATTTTCTGATGACCACGTTTCATGGTCCAGGGAATCCAAAAAACATATTTTCGAAGTGCTGTCCATATGTGTGTGTGTGTGTGTGTGTATGTGTATACACTATAACTCAAGAACGGTTTAACTTAGAAAGTTCGTTCTGGTTCTAAAAAATTCTCATAATAATTGGGAAGAACCCTATTATTTTTTATAAAGATTCGAAACCGAAAAAGGTAGTTATTAAACTTTAAAATTAAAAAAAAATCATAACTATTAAAACAAGCTTTGAACAAAAATTTGTATAAAACATAATTTGATTTTATTTTTTAAGGTATACCCAAAACTTTTTTTTAATATTTTTTTATATTATTTATTTGTGGGAGGGCAAGTCTAGCGGAGGTTTCCCTTCGCCACTTCGCTTTAGCTTTGTAAGGAACTAAATGGAATTTTAATTTTTTTAAGTTGTCACAAACTCACTTTTTAACATTGCAATAGTCTTTTTGTGTAATGAAAGTTAGTTTTGAGTTAAAGTGTTAACTGAAATTCACACTTTTCCCATTTAAAGAAAAAGTATGCAAAAAATTCCATAATATGGGAATTTTCCCACAATCTACCATCATTGCTTGAGAGCATGAGTGAGAAAGGAATATATAAATAAGTTGATTGTTGATTCGTTCGTCTTTGGACAGACTTCTTTAAAAAACTCAACTTTACCAATGAAATTTTAATAATTATTCCAAAAGCCAGTGGCGTAGCCACTTTCAGCATAACAGGGTTAAAAATAAAATTTATATATGTGTATAATCTTTATTTAAGAGTGAAGATGATAAAATTTTGATTAAGAATGCAATTGAAGAATATCCGGTACCAATTCTAGTTTCTACCGTTATATAAAATCAATTTATATAACAGTACCAGCTCCACCATCTAGTTACGCCACTGTCTTTCTGTCAGTTCAATATAACCTGCTAATCCACATAACCAATAACCTAAAATGTTTGTTGTCAACGTACACGTGCGTGTTGTATTTTTTCCATATATCACAAAATAAATATAAATAATAGTTATAAGTGTTTATACTGAAATATTAATCAACAAAAATGCCACAGGGTAGCAAAATATTCGTTCCAAATCGTGCCTTAGGCTACGTAAGCAACCATATACCTCTACAAGTACGATATATTAAAAGCCGAAAAGAAAATTTAATAACAACATGTGTAGGAAAATCATTCCATACTTACGGAGTATCGCATTTTACACTGTTAAGTGTAAGTGGCTTACATCATGAGGATATAACATGTATGTCATCAGATGCTTATCACATTTATACAGCATGCGAAAATACAATCTATGCGTGGAGAAGAGGTACGGAACTAAAACACACATACCGAGGACATAAAAAACCAGTACATTTAATGTTACCGTTCGGTCCACATTTAATATCAATCGATGAAGGAAGTTGTGTTAAAATCTGGGATATTAAAGCCGAAGAATTATATTTAGAATTAACGTTTAGTAATGAAACTTTTCAAATAAATGCAGTTATGCATCCACATACTTATATTAATAAAATTTTGATTGGAAGTGAACAAGGGGAGATGCAGTTATGGAATATTAAGACTTCGAAATTGATTTATACGTTTAAAGGGTGGGGTACGGAAATTAGTTGTTTGACACAGAGTCCGGCAATTGATGTAGTTGCTGTCGGATTGGCTAACGGGAGGATTATTATTCATAATTTGAAAGTTGATGAAACGCTGATGGAATTTAATCAAGACTGGGGATATGTTTCGAGTATTTCTTTCCGGATGGATGATGTTCCTTTAATGGCTACAGGGAGTGCAACAGGTATGTATTTTTATAAGTTAACAATAAAATATATCAATTTTGTTGTAATATAGATAATACTATAATTAATATTTTAGGTCATATTGTCTTCTGGAATTTAGAAGAGAAAAAAGTACACTCTCAACTAATGTCAGCCCATGACGGAGCTGTATCAGGAATGCAGTTTCTTCCTTCCGAACCACTACTAGTAACATCCTCTCCGGACAACACCTTGAAACTATGGATCTTCGACATGTCAGACGGTGGAGCCCGTTTACTTCGCATTCGAGAAGGTCATTCCTCAACGCCATCCTTCATTAGATTTCACGGAGCTAACGGACATAACTTATTGAGTGCTGCTTCGGATTCGACATTACGAATATTTAATACTAGGACAGAGACGTTTAATAAGAGTCTTGGAAAAGCTTCATATAATAGGAAAGCGAGTAAAAGAAGAGGTCGAACGGAAGAAGATCCGCTTAAGATGCCACCGATTGTTGAGTTTACTAGCGAAACAACACGAGAGAAGGAGTGGGATAATATCGCTGCTGTACATTTAGGTAAGTTCAGTACAAAAATTTCGTGGAAGGGTCGTTTTAGTGGTACGCACATACAGATGCAGAGAGATATATAGCAATATGATAGACAGTAACAGATACAGAGAGCAATTAAAGAAACAATTGGTTAATGTTCTGTATAAGTCCACTACAAACAACTCGTCAGAGTAAACGCGTATGCTAGTTAGAATGAGATTAGGCCCTGGCGAAGCGCTGCCCCTTTCTTTCAAAACATAACATTTACAATTCACTTTATATTTTCCAATATTTTTGTTCAAAACTGAAATCTAAATAAGTACTTGATAAGTAAAAAACCGTTATTTTTGACGAAACGAAAACCGGTATATTTTTTATTTTAATTGAACCGGAACAAAAACCAAAACGAAAATAATGACGGTTCGAAGCCCTGCATTATACATCATTCTAAACATACAGCCTAGTTTTGGTGGACTCATACGGAACATTAATAATTATTGTGTTTATTTAAGGGATACCAACTGTAACAACCTGGTCTTACGACAAACTAAAAATGGGAGAATTCAAACTGTTACCAGAAAGATACCAGAGAAAGAACAGAGATCCAGACAGTAACATAGCAGCTACCTGTCTCTGTCTGACGCATTGCGGTAACTTCGTTATTATTGGCTACAGCACTGGTCACGTGGACAGGTTTAACATACAGTCTGGACTACACAGGACGAGCTACGGACATCCCAGTGCGCATGCGTCTCCAGTTAGAGGCGTGGCTGCAGATTCACTCAATCACGTGACCGTCACAGCTGGTAGTGACGCTCTTATCAAGTTTTGGGACTTCAAAAATAAAGGTAAGTTTTTTTAAAACTTCGTAGATATCCTCTTTAGCAAAGGCCATAAACGTGAAATAAAAAAATCAGCTGTGGCCACCACAAGACCGACCGCCATCACAAAGTACATGTATAAAATACATTCTAGCAGCAGAGTAGTTATTATTGTAAAAGACAATAACGTATTATATTACGTTTAGTTAGTTAGTTAAAATTTTTGGCGCACAGCAACAAAGGCTATTTGCGTATTATATTACATTGACAATTTCATAATGTGTATTTATAATTTACGATAACCATGGAAATGTACCAGCAAGCACACAAAAGAAAAAAGTGTCTCACTATTAAAGTTGCAAACTACTGTTCGAATACCGATTTATTTTTTTGTTTTTTTTTGCATTTTTATTTTGTTTAAATTATTTTGTCAAAATTCTAGTTATATTTTGGCAAATGTTGCATTTAATTTTTAAAAGACTTTTTTAATAACCAGTGGGAAGCGTTGAAATTATAATTTAATTCTTTGTTTGAATGTATACGAAATCAAAGGGGCGGAGTTTATGACTTAAACAACCAATGGAAGTCATAGGCGCAATTTTCAAAATATTAATGACTCTTGCTATATAAAAAAAATATTGCACATATTTAGAAACTTAAATAATGGTATTAGGCATTCGAATTAAAATTCATAAAATATTTTGACATAAAATTTGTTTTGGCATCCCAAATAATCATCATTCAGTTACTAAATACCTGAGAAACTCTGAAATGTGTGAAAATTCTCACTTAACATTATTTATTTTTTTTTAGGTAATAAAACATTAACAGAACTTCAATTGGACGAACCAGTATCATTTTTACGAACACACCACGAAAGTTCAATGATAGCTTTAGCATTAGAGGACTTTACCATCCAAATATTGGACTTAGATACTCGAACAATAGTCCGTAAATTCATAGGACACACTGGTCAACTTACCGATGCTACATTCAGTCCAGATTCACGATGGCTTATAACTTCTTCCATGGACTGCACAATAAAAACATGGAACATACCTTCTGGACAACTAATAGATCAGTTCCAAATGGAAGCAGCTTGTACATCTATAAATATGTCGCCAACAGGAGAATTATTAGCAACGGCTCATGTGGATTATTTAGGAGTGTTTTTGTGGTCAAATAAAACGTTATATAAACATGTTACTTTAAAAGCACTAACAGAAGAGGACATAGCACCTTTGGTTGAACTTCCGGATTGTGCTAGAGAAGTAGAAGAAATAGAAGAACAAGAAGAAGAAGAGATAGAATTCAAATCACCGGAACAAATTGAAGAATTACTTACTTTGTCAAACATAGCTAATTCAAGATGGCAGAACTTATTGAATATTGATATTATTAAAAAAAGAAATAAACCCAAAGCCCCTCCTAAAGCACCAAAAGCAGCCCCATTTTTCCTCCCAACTTTACCAAGTTTAAATTTCCAATTTGACCTCTCAACCCAAAACACTGAAAACGAAAGTAAAATTATAAATTCTAATTCTCTAATCGATTTCTCTCCTTTTGGAAAACTGTTAAATGAAACTAAAACTGATTTTACGCCTGTTGTTGAGAAATTAAAATCCATGGGTCCATCTATGATTGATTTTGAGATTAAATCACTTAATCCAGAAGGTTTTGGTTCAGTTGAGGTTATGTTGCAGTTTATGAAGTGTATTAAATTTATGTTTGAATCTAATAAAGATTTTGAACTCGCGCAGGCGTATTTAAGTGTTTTTTTAAAGAATCATGCGAGGTTTATTGCGGTTGAAAAAGTGTTGAGAGATTTCTTGCCTGAAGTACAAAGTTGTCAGGTATTTTGTTGGGAAAATTTGCAACAGAAATTATTGTATAATTTGTGTATTGTTCAAACTTTAAAAACTTTGTAATATTTTAATAAATTTGTTTAGTAAATTTTGTTTATTTATTAATCCTGAACTGAATTGGTAGTCTTTTAATACAGTATACACTATTACAAACGTTTGGGCGGAACTAGATTTTGCAATTTAGTCACTTTCATTGTTTAAATCGTGCTTTTTGGCCATTTTGTTTAAGCTTTGTAAATCATATTTACAATAAACATTTTTTGGTTAAGGTTAATATAATTTTAAATGTCATTTTATTTATATTTTGATTTTTTGTGTCATTAATACAAATTTCCCATTTATTTTTTTGTCATTTAAATCAGTGATGGGTGTTTACACGTAAACTTTAATTGTTTACGTTTACGTGTAAACTTATGTAAACAATTGGTAAACTTGTCAACAATGTAAACAATGTAAACTTTGTAAACTGTCAAATAATGAGGTTAGTTTTAGTTATTTAATACGAATAATAGAGTTAATGAACAAGTATATTCAGTTCAAAACAATAAATTTATTAAAAAAATGGTGGGAAGAAACCGAAAGAATAGTTCTGAAAAACTAGGTTTTGTTTTAATTAAAGAAAATGAAAGAAAATATAGGGCGTTATGCAAAATTTGCAATTAATCTTTTCGTTATTAAAAAATATAGGCTGATTTTCTTAAAGGTGAAATTTAATGTTTTGTTAATAAAATTGTTAGACTGAATTTTTTAAAGAAAACAGTTTTTTATTTTTCATATTCATATTTACTAATTTGTATGTAACACCTGTATAATGATGCAAATTCGATTTTTATTAATATTTATATTGGCTTGTCCTAATTTTATATACTTACTTTTTCATTTAAAATCGTTTCATTAAAATTTTATTATTTATAAAAATGTATTGATAATGAGGTTCTGTAATTCAAAGCAAATGCGCATGTCTAAATCATTGTTTACGTTGTTTACATTGTTTACAAGAGTTTTTGTGTTTACTTTACATCAATTGTTTACGCGTCAACAATGAGGTAACTTACATCATGTAACTTACGCGCCCATCACTGATTTAAATATGTAAAAAGTATTTTATTTTTGACATGTCATTCGTTTCCATAGGGGAAACTTTTTAAGATCGCAGCGCTATATGCGGCAAAGCTGGAACACTCGAAAGTGACATTAAACTGTTACTCGTGTATTTGTTTACATGGTGAAAATTAACACGAGTTGTATTTTTCCTGTTTTTCGAGCAATTTTTTAATTTAAAGGTAATCTACGATTTACAAGATATGTAATAATATACTTTTCTAAAGAAATTTCAAGGAAATTTTTAGTTTTTCATTGTATTTTTAATTCTTTTTGACTGTCTGTCAATATAATAGCAATAAAAATATGGTAAATATATTAGTAAAAATTAATATCTCTGCCTGAAAAAGTAGAAGGGCCTTTTAATATATCAACTGATGATTTAAGCAAATTTTGGGTGCGATAAATGCTTTTTTTCAGTCTTTTTTTGGACGTAAAAAATCACTCCATAAAACATGCATGCATGGGCTTGGATTATTGCCCATTTTTAGTTTTTGGGTCCATAAAAACTTACGATCCACTTTCTCTCTGCCTCCAAACGTCGTTTCTATTGATATTTTTTTCGATTTAGGTAAATTATGGAATGTTAAAGATATATATTCACGATTTACATTGCGGCACACAACAAAATTGATTATTTTTTTCCATGATTGACAAAAATAAAACACAAACAACAAAAAAACACGTATTTCTCCATTGAACAAAACAAAACAATGTCACTTTCGTATCTTCCGCAAATTGCCACCAGATGTCAGGGCGCTTAGGAAGTTTCCCCTATTGTTTCACTGTTGGAATAGACCATATTAGTGTGTCGTCACATACATGTGCTGCCATCTGAGAGCTGAGTCCTTTGGAAGTTTTTGACTGGTTTAAAATACATGTGACATTACTTTTGTTACCTTAATTTTATGAATATCTTCAATTTTGGAGCAAAAAAATATGTATTTTTGATAAATATGTACTAATATATACAGTCCAGATACTTTATATAATAGAATAATGATTTTATAAATATATAAATAAGGATTCGAAGATATATTTATAGGTTACGTTTTTAAATAATATGAAAATCGAAATATCTTTAGTATTTATTTAATTAACACTAAGTAATCATTAATATTTTGGTTTAGAATGCATAATGGTGTATTGTTTTGCTTCAAATTGTAACCATTACATCTACATTCTTAATTGCAATTTTTTTCGTTTTTACGATGAGTAAGGGACGATTACAAACATTATCATGTTCCATACAAGCTGTGGAGACAGCCGCGTCCTTGTTAAATTAAAACTTTTTATATTATTCTTTGTTTTACTAGATATTTGTAACTATTTCACAAATAAAATCATTCTAATTAATTAAAATTGTAAATATATATCATATTTTCGGACAAGAAAAAAATCAAAATGCTTACCATTTTTTCGGAGTATAATGTAGAAGACTTAACGATAACTTAGACCTGGCTTCAATTCCTGGTGAGTTTTTATTCGACGTACTACCAAAAACATTAATATAAATAAAGATCACTTATGGTGTAAATACTTAAAGGTCAAACAATAAATAAAAAACATCATATATATACAAAATGTTTATTGAAATTGTTAACTAACATATAAAAATAAATTATCAGTACATTGTAAATTAAATAACTATATAAGGCACAGTAAAAACTTAACTTTACTCCTTACTATTAACAAAACACTGGGTGAACAACTTGTTCCAGCATTTCAATAGATTTTACCAGTACGGTATCCAAAATTTACAGATTACACTTCAAAAATTCGACAGTAATAACTGAATTGGCGAATATAATCCCTGAAAGGTTGGAACATCACGGCGTGTGCGTATTACTGTGATTCTGATTGGATTGTTTAGTCCCAAAAATAACAGTGAGGTATTGTAAATGTTAAAATTATATTATTTTAATATCCTTAGACAAATTGTATGTATTGCTAATAAATATTACCTATAGAGGCGCTGTTGTCGCTTAGAAAATGGCGATTGGAATAGGATATTTTTGACATTTGCCATTTGATACACAATTCACATTGCAGTTAATTTTCTGTTGCGGTTTTAAAGACATTTTATTAAAGTTTTCTTCACTTTAACACATACAAACAATGCAATTAAATGAGCCACATACAACAAAATCCTATTCCGTTAAGTTCCAAAATATTTCGCTAGGCGTCACTTCAGTTATTGTCAGTTCTCAATTAGGGTATCCCTGATAAGTGTTCATTTAAATGAAACATTCTATACGAAAAAAAAAAGAATTGTTCCTTTTTTATTATAAAAATTTTTGTCGTACTTTTTTGCTATTAAGACAATAAATGAGATTAAAGATTTTGGTTTTTGAGTGGATTCTCGTAACTCCCCAAATATTCACTAAATTGAAAGTGAATAGTTTTAGAATAATAGAAATATCACTTAAAAAAGTTTGATTTAATCGTAGCTGATCGAAATACGGTATGTTTACATTAGTTTTTAGTATAATGGCATATAGATATATCCAAGACTGTAGTCTACTAATACGTCACTGGTTATCCCCTGCACTGTACGCTTCTCAAAGCCTAGCAACGCGAGACTGTCCGAGTACATACAGAGAGTTCCGAATATGGCAATTGATTGGTGGGAAACAACAGAGATAGGCGAATATTATATAAGTGTATTGGAATATTGCATTGAGAAGTGACATTACCTATAGAGGCGCTGTTTTCGCTTACAAAATGCCGATTGGAATAGGATCTTTTGACATTTGCCATTTGATACACAAGAATTCACATTGCAGTTAATTATCTGTTGCGATTTTAAAGACATTTTATTAAAGTTTTCTTCACTTTAACACATACAAACAATGCAATTAAATGAGCCACAGCCAACAAAATCCTATTCCGTTAAGTTCCAAAATATCCGCTAGGCGTCACTTCAGTTATTGTCAGTTTTCAATAACTAGTAGCTGTCAAAAACAAGTTCAAAGACTTCCATCCACATAATTTGAAATAAAAAATATGCAATTCTAACATTTATAATACCCCATTGTTTTTCTTTTACACACATGTCTAATTATTTATTTTGACTCTATCAACCTTCTCGATAACTGACAAACGACAACATCTGTTGGTGAACTTCCTTACTTAACGGTATTTGAGACAAATAATCTCCAAACGTATTACAAATATTATACAAACTCCGTCTAACAGCAGTTCTTAACGCAGTTTTAAGTTGAATTTTAACAGTTTCACCCTGCGCACTCTTCCTAACAAATGTAACCTTATTCAATTTCTCTAAATTTTGTTTTAACGTTACAAGACTTGTAACGATAACTGGTAGGTCTTTTTGAACGACCCCATACTTGTCTTCCGATAAAGACGATGAAGCTAGAAATGATAATCCTTGTACAGCCCAAACAACTGGTTGTCCTTTAGAAAGGAGAAAATAAATGCGACTCTCCGGTACTTCACCGAAAAAATATTTAATAACACTTTTCTTTTTAAGTGCGTTTATAAAATTATTCACCCGATCTACAGTGTTGGATTTAATGAAACTTTTAGCATCAGCGTAATATTTATTGTATGTTACTTGAACAATATTTACCGTTGGTTCTTTTGGTAAAGACATATTACGGATAGGGCTGAACGGAGTTTGAAACAACGGTTGTTTTGGTGATAAAGGGCTTGATACAGTATTAACTTCTTGGGTTTCTACTTTTTTTATTTCCGGAGATAGGATTGAGTCTGCCGTTTTATTTAATTCAGATGAGAAATCAGAAATTAAACGTAATATTTCTTCAAGTATACGATTCCAGTTATGAGGATGTCCTCCGGGTAAAGAAAGTGTGAAAAGTTGTTGACGACGTACTGGATCCCAAACTGACATATTGTAAAAATCTAAACACGCTAAATGTTGAATTATCGGAAAATGATTCATACCTAAACCTTCTTTTAACGTTAAAACATGTCCAAATTCACTTTCAACTGGAAAACTCCATTGTTCCGTCAAGAAAACTTCAAAGAAAAGTCTCATACAGAGTATTGTAAAAATGAATAATGTTGAAAATAACCAACAACACAATAACGAACCATTAACTAAATCAAAAATATTTAAACCATCCTTTTCGAGTTTTAAGTCAAGATTATACATAAACCATTCACGAACACTAACACCTTTGTAATAATAAATTAAAATAAAATACATAGTTGGCCAAATTGCTTCCTTAGCCGCTTGTCGTAACTTCGAAAATATCATAGCTTTCACCGTTAACAATTTACGTTGTTGTATAACAGGAAATATGAAATTTTTATTATCAAAATTAGTTTTTATAAAATAAAAAAAGCCAACCCACATCCCGTTCAATAACATAAAGAATGTGTCTTCAACTAAACAGTACCGGGTAACTTCACATTTTATATATAATACCCCAAATTGTCCTCCAAGTAACGATAAATATAGCCACACAATCAAAAAACCAGTCAAAATATGTAACGTAATCAAAAACAAGTTTCTTAACGATAACACACTTAATATCTTATAAAATCGTGTTGATTTATATGGTGATTCATACACATAGTCTTTACTACAAATAACACCTTGCGCAAATATAATTGTAGCTAATGGTATCAAATATAACCAAGTACTAAATGACATGGCTGTTGAAACGGATAACTGCATCCATACTATCGGGTGGAATATATTGAAGTTCATGATGAATAAAAAGATGAATAGGAACAATACTTGTGATATCACACTGCAACAAACGGCGTATGTCAATCTCCACAGGAGCATTTCTTTACAGCCGACATTTGGAGATAGGCGAGACATTTTTCTTTTGATAAAATTCGTCTAAATGTAATAAATATAATGAGATTCTTCGAATCTACGTTTCCCTGAAAGGTTAAAGTGTAATTAGTTTATATTTTTGAGTAAAAATTGAAATATCTTACCGGTATTTTTAAATATTTATGACATGTGATTTTTACGGTTAAATTTCATATTTTAACAAGTGTTGCCATCTGTTCATAGAAAAAAGTTCTTTTTAGAATGGTATCTCGTGTACTGGGCTTTGGTGAAGAGTTCGACTGCAGCGCTACAACGTTGCAACGGTCGCACGCGAATAATTTGAGCGACGGATTAGATTCTAATTAGAACCAAAATATAAAGTTCAATTTATTTTATGAATGTTAAAAATGTATTTAATTCTTAAATGTTTTATACATTCTAGTAAAATAACATTTAAGAGTTTAAATACATTTTTAAAATTGATGACATCAATAAAGCATATAAACGATTTTAGGGAAAAAAAATACAACAATTAATAGATAATAATTTTATATTTACTAAAAGTTATCATTTTACAATAAACAATATTAATAATAAATAATAAATAAACGACAAACAAAAAATGGCAAATAAACTTAATACTAAACATTAAAAAGAAAATAAAGTAAAAAATAAAGTGAAAAGCAAATAACAAAATGCGTCACTTTTAGTTTTAAATAAAAAAAAATGCAAAAAAATAATACTGAACATTGAAAGAAAATAAAGTGAAAAGCAAATAACAAAATGCGTCACTTTTAGTTTTAAATAAAAAAAAATGCAAAAAAATAATACTGAACATTGAAAGAAAATAAAGTAGAAATCAAAGTGAAAAGCAAATAACAAAATGCGTCACTTTTAGTTTTAAATAAAAAAAAATGCAAAAAAATAATACTGAACATTGAAAGAAAATAAAGTGAAAAGCAAATAACAAAATGCGTCACTTTTAGTTTTAAATTCTTAAGATTCAATTTTTCAAGGTATTTCAAAATTTGAATCTTAAATATGAGTGGGCGGGGGGCTTAAACACCGCAAAATATGTGGAGTATTGGATTTGAGGACCGTTATAAAAAGGGGGGGTAAAAAACACGTTAAAAACCCCAAATTCTGAACCCCTGAGGCGCTAGGGGCAAAAAAGCCTCAGGGGTTCAGAATTTGGGGTTTTTAACGTTTTTTTATCCCCCTTTCATACCTCGTCATAATTCCGCATATTTTGCGTTGTGTAACCACCCCCTAACAGTCTGTGAAAAACACGATTTTTTACATATTTCAAGGTATTTCAAAATTTGAATCATAAATATGAGGGGGGGGACACCGCAAAATATGCGGAGTCTTGGATTATAAGGCCTTACGAAAGGGGGATAAAAAAACGTTAAAAACCCCAAATTCTGAACCCCTGAGGCTTTTTTGCCCCTAGCGCCTCAGGGGTTCAGAATTTGGGGTTTTTAACGTGTTTTTTACCCCCCCTTTCATATCCTCCTCAAATCCAAGACTCCACATATTTTGCGGTGTTTAAGCCCCCCCCCACTCATATTTAAGATTCAAATTTTGAAATACCTTGAAATACCTCGCTCTAAAACGCGCTGATCTGTGAAGACGCAGTATTCTACAAATGGCCATTTGTTTTTGTTGAGTTATATTTTGAATTTTATAAGAGTTGATTTTTGTAAATCATACGATTTTTTCAAACTTGATTGACGTGCTATGGTTGGTTACATGGATGTACACATTTAAAAATTAGATTGACGTACCACGTTTGGTTGCATGGATGTACACACTTAATAATTTGATTGACGTGCCATGGTTGGTTACACGGATGTACATATTTAAAAATTAGATTGACGTACCACGGTTGGTTGCATGGATGTACACATTTAAAAAATTAGATTGACGTGCAACGTTTGGTTACATGGATGTACTAATTTAAAAATTAGATTGACGTACAACGGTTGGTTACATGGATGTACTAATTTAAAAATTGGATTGACGTGCAACGGTTGGTTACATGGATGTACACATTTAAAAATTAGATTGACGTGCAACGGTTGGTTACATGGATGTACTAATTTAAAAAATAGATTGACGTGCAACGGTTGGTTATATGGATGTACACATTTAAAAATTAGATTGACGTGCCACGGTTGGTTACAAGGATGTACACGATTAAAATGTGAACATCCGTGTAACCAACCGTGACACGTCTATCAAATTTTTAAATGTGTTCATCCATTAAACCAGCCGTGGCACGTCAAATTTTTAAATGTGTACATCCATGTAACCAACCGTTGCACGTCAATCTAATTTTTAAATGTGTACATCCATGTAACCAGCCGTTGCACGTCAATCTAATTTTTAAATGTGTACATCCGTGTAACCAACCGTTGCACGTCAATCTAATTTTTAAATGTGTACATCCATGTAACCAGCCGTTGCACGTCAATCTAATTTTTAAATGTGTACATCCATGCAACCAACCATTGCACGTCAATCTAATTTTTAAATGTGTACATCCGTGTAACCAGCCGTTGCACGTCAATCTAATTTTTAAATGTGTACATCCATGTAACCAGCCGTTGCACGTCAATCTAATTTTTAAATGTGTACATCCATGTAACCAACCATTGCACGTCAATCTAATTTTTAAATGTGTACATCCATGCAACCAACCATTGCACGTCAATCTAATTTTTAAATGTGTACATCCGTGTAACCAGCCGTTGCACGTCAATCTAATTTTTAAATGTGTACATCCATGTAATCAGCCGTTGCACGTCAATCTAATTTTTAAATGTGTACATCCGTGTAACCAACCGTTGCACGTCAATCTAATTTTTAAATGTGTACATCCATGTAACCAGCCGTTGCACGTCAATCTAATTTTTAAATGTGTACATCCATGCAACCAACCATTGCACGTCAATCTAATTTTTAAATGTGTACATCCGTGTAACCAGCCGTTGCACGTCAATCTAATTTTTAAATGTGTACATCCATGTAACCAGCCGTTGCACGTCAATCTAATTTTTAAATGTGTACATCCATGTAACCAACCATTGCACGTCAATCTAATTTTTAAATGTGTACATCCATGCAACCAACCATTGCACGTCAATCTAATTTTTAAATGTGTACATCCGTGTAACCAGCCGTTGCACGTCAATCTAATTTTTAAATGTGTACATCCATGTAACCAGCCGTTGCACGTCAATCTAATTTTTAAATGTGTGCATCCGTGTAACCAACCGTTGCACGTCAATCTAATTTTTAAATGTGTACATCCATGTAACCAACCATTGCACGTCAATCTAATTTTTAAATGTGTACATCCGTGTAACCAGCCGTTGCACGTCAATCTAATTTTTAAATGTGTACATCCATGTAACCAACCATTGCACGTCAATCTAATTTTTAAATGTGTACATCCATGTAACCAACCATTGCACGTCAATCTAATTTTTAAATGTGTATATCCGTGTAACCAGCCGTTGCACGTCAATCTAATTTTTAAATGTGTACATCCATGTAACCAGCCGTTGCACGTCAATCTAATTTTTAAATGTGTACATCCATGTAACCAGCCGTTGCACGTCAATCTAATTTTTAAATGTGTACATCCATGCAACCAACCATTGCACGTCAATCTAATTTTTAAATGTGTACATCCGTGTAACCAGCCGTTGCACGTCAATCTAATTTTTAAATGTGTACATCCATGTAACCAGCCGTTGCACGTCAATCTAATTTTTAAATGTGTACATCCGTGTAACCAACCGTTGCACGTCAATCTAATTTTTAAATGTGTACATCCATGTAACCAACCATTGCACGTCAATCTAATTTTTAAATGTGTACATCCGTGTAACCAGCCGTTGCACGTCAATCTAATTTTTAAATGTGTACATCCATGCAACCAACCATTGCACGTCAATCTAATTTTTAAATGTGTACATCCGTGTAACCAGCCGTTGCACGTCAATCTAATTTTTAAATGTGTACATCCATGTAACCAGCCGTTGCACGTCAATCTAATTTTTAAATGTGTACATCCATGTAACCAACCATTGCACGTCAATCTAATTTTTAAATGTGTACATCCATGTAACCAACCATTGCACGTCAATCTAATTTTTAAATGTGTACATCCGTGTAACCAGCCGTTGCACGTCAATCTAATTTTTAAATGTGTACATCCATGTAACCAGCCGTTGCACGTCAATCTAATTTTTAAATGTGTACATCCGTGTAACCAGCCGTTGCACGTCAATCTAATTTTTAAATGTGTACATCCATGTAACCAGCCGTTGCACGTCAATCTAATTTTTAAATGTGTACATCCATGTAACCAACCATTGCACGTCAATCTAATTTTTAAATGTGTACATCCATGCAACCAACCATTGCACGTCAATCTAATTTTTAAATGTGTACATCCGTGTAACCAGCCGTTGCACGTCAATCTAATTTTTAAATGTGTACATCCATGTAACCAGCCGTTGCACGTCAATCTAATTTTTAAATGTGTACATCCATGTAACCAGCCGTTGCACGTCAATCTAATTTTTAAATGTGTACATCCATGTAACCAACTGTTGCACGTCAATCTAATTTTTAAATGTGTACATCCATGTAACCAGCCGTTGCACATCAATCTAATTTTTAAATGTGTACATCCGTGTAACCAACCGTTGCACGTCAATCTAATTTTTAAATGTGTACATCCATGTAACCAGCCGTTGCACGTCAATCTAATTTTTAAATGTGTACATCCATGCAACCAACCATTGCACGTCAATCTAATTTTTAAATTAGCATATCCATGTAACCAACCGTGGCACGTCAATTTAATTTTTAAATGTGTACATCCATGTAACCAACCGTTGCACGTCAATCTAATTTTTAAATGTGTACATCCGTGTAACCAACCGTTGCACGTCAATCTAATTTTTAAATGTGTACATCCATGTAACCAACCATTGCACGTCAATCTAATTTTTAAATGTGTACATCCGTGTAACCAGCCGTTGCACGTCAATCTAATTTTTAAATGTGTACATCCATGCAACCAACCATTGCACGTCAATCTAATTTTTAAATGTGTACATCCGTGTAACCAGCCGTTGCACGTCAATCTAATTTTTAAATGTGTACATCCATGTAACCAGCCGTTGCACGTCAATCTAATTTTTAAATGTGTACATCCATGTAACCAACCATTGCACGTCAATCTAATTTTTAAATGTGTACATCCATGTAACCAACCATTGCACGTCAATCTAATTTTTAAATGTGTACATCCGTGTAACCAGCCGTTGCACGTCAATCTAATTTTTAAATGTGTACATCCATGTAACCAGCCGTTGCACGTCAATCTAATTTTTAAATGTGTACATCCGTGTAACCAGCCGTTGCACGTCAATCTAATTTTTAAATGTGTACATCCATGTAACCAGCCGTTGCACGTCAATCTAATTTTTAAATGTGTACATCCATGTAACCAACCATTGCACGTCAATCTAATTTTTAAATGTGTACATCCATGCAACCAACCATTGCACGTCAATCTAATTTTTAAATGTGTACATCCGTGTAACCAGCCGTTGCACGTCAATCTAATTTTTAAATGTGTACATCCATGTAACCAGCCGTTGCACGTCAATCTAATTTTTAAATGTGTACATCCATGTAACCAGCCGTTGCACGTCAATCTAATTTTTAAATGTGTACATCCATGTAACCAACTGTTGCACGTCAATCTAATTTTTAAATGTGTACATCCATGTAACCAGCCGTTGCACATCAATCTAATTTTTAAATGTGTACATCCGTGTAACCAACCGTTGCACGTCAATCTAATTTTTAAATGTGTACATCCATGTAACCAGCCGTTGCACGTCAATCTAATTTTTAAATGTGTACATCCATGCAACCAACCATTGCACGTCAATCTAATTTTTAAATTAGCATATCCATGTAACCAACCGTGGCACGTCAATTTAATTTTTAAATGTGTACATCCATGTAACCAACCGTGGCACGTCAATCTAATTTTTAAATGTGTACATCCGTGTAACCAACAGTTGCACGTCAATAATTGAAGTGTAATATACAAATACATTTAAATATCTCATTTATACTTACCTTATTTCTGTGTCCTGAAACATTAAGGGAGGTATAGGTTGTTGGAAGAAAACACAATATTAGTTCTATATTTTTATTAAGAATTATAGTGTAATATACATGTGATAAAATGGGGTACAATTTGTATATTAAAATACATAATGACATGACAATAATTTTAAAAACAGTATACTTAAATCTACCATTAGCTATCCATTTTTTGGGCAACCAGAAATAAAAATTACAGCAACTTTTCAACTACCCCCTGTTAATACATCTAAAAAATGTATTCTCTCAAAAACTAAAAGAGATAACACATATCTCTTAGAGTTTTTTAAATAAGAATTTCTTAGTCTATAAGTTTGAATTTCTTCAATTTTTTTGGGGTACTAGAGCCCTTTTTCTAAATGATCTCATATCTCAAAAACTAAACAAGATACATATATTTTATGAGTATATCTTAAAAGCCTCTACCTTATTCTATTAGTGGTGATTTTTTCAGATTTTTAGGGGTACCGAAAAAAGGACTAAAGCTCTTTTTGTGAACATGTGTTCGTTAAAAGTATTTTTTTTTTTTTAACTAAAAAAGCTAAAAATTTGGGATTTATTTTTTTCTAAAGGACAGGCCTATGGCTATTATTCATGATGTTTTTAATTTTTTTGAGGTAGGGGTACAATAACTACAGTCATTTTTCCATTGCCCCACTTTATGCTAATTTAAAATTGCATTTTTTTTAAATCAAAAAATGATAATAAAGATCTCACACAATTTTGTAAAAGGGCGCCCTCCGATCTATAATTATAAATTTTATTAATTTTTTTGGGGTACCATTCTCAGAGTTGAGGACCCTTTTACAAATGACTACACATCTCAAAAACTAAAAAAGATAAATTAAATTTGTAAAAATATATGGAAAGATTATACCTTTTTCTATCAATTGTGATTTTTTCAGATTTTTTGGGGTACCAGAAAAAGGGCTACAGCCATTTTATAGAACACATGTTTATTTAAACTAAAGTTTTTCAAAAACGGGAAAATATAGAAAAATGAAAATTAAATATTTGAAAAGAGCAGGCTTCAGTCTATTATTGGAAATTTTTACAAATTTTCTAGGGCATGGGAGTAAGAGCTATAGCAAGTTTTACAAAGTCTCCCATTTCTCAAAAACTTGCAAAAATAAAAAATTGCAAAAATATTTTTAAAATGGAACTGAATGCATGGAAGAACAACTCCCCCATGCATTTCTATCCACATTCATACACATTTTAATTTTTTATTTTTACATGAACAATAATTTTTACAGAATATCCACCAATATATAAATAAATGCAATGCTTTATTATTATAAGGGAGATTATTTCTACTATTACAACTTAAAATATTTTCAAATATTGTTTTTTTATATTACATTTCTTTTAAATATTGTATTTTACAAATTATTAATATTAATTTTAATGAATGTGTAAAATAAATTTATCAAACTAATCATAATTTGAATTTATAATTCAAAAAATTTACCAACTAATTTACTGTCAAAATAATTTTATTTTTTCAAAATATTTAAATTTAATTTATCAACTAATCATAACTTGAATTTATTTTTCAGAAAATTTACAACTAATTTACTGTCGAAATAATATTATTTTTTCAAAATATTTAAATTTAATTCGTCAACTAATCATAGTTGAATTTATTTTTTTAAAAAATTCCTAATTAATTTACCGTCATAATATTTCTTTTTCACTACCTTATAATGATTCAAGATTGAGATTTTTTTCGTATAGATATCCAACTCTAAATATTTATTATTTATTTATTTATTTGAAAATATTCTGTAATATTTCAATTAGAAAAAAATATTACTTTTCAAAAAAATTCCCACGTAAGGTGTAAACATTTACCAGGTGGGCCCAAACCTGGTAAATGGGGCCCTTACACCCTACACAAGAAATATATTCAATTACTATACTGTTAAATATTAAAATGTTAAATAAAAATATTAAATTATCAATTAATTAAATAAATAATAAACAAATAATAGGTACCCAACGCTTAAATGACGTTTCTGGTCCTATTATCTCTGTATAAACACTCATTTTAATTATGAAATAAGAGTCGAGTAAGCCTGAGTCAAATTAATTTTAAATAAATAAAAAAAAAATAATATCTTGCAAAATAATTTTCAAAATTAAAAGACAGATGGCCATTGTTGCTGTTCGTCAAATATTTTATTGAAATGAATTTCTGAAAAATTTCGATATGATTGATTAGTTTTTAAATTAATTTTAAATTATAAATATGGATATTATCTTCCAAACTAATTTTTGATTTAAAAAAATCACAAATTAATTTTTAATAAATTTGGATATGATTGATGAGTATCAAAAATAATTTTAAACTAAATAAAATGGTTATTATTATTTTCTCAAACTAATTTGTACCAAAAAATAGACAAATAGCTATCGTTGGATGTGCGCCAAAAATTTTATCCAACTAAATTGTTAAAAAATTTCGAAGAATGATAAGTTTCCAAACTAATTTAAAATTTTAAAATATATATGTATATATTTCGGACTAATATTAAAGATATAAACAGATTGGACTTTATCTATTGGTTTGAGAACAAATCCAAAAAGATTTGACAGCATCGGTCACTTTCAGAATAAACCAAAAGAATATCCGTATTGTATAAATCGTATTTAAAAACAAATTGAAAATCTTTCGAGTTGAAATCAGAAATAATCTCCCTAAAATATTACGTTTCATTGCCTTAAATACTTTTCAGTTAATTTATTATAATGCAAGTTAATACACTTTTATTCTGGTGTAACTATATAAAATCCCTGTCTCAGCGTTGAGGCAGCTTAGCGACTGCAACCCCCGGAAGAACTGCATACTCCATACTTCATCAATCTGGACCTTCGCTTCAGTCCATACTGGAACATACTGGTCCCTGTTGTCATAGAGACTGCAGAAATAATCTCAGTAGTGTGCATTAAAATCCCAACCGAGGGTGAATTATTACTAATCCTTGTCATGTTTAAAGTTACGTAATCTCTAAACGAGGAGTTTGTGGTCTCGGTAGGAGAAGTAAGGTGGGGACTGTTGGTATCGCAGAACCCAGAACACTCCGGGACCCAGAGAACCAGGCCGGACAAGTTTGCCAGGTCACCCGCACAGGTAGTGTGAAGAACCGGGGAATACTGCAACAAATGAATGCTTCCGGCTCAACTGGAAGGGCTGATAGATAGGTTATGAGAACGACCGTTTCCTCTGGTCATATAAAGAGGCTGGTGACTATGTTTCCAATCCTCCCCCCCGTGACAACAGCAACCTCCATCGAGGCGCTGAAATTAGCGGCGCCCATTTATTCCTGAAACAAATTCCTCACATTAAAATAATAATAATAATAATTGATTTCAATAGGTAGTATTGAATTTTTAAATGTGAACATCTTAAAAAAAATTCTTTTTTAATCTTAAAAAATTCGAAAACTTCAATATCTTTTGAAAAAATTATCCAATTAAAAATTCCGAGCGCACCATTCAAGTTCACGTTAATATGCATTACTTTGAATATTTTCAAAATTTATTTATAAGGTTTTCTTGATCATACCTACGAAATCCTACAAATGAATTTATCAAAATATAGACAAACAGACAGACACATGAGTGACGCTATAAGGTTTCTTGAAAGTACCTATGAAAGCTTATAAATGAATTTATTATGTATAGAGACGTGCGTGTTGGTATAAAAGTTTCTTGATCCTAACTACGAAACCCTAAAAGTTGATTAGAAAATAATTCTTATTATTCTATTAAAATCCGCAAGTCTCTGAATGTTCAATACATCTATCTCTGGAATTTCTAACAGAATCCGTCTCTAAAATGGAAACTCAAATTGTCTCGGGAATTTGAATCCAAGACCGTTTTAAACGTTTTCCAAACGTCTAACTGCAAAGCCACGAAAGTTCCAAAATAAAAATAAAAAAAGCTTATTTACCTCTGTTGCAAAGTCTCCTAGATATCCCTCTGCTTGTATGCTTCTAACTTCGATCCAACTTTATTTCACCCTTTTTTCATCCGATGAATTTTTCAGTCACCATATCTGCACATAGATATAAATTTCTTATCTCAGCGTAGAGGTATCTTTTCATCTGCAACTCCTGAAAGAACTGCGTACTCCGTAATCTATCAATCCAGATCTCGCTCCGGTCCATACTGCAACATCCCCCCTGTTGTCATAGAGACTGCAGAAACAATCTCTGTGGAGTGCATTAAAATCCCAACCGAGGGAGAATTATTACTAATCCTTGTCATGTTTAAAGCTACGTAACCTCTAAACGAGGAGTTTGTGGTCTCGGTACAAGAGGTAAGGTCGGGACTGTTGGTATCGCAGAACCCAGAACACTCCGGGACCCAGAGAACCAGGCCGGACAAGTTTGCCAGGTCACCCGCACAGGTAGTGTGAAGAACCAGGGAATACTGCAACAAATGAATGCTTCCGGCCCAACTGGGCATGCGAGTCCAACACCGGTCTCCAGGCCCAGAGGCCCCGGGTCGCGACCCCAACCTGTCCCTCTACCGCACCAACTCCATCCGCGACCCAAAACTCCACGAGAGAAAAAGCAACCCCATGACAAGAATATTTTTAATTTATCACCGAATGCCACCATGGAGATGGTTTCCGCAGTTTCCAATTGGGAACAGCAAAAGCCTCCTTACTGGGCGCTGAAATTTGCGCCCAATTACTCCTGAAACAAATACCATACATTAAAAAAATAATAATAATTTATTTTACAAGGCGGTACTGGATTTTGAAACGTGGAGTTGTTCTTAAATCAAATTAAATTAAAATGTTCCTTGTAGCCATGAATAATATTAGTTCACATAACCGAGCTCCTACTGTAATTGAATAGATAACAATACTGTATTGAAAAATCTTAAAACTTACCGAAAATTATCCTTCCTTTTGAAAACTGCATTGTAAGTTGGGTCCGAGCGTCCGATATATTGGCGGAAACCGGCCGGACACTTGCCGATATCGTGTACAATCTTCGGTAAAATCACTTCCAGAAAATGAGACTGGAAATAAATTATAAATTAAAAAAACACATATATAATATCCACGGTATTACTAAATAAAAACCTAAATATATAAAATTTGTTGCAAAAATTTTGTCCAATACATTATTTATCTTTAAAATTTCCAAGTTAAAATTATTAAATAAACACCTGCATTTATTGAGCTGAATATTACAATGTTAACTTCACTAATGACTGGAGTGCCTTATCTCTATAATCCTACAAGAATATGCCGATTAATGACCTCGATTTATGCGACGCAAAAAATTAATAAAATATGACAAAAAAATATTATAAAAATAGCCAAAAAGGCTATAAAAAATCTTAATTTTCAATATTAAGGCCCTAATATTATAAAATAAATGAACACTCACCTATTTTTCTTTATTTCCGAAGCCAAGCAACAAGTAGACGCCAAGGACTCCAACATTTTCCTCGAATTTCTCAATAATATAATTTAAATTTTTATTTCAGTGCCCTTTTAAATTATTTATTTATCATCTTCATTTCAAAATTCACTATTTTTGCACTATTTTCCAATTACTTTGTGGAAAAATATTCACCGCAAAAAAATGCATGCTCCTTCGTTGGGAGCCATAACACAATGACGCCGTGACGTAACAAAATAATGCCGATGTGCGCAAGAACATATTTTCAGCGATTGGAATTTTTGAAATATCCAGGCCCAGCAATGTCTTATACACTTATTTTAAAAGAAAATTGATACAATTTTTTAACATAATTAACAAAGACAATTTTTATAAGGGCTATTTTAAATTTGATCACATGAAGATGATAAATAAATAAAGATTTGAGTGGAGATTTTTCACAAAAGCGAACGCCTTGACTTAATTAAAACGGATGCCGTTTTAATCTGTATTGAGGGACTTAAGTAATATCTATACAGGTTGCCATAAGAGCCGCAACAGGACTGGAAATAATTAATAACTAGCTGTCGTGCCCGGCGTCTGTTTCTTCATTTACCTCTCCCTCTGCCGCCTCTTCCCTTTGCATATCAACTGCTGTTATGATAATTAGGTATAGAGTTCATATCATTGATACATTTAGGGATTTATTTCCATATAATTTTAAACGTTTTCACTTAATTGTAATTGTTTAAAAGAATTCGGGTAGCCAAACGTTAAATCGTCTGTACCTGCTACTTGACCGCTGAGCAAGGGCATGGACGTGAGTTCAATTCCTGCTTATGCCAAATAATTTGTGTAAAAATATTTATACAAATTACAGATTCTGCTTATATCCTTTTCACACTAGATCTTTAAGATCGCATGTTAAAGTGAATGTATCTTTAAACGCTAATGTGAAACCGTATGGCCTCGGTTAAATACAAGCGATGTTTAAGACAGAGATCTGCGTCTTAAACTTCCTACGCATTGCAAACTTAATTTCTATTATAAAAAAATACTCCTTGAATTTGTGCTGTCAACATTTTATATTATCATAAACAAGAATACTGTATTATATCGACGTTATAAGAAGTTTATACTTATTGTTATAATAAAATTATTTTTTTAATAATGTGTTTAATAAAATACAGAGCTACAATAATTGAGATAAAATGTATCGACTTACATGTTAATACAGGTGTAATATATTCTTTATTGTAGTGTCTTTATTGTAGAATGAAATGAAATATCCTTAATTGTTTATAATAATTCAAAATGTGCGTCTGCGCAGACAGTTCAAAACTGGTAATTTCATGACGGTAACTTAAGGACAAAATTACTGTAGCTGATGACAGCACCAGAGATTTAAACATCAAGTGTGAAAGCATACCGATCTTAAACATCGGTGAACTTTAAGTTCACTCGTCTTAAAGATCTAGTGTGAAAAGGGTATTAGCCGTTCGCAACCGGCTTTAAACTGTAGGTGTACGCTAAAAATGGACGTAATACTGACAATATTAGAGTACGTTCATCTTAACTTCATCACAGGGTATCATAAATTACGTCACCAATTCTGCGCGAGAAAACAGCTGAGCACATTGACGTACATTAAGGTTTTAAACAATTGTTGTGGAAACAAAACACACAAAATCATGTATTTCAAATACATACATTTTTACTCATTTTAGTACACGGTATACCTTGAAACGTACGATAAATAAATAAAAAATCAAAAGACTTTTTTTCTGGAAGAAAATCAACCTGTTTACGAGAATTTTGTCAGATAAATGAAATTTGACAATACAAAATGAAAATATTTTTAAAACATTTATTTATACATCAAAATATTTGCTTATTATAATAAATAGATATGAAATACATATTATTTCTTGTAAAATTATGTACACACAATAAATAAATGTTACATTTTATTAAACAAATGCAAAAATTGTCAACCTACTAATATTATTTATAAATCGACAAAACATTAAGACTGGAACTCAAGGGTCCTGTGATGTATAACATAAAACTAAATTAAATAAATATTGTAAAAATATATGTAACAAGAGAATAAAGTCGTTTATTTTTCACTTGGCTGTTATTTGGTCATAATGCCTAAGATACGAGATATTTAAACATATGCATAACAACCGGGCGTAATGGATTCATAACGCCCGCTTATTACGTCCTAAATTATTCCATTTTAATAAAAAAAAAAAAAATCAGCTGTGGCCACCACAGGACCGACCGCCATCATAAAGTATTTGTATAAAATACATTCTAACAGCAGAATAAAAATAACTTGGCTAATATTTTCTAACAGAGATATTTATCATGACCATGGAAATGTGAGTATGAAAAAATCGAAAATTTTTCAAAATGTTTTCGTTTTATCCAAAAATGTCTCAAATAAAAGTTGTTAGTTATTGC
Source organism: Liopterus haemorrhoidalis (assembly GCA_963971575.1). NCBI lineage: Eukaryota > Metazoa > Arthropoda > Insecta > Coleoptera > Dytiscidae > Liopterus > Liopterus haemorrhoidalis. The sequence continues at coordinate 43,253,395 of OZ020622.1, read as the reverse complement.
TTTTAAGCAACTTTACTTCAATAAATTTTTTCGAAATATTTTTCCGTTTTAAAATATTCACAAAAATCTTAAAATCTACACCAGTAAACTTCCATTTTTAGTCAACCGATTTTTACCAAAAGTTGATCAACTTGTGCAATTGATAGCAGAAGCTTAAATATGCAGTTTCATAAAAATCCTTTTAGCCTAATTTGCTCTGCACGTGTACACAGATAGACAAATAGACGGACGGGCGGACAGACAGACCGACAGACATCATGCTAAAAACAGTCAAAACGTTATGTAGGGAGCTTAGTTCGTGGAGATCCATCGAAATCTCGAAATATAGCAACTTTTGTTTAATAAATTTTTTCGAAATATTTTTCTGTTGCTAAATATTCGCAAAAATCTTAAAATCGACACGAGTAAACTCCCATTTCTAGTCAACCGATTTTTACCAAAAGTTGATCAACTCGTGTCATTGATGTTAAAAGCTTAAATATGCAGTTTCATAAAAATCCTTTTAGCCTAATTTGCTCTGCAAGTGTACATAGACAGACAGACATCATGCTAAATATAGTCAAAACGTTATGTTATAGCTCAATTCGTGGAGATCCATCGAAATGTCAAAATCGGTATGATCACAATACCTCCCTTATATATATTGGCGGTCGGTAATATAACGAATAAATAATAACTAACTTTATTTGAGTACAGACGATTCCGCTTAATTGGGCCACCGCTTAATTGGGGCAGACGCTTATTTGGGCCAAATCTCAAAGAACAGAAACCAAACCAAGGAACCAACAGTAAATTTACATGTTTAATTGGGACAACATTCCGCTTAATTGGGACAGTTAAGATCACAGTACATATTATGTTACACATATTCTCAAGAAAATATACAAATAATTTAATATTACAGCGTTATTTTATGCAGGAAGGAAATGAAGGGAGCCCTACATCCGCACTGAATACTTGTGCTGATTTTGTACAAGTGAAATGTTACAAAAACAAAAGACAGACTACACTTGACGCATTTTTGCATTGAATTAAATTGTATGTACCTATTTATTATTTTATTTTGGAATTTATTATTATTTTTTCTTAAAAGTTTATATTTTTTGGTTATATGTAATTTATAGTTTTGTCCACGAGTTTATAAAATAAAATTATTGAAAGAAAAATATGCATAGTTTAATTTTATGTGAAATTCGCTTAATTGGGGCAGCCGTTTAATTGGGCCAAAATGCCTAAGTCCCGATGTGTCCCAATTAAGCGGAATCGACTGTACTTATAAACATTAGAACTTACTAAAATAAAGAAATCAATAACCTTACGTATACAAATATGTGAAAAATATTTAACTTACCAATTCTTGAAAATACGCCAAAGTACAGTCTGATTTACGGCCGATACTTTATTTTTTTATTGCCATAGTCCGGCTCTAAGCAAGAGCCGGCTCTAAGCGACGTTCTACCTACGAACGAACGACCGACCTGTGTCTCAGAAACATGTTTACTTAACCGGATCACTGAGCAGGATCAATGAACCGGCTCAACAAACTGAACGACCTCCACTGATCCGGTTCCGCAAACTGAGCCGAAATTCCCATCTCTAATAGTAATCCCATGACAGATAGTGAGCTGCAATTTTTGACACTGTTCAAAATGCGTTCGTTTTTAAAAATCTGCACAATCCCCACTTAACACCTATAATTGTTACTGTTCACTGTTCTAAAATTCTTAATGTAATGTCGATTTTGTTTTCAGCAATACAAAATTTGTGTATAAAACTTTGTGGTACATTATAATATTGACATAACAAAAACATAACTTTCATTATGTTCATAATTCACACACTTGAAATCACATATAAATTATTATATAAACTTTTATTAATTGCAAACAAAAAAGTCTTATAAAATCTACAGAAAAAAAACATTCACAAAAAATTCTTAGTTTCAAAACTAAAATATACATATAAAAAAAAACTAAGTCTTTTCTACTTTAGCTATTAGTATAAAATGCTTGTTCAACTAATATGCAATTTTTTTTTCATTTACTCTAATTTTGCTAAAATTTTAGAGTGTTTTTACTTTCCAACTAATTAAGGAAAGTATTTTAATGACGATAAAATCTCTAAATTTCTACACTTCATATTTTGAGATCTTCTAAATACATTAACCTTTAAAGCTCCAAAATAAATATTTTCAATAAAAAGCATCAATCATTCTATTAAGGCCCCCTTAAAAATTTTTATTGAAAAATATCGAAAATTAAGCTCGTGACATGAATTTGAAATTTTCGTTCAGGACAAAGAGTTGATTTGCGGTGAGACACATAACTAATGACTGGATCATCTAAAACAAAAAAACCAAAAATATTTCGTTAGTTTATGAGTTTCTTGAGGTAACGCTGTCGAGTTTTTTCAAATATCTAGATTATTTAATTTTTGGTATAAGTTTGAAGTCAAAAAAACGAAAAAAACGGAAATTTTTTTTTTCGAAATTTCTTTTTTCAGTTGTAAAAAATTCCATAAAAAAAAGAAAGTAAGAAAAAAAAAATATATCTTGACAGCGTTACCTCAAGAAACTCATAAACTAACGAAATATTTTTGGTTTTTTTGTTTTAGATGATCCAGTCATTAGTTATGTGTCTCACCGCAAATCAACTCTTTGTCCTGAACGAAAATTTCAAATTCATGTCACGAGCTTAATTTTCGATATTTTTCAATAAAAATTTTTTTGGATACTCTTCAAAGGTTGTTCTTTACTGTAGGTATTATCCCAATCAAGTTACTATTAACAGTTTTCTAAAAAAAAAATCTTGAAAATGGGTATAAAATGTGCTGCTCTGACCATACCCCCCCCCCTTACGTTAATCGAACGATTCCCGTACGTTAATCCTTACGTTGATTCCCGTACGTTAATCGAACGTACGTTAAGCGGACGGTATATTTCCGTATAAATACATGTAAATTGGTAGATACTTTCGTACGAACGTACATTTGTTCGCGGGAACGTACAGTCTGTTCTAAACGGTTAAGCGGAACTAAATGGGATTTTCGTTCTTTTAGGTTGTCACGAGAAGGGACCCTGCTGGGGTTATTTCATTTTTCACGTTGGAATATCAAAATTTAAAATTCCAACAATGAAACCATAGAAACGAATAACATGTCAAAATTAAATTATTTTTTTTTACAAATTTTAATGACAAAAAAATAAATAAATGGAAAATTTGTATTAAGAATGCACAAAATATCAAAATATAAAGAAAACGACATTTTAAAATGATATTAACCTTAACCAAAAAATGTTAATTGTAAGTATGATTTACAAAGCTTAAACAAAACGACCGAAAAGCACGATTTAAGCGATGAAAGTAACTAGATTGCAAAATCTAGTTCCGCTTAACCGTTTGGAACAGACTGTACATTTTTTTGTATAAATGACCAATATTCATTGATTGTTTTGAAGTTATATTTAGGCAAGATAAGCGTATGAAGCTTGAAATACAGTGTTACCAACTTCTATCTTTCAATTTTCCCCCTTCACTCACACTTACAGAGAAGAATCAGTAAATACGTCGAACGCAGCCGAATATGTACACGTACAGTCTGTTCCAAACGGTTAAGCGGAACTAGATTTTGCAATCTAGTTACTTTCACCGTTTAAATCATGATTTTCGACCGTTTTGTTTAAGCTTTGTAAATCATACTTAAAATAAACATTTTTTGGTTAAGGTTAATATCATTTTAAAATGTCATTTTCTTTATATTTTGATTTTTTGTGTCATTCTTAATACAAATTTCCCATTTATTTATTTTTTTGTCAATAAAATAAGTAAAAAAAATATTAAATTTTGACATGTCATTCGTTTCCATGGTTTCATTGTTGGAACTTTAAATTTTGACATTCCAACATGAAAAATGAAATAACCCAAGCAAAGTCCCTTCTCGTGACAACCTAAAAGATCGAAATTCCCATTTAGTTCCGCCTAAGCGTTTGAAACAGACTGTATTTACGAGTGATTTTCTGTGTGTGAATACACAGCAGTGTATTCACATGTATTTAAAAAAAAATGGAACTGAATATGAACACTAAGGGCGGAACTAACTGGAATGTTCATTTTTGTAAGTTGTCATTAGCTATTTTTTTATATATTGAAGTTGGCTTTTCCTGAACAAAATGATCAAAAGCTTCAATCAGTCTGTAAAAATTACAAAATTTGAAAATCTAGTTCCGCCTAATTGTTTGGAATAGACTTTACATTTTTTTTCTGCTCCCTGAATTCTATAAAAATCAAGATGCTTCTAATAATATGGCCAAAGGTATGACATCATTTAAAAATTAATGTGTTCAGAAAATCTCAAAACTTGATCTATCTTCGTTCTTGTCTTGCTTCTTAATTAAATTCAGTACAATTCAAGATAAAAATCACTAAATCTTATTAAAATAGTGATGCAGTACTAATGTTGAAGACTGTACACTGACTATTTTTCATTATTATTTAAATAAATAATCTCTATATTAAAATATAAAAACTACAAATCAAATCAGTTCCTACATAAAGTACGGCAATTAGTGCGATCGTTACATATTTCAGGCTATTAGAACAAGAGTAGTCTAACTCAACATCGTAACTGTCAGAGATTATATACAGCGACAAAATCTTGTTATTACATATTGAGAAACCGCTAATAATGTACCAGCTTTTAAAAATTGTAGTCTAAATTACAGGACACTACACCCATCTATGCATAAATATTGAACTAAAAATGTACTGTCAAACTTATTTCTAAAGTGACCAACCGTCCTCCTTTGGGGAGGACAGTCCTCCTTTTATAAGGTCTGTCCGTCCTTGAAAAGTGTCCTCCTATATGTCCTCCTTTTCGTAAATTTTCGTATTCGATCGATGCCGAGCCGATCCGTTGCAACTGAAGCCTAGACAGCCTAGATGTGGTGGACTCATACGAAACATTAACAAAATTTCCGTTTCATTTTTATGTTCATAAATTTTTGGAAGCAAATTTAACCAATTTAAAAAGATCATAACACTAACATAACCTATTTTGTAACATATATCGGTAATGTAGGTTGGTAATGGTAATTCGGTTCAAGATATTCTGTAGCGGTACATACAATGACTCGTATATAGGGAATACGCATAAAATTTATATTTCCTTAAAACTACATTTTTTTGATATGTTAATGTTATGTCTAACAAAACAAAAATCACATTTTAATTAATATTACAGCCAAATTTTTTAATTTAAATATTGTAAATTTGAAATAAGCCGACCACAGCGCGAATGTTGCTGAGTAAATACGACTGAGTATGACGTCAAACCCCAGCAACCTGACTACAACATAATCTTTACGTATGTATATTGTATTGTTCGAGAGTTTTGTAATTGTTTTTAAACAATTTTTCACGCATTTATTATTAAAATGGCAGATAAAGATTTTGTTAGGGCTCAGAGTGATAATTTACCCAACATTGGATGCATTTATGCTCATGGAACATATGAAAAATAATGAATGCTACAGTGCTGAAGAAATGCGTGGTGTCAAAACAGACTTGTAAATAAACCATTTATATATTCTATAACTGCAACTCGGTAAAATGTAAATATTTATGTTATTTAGATGTCAGAATTTTACTTCATTGTTTACATGAAGTTACAAAACGTTAGAGGCATAATTGAAATACTGCAATATAGGTTATATATTTTAATATAAAATTTAATTCGGTAAACATGTATAAATTGTTATTATAGAATTAAACTTTATTTTAATTAAAATCACTCTAACTTTACACAATCTATAAAAGTTATACAAGCAAATAAGTTCACGACAGACTGTGTAGGATGTACGCAGTACACTGGGTAGGCTGTACGCAGTACACTTAAGTGGGGTATGACGTCACACGTCGTTTTCGTGCGCTACATACATTTATGACTTTTTTAAGCCTTCAAATTAAAAAAAAAAAATAATGCAAAACTGTTTTTTATGTTTATACGCAATAAGAGAAATATAATAAAAAAAAAATAAAAAATCATGCCTATCCCCTATTGCATAATAACAAGATTTTATTATTCTATAATAAAATTTAACTAAAATCTTGGTGGATATACTGCTTATACCATATCACAGGTACGGTTTCAATTATTAAAAACTATGGATTACATGATTATATAAAATGACAGCTGCCATTTACGAATGTAATTAGTTCAATTTTCTAAAATGCTTATCCTAAATAATATCTAGTATTAGCAACCGTAGATAGACTCTTCTTGCTCTAATAGCCATAATTAGCAATTTAACAATGTGTATCTTATATGACAATTAAAGTCCAAGGTAAAGAAAGTAACCATAATAAAATTTGTGACAATGTTTTTTTACCTAGGGACTTTTAGTGAGAATAATACGAAAAACAATGCATAAAATACTATCGAAACCATGTTTTTAACTCAAAACACACTTACAAAATAGTCCTTAGAGACTGCCCTTTGTTGTGGTAGTTGTTAAAAGCTTTTATACATATTTTAATCATCAATTTTAGAAATAAATCTGTCATGACACAACAGTTTTAAGTGAAGAATTAAGATTTCATCAGTTACTACAACGTTGGGCAGTATTTATGTCTCAAAGACTATAGTAGGCACTCGGTTATGCGAACCAATAGAAACCAGGAGTGTTTATAAAAATAAACTGGTTGAAAACCACTGTTCTATATCATACTCCCTCCGTCCGAAAATATGGTATACTTTACTTTAAAAAACGGATGTGAAGTTTGAATTTTCACACACTGCAGGGTTTCGCAGGTATATAATAAGTGAAGACGGCATGCTGAGTGCTTTGTAGTAATCACAGCAAAATTAACGATATTTTTAAAATAATTTATCCTCTGTTAATCTAACAGCTTTAAAAACCAATTTTATGTTAAAATATATTTTTGTTAATTTTAATTCGAATACCTAATACCATTATTTAGGTTTCTAAATATGTGCAGTATTTTTTTTTTTTTTATATAGGTTCATTAAGAATTTGAAAATTGCGCCTATGTTCCCAAGACTTTAGAACCTAATGTGTTAAATGTTGACTGTTCACTACAGTGGATGGTTCATTTAACAGTATTCACGTAACCGAGCACCTACTCTATATTAATGTTCATAGTAAAACTAAAATTTTAAAATAAAATCTTATTCATCCATTGTAATAAATAAATAATTCATTTCTTAACTTTGTGCGGAATTAGACATCTAGTTCCACTTAGTTCAATCTAGTTCTAGATTGTTTTTAGCATAGTAAATCGGGATTTACGTGGTGTGTAAATTAATTAACCGGACTGGCAACATAGCGTTTTATTTGGAAACATTTGGGGCACGGGACTTGGAAAGGCGGCAGGTGAACTTATAATACGCCTTCAGTACGAGTTTGAACTCGCTACAGTAATTTTGTTGTCCTTAGCGATTTTTTTCGCGAAACAGTTTTTTCTAGTGCGTTCTAAAAATGAGTGACATTCATTTCGAGCAACGGTGTGCTATCAGGTTTTGCTTCAGACTTAGGCAAAGTGCAACGAAAACTTTTGCAAAACTTCAACAAGTCTACGAAGAGAGTGGGTTGTCAAGGACCCAGGTTTTTTGATGGTTTAAGGAATTTTCAGAAGGAAGAGAGTTGATTGAAGATGAATCACGCAGCGGAAGGTCTTCATCTTCAAGAACCGATGAAAATGTCGACAGAATGATCGGGGAAGAGTTGAATTTGACTCACACTACCGTTCATCAAATTTTGACCAATGAATTGGGGATGACAATACGCCTTGTCACACAGCAATTTCAATAAACGAGTTTTTGGCCAGTAAAAACATTCCTGTGGCTCCTCAGCCTCCTTATTCGCCTGACTTGAGTCCTTGTGACTTTTTCCTCTTCCCAAGATTGAAAAATCACCTCAAGCGACGTCATTTTGGGACATTCGAAAACATTCAAATGTCCGTAACCAACCAGCTGAAAATTATTCCAGTATCCGAGTTCCAGCACTGCTATGAGGATTGGAATAACCGTCTCCAGCGCTGTGTGGCTTCCCAAAAAAGTTATTTTGAGGGGACAATATTGAATTGTAATTCTATTCGAATAAAAAATAAATAAATAAAAAAATCAGTCCGGTTAATTAATTTAAACACCTTGTAAAAGACAATTTTTTGAAATTATTTGAAACAGTCATATTTTGGGCAGATTAGCCAACACAAAAAAAAATTGAAATGTAAGCATGCAACATAAAAAAATAAATTACTATCTAGTTCTACACTAAGCTAAGAAATGATCTATTGTACATATTAATAAAATTAATAAAAACCATTTTGAAATCATTTCTATTAAAATTTTCTTAAAATAAATACACAATTGCCACTGTTTGTTTTACTGCCGTGAGAACTACAGTTGGACTGTAACTTAGGCCCACTCTCTCAAACTCCTAATAAATTTATTTGGACATTAAAAAAAATAACATTTTTATTCCACACTGTAAATGCAATTTTGTTTATATTCACCACATAACTTATTTGGAACTTAATAAGATTTGAATAAATTAGTATAACACTGATTTAAAATAGAGCAGAGCGCACGAGCGGATTTGATTCGGTAAGCGGCTGCGTTTTTTAGTCGCCATGAATAGAATATTATTTATTTTAATTAGATGAGTTACGTCCGTAAGTTAGTAATTATAGTTGATAGATAATGGGATTCGGACCAGTCAGAAAATAAAACAAATTTATTAACTTCGCTAACGTTACGATTTTAATTTAAATCTTCATCAGAGCTTCAGACTATTAACTAAGCTCTGATGAAGATTTAAATTAAAATCGAAACGTTAGCGAAGTTAATAAATTTGTTTTATTTTCTGACTGGTCCGAATCCCATTATCTATCAACTATAATTATTTATTTTACTTCGGTCTATTTCTACGAGGCTAATCGCCGATGCCAGGGGGCGAGCTCCTACACCTGGACGAGGGGTGAATGATGGTGAAAATGGGAGTAATGTAAACATATTATTCTCGCCTGAATCATATCATCAAAGGAGAATCGAACCAGCAACCTCACAATTCAGACTGTTTTCAAGTGTACGATTAAACGAGCTGGCCACTCCGTTGGCTCGCCTTGAATAGAAACTACCTGATTTAAATGCACTGCTACTTTCGAAGTTACAGATGCGTATTACTTTAACCTTCATATAAAACGTCATAACTCTCGATTTAATTGAACGTCAAATGTACTATTAACACTACGTATAACCCCCAGAGATTACAAATTTCTTGTACAAAACTAACAATCTGAAATAAAACTAATAACCATCTATACATCAAATTTTGCACCGAAATTTAATAGGATAGGGTGACCATTTTCTAAAGGCAATGCGGGACGGAGCAAAAAAAAAGGTCCTCATCTCCCAAATGCAAGTGAAGAGCAAAAATAAAAGGTCTTCAACTCCTAAATCCGAGCGAAGAGCAAAAAAAAAGTCCTCACCTCCAAAATGTCAAAATGCGGGACAAAATGTTAAAATGCGGGACGCATCTTAATGCGGGACAAAATGTTAAAATGTGGGACAGTCCCGCAAAATGGGGGACGAATGGTCACCCTATAATAGGATATTTTTCATTGTAGAAAAAATGTTATCACTCAAAAACTTGATAATGGGTACATTCGATTTGACGCTCCGAGCGTTCCGAGCACGCTCTGTACACTCAAACGTGTTCGATTTGACGCTCGGAGTACACTCAATTGCATTCGTTTTGCGATCGAGCGAGCATTTAGAGTGCACTCTATGTGTTCGGGGTTTTAAGACCGAGCATATGGAGTATGATGTAAAAAAGTGGAGGAACGGCGGGAAAGAAATGAAAGTTTAAAATTAAATTATAAATAAAATAAAAATAATAGCCTTAGACAAATAACAATAGACAAATAATATTGTTATTTGTCTATGGCTACAGAGTACGGCCATTTTATGTATTTGTGACGTTCTGTAAACAGCAAAAAAATTATTAAAATACACCGTGCATAAAATTAAAATGGTAAAAAATTCATTAAATTAATTCATTAATTATTATTTAATTTTTAATTAATTTTATTTCTTCATCATTGAAAAAATCAAGGAAAAACCGAGGTATGAACTAATCTGACAGTAAAAACGCCGCCTAAAATTGTAGGGTTAGATTTTATGAACATTACGTCACAAGAACGCTCGCTCCGTTCGTGCTCTATTCATGACGTCACCATCAACTGTTCGCTCAGCGCTCGCTCTACTCGGTACAACTCGAATGCACCCAATATCAGATAATATTGTTTTGTAATTTTTTAAATATATTTGTGGGTTTCAAATATCTTATATTTATATAGTTTTGTGTCGAAATGGTCAAATAATACATCAACATTTTTTTTTGACATGATTGTTAATATCAGGTCGTCAAGGATGAAATTTGTAGTTAATAATATTGCCAACTTTAACAGCTTATTATTTGACATTGACTTAATATTTGACCTTTTTTTTTTTTTGTTGGAAAGTTGCACATCTCGCCTGTTTAAAGAAATCATTGTATGCTCTAAAAAATATCAAAAACTTTTTTTTTAAATTTTGTTGAAATTGTAACGGTCGGAAATTCGCACTATTATGAAGTATGAGTTCTTACGAGGAACTACGGCATCGCAGACCGCGCGAAATATTAATAGTATATTTGGCTCTAGTGTTACTATGCAGCAGACAATATCAAATTGGTTCGCCAAATTTTACACCAGTAACTTAAAAACAAAAAAAAAAAAACTGGCTCATCGATAACAGCAGAAATATACTGCAACCAACTGGATGAAATGATGCAAAAACTTAAAGAAAAACAACCTAGATTGGTCAACAGATCGACTCCTATCTTATTGCATGATAACGCTAGACCTCACACTGCACAAATGACTGTGGCAAAACTACAGTAATTGGAGTTGGAACTTCTTCATCATCCTCCATACTCACCAGACCTAGCCCCCACTGACTACCACTTCTTCCGCAATTTGGACAATTTTTTAATAGGAAAACAGTTTACTTCCAACAATGCTGTAAAACTGGTCTTCCAGAAATTCATTGACTCTCGTCCGCCAGGGTTTTATATCACCGGCCTGAACAACCTGCCGCTTAAATGGCGAAAGGGTATAGATAATATGGGTGTATGGCTCGTACGCTCAGTTATCACGGTTGTTTCACCGCAAAAAAACCGTTCGTGCGTAAGCTCTTCAAAATTACTTAATTTTATCATAATTCAAGTAAAAAATTAATTTTAATCATCAACTTACTTTACTAGGAGTTGAAGATTAGTCCAACCGCATTTTTCATTATTAAAAATTTGTACATGAAGGTAAATATATTTTACGATTAATGTCAAGAAACTGTAAAAAATTCTTGTAACCTGCGCACTGTATCACGATCCAAAGCACACAAATCAAAGTCAAATGTTTGCGCTGTTATCTCATAATGTCCAGTCTCAGCGATAAGTTGTACAACACGTTGTAGTTCAACGTTATCTTGTAACGTCATAATTTTATGTTGTAATTCCTTTAAAATACTCATATAATCTTGTGTGATTTCTTGTTCGACATTCTCTTTTTTTTCTTCTTGTGTTTCGGTGATTTCAGGCTCTTCACGAGTTATTTTAACTGGTGGTTCTTCAATTTTTGGTGGTTCTTCTTTTGTTTCATGTTTACGTTTTCTTTTTTTCTCCGTACCTTCGGGTTTACGTTCTTTTTTCTTTTCGGTTTTTTCTACTTTCGGTGTTTCAAGACTTGATTCATCATGACTTGCCGAACTGTTGGATGAATCGTTCATGAATTGGGATTGTAGAACATTTAAATTACGACTCGATGTTTTTTCACGAAGTATATTATTTTCTGATTCGGGTGTTTTTGTTTTATCTTCTTTCGGTGATTCTTTAGCAGGTTCTTCTTTGTAAACTTTATCGAAGATTTTTTCGGTGTTTAATTTTTTTTCTGATTTTTTATCTTTTTTCTCACGACGTTCTTCTTTCTTTTCTTTGTCGCTTTTCTTTTTGTGTTTGTGTTTTGGTTTTTCAATCTTATCTGTTTTTTCAACATTTTCTACTTTTTCTGGTTTTGCTTTTTCTGGTTCTTTAACCGGTGGGGGTTCCGGAACTTCTGTTTTTACAGGTTTTTCTTTTTGTTTTTGCGGAGAATCTTTTGGTTTTTCTTTTTTATGTTCTTTTTGTTCTCGATTTTGTTTTTCCTTGTGCGATTTGTGTTCTTTTTTCTCTTTTTCTTTATCTTTATCCCGTTTAGGTTTTTCGGATTTTACTTTATCTTTTGGTTCTTCTGGTTTTTTTTCTTCAGTTTTTACTTTAATCGGTGGACTGGGTGGTCGTTTAGGGCTAGGAGCTCTTTTCGGTGGTGAACTTGATCGTTTCGGACTTCTCCGTGGACTCGGACTTTGTTTTGGACTTCTTTCCCGTTTACTGCTTTTATCTTTCCGTTCCTTATCTTTATTACGCTCCTTATTTTTCTTCTCTTCTTTATGTTTCTTTTCTGGATTTTTCTCTTTTTTTTCTTTATCTTTCTCACGTTCTTTATCTTTCTCTTTCGGACTGTGTTTGCTTTTAGATTTTTTCGAACTTGAACTCTTATCGGTTTTAACACTATTACTCGGTGAATTTTTAACTGGTATAACTGGTTCAGGAGATATTTTTGACGTTTTTGTAATAGGCGTACCAAATAAATCAGTAAAGCTATCCTCCGCTTTATGTTCTTTTATTTTGTGTTTTTTAAATGCATCCGTACTACTACTAACCTTTGGTTTTGAATGTTTCTCAGTTACAACTTCTCGATTACTCTCCAAGTGTATAACACCACCACCTTTAATTAATTTGTGTCGAAAATCTTCACTCGGATTCGGAAATACATATTTCTCCCTCTGAAACTTATTAATTGCAGGTCCAGTTGGTTGTAGATTCAAATCGTAGCTAAAACGTAACTTCTTTGGCTCTTCATTATTACGTAAGTGTATCTCGATAGGAATTACAAATCCTGCATAACCAGATTCACGTACTGAGTACGGCGGATCTTTAATCACTAAAAAAATAAACAAAAAAATTATTAATCTAAGGTTATGTTTTGGTTGAAATGGTTGTGGTTTTGTATAAATACCTCTTTTAGGGTTTGGAAATGTTTCATGTAGCATAAAAATTACTTTTTCAACGTAGTATGATATGTCAGCCCCATCCAAACCTTGTACGTAGATGTGCCAGTCGTGTGTAAATCCATCGATTGTTCTTTTGCTACGTATACAAGCCTCATGGCCTATCTCAAAATTAATACGAACTGACATTATTTAAAGTATCATGTTAAAGTAATTTAACTTTTTTTAATAATAATTTAAGGTTAGCTGTAAACACCTCACGGACAGGCTACTGGTGGTAAAAAATATCACTTTTCACATATTCAGGCTATTGTATTTCACATTATTTTTAATAAATCTGTTATTTTGTTATTTTAAAATTGAATTTAAATGTTTTATAGCGCTTTTTTGCAAGCAGGACGCTAGTAGATTGTTTATAAGCTAATAAGCATGCGCTTTAATAATTGTTTGTAGCCACAAATTTAATAAATATTATTATTTATCATCAATTAAACAATTACTAATATTAATATTTATATTAATATTCAAATCATATATTTTAAAATTACTCCTGTCATTAATAAAAATCCTTTTTTTACCAATAAATATTTGACATTTTCATTGATGGACAACAAAAATCAACAGAGCTACCAACATTAAAATTCTAATTTCACGGCCGTGCCGTGACTAATAACTTTCAGTATTTTTGCATTTAAACATATTTACATTTATTATAAACGATTAAAACCGTCATTAAAACACAAAACATTAACAAAACTACAATTTTACGTTACATTTATTCAGGTAATTATAAAATGTAATTTCTAAAATCAAATGTCAAAATCTTATTTTTTTTCTAGAATGGCTGGATGTGTATCATGTTTTATTCTTCCGTTATTATTATTTTTGTTTCACCGTTTCATCCAACCGATAATGCTTAAATTCTTTAACCCGTGGGCTAAGAAACCGATCGCTCAAGAGGTTAACAGTACGGAGTCTTATAATGAAGAGAATAAGTTGAACGCTGCTAACAATAAAGGTGGAGAAGGTGAAGGTGCTAAATGCGAAAGACTGAAAGAAGATTGATCATAACTTGATATAGATCATTCCATTTTTTTTTTATGTAAATAGACACAAATATGTATTACGTATTCACCTTTGAGATTATGTAAAATACTATAATTTCGGAGATAAATTGTATATTTAATGTTGTAATAGACATATATTGTTGAATAAAAATTATTTAATGTATAATTTTAGAAACATTTTTTTTCCTATTTTTTTTTTTTTCTCCTATTTAATGTAGGGGGTATTTTTTTGGACATTTTTTTAGTCATCCAGTGTTGGACTGGTATAAAAATAGTGGATCAATTTAGCGCCACACGCGAGGTTTACTGTTTTTATCAGTAGACTAAATTGCACGAGTATTTTACGTCTGTATCCATACTGAAATGATTTGCATCAATCAAATACTGTTCCGAGTGATAGAATCACAGATGATAAAATTGATAGTATTGATAAAGTTTAATTCAATGCGAATTAATCCGTACGGGTCTTGTAAAGACATTTTGACTAATCCCGACAATGCACCAACTCAAACTTCTCTTATGGTATTTTTGATGAAGAACAAAGTCATTTTTGTGCCCCATCCACTATACTCAACTGACTTTTTCATTTCCACAACTAAAGAATTTGCTAAAAAGACTCCGTTTTCCAATTACTGAAGATAAAAAAATAAATAAACAAATTGGAAACTGTTATAAAAGTGATTCTAAAAAGATTCTACGAAATATGTTTGCTAAAGTGGACGAAGAGTGGTTGCAGAAAACAGAAAAATATTCCCATACTAATTTATTATTATTTCTGCGCTAAGCGATACGCTAACGAGTAGACAATCTTGTTCAAATGTGGCGCCATAGAAATAGAAGGCGCTCTCTATGGAGGCGGCGGGTGTACTACGATCAAATGTGGCGTTGAGCAGGTGGTCGGCGTGTGCACCACGATCAAATGTAGCGCTGAGAAGGTGGATGGCGGGTGTACTACGATCAAGAGCAGCACTGTGCAGGTGAGCGGCGGGTCTACTACGATCAAATGTAGCGCTGAGAAGGTTGACAGCGGGTGTACTACGATCAAGAGCAGCACTGTGCAGGTGAGCGGCGGGTGTACTACGATCAAATGTGGCGCTGAGCAGGTGGACGGCGGGTGTACTACGATCAAGAGCAGCACTGTGCAGGTGAGCGGCGGGTGTACTACGATGAAATGTGGCGCTGAGCTGATGGATAGCGGGTGTACTACGATCAAGAGCAGCACTGTGTAGGTGGACGGCGGGTGTACTACGATCAAATGTAGCGCTGAGCAGGTGGACGGCGGATGTACTACGATGAAATGTGGCGCTGAGCAGGTGGATGGCGGGTGTACTACGATCAAGAGCAGCACTGTGCAGGTGAGCGGCGGGTGTACTACGATTAATTGTGGCGCTGAGCAGGTGGACGGCGGATGTACTACGATGAAATGTGACGCTGAGCAGGTGGATGGCGGGTGTACTACGATCAAATGTGGCGCTGAACTACAATCAAGTGCGGTGTTGTGCAGGTGAGTAGCGAGTGTACTACGATCAAGAGCAGCATTGTGCAGGTGTATTACGATCAAATGTGGCGCTGAACAGGTGGGTAGCAGCTGTACTACGATCAAGTGCGGCGCTAAGCAGGTGGGCAGCGGATGTACTACGATCAAGTGTATTAAGGGATGTCCCTAGATACAAACTTTTAACATTATGCGTTACAGTTTCTTACCCTTATGCACTAAATTGGAGCTATGGATGGTTATACGGATTTGTGTAGAACAAATATTTTTACGCGTTACCATTAACACTATTGGCATCTGACACTACCGATAGAGGCGCTACTGCATTCATATCATGGCTGACTTTGGTAGGATATTTTTGACAGGTTCAATGGTAAATTCATGTGATATTTATTGAAACACACGGGAACACACTCTAAAATGGTCTTTAACTGTCTTTCCACTTCTAAGAACATATTCCCATGCTTGTCACAAACTCGACTATCCTACAACCGTCAGTTTCTCAAAATCTCACTAGAGGCGCTTCAGTTATTGTCAGTTGACAATGCATTAAGTACTATCTGTTAAAACAAGAACTATGAATGTTACTTAACGCTTAAAAATTCAAGAGTGTCACAAATATTTACTCGCATTTATAATAAAATAAAAACGTATTGTGCATAAATTAACCTGGTCGCTACATGCAAATTGTGCATTGGAAAGGCTTAACTCCTTAACGCTCACGCTCGAGTTAATTCGAGCTCGCTAACTGGGCCAAAATGCTAACACTCGAGTTAATTTGAGCAGCGTCCGTAATTTATGGTTGCTGTAATTTTGACACTCGAATATATTCGAGAATTGAAAATAAAGTCAAAGCAAGATTCTAAAATGTATTTACTTAAATAAAACAAAATGATTATTTAACGGTAGTTTTCAAAAAAAAAAAAAAAAATGAGCGTTAAGGGGTTAAACTAGGGTGACCATTCGTCCCGCATTTTAACATTTTGGATTTGGGAGGTGAGGACCTTTTTTTTTGCTCTTCACTTGGATTTGGGAGGTGAAGACTTTTTTTTTGCTCTTCACTTGGATTTGGGAGGTGAAGACCTTTTTTTTGCTCTTCACTTGGATTTGGGAGGTGAGGACCTTTTTTTTGCTCTTCACTTGGATTTGGGAGGTGAGGACCTTTTTTTTGCTCTCCACTTGGATTTGGGAGGTGAAGACCTTTTTTTTGCTCTTCACTTGGATTTGGGAGATGAGGACCTTTTTTTTGCTCCGTCCCGCATTGCCTTCTTAAGAAAATGGTCACCCTAGGTTAAACAAAATAAGATTCAGTTAGAGAAATTCATTTATTTATACAAAATATAACAAGATGACACACATTTTTTCATAACCTGCAAAAAACGCAGAAACTACCAAAATAAGAATAAAAAAAATATGTGTATTTTTGCCAAATCAGCAAGTCCTAAGAAATTCATTAAAAGAATATAATTCCTATTACAGTGGCTTCATTTATCACACTGGAGACATACGCGTTGACATTTCTGATTGGTCGAGCAAAAAAATGGAGAAGAATAGGTAAACATTGTTTATTCTATAAAAGTTGGTGAATTTAGATATTTTTACAGACATATATACTGTTGTAAACAGTACAACTAGCTTCAAACAAAGTGCACTAAAGTATTTAAACAAATATAATCAATCTAACTATAGAATCAAAAGGATCAGCAAAATAAATTGAATTTTATATATGTTAAATACAAATATGCACACAAGTAATTAAACAAGTATTTGTATATTCATTATTTAACATCTGTTTTTATTTATAACTATTAAATTATTACGAAGAAAATATATTAAATCATTATAAAATCTCAAAGGGAAGAATTTATTTAATATATCCTATTAATATTTTCACTTTAAACTTTAAGTAGGTTTTACACGGTTCAATTTTTTTTATTAATACATTGAAAACATTGACCTATTTATTGATGTGTGTAAAATGTTCAAATTTCATCAGTTAAACTATTTTTTGATGAAAAAATCTATTAATATTGAAAATAGAACAAATTCTATTTTTTTATGAATTTTTTAGGGTATTTTAGTTATATAAAAAAGTTGACAATAACTCTTCTTCTTCTTAGCGTATCCCCGTTGATGCGGGGTCCGTTTTTGGGATTTTTGAACGAAAAAGTTGGCAATAACAGTTAAAAATATATAGGCGATTTCTTTGGTTTAAGCGGAACTAGATTTTCAAATCTAGTAACTTTTACCGATTAAGTTTCTGATCATTTTGTTTAGGAAAGGTAACGTAGGAAACGTAGTGACAACTTAAGAAATTTGAAATTCTATTTAATTCCACTTAAAGGTTTGGAAAAGCCTATACATTTTTATATATTTTGGTTAGTTTATAGTTTCTGTATACTTTTTTGGTTATTGTTTAATATATTTTTGTTGTATTCACAATGTCAAAATTACAAATTAAAATTAACGTTAAATTTGTTCGTGTAAATTCAGTAGCATGCAAAATGTAAATAGAGAAATTAAATTAACACTAACATTTAACGTTGAGCCGGTAAAGGAAATATGTGTAAAAGTTTGGAGTTTAAAAATAACGGGCAGTTGGTGTATTTCCCCACTGTGATAAATAAAACCACTATAGTTCTTATAATAGCAATAATTAACAATGGCAATCAGCCATTCTCAAACTGTCTCAAAAATTCAAATTTCGTCTTAAGGCTATAATTCAAGGTCCTTTGGGTTAAAGTTTTTAAAGCTTCATTTCGCGAGTTTGTAAGAATCTAATATTGATTTTTTTGTGGTTTAAGTTGAAAGTTCGTTGAATTCCAGCCTTAATTTATTGGAATTAAATTGGATTTTTCTGTGAAAGTTTGAGAAATGCTAAAATAGATGATATATGAGAAATGAATTGTTAAGATCTATCGATAGTATTTCATTTTTAAAATTACTTGACACTTTTAAGTTCTACTTCAAAAACTAATGTGCTATTGGCGGGAATTACTGGTGGGGATCCCTGGGCGCCATACCTGAAAAAATAAAAATAAATTAATTGATGAAATTATTTTGAGTCGTAGATTTCAAAATTAATCTCGATTACAAGCTACGGTTTACCCTCTTTAAATAAATAAATAAAAAAAAAAATGACAAAAAAGAACCATATTTCAAAAAATACATATGAGAGGCTTAAATATGTCTTGAGCCGCTTAATACGTTTTACGACTATCCATTTATGTTGCGGTTCATTTTACATATTTGTATGTTGAAAGGTCTACTATCAAACTCCACTCATCGGATGTCTCCTTGTGGTGTCAGCGATTCCTTCCAATTGATATCGCACTTTTCAAATAAGATTTACGTAATCGTACGTAATCTGATATGACAGTGCTATAGGGTAGTCGGCGGATCAGTGCAGCTGCGTCATTAGAAACGTCACATTTAGTACGTTTACATTCATCCATTTAACGAATGTATAATAATATATTAATATAATATTCGTACGCTGTCACTTGTATCGAAATGAAATGAAAATATAAGAATAAGAACAGAATAGAAACAAATAAACTATTCTAATAGGCTAGGTAGTCCTAAAAAGGGCTGATGTGATCCAAAAATATGATCAAAGAAAATAAAATAGCAGTACATTGAATTTAACCTAAAAAGCTATGCACTACACACAATATCAAATGGAAATCTATAAGATATCTATATGAAAATATGTAACTAAAAAAACTGCTAAATAAACAACAAACTAATTAAAAAAAGGTTTTTATAAATTACTATAAGTTAGATATGTGAACACAAGTATCAAAACACAACAGAGCGTATTATAAAATGTCAAATGTAAACATCGTTTTATTTAGCGATACTAATACAAATGTCCCTATATTAAATAAACGCTTTTAAAATTTGTAAATCTTCAAAATGACTATCGAACACAAACTAAATATGACTTCAAAAGGTATGTTTTAGTAAAATAAAAGAGTGAAGAGCAATATTAGTCTATAATTCACATGCAAAAAAAAATCGATTTATTTTTTCGCCACTAAGTTTGTCATTGAAGTTATGACGCAATATTACCAACTGCGTTGATTAAACAACTAACCTATTCCAAATTATGATATACTCCTTGCTCCAATATTTTTTTATAAATTGCTTTAAATAAAAAATCTTTTCTTTTGCCTTATTCTAACATTTCTTTTATATGTGTTACATAAACAATATGCTGCAATAGTTCTATTTCGATTATATAAATATAAGTTATATTCATAATTAAATTAATGCCTTGCGTTCATTTTAAATATTAATAATTTGAATTCAGGGTGTTTGAAATATTTTGAATCTTAATAACGAAGATAGTAATGAATGTCAAAACATTTAAATGAAGTTAGTTGCACTGCAAAAAAAAACCTTCGTCTGAGCGTAGAGCTGAAAACGGTAGAGCGGATGAATTGTTCGGTGCCGGACAAACGGATCCGCCAAGCGGACTGTTGAGTACGTATCATTAGAGAAGATAACGAATTAATCATCGTTCTGATTTTCAGATGTGTTACTATAAGTGGTACTTACGCCATATTTGGTGGGCAAGTAATGCGTCTCTTTCCACCAATTTTCATGCCAGTTACTCCAACATCCCAAGCTTTGATTACTTCTTGACGACCGATACGGAACTTGAACCCGGGTCCTTTTGTAGAAGAATCAAACATTTTGTTGTTACTCTTTAATCTACCTTCATAATAAACCTGGAAAAGAACACAAATAAATTAATTCAATATTTATAATAATTTTACAATCAATATATAGACTATTCCAAACCTTTAAGCGGAACTAAATAGAATTTAAATTTTCTGAAATTGTCACTAGCTAATTTTTTATATATTGAAATTGGCTTTTCCTAAACAAGATGATCAATCGGCAAGTCACTATATTTGAAAATTTTGTTCCGCTTAAAGCAAAGAAACCGCATATATATGCTGTTCACTTTTATAAAAACAAACTACGAGGAAATTTTGATTTCAATAGTTTGCATCTTTGAAATTGTATGTCAATAGGTTTGACGTCTTTTCATTTATGTTGCGAGTGGTTCTAGGATACTAACACCCGGGACATTAACCCCCCCCATGTCAATAACCCCCGTGCCATTTACCCCCCGTACCAATAACCCCCGGGCCATTAACCCCCTGGCAATTGATTAATATTTTAAATGTTTATTTTTATTTAAAATTTGAACATTTGAAATTAGAACAAAATTGTACAAATGTAATTTTTATTTATAAAATGTAAAATTTTATGAGAAAAACACATTTCATAATTGTTAAAAATTCAAGCTCGAAGACCTTTTTTTAAGATTAACTTATAAAAATCAATTTTTCTCAAAAATGGCTCTAACGATTTTGATTAATTTTTTTTGTGTGAATGTGAGTTAAGGGATATAATAATACGCCCTTATCAATATTTTCAAAAATTCATAGGGGCCCAATGGAGAATTTTTTATTGAAAATTGTATTCTTTCTGAGCTTCATTTCTTAAATGGAATTTAAATATTTTTAATAATGTTTTGGTTTATAATTTCGAGTTGATGGCTTTTTTTTTATATTATTTGAGTTTTAAAAATTCAAGGTTGAAGACATTTTTTCAGATTAATGTATAAAAATCGAATTTTCTTTTCTCAACTATCAAGTTACGTAAGTATAAAACAAATTAATTTAAGATATAAATAAAATAATATTAAAATAAATACTAACAAATTTATTTTTAAGGGAACTATTTACTTCATATATTCGATACGAAGAAGTCTGTCAACTTTTGTTGACCACTGGTTATTCTTAACTTTTAATTACACTAATTCTTACCAATTATTAGTTTTCGTGATTACTAATATGACATTTCTCTAACTTAACTATCTTACTAAATGTTGTACCATTGCATTATTATTTACACTATTGCATAAACTCTCAATAGTTTACCATCATTAGAAACCCGGGGGTTATTGGTACGGGGGGTTAATGTGGTCAAAGGATTGGGGGTGTATGTTGAAAGGCCTACTATCAAACTCCACTCATCGGATGTCTCCTTGTGGTGTCAGCGATTCCTTCCAATTGATATCGCACTTTTCAAATTAGATTTACATAACTGTACGTAATCTGTTATGACAGTGCTATAGGGAAGTCAGCGAATCAGTGCATAATGTAGAACGAACTTTAGACATTGTCTTGAAATAATAACCCGACTCTAATTTTAACACATATCTTACATAATATGTATGAGTGACAAACTGCTAGCGAAGAGTTTGGTCACCGTGATTAAATATATTGTTTGCGTACCTGTACTAATCTTCCTGGTTTAGCGACTTGTCCATCTCCAAGTTTTAAATCTTCAATAACAACACCACCTTCTATTGTTTTCTTAGATGGTGTACCTTCCTTGCCAGGTGTCTTTTGTCCTTTTGGTGTACCTTCTTTACCAGGTGTCTTTTGTCCTTTTGGTGTTTTATCTTTCTGTTGTCTCTCATTCTGTTGTGGAGTTTTTGATTCTTTCTTTTCAACTTGATTCGCTTTTGGTGTCTTATCTTTTTTGGCAACACCATTTTGTTTCACAGGTGTTGTTTTCGGTTTTACTTGTTCTACTTCCTCGTCTTCTGACTCATCTTCTTCCTCATCTCCGCTATCATCTTCAACAACATCATCTGCACTTTCATCTTCTTCTTCTTCTGCTTCTTCGTTATCTTCAAGTAAATCAGACATATCAACGTCAGAATCGTCGGAATCTTCAGAATCATCCTCAGCGATATCATTTAGAAGTTCGATTGTTTTACTTTTCTTTGCATCTGAAAAAGATAAATAAACAGTCAACAACAATGTACATAATGTGGCTTATAATTATTTAAAAATGATTATCTTTTAAGAGGATAATTAAATGGTGCAGCCATATCTTTTAAATATAGATCAGTTTATTTAGCTGGTCAGCATTACGTTATCTCACATGTAATATTTTTATTCTGGGTTAAATTTATTAGAAAACTTAAAATATCTCCCTTATTATTGACTTAACAGCAAAATCATATATGACAAAAATATTTTATAATATGAAAACAAATTTATTATGATTTTTTTCATTTAGATTAGTAGTATTCAACCTGTGGTCCGCGGAACCCTAGGGTTCCGTGGAATTCAGGGGTTCCATAACTTGAATTAAATGGTTTTATTCTGTGTTTTGACTCTGCTTGCATACAATGATTTTATTAAATTTTGAAAATTGAATATCTTTAAATCTGAGGGGTTAAGTATTTTTAATTAACAGTTTTAATAATTTTTAATAACCTTTAAATTAATAACAAAATAAGTTAATGATATATCACAAAAATATAACAATATAAAATAACTTTGAATAGCTATCTTCATTTCAAAAATCCAAGTTTATTTTTAATAGTACCAACTCAAAACAATGTTTTAATGCGTCATGCTGAAGATCTAAAAGCATATTTACAGTCGTTATATATCCTTTACTAATAAATAAACTAAATAAAAATGAATAACACACACAAAAGAACGATACAAAAATAAAAAAATAATCGTAAACTCACCCGTTGTAGCTACAGTTTCTTTCGCTTTACGTTTCTTAGCTGGAACTAATTCTGGAACTTCATCTTCAGATTCTGCCTCCTCCTCTTCTTCAACATCATCCATAGTAAAATCATCTTCCGGAACGAGATATCCAGTAAGATGAACATGTCCTGGTCCGTTAGTGGCAAACGATACTTTATCACCAACTTGGAAGTTTAAATCGAGAGGCGCTTGAATATATTCTCCTTTTTGTAAAGTACAAATTAAGTAATTTCTGCCATCAAAACCAAGCAAAACTTGAACAGGATCATTTCTAGCAGTATCTAAATCTAAAGCCGCGTGTGAAATATGGAAAGATTTTTGTACTGTCTGGGAATATTTTTTCCCTGGTTCCATAATAAGTCCTTAAAAACAATAAATAGTCTTTTAAAACAATGTACATAAAACATATTTTAAATAAATTCAAAAAAACAAATTCTACCGGACACGTGGTGTGAGGTTAGAATATGTTTTTAAACAAACTAATATTAAATACTTACCCCAAAACATTTTGATTATTTATTTAATACAAAGAAAACGAAAATAAAAATATTAAAACTTTAACAAAAATAGTAATTAACAGTTATGAGGACTTCTAGCTTTTTGAGTATGCAGAAAGCCGCTGTCGCCGTTGTAAACGAGTTAACAGAAAACAGGCGGCAAAAGAGAACAAAATGGCGTTAGTGGAAGGGGAAATCCGACATTTTTAATTATTTAAAATACTGTCAAAACGGCTTTTTTAATTACAAATAAATTAATACTTATATCATAATTCTAATAATTATAATTTTTGAAACTAAAGCCTGTTTCTTTGGTTTAAGGGGAACTATAGGCTATTCCAAACCTTTGAGTGGAACCAAATGGAATTTGAATTTTCTTAAGTTGTAACGAGCTAATTTTTTAATATTTTAAGTTAGATTTTGATAAGGTATGCATCGATTCCAAGGCATCATTGGCTGTTGGACACACACTACTGATGGGCCCCTTTGGGGGCAGAGCAGTTAACATTCCAACTGGTTATTAAATTTACGCTCTTAAAAATTAAATGCAACATTTGCCAAAATATAATTAGAATTTTGACAAAATAATTTAAACAAAATAAAAATGAAAAAAAAACAAAATAAAATTGCCTCCTCTGCCCGGGAGCGAACCCTAGTTTGTTGCGTAGCTAGCGAGCAAGTTAACCATTAGACCAAGATACGTCTTTCAGTCTAGTGTGTTACATAGCTATAACTTTTGTACATCATCAACCAAAATACTAAAAAAAGCGTTATTTTCCGAAAACATAATCTGATAAAAAATTCTTGTTGTACTATTCCGGTTCACACCAATGTACTTAGAATTTTTTCAGATTTTTAGTTTAAACCATCTGGGCTACAGGAGGTGTGGGACAAAAAAATTTTTGCACAATTTTGGCAAAAACTGCATCGTATTTTTTTTTTGCAAAAATAAAATTTTAATCGTTAATCCACGTACTAAGGGCTTTTGATAAGAATTTTATAAAAAAAATTTTTTTTCGATGAATACATATTTGTTTATATTTTTAGGGGGATATGTTTTTTAGATGTTTTAGTATTTTTCCTATATGCGGGTCAAAGAGTTGTATAAGCATGCCAAATTTCAACTCTCTAAGGTTAGCCGTTTGGCTAAAATTTTTACCGAACAGACAGACAGACAGACCGACGTCAAAATGACATTATAAGTAGGGTGACCATTTTCTTAAGAAGGCAATGCGGGACGGAGCAATAAAAAAAGGTCCTCATCTCCCAATCCAATTGAAGAGCAAAAAAAAAAGGTCCTCATCTCCCAAAATCCAAGTGAAGAGCAAAAAAAAAGGTTTCATCCACACATTAATATGTTCTTCAAATGTGCTTCTGATATATTCATTCTTTTATTAGTCAATATAAGTTTTATTAGTAAGAAAGCGATTAAATTATAAAAAAAAAAACCGAAATTAACCATTATTAACATTTCGTTCCGATTTCGGTTTTTACATTGAGCAGTTTTACGTTCCGGTTCTGTTAAAAATTCCGGTTTTCGGTTCCTGTTCGACTCTCTGGTTAGGATATTGTCAACTGACAATAACTGAAGCGCCTCTAGTGAGATTTTGAGAAACTGACGGTTGTAGGATAGTCGAGTTTGTTTACTGTTGTTTTCATAGCAAGTTTTTAAAAAAATGTCTTTAAAATTGCAAGAAAAAATTAAATGCAACGTGAATTGTTGTGTTTATCTTTGCAATGCAAAAGTAGGTCGTGATAGAGACCTAAGTTTTCATCGTGTTCCGAAACGTGGCAAAAAAAACGTGTTTCTGAATTTACGTGGTGGTGCACCTGTAGTTATGGATAGAAGACAAGCATGGGAATATGTTCTTAGAAGTGGAAAGACAGTTAAAGACCATTTTAGAGTGTGTTTCAATAAATATCACATGAAGATACCATTGAACCTGTCAAAAATATCCTACCAAAGTCAGCCATGATGTAAAATGAGTAGCGCCTCTATCGGTAGTGTCAGATGTCAATTAACGGGCTAAAAAACACATCAATTAATAAATAACAGAAATATTTATTGCAAATTGTTTTAATTACAAAAGCCCGCTCTAATGTTCGTCATCAGACTGTGGGCCTTGTTCAATATTTCTGGCTAACATATAATTATCCATATCAATAGATCGGCAGTTATTGATAGCGTATCGTAACTTCTCCGCCATTATGTCCTCGCTACTGTAGGGCGGCAATCTCAACTGGAAGAAACACGTCTGCGCAGTAGGAAGTCCATTAGCTATCCTATCCACCTTCATTACTTGGAACCTTTGGGATAAATCAGCTAGATTCGCAGGTAATCGGGATCTTCCGGATACAAATCGCATAAATAAAATTCTTTCATTATTACTAAAGTTTTCTAGAATATTCCACAGCCATTGTACCAACTGATGGTTCTCGTCTAATTCTCTATACCTGCAAATAAAAAATTTATGTGAAGTATGAATTTTCACACATTACAGGATTTCGTATGTAGTTAGGACGGTATAGTGTAAAGTGGATTTTACACGAATTTATTGATCAATAAATTGAAAAAGTTGACCTTCAATTTATTGATGTGAGTAAAGCAGTGGCGGTTCGTGACTTTTTGGGACTCAGAGCTGCAAATTATAATACAAGGATAGGTTTAGGTGTTTAACCACGACGTTTTATCATATAAGACTCTGTTGAATTGCCTCTTATAATTATAATTTTTGCTTTTTGCACTTTCCGAAATATTTAAATTAGGTGTGTGTCGCCCCAATTTTTTAATATCAATTTTTTCTTCTAACGTTCGTCTGTTAAATGGAATTTCCAATAATGATTTGACAGTATTCATTTTTTAAACCTATTGTTTTATAATCTAAAATACGAAACGTATTTGTTAAGCTAAGATACTTATATAAATTTAAAAGAAAAAGCTAGAAAATACTAATTATTAATACCTAAACAATAAATTTTTAGAGATAATATAGGTATAGCGATTTCAGTTACGACTTAAATAAATACATTCAATAATTTTATAGTACTTTGATCACTGTTATTGTGACGCTAACAGCATTCTAGCTCCGATCCCCACCAGTTTATCACTACTGCCTACGCACCGCTACCCCTTTACAAGCCTACATTTGCACTTTCCTTGGCGCTAGGATATAAGCAGCGCGACGTAGACTTATTCAAAGGAAACTTGTAAATATTTATGAAACAATACCATTCAATGTTCAAAATATATTTAAAAAAAGCATTTTCACACCACAATTACTATGTTAAATGCATTTTGAGTTCCAAAAAAAGATTTATTAAAAAGTAAGAGCTGCAGCTCCGCAGCGCGTACTTAGGAGCCGCCACTGGTGTAAAGTGTTCAAATTTCAACAATAAATTGAACAATTTACTGGTGAAAAAATTGATCAATTTATTTTGAAAATAGAATGTTCTATTTTTCATCATTTTTTTAGGGCAATCTAGGTATATTTTTATTTGTTTAGTTATTGCCAACTGTTTAGTTGTAGCATAACCGAGAAATATATAGATTATTTGTTTCATTTTCAAATGTGACAGAACCAAAAATGTTCTAATTCACCATCATCTAGGTCAGAGTATCCCAAACTGTGCTTCGGGAGCGTCTACTAGTGCTGCACGATTTACTAGTGTTGCTATATATACATATATAGCAACCCATACGACGTCACACGTGGTTTTCGCGCGCTACATACATTTATGATTTTTTTAAGCCTTCAAATTAAAAAAAAAAAATGCAAAACTGTTTTTTATGTTATATGCATAAGGTGACCAGACGTCCCGGTTTGGCCGGGACAGTCCCGATTTTGCATCATTTGTCCCGGCGTCCCGAAAGGTTCCCTTTGTGTCCCGGTTTAGAATTCTAAAAAAATAAACTTCACGAACCCAATTTTTTCTAATATCCCGCAAGCCCTCAAAATATTGCTTTATTTACAAATAAGTCTATCAAATATTTTACAAGCTAGATAAACGAATTTTCAAATAAAAACAAAGATATTTAAATATCAAAATTAAATAAATGATAATTCTTACGATTTAACTTCAACTTCCTTTTGACTTGGAGGCTCTTGTAGTCAAAATTTATAAATATTTTCATATTTATACTGTTCGAGTGTAAAGACTGAAGGAATTTTGTCTCTTTGCCGAAACAGAATATCAACAGTTACTCCGATATAGTTCTACTCGTTGGATGGCTCTTTTGCCCGCTGTTAAAAGAATTATTGTAGTTTATACAGGACTTAAAACCTTTTTTCTCTCCGAAAATGCATGCCCAGTTGTTATCCGCAAGTTTTTTGAGGACCCTACATCAGAATTATTGATACATTTTTCACTAAATCTATTACAAATATTGCCTGATACTGTATGAAATATTGAAGGAGAATATGTTTCGGTAATGGATTCTCATACGACTATAAATGATTTAAAAAATCAACTGACTGCATGTAGAGAAATGAAATTTATCGGTTCTAAATTATCAGATATGATCGATCATCTTGTTGAGGAGGGTTTACTAGATTCAAACACATTCTATCAGACGGTTGATGAATTCTTTGGCACATCTTTAAATTATTTAGAAGAATGGACAAACTGTTTCCAATTTAGATCCACATTTCAATGGGTTTTACTGAAAGCAATACCAACATGGAATGTTACAAAATCAAGAGGCTTGGTGAATAAATATCTGGATATTTCAGCGCATAAATTTTCCGCAATTGATGAAGAATTGCTATTTACGGAAATAACGAGGATAAAGAAATTTTTGGAAGAAAAATCAAATGAGGATGAATTTAAAACTGACAGCGCAACAAATGTCATTTTGATGAGAATTCTATCCCTTGTCAGTATACAAAGCTAATCGTCGAATTTGCTTTCAGTGTTCCAGCAACCAATAGTCCAATTGAAAGAGTATTCAGTCTTGTAAGTTCTTGGACAAAAGAAAAAAGTAGGATGCATGTCAATACATTAAAAGCAGTCATCTCAATAAAAGTAAATTCGAAAGATAAATTCGAAAGTTGTTTCGATTTCTACGATAAAATATCCAAGAATAAAGTTTTGCTGGAAAAAATTCACAAATCCTAAAAGTATTCGTATAAGTAAAATTTCTTTCTTGTAATATTATTTTTTTTATCTGTGGCTTATGAATAAATAATTCGATAAAACGATTCTTTTTATTTGTCCCGGTTTATGATTTTCAAAATCTGGTCACCTTATATATGCAACAAGAGGAATATAATAAAAAATAAATCATGCCTATCCCCTATTCTAGCTTACAAGTATTCGTAGCTCTTACATGTATTATGATGCTGTTCAATAACTTACCTAACAACTTTCTTAAGTAAACTTATGCTGATGTGGCTCATACCACAGACCAGTTGTTCCAGATGTCCTGAAGTCACAAGACTTAGCAGGGGGACTGGAATAATTCCGGCCATGCCTTCTCGTACTGCCGCCACCTGAAGGTCCAACTCGTGCAGACGGAATCTGACGGCCTGCTCGAAGTACTGCACTCTATTATTAAACAACAGAGGTATACTGCGACCACCGGGTACTATTGGTACTACCTTTCCAGTACAACTCGTTCCTGAAACACAAAATATTGTCTTAGTAAAATTAAATTCAGTTACTATTCTGTACAGTCAGGACTGAGAACTATTATGTCTGCAGAATTTTAAATAAAATGCCAGTGTTAGAAAATATTGAAGTGAAGTGTGAATTTTCACACATAGTTAGATATATTTTATACAAATCAGGTTGGCGTGTGTCTCGCATTAGATTCTAAATAAAACTATATAAAAATAGTCTGTTTATTTATAACTTTGCACCTTAATGTCCAGAAAACAGAAAGAAACTTTTCCGTTTAGTGAAAATCCTCAGAACTAATATATTTGCCAAATTTAAGTATACTTGTCGCTTTTTACGATTTTTCGTAAGTGAAAACAAAAACTCCGTAATTATCCTAAATAATAATAACAATAAAAAAATTGACGTGAAGGTTGAATTTTCACACATTTCAGGGTTTTGTAGGTATTTAGTCAGTGAATGATGATTATTAGAAGGCCAAACGATGAATGTCTGTCACTACATAACACAAGTGTTGGTTTTAAATCCTTTAAATCAATAGGCACGACAAGAAGGTTGCAGTTAGATTTTTTCTGCCGTGTATCATATATCTCTAATAATACCATAATATATATTTTAACGCTTTTTTTTGTATAATTGCAAAAATATCATTCAAATCCAAACCTGGCAACACTGCGGGCGATCTTTTGTCACGCAAGAGCATAACGCCTACAGAGACATTGTTTATATTGCGACTATATGAAAAACTAACTGATTCTCTACTAGAAATGGAATCCCAGCAACCGGCCAGTTATTTATTTAATTTCCTAGTCGATATTTGCAAAATAAATTTACGTACCTCTTCTCTACCCATAACAAAATGTATCCATGTATATACAAATATATTTTTTTAAATTTTAGCTAAGATATTAAACGAAAATATTAATACTTGGCAAAATTTAGTCAAAATGAAATGTATTTCAAAAATCAATTACCGTTCCTTAATCTGCACTTATAGAGCTTCCATTTATTATTATTATTATTAATATCTCCATAATAAAATTTAAATTAAAAAAAAAAAAAAATCAATAACAAAAACTAATATTTTCCAAAAACGAAATCGGATAAAAAATTCCTCTCGAACGTTTCGTCATAGCAATATACATTGCTTAGAATTTTTTCAGAATTTGAATTTAACCCTTCAGGGTTAAAAGGTGTGACACTGATTTTTAAGTACTTTTTTGGAAAAAATCGTATTAAAATAAAAAAAAATAAAAAACTACTTCCCGTATCTACGTCTTAAGAGCTTTCTTTTGATACCACACAGTAAATTTAAATAAAATATTTTTTTTCAACGACAAAAAAAATATTTTGCGAAAAAACAATTTTATGAAAATTTCCTAATGAACTATTCCGGTTCCCATCAATGTACATTATTGAGATTTTTAGTTCAACCCCTCTGGGATATAGGGTGGGGGACAAAAGTCTTTTGCCATTATATTGACAAAAACTCCATAAAAAAAAGATATTTCAAAAATAAAAATATGTTTGTGCATCCACGTATTAAGAGGTTTCATTTGATACCTCACTCAAAATTTAAAAAAAATATTTATTTTTCCATTAAATACATATTTGTTTATATTTATCCCGCGCTGTATTTTTTTGAACTCTCTATAGTTTTCCTATATGTGGGTCAAAAAGTTGTACAAGTATGCCAAATTTCAACTTTCTATGTTCAGTCGTTTGGCTACAATTTCTACCGTACAGACAGACAGACACATAAGTTATAAGGGTTTTTTGGCGGTCATACCTACAAACCCCTAAAAAACCAGTCTACAGGTCTATTTTATTAATGATATATTTACTGCTTTACTACAGTAAAACCAGTCTTAACTAGTATTCCATATTTTACAACTGGTTTTGGAGGAATATTATAGCCAAGAATGGAATAATTTGTTTTCCATCTGAAAAGTATTTTTTTCGTTCTCAATCCCAGTGTACACCTAAATTTATTACATACCTTCAAAACACTCCAGCGGTATAACTTGATGAAAAGTATTATCACAGCTAATTCCGTTCAAATGAATATCTCTAATAGCTTTCAAACTTTGGACATACAAACAATCCACATCTTCCAAATCATTAATATTAACAGCCTCTCCAACCAATAATTTCCAAACAATCGGAGCCAACGGAATAGCTAACGGTTTCTTAGTCCTAACAGCAACACCGAACAAAATTCCAAGAAACTTAAACCAAGAAATATTTTGCGGTGAACACATCTGCGAGTTAAATAAATATCGATCTCTATTAAAACCAACATCATTAACAGCGTTAGGTGTTGGTACTAAAAGTGGAACTTTTCCGCAAACAATTTCTTGACACATCTCTGTAATAGTATCATCGAAAACACCACCTGCATCGTCAGCACCTTCACCTAAGAGTTTCACTTTCCAAGCCCTAGATGGCAGACGAAGCTCTGATACTTTCATATCAACTACTTGTTTAGCAACTTGTATAAAAATTGGTTTACACTTCTTCCCTTTATTCGTAAGTCTTCGTACGGTGACTTGAGGTCCATAATTTCTTCCTTGTACCATTGTTTTACCGATACATCTAACTAGAGGGAGTGTGTAGACTCTTGGGGCTAACAGAGGTCGAAGTTGTGGCGACATGAATCCCTCTAGCGGTGGAATATTCCACTCAGGCAATGCACAAAGAGGCATAAGCCTCCAACACGAATATAAAGTATCAGAGAAATTATACAAAAATTTCAATCTCGTTTGAATTACTTTGATTGGAATATCATTAAGGTGGCCATACTGTGGAGGAATTTCATTTGGCAATCCAAAAATCAACGGTCGAGTCATTCCTGGAACTCTTAAAGGCATCCTCGGAGCTGTCCAAGCAGCGGAATGTGTCCGACCTGTCGAAATCTGTTTTATACCCTTATCGATTAACTCTGTAATTAGTTCTGGTTCCTTAACAAGTCCCATATGTTGCGATCCTAACTGTCCATCTGAGTTCAAACCCCAACCGAACACTTTCCCACACTCCGATAACACTAAAACGTGTTCCGAACCAACAGCTATCTCCGTTACGTTGTATTCGTTCAACGATAACACTTGTTGCGGCAAATAAGTGTTACGATCTCGATTAGATGGTTGTCCGGATGTTCTTTCAGTACCGCAAGTGTACACCTTACCGTCTTTGGTTAAAAATACAGTTACATGTGTTCCGCAACCAACTCTTTTGAGTCCAACGTTACAGAGTGTGTCTACTTTTTGAGGTGTTGATTTCGTGGTTATATGTCCCAAACCTAATTTCCCGTAATCACCTTCTCCGAATGTCCAAACAGTGTTACCATCAGTAGATAGACAAGCTGTGTGATTTAACCCGCAGGAAACTTGACCGATTAAATATCCATCTAAAGCTGTTACTTTTTCAGGTAATTTTTTATTAGCTGTAGAACCCAATCCAAGTCTACCGTAATCCCCATTTCCAAACGTAAATAACTTCCCATCTGATGTCACCACAGCGCTGTGTTTAAACCCACAGGCAACTTGTATAACTTCTTCATTTTGTAGTGCTTCAATCTGCCGTGGTCGGCGTTGTCTGTCACTGTTTCCATGACCTAATTTCCCAAAATCACCGTCTCCCCATGAGAATACTTCGCCACTTTCTGCTAAGGCGAGTGAGTGACCGTCTGAGCCACATGATGTCGCTAGGTCTGTTATTACGAAACCTTGTAGGGAACTTATTACGCTTAATGAGTGTAGATCGTCGCTGTTTCCTTGGCCTAGACGACCGTAAGAGCCTTCTCCGCAAGCCATTACTGTACCGTTTGCTTGGATTACAAAAGTACAGTTTTGTCCGCAGATTATTGTTTGGGATATTGAAAATGATTCAACGTTTAAAGGGATGGTAGAACTGCAACCTGCTTCACCTGTAAAGAAGATATATTGTACAAACTACGGCGATTGCAGCGACTCAAACAGTTTAAAAATGTTTTAAACAGTGGTTTACACATATATTTAATACTTCTGTTAAACGCACGCCTATCTTCGTACATTGCCAAAATGTCTGGCGACCAAGTAAGGCGTAACAAAATACTCATTTGCTCCAACAATAACATCTCCCTTATTAAACAGGCGTGTTTTTTTTTTTTTTTTTTTTATTCGCAGATAGTCGTCCTTTTCGGTTGAGAAACGCTGGGCTAGATAAAATATTGAGTTAAATTCAACAACCCTTAACTCTTCCCAAGAATCATAGCAACCAGTCGGCGGACTGGGGAGGAATTTTCAGTCTTGATCCGCTCGCAAGTCTTGGAAACTCATTGTGAGGGAGACCTTGAATTTTGAGAAATGTATAGAGTAAGTACAAATGCAGTATGTCAATATTATACAAATTAATCCGCCAACTAGGACATTTTATATTATACGGAGATTCCCCACATATACATATGTAAAAAACCGTATTTTTATTAAATCTCAGCAGATATAGCTGCAAATGTTCAGCAGATTTGCAGCTCTTTTGCAAGTAACTGCTTTGAATACACGCATGCGTACTGCTCGTTACAAATTGCCGATGTTATTTTAAAATGTCTTGATTTTAACATATGTAAAATAATTTTTAAATTAGTTGCAAAAATTACGTATTACTTAGAAAAAGTTAAGGAAAGTAAGTTATTGTTATGAAATTACACTTGTACTTTATTAGATTATAATTGTTTGCAGCCAGCAGAAGTGTTCTTTTATTCCAAGCAGTTCTGCAATCATATGTTAGCAGCTGTGACGTCAGAGCAGACCAGTTCTACGATCCATCGCAGTTTTTGAGTTGAATAAAAAAACATGGCCAGTTATTTATACAGAAGGTCATAACTCAACTAGCATACTAGCTTACGCTCTACTTACGTAAAGTAGAGCATCATATGCAGGTTATACAAAAATATTATTATTATATGTAAGAATACATACCAAGCTGTCCATGTCTTCCAGATCCCCATAAGAAAGCTTGACATTTCCCTCCGATCTGCCAGTCCTGAGGTTGTTGAGTTACCCAGGTTATTATTTGTTCGTCTGCTCTAATACTCCATTCCGTCTTCTCAATATCCTCCTCTACATCTTCAACACACAACTAAAAAATTAAATAAACACATCAAAATATTTTTCAATTAAATACTAGACTGGTATGGTAAATATCAGGTCGTCAAGGATGAAATTTGTAGAAAAAGAGGCAAAGTTGGTTGATAACTTACAAATATATGGAATTATTTTATTGAAATGAAATTTTATTGGATGAAATGTTAGTGAAACTGCATTCTTCTGTGAAAAAAAGGCTGAAGTAAACGGAGTCGAGAAGGATATTTTATATTAAACGTTAGCCGGGATCCACGCCTTACAATACAATGTTTAATAATTCTAATAATCGCTTCGAATTTGAGCAATAAGATTATAATTGGTATAGTAGCAACTGCAGTATTACGCAACTTTAACGTTACAAGAGTAGATATGAAGAACCACCCACAAAAGATCAGTACTGTGTCGGTGACGTAACTGAAGAAACTGATTACTCAGAACAAATGAAAATGAAAGAATACTCCGTAATTCAATTTCTTATTTTCAAATTTATTATAACTTATTTTGTATTTACATCAATCATAATGAAATTAAAAAATTAAATAAACGTAGAACAATTATTATTAATATCTACTACAGTCTGTTCCAAACGCTTAAGCGGAACTAGATTTTGCAATCTAGTTACTTTCATCGTTTAAATCGTGCCTTTCGGCCGTTTTGTTTAAGCTTTGTAAATCATACTTACAATAAACATTTTTTGGTTAAGGTTAATATCATTTTAAAATGTAGTTTTCTTTATATTTTGATTTTTTGTGTCATTCTTAATACAAATTTCCCATTTATTTATTTTTTTTTCATTAAAATATCTAAAAAAAATATTTAATTTTGACATATGTCATTCGTTTCCATGGTTTCATTGTTGGAATTTTAAATTTTGACATCCCAAAGTGAAAAATGAAATATCCCAAGCAAGGTCCCTTCTCGTGACAACCCAAAAGAACTAAATTCCCATTTAGTTCCGCTTAACCGTTTGGAACAGACTGTATCTATTTTTCATTCCCCAAATTTTATTACATGCTTACGACATTAATAATTGATAAAATCTTGTATAACGCATACATAAAGTCTGTTCCAAACGGTTAGGCGGAACTAGATTTTGCAATCTAGTTACTTTCATCGTTTAAATCGTGCTTTTCGCCCATTTTGTTTAAGCTTTGTAAATCATACTTACAATAAACATTTTTTGGTTAAGGTTAATATCATTTTAAAATGTCATTTTCTTTATATTTTGATTTTTTGTGTGATTCTTATTACAAATTTCCCATTTATTTATTTTTTTGTCATTAAAATATGTACATACAGTCTGTTCCAAACGGTTAAGCGGAACTAGATTTTGCAATCTAGTTACTTTCATCGTTTAAATCGTGCCTTTCGGCCGTTTTGTTTAAGCTTTGTAAATCATACTTGCAATAAACATTTTTTGGTTAAGGTTAATGTCATTTTAAAATGTCATTTTCTTTATATTTTGATTTTTTGTGTCATTGTTAATAACAATTTCCCATTTATTTATTTTTTTGTCATTAAAATATATAAAAAAAAATATTTAATTTTGACATAAGTCATTCGTTTCCATGGTTTCATTGTTGGAATTTTAAATTTTGACAACCCAACTTGCAAAATGAAATAACCCAAGCAAGGTCCCTTCTCGTGACAACCTAAAAGAACTAAATTCCCATTTAGTTCCGCTTAACCGTTTGGAACAGACTGTAAAATAATTTAATTTTGACATATGTCATCCGTTTCCATGGTTTCACTGTTGTAATTTTAAATTTTGACATTCCAACGTGAAAAATTAAATAACCCAAGCAAGGTCCCTTCTCGTGACAACCTAAAAGAACGAAATTTCCATTTAGTTCCGCCTAACCATTTGGAACAGACTGTAAATTTAATTTTGTTAATGACAATAACAAAAAAAAAACGGCTCGACAGCTGTCAGTTTACCAATTTATTTATTTCCATAGCGAAACAAAAAAAAATATATATATTTCTCAACGCCTATTTCAGTTACACATTCAGTGTTACCAATCTGAGGATTCAATATGTCAGTCTCATTATCCGTCACATACAGTCTGTTCCAAACGGTTAAGCGGAACTAGATTTTGCAATCTGGTTACTTTCATCGTTTAAATCGTGCTTTTCGGCCGTTTTGTTTAAGCTTTGTAAATCATACTTACAATAAACATTTTTTGGTAATTTTTTTCATCATTTTAAAATGTCATTTTCTTTATATGTTAATTTTTTGTGTCATTCTTATTACAAATTTCCCAATTATTTATATTTTTGTCATTAAAATGTGTAAAAAAAAATAATTTAATTTGGCATATATCATTCGTTTCCATGGTTTCATTGTTGGAATTTTAAATTTTGACATTCCAACGTGAAAAATTAAATAACCCTAGCAAGGTCCCTTCTCGTGACAACCTAAAAGAACAAAATTCCCATTTAGTTCCGCCTAACCGTTTGGAACAGACTGTAACTATCTGATAGATAAGTTTGAATTGATAGACGGGGATGACATTTATTTTACGGATAAAGTATCAGATAGTTACCCAGAAGTTTATCAGAACGTGGAAAGACCGGGCCTTAGTCAATTAAAAATTATTTGTTAATAAATTCTGCCTAATTTTTACCTCTGTTCTTTTAATAAGTTGTTCACTCATCTTCGCAGCTTGGCTAAAGGTCAACAGCCACTGTCTATCAGGATCAATTTTAACATTATCCGGGTCATTCAAAGGCGCTATCTTGTAGCAAATAACCCTGTCCAAGCCCAATAAAATCGCCAATGAACTCAGGCTCTTCAAATGCGAGCTATGCATTAACTGAGAACCACTTTGAACGTAGGGTTTTTCGTAGCAATATTGATTTTGTAAAATTTTCGGTAAATACTGCAATACTGATCTGAAAAATACGGCATGTTTGAGACCGTGGATGCCTTTTTTGGCGAGGGTACATCGCGCCGTAGTGAGAGCTTTATTATTCTGGTAACAGTCAATGTCGTAGTGTAATATTTTTATTACTTTACTTCTGGTGAAACAAATTGCTAGACTGTTGTCCATCCATGTTAAACCATTCACATCCGTACCTAGAATAAAAAAAAAATAAAGGTAAATGTATACTCCCACCAGAATCAACTGGTTAAAGAAAAAGCATAAGCTAGTTAGAAGGAGATTTGGCATAGGCGAAGCGTCACCCGTTTCTTTCAAAACATAACATTTACGATTCAAATAAAAATCCAAACTTTTTATTCAAAACTGAAATTTAAATAAGTATAGGTATTTAATAAGTATTCATTCTGAAATCTAAGTATTTATTTGATAAGTGTTTGTTAACATTTAGCTATAGGGCAGTCGGCGAATCAGAGCAGTTGTATCACTGGAAACATCACATGTTTTCGTGACGTCACATTTAGTACGTCTACATAGCATCTATTAAACAAATGTAATATTCGTAAGCTGTCATTTGTATGGTAATGAAATGAAAATATACGAATAAGAACAGAATAGAAACAAATAAACTATTTTAATAGGCTAAAGCAGCATTCAGAGCTCTTAAATCAATAGCTTATGCACTGTAGCTTATGGACTGTTCACTGTCACCAGAAAGTTTGTCATATGATAAGACGTGAAACCGTTCAGACCTCCAAATTTAATACGCTGTTTCTTGTGGATTCCGCATAATTTTCTAAACTTATAGCTAGTGAGATGTTTTAATGAGACAGACATATAAACACATTGGCTATCACATTCTATCAGCGACACCGTAGTTATTGAATGCCTTTACATAACCTAACATAATGTCATCATTAACAAATCTTGCTCAAAATTACAAAGACGGACAGTAAATATGATCAATTTAGGTAATTAGGTAGTTAAAATCTAAGACAACAGAATTATAAGAATGATAATACATATAAAATATTTTACGAAGCTAAATAGTTGGTTTCAAAATTCACAGATTGAGGGCTATTCGTAACGTACTAATTTATAACAGATGTGAACGGTACATGGAACGTTAAAAAGAATGCATAGAAACATAACTTACAGCTAACAAAGCATAGTTTACAACCTCTTAATTTAAAGAGTTCTGAATGCGGCTTAAGTAGTCCTAAAAAGGGCTGATGTAATCCAAAAATATGATTAAAGAAAAGAAAATAGAAATACGTTGAATTTAACCTAAAAAGCTATGCACTACACACAATATCAAATGGAAATCTATGAGATATCTATAAGAAAATATATAACCAAACACAAAACTGCTAAATAAACAACAAACTAAATAAAAAAGGTTTTTAGAAATTACTATAAGATATGTGAACACAAGTATCAAAACATATCAGAGCGTATTATAAAATGTCAAATGTAAACATAGTTTTATTTAGCGATACCAATACAAATGTCTCTATATTAAATAAACACTTGTAAAATTTGTAAATCTTCAAAATGACTATCGAACACAAACTAAATATGACTTCAAAAGGTATGTTTTAGTAAAATAAAAGGGTGAAGAGCAATATTAATCTATAATTTAGATGCAAAAAAAAATCGATTTAGTTATTTTTTCGCTACTAAGTTTGTCATTGAAGTTATGATGCAAAATGACCAACTGCGTTGATTAAACAAGCGCCAACATATATAAGGGAGGTATTGTGATCATACCTCATACCTCATAACTGCGTTGTTTAAACGAGTGACCAATACTGAAGAAATCTAGATTGTAAACGAAATGTACAACATTCATTGAAAATAAAATTTAAATAAAATAAAAACTCACCTCCAGTATTGGTAGAAGTCTGCAATAACGTCCCATCATAAAGCGACCAGATATTAACAACTCCACTAGGTCCTTTCTGGCAAGCACTCGCCAAAAACAACCCATTTTTATGTATACTCAAACTAGTAACCGGCATATACGAGTGTCCTTGAAGATGCAGCATTAATTTCGGCGTAATTTTCCTCTGTTCCTTCCCATTAGGTACACACCAAACCGCAATCGTCCCATAAATAGTTCCAATCGCTACCAACAGAGGTCTCTGACCGCTCCCCTCTAGCGGTGACCACTGTAAACTAACAGGTTCTTGCGGTTGGTTAAGAGTATGAAATAAATTCCATTTATTTTCGGTTTTTTGCCAGATTTTACAGGTTCCATCCACGGAACAGGTGGCTAAGAGTTCACCGGATGCGTTGAATTGCATACCGGTTAATGCGTTTTCATGAGCTTGAATTGAACAGATGTTTATATTTTTGTCTAGGCATGCTAGTTTGATGGCGCCATCTGCAAAACCTATTGCGAACTCTTTTTCTTCAGCAAACCATGCCATGTGAGTTACTGAAACTGAAAAAAAAAAAACTCAGTTCAGATACATTATATTATAGAATAATGTTTTTAAAAACATATAAATAAAGATTCGAAGATATATTTATAGGTTACGTTTTTAAATAATATGAAAATCGAAATATCTTTCATATTTATATAATAAAAGCCCGGCCTTTCCACCTTTAGGTAAACTTCTGGGTAACTATCTGACAGATAAGGTTATCTGGAACTTCATCTGCTGGATAAATGTCAATACCAATCAGTGGTTTCAATACGTCAGTCTCATTATCCGTTAGATAACTATACGATAGGTAAATTTGTATTGAAAGACGGGAACAATATTATTAAAGTAAAGGTTGTCTAGTAACTTCTGACCAATCAGAGCATAAGAGGGAATATAGATTTTAATATGTCACACGTATGCGTAGTTCAAATAAGCATACAAAATTAATATAGATGTTGCACGTTTTTAAATATTTTTATTGACTATTTCCATAATAGATATTTATTTCAAGACAGTTCTACTGAATAAATTATAAATAAAAACCCAAGGAAATTTTATACTGATTTATATAAAATTTAAGGTGATGTGTATTTGTATTATAGTTAATAAATAACAATAAAATCGAATACAAATATAATTTTAGGTATATTTAAATAAAAATAGAACAACAAATTGCTATAATAATATAGTAATTAATAAAATTGGAGGATATATCTATTTTTAAAAACGGCTGGACTTATTTTAACGTAATTTGGTACAATAAAGTAGAACCAGGATCAAATATAGGCATGGTATCTCAAAATTTTCTTTCTTAGGGGGGTGTTTCTGGGTTAAAACTGGTACTAAAAAACTTAAAATATTTCCTTTATAAACAGAACTATCTTAACAGAAAGAACTATACAATAAAAATTGTTTATAAGAAAACAAATCTTATTTGTTCTATGCATTTTTTTAATTTGATGAATATTAGAGTAGTTACGGGGGGCACCCTAAAACTAAAATATTGAAATATTTCACTTATTATTCTATTCACTTCAGAAAATTTATTTAGAACGAAGAAACATTACTTTCGAAGAAAAAATAAATTAAAACAAATAGAAAATGAAAAAATTAAACGATATTTTTATATGTATAGCCAAAAATCTAACTTCACGTGTATATAACATATACGATAAACAAAGACTGACGTCCCGTTAGCATACGGATGATGCGTAGCCCCTCTATTTAGCCCCACCACTACAAGTTACGAGATAACCTTATACTTTAATAATCTTGAGATGGGATGACATTTATTCAGCACAGAAAGTATCACATAACCTTATCTACCAGATAGTTACTTAGAGGTTTACCTCAAGGTGGAAAGGCTGGGCCTTTAACTAAGTAATCATTAATATTTTGTTTAAGAATGCATAATGGTGTATTGTTTTGCTTCAAATTGGTACCATTACAGCCACATTCATAATTACAAATTTTTTCGTTTTCTGAAAGATGAAAATGAAAAACAATAAGAACATATTGTTCCTTCAAACCATTTAGAAATGGAAAACAGACTTATTGCTATGTTACTTGTCATAATAAAGATCATTAACGTAAATTTTTCAAAATTATCCTGCAAAAAATTACTATTCTGCAAAAATAATGGTATGTCCATTATTAAGTTAAAATATATAAAATAAGAATTTTAATAAATAAATAATGACTTGTAAATTTGATGTGAAGCATTTTCTTACTTTAAAAACTTAATTTATACTTCCGAAATACAATTTAAAAAAATACTTTTATTATAACAACATGCTGAATTTAAATAAAAAGAAACAAACCGTTAGGTAGCAGATCGGAAGCCCATTTTGTAACTTATTTACCAGTATAGTCTATTTACTATGTTACACAAATGTCAAAAGGCTAACGCAAGTAACAAACATCTTCTCAGAAACAGTAACTATTTCATCCATGAAAGCTAAAAGGAATATTGCGCATGCGCGTGGTGTTTTAATCTGTTAGAAACTTCATCCAGGAATTAAGCTAATGATACATTCAAAATTTATATGCAACTTACCATACGATTTTGAACAATTCTCTAATTCTTCCGTCTCTTTCTGTTCATTATTAAAAGTAACAATAGCAACAGAACCATTAATCCTTCCAACCAACAAATGTTGTTTTTCAGACTGTTTTTCAACTCTTGGCCAAGTAATACAAGTAATATAAGCATTCTGTTCTTCAATATAAAATTCTTTATTTTCATTCTTACTTCCAATAGTCCAAACATTTAACGTATTCTCCATAACAGCTGCT
Organism: Liopterus haemorrhoidalis; assembly: GCA_963971575.1. Classification (NCBI taxonomy): domain Eukaryota; kingdom Metazoa; phylum Arthropoda; class Insecta; order Coleoptera; family Dytiscidae; genus Liopterus; species Liopterus haemorrhoidalis. Next base: position 43,211,229 of record OZ020622.1, on the reverse strand, counting down.
ACATACTTCCCAGACGTAGACCACGTAAGCTGACTTATAATTTTCCCTTGAAGATCACTCCCGTACATATCTTGACTCAAATGAAAAACAAGTGTATGTTCCATACAAAGCTGACAATTATTCGCAGTCCATATTCTAACCGTACCATCATAACCACTCGATGCTAAAAATTGTGTACGTTCATTCCACGACACAGCGTTAACTCGATTATCATGTCCTTCAATCTCCGCTGATAGACACTCAGGGATATTACAACTTAAATCCGCTAAATTAACACTATCCGATGTTGATTCTGATACGTGGTTCTGTATTTTCGTAGCTATACACTTAAAAAGTTGTTGCGAAGCCCACTGTCGATGTTGTGCTTTAATACGTGCGGATAAAACACACGCTGATAAAGCGTTGATGAGTGTCAACGGACTGACAGTTTCGGAACTATTTGGGCTTTGTGGTGTTTCTTGTTTTGTACAATCCATCAACGATACACCACCGTAACTCGATAAAATACTAACTAACGCTTGTGTGACAGCTATACTTGATACGTTTGATTGATTGATGACCAAGCCAATAGCAGCAGCTATTAGATCTTTTGTACATAAATTAACTACTAATTTTGATACTTCTAAGTCTTTTTGACTTAAAGCAGCGATGCTCATGCTTAAATAATTTAAACAACAACTTGCAGCAGGTGTCAGATTTGAGGTTAGGTTTGAAAATCCTTTCATAAGTGCTAAAGGTGAATTAATAGCAACATCTCCTGTCTTTATATCGTTAATTTCTACTCTTCCAGTTGAGGTTAATGTCATTAGACGTACTATTTTTCTAACATCAGACAGTCCGATGGATTCTAAACTTTGCGATAGATCACACGATGAGTTGCTTAGACACAATACGGAAAGAACATTTAAAACTATCGATCGTGAAAGTAAAACATGCATCGCTGCGGTTAGGTGTTTTAAAGCCAATATTCTATCCTGCGAATAAGTTAATTGTGATGTTTGTACTCCTAAGTATCTCATTTGATATTCTGATTTTGTTTGATTTTCCGTACTCATCGTTGGAATTAAAGTAGATCCTAACGGATCTATATCTTTAAAAAATAATGCTTCGGGAACTGTTTTCTTGTCACATAATCCTAAATATGAACGGAATACTTGTATGTTTTCGAGATCTGTTAATTCTATGTTTACGGTTTGTATGTCAGATTCTAAATTTTCTTTGTCGTCAGCTATTATGTCCGGTGCTATCAGACGGGCGTTTTTGTATTGATCTTTTCCATCTTGACTGCTTGAATCTGTTTGGAATTGTCGACTGTATTTTGCTTGACAATCGTGACACATTATATAATTTGTACCTGAAAATAAAACAGTGTCAAAATTATTGAGATTTTGAAGTCATTGGAAATGGGCTTGTTTTTTTTTTTTTCGTAGCTCTATTAATTACTTGAAATGTTAAAGCTGTTCTTTAAATTTAAGAGCTCTAAACGCAGCTTTAGATTTCAGAATGAATACTTATTCTATATTTATTTCAGTTTTGAATAAAAATTTTGGAAAAGATAAAGCTGGATCGTTGATATGTTTTGAAAAAACTGATAAATATGAAGTATGAATATTCACACATTTCAGGGTTTCGCAGGTATTTAGTAAGTGAATGATTCTTATTTGGGATGCCAAAACAAATTTTAAGTTAAAATATTTTTTTTTGTTAATTTTAATTCGAATGCCAAATACCATTATTTAGGTTTCTAAATATGTGCAGTATTTTTTTTTATTTAGCAAAGTTCATTAAGATTTTGAAAATTGCGCCTATGGCTTCCACTGGTTGTTATAAGTCATAAGCTCCGCCCCTCTAATTTCGTGTACATTGAAACATAGAATTAAATTATAATTTCAACAATTTCCACTGGTTATTAAATTTACGCTATTAAAAATTAAATGCAATATTTGTCAAAATATAACTAGAATTTTGAAAAAATAATTAAAACAAAATAAAATTCATTACCAAATTGTACCGGACACTATATAGTAGCCTATAATGCAGCTGAAGTGTCATTAAATATTTAAATAAAAAAAAATAAAATAAAATTCCAAAAAAAACCGAAAAATTAAAATTGTCTCCTCTCGCCGGGAGCGAACTCTATTTTGTTGGGTAAGAAGCGAGCACCATAACCATTACACCAGGATACGCCTTTTAGTGTAGCGTGTTACATAACTATAACTTTTGTACATTGTCAACAAAAAAAACACAAAAACTGCGTTATTATCCGAAAACAAATCTGATCAAAAATTCCTGTTGTAACGGGTGTTTTTTTTAGAGGTATAGAACTTTAAATTACAATAAAACAACGATGGATTATTCGATTGACATGAATTTTTTTTTATTCGAAAGATAATCTTGTGGCATTACATTAAATCATACCAACAAGACGGCGCAACATGTCACACAGCTCGTGCCACAATCGATTTATTGAAAGACACGTTTGGTGACCGCCTAATTTCACGTTTTGGACCTGTGAATTGGCCTCCAAGATCTTGTGATTTAACACCGCTGGACTACTTTCTGTGGGGCTATGTAAAGTCATTGGTCTATGCGGATAAGCCACAAACGCTTGACCATTTGGAAGACAACATTCGCCGTGTTATTGCCGATATACGGCCACAAATGTTGGAAAAAGTCATCGAAAATTGGACGTCCAGATTGGACTACATCCGAGCCAGCCGTGGCGGTCATATGCCAGAAATCATATTTAAAATGTAATGCCACAAGATTATCTTTCAAATAAAAAATCGTTGTTTTATTGCAATTTAAAGTTCTATACCTCTAAAAAAAACACCCATTACTATTGCGGTTCACACCAATGTACATTATGTTTTAGTATTTTTCCTATGTGCGGGTCAAAGAATTGTATAAGCATGCCAAATTTCAACTCTCTAGGTTTAGCCGTTTGGCTACAATTTTTACCGAACAGACAGACAGACAGACAGAAGACAAAATGACGGTATAAGGGTTTTTTGATCATACCTACAAAACTCTAAAAACGAGTGACGCTTCACCAAAGCCAAATCTCATTCTAACTAGTTTGCGCATTTTCTCTAACCAGTTGAATCTGGTGGGAGCATACGTAACATTAACTGTATCGGTAATCAAAGCGCCAGTTTTCGTATAATAACAATTTAGGTCACTCTTTATTTATTTTAAATACTTCTTTTTATAGAAAGGACATTATTATTAGTGTTATTGGCATTTTAAAAATATATTTACCTTACCTATAATATTCCCACAATATCCAGAAGACCATAGTAGCCCACATCCTGGATGGGACGACAACATATGACCAGCCAAATGGGAAGATAACTGATTACACAGTCCACAGATGGCGACACTAGCGTCATTTCCCATATTATTTAAGCTTAATAGACTCATATCAGCCGTAGAATTAAATTGTCCAGGAGTGGGGGAAAGAGTAACATCCGTTTCCGGTGTAATGCCATACAGTGGATGTGCTTCACCCCTAACATGTTGTCTTTCTCTCTCCCTTTCTCTTTCACGATCTATAACAATACGTTCGGCTCTTTCCGCCAGATAATTACGTATATCCGACAAAGCCCGACGTCGTGGTCCTAATCCTCTTCTATGAATCCAACAAGAATTATCAGTATCACAAGAATCTAAACTCTGTTGTCGTTGAACTTCAGGAAAACCAGTTGAGGAACGATTCGTAGAAGCCGGTGCAGAAGCAGTTGATTCCTCCTGTGTTTCGATATTCGGGTTCTCTAACATCCAAGTCGCTAAAAAGTTGACGGTGTGTGTACTTAATTCACCGGAAAGTCCGTTAGAGACTATAGCTTGTAAGATTTGACGACTAGAAAATCCCATTTCAAGTAACGGGTATGCTATTGGTGGTAATTGCTGGTTGGGTGATCCAAACCGCATGTAATTTTCTTGTCGACTTGTGCTTGTCGGTAAAGAAGTCGCTGCGGTTTGCGGAGTCACTGGATCGGAATAAAATTGAACGGAAGATATCGTTAAAGTACTTGGAGGAACCAAAGCAACCCCTCGGTTGACTCTAAATGGCCCTGTAACAACCGTAGAACTAGAAGCGTTATTTTTTGGTTCGTTTTTAGTTACATTTTGAACGTCTAAAACTTTATCGATTTTATTTTTAATCTCGTCAAGTTCTAAACCTTCTTCCGATTTAGCTTTAGTGTAAACGCTATGAAGCACAGTTTCAGCTCGTTCAAGTTCTGCCATATTAACCACTGATTTCATCTTGCAAACTTCAACACTTTTATTAACAACGCATTGCATTAAATATTTTAAACTTTCTTTAACTTCTGTATCATCGTAAAGGTCTAATTTATCATAATTACCATCTTTATTTTCTGAATAATCAGGTACAAGTAATAATTCAGAATATTTACTCGACGTTATGAGAACATTTAAAGTTTTTAACGCTGCGAATTGTAAAAAAGCAAGTCGTAAACTTATAAGTTCGTAACTTAAAAGTTTAGTTTCAATTAATTTAGCTTCTATTCGTTTTGTTTGTTCTTGTTTAGCATCTACGTCTTTTAACTGCGTTTCACTTTGCGTACTCGTTGGTTTTTCACTTGTTAATCTCGTAACCTCCCCCATTATATCGCTAACCATTTCATTAGTTAACGATTCCATTGTTCGGGTTGTCGTTTGTTTATTTTCTTGTTCCGGAACTTTAGTATCTGATTTTGAACGCCAAGTTTCGCAAGAGTACCATGAATGTCTTCGCTTTTCGCGTTTTTCTGGTTTTAATATTTGTTGTTCGTGAAAACTAAGATCGTAGTGTGGAAAATTAACTTCTCCGGTGATTCCGCTGAGTTTTGTTATGTTTCGTAGGACATCAGCTGAAATTCCCATTAGTTTTGATGTTGCAAACGGTACTGGGTCAATCGGAAGGAGTGTTGTAACTGCTATATCAGCAATATTACCTTCCGTTTCCCATTGTACCTTAACCGTAGTTAACCCTTTTTTCAACGTCCCTAACACGATACCCTTTTTCCCCGTTGTTTTATGAACGCACTGTCCCCCGATCCTGAGTCCCCTATCAACCCCGCTGATTACGGCAAGTGCTGGCCATACTACAGTGCATAATTTTTCTGTGTCCAATTCAATTTGTACAAATTCGTTTTTTTCTGAGTTTTCTAGTTCTTCCGTCTCTAAGGTTTGTTCGTTTTGCTCTGATTCTAGTTTAGTAAATATATCTTTTGTACTGTTTAGGCGGTCTATGATGCAGTTGTTTATTGGTTTTTCCCAGGATTCTGTCGCATGCATTTTACGAAGTAATGATATGTGGGATTCGGCTAGTACTGCTGACATTGGTGCGCAGTTTGGATCGCCTGAAAACATACAACAATGTACATACAAGGTGTTTACCGTCTTCTTATTTCTTTCTTCATGGGTGAAAAGTTTTATAATAAAAAAGATATTAATTTTTAAAATGTTTAATTTTTAGGGTTTTTTCGCCAGAACTCTCTAAATATATATCCAATCAAAAAAATGTATTTAGATAAAAGATTTGTCTTCTTATTCTTAACAATATTTGTAATATAAGTTTTTGCTATTAAGTCAATAATATGGGAGTAATTTAAATTTTTAATTTTTGGGGTTTTTCCGCCATAACTCTCCAAATATATATCCAATCAAAAAAATGCATTTAGATAAAAGATTTGTCTTCTTATTCTTAACAATATTTGTTATATAAGTTTTTGCTGTTAAGTCAATAATAAGGGAGTGATATAAATTTTTAATTTTTGGGATAAAAACTTAAATTACTGTATTTTGTACGCATTATCTTTATTATTATAGTTAAAAAAATACTATATAACAAAGTTATAGGAGAGCAAGGGGCACATCTGCTTAAAGAAGAAAATAATATTTTTAACCAATGGTTTTCAAGTTAGAATACCAAGTTATATATTAACGTAGTTATATTTTTTCAAATGGGTTTCTACATATTTTTTATATTATCTGTCTCATTTTGTAATACGAAACTAACAGGGAAACTTCATTTTTTATGTTGTATATTTAAAATATCATCTTAGGGTGGTAATTCTGAAGTAACACCTTTCAAAATATTTGACAATTCATAATTGACATTAAATTATATGTCAACTTACAAACACAAAATTGTATAAAACACAAATTGACAAGTATTTGAAATATATTTTATACAACCAGAACACAAACTATGAATAAGCGAAATAAGATGAAATAAATATTTGTATATAATTCAAAATATTAGACATGTCAATCACAAATTTGACATGTCAATTTGGTATCTGACATGTAGTTTTTGAGTGACTATAACCTCAGTATAATGAAACTTCATCAAAAATGTAAAAGCCTGATTTACAAGTTTACATTGTTTCAAAAAAGTCTATTTACACCACAACAGTCACCAAAGTAACCAGATTTAGTTTCGTATTACAAATTGAGACAGATTATACCTATTTGATAGAGTATTTTTTTCAGAATTCAACCATGTATTAATCTAATCTTTACATAATAAAAATATTTAAAAAACTGCGATTGAATTTTTGTTTTTTTTTTTTTTTTTTAATTTTTTGGACTTAGCTACTATGGCCATTATCCAGAAGATGTATATTTATTCTTGAAAAATCCATGCCATAACCGGGATTCAAACCCGAGCCCTCATGGTCTAGAAGCTAGTGCATCGCTACACTAACCACTACGCCATGGTGACCAGCGATTGAAATTTAAATAATTTTATATTTTTAATATTAATGTACAGTACATATTAATGTACAGCTATAGATGAAAAACAAGGATAATAAATTAAAGTTAAAAATCTACTGTGACCACCACAGGACCGACCGCCATCACAAAGTACTTGTATGAAATACATTCTAGTAGCAGAGTAGTTATTATTGTAAAAGACAATAACGTATTATATTACGTTGACATTTGTTAAATAAATTTTTTCGAAACATTTCTCTTTTGTGAAATATTCGCAAAACTATTAAAACCGACACGAGTAAACTCCCATTTCTAGTCAACCGATTTTTACCAAAAGTTGATCAACTCGTGCCATTGATGTCAAAAGCTTAAATATGAAGTTTCATAAAAATCCTTTTAGCCGAATTTACTCTGCACGTGTACACAGACCGACAGACAGACAGACAGACAGACAGACAGACAGACCGACAGACAGACAGACCGACAGACAGACAGACCGACAGACAGACAGACCGACAGACAGACAGACCGACAGACAGACAGACCGACAGACAGACAGACCGACAGACAGACAGACCGACAGACAGACAGACAGCATGCTAAAAATAGTCAAAACGTTATGTAGGGTCCTCAATTCGTGGAAATCCATAGAAATCTCGAAATGTCAAAATCGGTATGATCACAATACCTCCCTTATATATTGTTGGCGGTCGGTAAAAATAAATAATTGTTAAATACTCCTTATAAATAATGTTCTAAATATTTTCTTCTTTAAGCAGATGTCCTTCTTGGTCTCCTACAATTTTGTTTTCTAGTTTGTTGTAATTATAATAATAAAGCTAATATTGGCAGTGGTCGGTTTCGCTGTTACACCCTGTATAATAAAACTTAAAAATAAAAATTAATCTTTTCTGTCCTACTTTTTCAATAGGTTAAATGTTAAAGTAAACTATCACTTCTGATAAATAAAAATATTAATTAACAAATATAATTATTATCTGACCTGGTAGAAGATCTCGAGGTGATCCATGAACCTGCATATCCGTCATCTTAACCTTCTCTCCCGGACCAGTACCGTAGAAAAGCACACAAGGATACAATTCTGTAGCATCAATATCTTCAAAAGCAACCCTTGGTTCTTCACCGTTCTTCCCAAAACTCAATGTTCTAACATCCATATCAAGTACGACAGTTATATAATCACCCTGCGTAAAACTCTGAAACGACATTTCCTTTTCTCCGTTATGATACAAACTTCCGGAATAAGCTCGATAAAGCCACATATCACTCGTAAACCGATGTCTATAATCTTTGATCGGATAACGTGAAACACCAACACAAGTTCCTTCATTGCCTTTATTTTCTTTTACGATCAAGAATTTCCATTCGTAACATCCTGATGTTATTATTTTGTTTCCTAATCCGTATCCGCTTCCGCCTACACCGTGGACTAAAGTTAGATTTCCTTCGACGGAGGCACAAAGGCATTTTTCTGGGTCGAAGCCCACATCGGGAATTAGCATATTATCGTCTGTTATGTCTGATGTTTCGTTTGTATTATTTAGTTTCGATAATGTTTGTTGGAGTTGGATTTGTTTTTCTTTGGCTTTTCGTTCAGCGATTATATTTGGGAGTTTCCACATATCAGACGCCAACTGTAAGAAAAAAAAAAAAAATTACGTGAGGTGTGAATTTTCTCACATTTCAGGGTTTTGTAGATATTTAGTCAGTGAATGATGATAATTAGAAGGCAAAACGATGAATGCCTATCACTACATAACACAATAACAAGTGTTGGTTTTAAATCCTTTAAATCAATAGGCACGACAAGAAGATTGCAGTTAGATTTTTTCTACCGTTTTTGTTTTGTATAATAGGGGATAGGCATGATTTTTTTAATTTATTTTATTATATTCCTCTTATTGCATATAAACATAAAAAACAGTTTTGCATTTTTTTTTTTAATTTGAAGGCTTAAAAAAATCATAAATGTATATAGCGCGCGAAAATGACGTGTGACGTCATACCCCAACTAAGTGTACTGCGTACAGCCTACCCAGTGCACAGCGTACAGCCTACACAGTCTCTCGTGAACTTATTTGCTTGTATAACTTTTACAGATTGTGTAAAGTTAGAGTGATTTTAATTAAAATAAAGTTTAATTCTATAAAAACAATTTATACATGTTTACCGAATTAAATTTTATTAATAATAAATTATCACTCTGAGCCCTAACAAAATCTTTATCTGCCATTTTAATAATAAATGCGTGAAAAATTGTTAAAAAACAAATACAAAACTCTCGAACAATACAATATACACACGTAAAGATTATGTTGTAGTCTGGGCTGCTGGGGTTTGACGTCATGCTCAGTTGTATTTACTCGGCAACCTTCGCGCTGTAGTCGGCTTATTTCAAATTTACAATATTTTAATTAAAAAATTTGGCTGTAATATTAATTAAAATGTGATTTTTCATTTGTTAGGTGACATAACTAACATAACATATAAAAAAAATGTAGTTTTAAGGAAATATAAATTTTATGCGTATCCCCTACTGCAAAAATATCATTCAAATCCAGACCTGGCAAAACTGCGGGCGATCTTTTGTCACGCATGAGCATAACGCCTACAGAGACATTGTTTATATTCCTACTATATGAAAAACTAACAGATTCTCTACTAGAAATGGAATCCCAGCAACCGGCCAGTTATTTATTTATTTTCCTAGTCGATATTTGCAAGATAAATTTACGTACCTCTTTACACATGATAAAATGTATCCATGTATATGCAAATATATTTTTTTAATCTTAGCTAAGATATTAAACGAAAATCTTAATACTTGGCAAAATTTAGTCAAAATGAAATGAATTTCAAAAATCAATTACCGTTCCTTAATTTGCACTTAAAGAGCTTCCATTTAATATGACCGCAATAAAATTTGAACTAAAAAAAAAAATCAATAACACAAAAACTGTAATATTTTACAAAAACGAAATCGGATAAAAAATTCCTTTCGTATGTTTCCGGTTCATAGCAATTTACATTGCTTAGAATTTTTTCAGATTTTTAATTTAACTCCTTAGGGTTAAAAGGTGGGACACTGATTTTTTAGTACTTTTTTGGAAAAAATCATATTAAAATAAAATAATAATAAAAAACTACTTCCCGTTCCTTTATCTACGTCTTAAGAGCTTTCTTTTGATACCACACAACAAATTTTAAAAATATAGTAGTATTTTTTTTCGACGACAAAAAAAAATCAATATTTTGCGAAAAACCAATTTGATCAAAATTTCCTGTTGAACAATTCCGTTTCCCATCAATGTAGATTATTGAGATTTTTTTCAAATTTTTAGTTAAACCCCTCTGGTTGGGGGACAAAAGATTTTTGCCATTATATTGACAAAAACCCCATAAAAAAGATTTTTCAAAAATAAAGATTGTCATCCACGCAAAAGGTTTCTTTTGATATCCCACTCAAAATTAAAAAAAAAAACACTTTATTTTCAATATTCCCAAATCTAGTTATAAATAAAAATAGCCGGTAATTGATAATTCGTTTCAGGATACTTTGTAACGGTACATACGATGATTGATATGTTAAAAACTTACCTGAGAAAATATATCCTGTACAATTTCTTCTCTATGTTCAGCATCAATCAAATTGTCTTTCAAACTCGGCAAAATACTCCCCAACAACTGAAGGGCCAAAAGTTTAGGCCTCAAACTATGAACCTTCAAATACAAACTATTTTCCTGATTCCCAGTCACTGCTAACAAACTACTCGTCCATTTCTTAGTACAGAGAGTATTTTTAATAATTTTACTCGACGCTAAATGGTGGATAAAAACCAAAAAATCACCCAAATTCCTCTCAAAACTCAAAATTTTACCATCTGGACCAGTTTTTGAGGTTAATAACATTTGTTCAAGCAAACTATTTAGTTGATCGTGTAAAATATCCATCATATTATCAACAACGGTAGTTTCAAGTTGTTTTGCATGTATACTAACCGACATTGCTATTATATTTAACAAACGTAAACAAGCAACAGCTTGAGATGGTATTTTTCCATTTGCCAACGAACTAGGGATAACATACATCGTATTCTTCTTCGAAATATCAACTAAAGTGTTCAATAAACCATTTTTAATAACCAACGACAGATCTTCAGACTTATAACGCGAACTTAAAACAAATATTGTTAATAATTGTAACTGTTGATTTTCTTTTAACGATGATATTAATATCGTATATATATCGTGGACAACTTCTTTGATTTTAAGTTGTAGATGTCGCGGAGCTGCTTGGATACCTTCCGAATAATGATGTAACTGCGTACATCTTTCATAAGATTTTAAATTTATAAGTCCAAAACACCCGCACAGTAACTGTTGGTGTAAACAATTTATCAACATCGGTGTTGTATGTTTGTGTGACGATAGTAAAATATATATTTGTATTAAAGAACCAAGCCGTAACTCTGCTCGGGAAGTATGTAACTCGAGAGATTCTTGTACAACTTCTAAATCAGTACACCATCCTTCTATTCGTTTGTTTGTTAAATTTTTTTCTGGAGATTCATCACAGACAAAAGCAACAGCGTTAGCGCAAACTTCTTTTAATTTTTTAAATTGTTTTGAATTCGTTTGATAAAAATCAACATAAGCTTTTTCTATCTCAACTTCGTCATCTGAGAAGTCTTCTAGATATTTTTCTACGTAAAAATCAGGTCCTTTCACTGATATTAAAAGATATAATGATCGTTCTAATACTATAGAACAAATTTCTTCAAATTCCATTTCTTTGACTTGTGCTATATTTGAGGTTATGTCATTTAGATCTACGTCAGATTCAGTTTCTGTTGGTTCAGTTATTTCTTTTTCAGTTTCTGTTGTAGGATTATAAATTGGATTTTTCATTGTTAAAATTTTTCTTGTTAGTAAATTTACGTACGTATATATTTCTTGAAGACACTGATTTGAAACTGTCTTAAACAGTAGTCCTGTATGTTTTAAAAGTACGTATAAAAAAATACGCATAATTAGTTTTAAAATTGGTTCGTTTAGATCATCAACACCCTCCCAGTTTTCTGATAATTGTTCGATAGTTACATCTTGATAATCTTCACTCGTTGATTCTTCCGATGCTAAACTAGTTGTTTTAACGATGAAACGACATAGTTTTTGTACTTCTCTATTTGTTCGTGTGAGTAATATGTTGAATTTTTCTTTATCTGATGTTAATAAGCAGGTGCTTAGTTCTTTGATGAATATATGTTCGGAATCTATGTTGTTTTCTAAGCCGTGTGCGAAGAGGTCTCGGATTAACCAGTTTTGACAGAGGTGTTCGACAGGTGGGGGTGGGATTCCAATCAACATTCCTCCGAGACATTGGCCCATTAGTAAAGTACATGTTCTTTCGAGGTCTACAAGCCAGATCCAACGGTCTATTGTATCGGATAAAGTAGGAGATTCTCGCCCTAAAAAATAATAGTAATAAGAATAATTCTGACATATATATGAGATGTTTTTGAGAATTATTTAAGCATTGCTAACTTGTTTTATAAGAGATATGAAGGAGGTTAAATTAGGAAAGATGAAGAATGTTACTCTGTAAATAAAAATATTAAATTGGACCCACGATTTTTTTTTTTGTCTATAGCAAAGAAAACATATTTCTCTTTGATAAATCATAAGGATTAAACCCAATACTAAAAAAGATATTACGATTTAATTAAACAAGTATAACCCAAGTAAAACAAGTATAATATATTCTAAACGTATAAATGGAATTAAATTTGGAAATATGGTAACTTTTATGGATTGAATCGAGCTAAATTGTCTTATAAAGCCCTATTTACTATGTTAAAAACAGTCAGTCTCAATGAAATAAATTATATATAGCTTATTCCAAACGTTGAAGCGGAACAACATTTTAAAATCTAATAACTTTTAACGATTCAATAAGACTTTTGACTATTTTATTTAGCAGCTTCGGACAACTTAAGAAAATAAAAATTTCATTTAGTTCTTGCGGAACTAAATGGAATTTTTATTTTCTTATTACTATTTTATTACTTTCTTCAATTCTTCACGAGCTCGCTTTTGAACAATTGAAGTGGGCTTTTAGATTTTAACATTTTTGGAAGACATACAAATTTAAGAAATAAGACATTTGTATTAATAAAAATGATAAAATTTAATTAATAATGACTCAAAAAATCAAAATAAAAATTATCTTTTATAATGACAATTCACTCTAACCTAAAAATGTTCAATGTAGTTCCGCTTAAACGTTTGGAATAGTCTATATATTCTATAATTCGTTTTTTAGCTTCAAGCAAAACTAAATGGAATTTTTTTAAAGTTGTCACGAGCTTACTTTTTAACGACTTAAATGGGCTTTTGCTAAACAATATTATCGAAAGTCTCATTCAATCATTAAAAGTTATTAGATTTCGAAATTTAGTTCCACACGAAGCTAAAAAATTTATGTGAAGTGTGAATCTTCACACATTTCTGGGTTTTGCAGGTATTTAGTAACTGAATGATGATTATTTGGGATGCCAAAACAAATTTTATGTCAAAATATTTTTTTATGAATTTTAATTCGAATGCCTAATACCATTATTTAAGTTTCTAAATATGTACAGTATTTTATTTATACAGCAAGGTTCAGTAAGATTTTTAAAATTGCGCCTATGGCTTCCATTGGTTGCTTATATCATAAGTCCCTCCCTCTGATTTCGTCATAGAATTAAATTATAATTTCAACACTTCCCTCTGGTTATTAAATTTACGCTTTTAAAAAATAAATGCAACATTTACCAAAATATAACGAATTTTGACAAAATAATTTAAACAAAATAGAAATGCAAAAAAAAAAACAATAAAATTAACAGGATTCTAACTCTGCAACGTTCGCACTGCAATTTACAAAGTGCGTTACGAAACCATCTGAGCTACCAGAGTTTCTTATCTGAAGTGTTACATAGCGAATTATATATTTAACATATTTTAGTTAAAAACACAAAAAATGCGTTATTTTCTAAAAACATAATCTGATCAAAAATTCCTGTTGTACTATTCCGGTTCACACCAATGTACATTACTTAGAATTTTTTCAGATTTTTAGTTTAAACCATCTAGGCTACAGGGTGTGGGACAAAAAATTTTTTGCACAATTTTGGCAAAAATCGCATCAAAATAATTTATTTTGCAAAAATAAAATTTTGATCGTTAATCCACGTACTAAGGGCTTTCATTTGATACCCTACTCAGAATTTTAAAAAAATTTTTTTTTTTTTGATGAGCACATTATTGTTTATATTTTTAGGGGGATATGTCTTTTAGATGTTTTAGTATTTTTCCTATGTGTGGGTCAAAGAGTTGTATAAGCATGCCAAATTTCAACTCTCTAGGTTTAGCCGTTTGGCTACAATTTTTACCGAACAGACAGACAGACAGACAGACAGACAGACAGACAGACAGACGACAAAATGACGGTATAAGAATTTTTTGGTCATACCTACAAAACCCTAAAAATGAATAACACTATAACAAAACACTATGGGCCGGTTTCTGAAAGCTTAGTTAACTATAACCAAATGGTTAACTACGACTTCCTTTAGTCAACTGTTGCAGAAATGTCAATGTAAATTAACTATACATAGTTAACTTCGTGTTTGACCTGAATTTAACCAAGACTACTTAGATGTCTAACTGGTGCATATATTTAAAGATTTTGGGATTGTTATATCGTAACCGAGTTTAACCAAATGGTTAAACTCGGCCAAGCTCTCAGATACCAGACTTATATGGTTTACTGGTAAAATATAGTTTTAACCACGCAAAAATATCTTATTTATTTTTCCACATACCTGAAATATTTTTTTCATTAATCACCTCTTCAGGCATCAAACTAACCAATTTATCTAACGGTGACAACATCTCCAATAAACTAAACAATAACGACTGCATATGACTAACGGGTAACAACAAAAGTGCATTCAAAATCTTCAACAGCATCGAACCAGCCAACGATTCAAGTAATATATTATACAACATATCAAACCGTCCCAAATCAGTCTCAACAATATCCGCAGCTCTCTTAAAAGTCTCCGAAGCAAGCGGGATAAGTATCAATAAATGTTGTTCGAGTAAACTTATACTAGAATGATAAGGAAGTACATCCACATTCGTTAAACTACAGTACGCTAATAAATGATTTTGTAAAGAACTTAAAAGTGTACTTAAATGTTTAACTTGTGGATTATCGGAGTTTGTAGTTTGATTTTTTTCAATACGTTGCAAACACTCATTCGTATGAAAGTTTAAATTTTCCAGAAGCGTCGTCATTAGTGATTCCGTTAGATGTAAATCAACTAAATCTAGTTTTTCAGGTATCGTACTGTAACTCAATAAAGCAGCTACATGACTGTGATCTTCAAGACTGTTTAAAATAATGTCCAATAACATTTTTTGTCCAACCGTTAAGTTCGCAACACCCGGTAACAAAGAATGTAGCAACTCCATCCGTTCCCTCAACTGCGGTAACAACAATCCAGCTCCTACCGATACCATTTCAAGTACTGTATCTTTAATTTCTTGTGGTGTATCTACGTCTATTAGTTTAAATAATAATGTACGTAGTGATTTTGATTCTTCACCAAGTACGCTGTTGCTTAGTCCACCACTTACAGCTAATGATAGATGTGTGTTTAATAATTTAAGACATAGATGGACGAATTTATAGTGGTCCTCGATGTTTGGGAATGGTTCGGGAAGTTTTTTGTCATAGAATGATTCACTGTATTTTTCTAGGAAGGTTTTTAAAAGTTTGAATGTTTCTTCGTGAAGATCGAGACAGAATGGCTTGTGCCATGTTACTTGTTGACGTTCGAAAGGCATTGCTGTTAAGGCTATTGAGTGAGATGTACCTGAAATTTAAATAAAATTTATTTCATTGACAATTTTTTTTTTAAACATTGTTTTTTGTTAAATGTAATATGGTTTCGTAGGCTTTATAAAATTTTTAGGCCCTAGATACTGTGCCTAAATCTGTTCCTACTATTCCCCTAATAAATAAGGCAGCACTGGAAGAGGAAATTCATAAAAAAAATAAGCTGTGGCCACCACAGGACCGACCGCCATCACAAAGTACTAGTATAAAATACATTCTAGCAGCAGAAATAACTTGGCCTAATATTTTCTAACAGAGATATTATTTATCATGACCATGGAAACGTTACATATAAGTATGAAAAAAATAGATACTTAGAAAAAATTTCGAAACATTTTTCAAAAATTTTTCGTTTTATCAAAAAATGTCTCAAATAAAAGTTATTAGTTATTGTCAACTGACAATAACTGAAGCGCCTCTAGTGAGATTTTGAGAAACTAAAGGTTGCAGGATAGTCGAGTTTGTGACAAGCATGGGAATATGTTCTTAGAAGTGGAAAGACAGTTAAAGACCATTTTAGAGTGTGTTCCCGTGTGTTTCAATAAATATCACATGAAGATACCATTGAACCTGTCAAAAATATCCTACCAAAGTCAGCCATGATGTGAATGCAGTAGCGCCTCTATCGGTAGTGTCAGATGCCAATTGCATTTATAGCAACTTTTGTTAAATAAATTTTTTCTAAATATTTTTCTGTTGCTAAATATTCTTAAAAATCTTAAAATCAACACGAGTAAACTCCCATTTCTAGTAAACCGATTTTTACCAAAACTTGATCAACTCGTGCCATTGATGTCAAAAGCTTAAATATGCAGTTTCATAAAAATTCTTTTAGCCGAATTTGTTCTGCGCGTGTACACAGACAGACAGACAGAAAGACACACAGACGGACGGACGGACGGACGGACAGACAGACCGACAGACATCATGCTAAAAATAATCAAAACGTTATCTCAATTCGTGGAGATCCATCGAAATCTCGAAATGTCAAAATCGGTATGATCACAATACCTCTCTTATATATGTTGGCGGTCGATAAAAATATTTTTGACAAATACCCGTTTTATTTTTTTAAAAATTCTGATACATTAAAGACGCCGGGAACCGAAAAAGTTTGGGAACCACTGGTATAGTCTATTAATTTTACAGCTGTGAACGTAGCTTTATTGCCGCTCGAGGCATACACGTTAATTTAAATCACCAATAGGTGGGAACGAAAACGATATACAGTAATACCTCGTTACTCGACTGCCTCTTAGCTCGACGTTTTCGCCACTCGACGTGAATGTCGAGAGTGAGAGTCGACGGAAGCATCGCTATCCGACGCGTGATCGAGTACCGATCACGTGATACATATTTTAGTAAACAAAGCAAAATGAACGCATGGCCAGCAGTTCGTGCCTAGATATCTTGACAACAACTCAGATTTAGTGCAGCTATGAACTTTTTATTTTTTGCTAAAATAAGTGATTTATATTTATAATTATGGGTCCAAAGGATAGTAATGCTGCACAGCTAAAAGGAAAACATATACATATATGTATTTTCTTATATGTATATGTATATATGTACATATGATTCCCTTTATTTCTCATGGTAATACGACTCGTCACTCGACGTAATCGCTACTCGACGCTTTTTCAGAACGAATTAACGTCGAGTGGCGGGGTATTACTGCAGAAACGAACAGTATTTTTTTCATTCTTATTCCCTGTTTAATGGACACTCCTCCTCTTATTAGTTCATTAAATAAATGCTTTACTACACTATAAATAGGGAACTCTTGTAATTAACTCACCTGCTGAAATTTGATGTATATTAACTCCATTCAAGCCCACAACTTTCAATGGTCGACTGACATGATTACTGTGATGCCCTTGTCCGCATTGTCCCATAGCGTTACTGCCCCAGGCGAAAACATCGCAGTCCACTGTGAGGGCGAGACAATGTGCGTCTCCTGCGGCGATATCGACCACACTGTAGGGCGCCAGGTCTGACACCAGGGTCGGGGTGAGGAAGATCGTGTCTATGTTACCACAGCCTAGACATCCGCCGCTACCCCACGAGTAAACCTGCCCGGTGGAGGTTAACGCGAGAGAGAACTGAGAGCCGGCTGCTACTTTACGGATGACTAGACCTTGGAGAGCTTCTATTACTTTAGGGCGACATACTTTGGCTATCTCCCCGTGACCTGAAAATAAAATGATGGAGAATGTGAATTTTCACACATTAAAACCAGTTCAAAAGGGAGGCCTCCGCTAGACTTGCCCTCCTATAAAAAAATAATATATATATTTTTTTTTTTAAATCAAAAAAAGATATACGTAAACCTTCAAAAATACATCAAATTATGTTTTGTACAAATTTTTGTCCAAGGCTTGGTTTACTATGGTCTATTTCAAAGTACAAAAATGTGTGTAAGAAGATAGAAGCTGTTTGTCCTTGCTTCGGATTGGTTTAGATCAGTGGTTCTCAACCAGGGTGCCGCAAGCACATGAAAAGAGTGCCGCGAGCTTTTCAAAATAAATTCGCCGCTATTCTCGGAATCGAAGACCGAAGACCGAATCGAAGAAATTTTCGAATGATCTTTAAATACATATTATGTAATTGTAAGATTATTGTTTTTTTTTTCCAACATCACAATTATACTTTTGATTGATTATACTTTAAATTGACTAAATAGTGACATATTTAATAGTAGGGTGCCGCGAAGATCTCACATTTTGCATAGGGGTGCCTTCACCTAAAAAAGGTTGAGAACCACTGGTTTAGATCGTCATCCCTATTACACTGTTAAAATATTGTTTTTAGTCCAATTTGACAGATGTTCAGTGTCGTACATTGGAAATATAAATTATTTATATTATTTAATTTTTTTCATACATTTTGTTATTATTTACATATTTAGACTTTTATTTATATTCTTGGCGTAGATTTTCTGGAAAAAATTCTCCATGTAATTTGTTTCTACGTAGTTATATATTTTTTAGGTTATCTGACATATAAATATTTTTTGACACTTGACAATTAACAGATCAAGATAGAGGACTAATGTGAGGCCAAAAGACAGCTCAGCTGATTGTGCCCAAAGAAGAAGTTACTGATATAATTTTTAGACCTTCATATATACATATATTTTTAATTTTTATTTACAATAATTATTTAAATAAGAAACTTTAGCTCTGAAGATATATTGTTTGTTTTATTGCTTTATTTAAACTCTTTTAGCCAAATCTCTCTTTTTATATATAGGGCATAATTTTTTAAATTAATATTTTTTTAACTTTTTCAAATTTCCCATTAAACTGAATTTATATCGTATAAATAACGTAAGTGTATTATCTGCCTTGTTTATTTCAATATCTTATTAACTTTTTTTAAATTAAAAAAAAAATCATTTGCTAACCCAGTTGCTACGCCCATGCCCTAGTTATAACTTATTTTAAATTTCCCGCTATACTGTATTTGATCAGTGTAAATCGTACTCGGTTCGCAGCGCTATCTACTTTTTTTTAAATTTTAAATAGACCATAGTTATGAATTTTTTTAAATTTCAAAGTAACTTCCGTTTCCGGTTTCGGATTTTCATAAGAGAGTTTTAAGAGTAAGGATACGAAAGTGTTCAAATCAAAATGGAAGGCTCTTTGAATACTTGTAAATAAAAATACTTTACTTTCTAGTCATTATAGAGATTTTTTTTTTTTTTGTGAACCGTAAAAGCTCAAAACCTATATCATCACTCGCCCACGCGAGGAAAATACGTCGGGAAATGCTATTTAAGATGTGGCTTACGTAGGAAAGAGCTTCCAACCTGTCAAATGTAACAGGTCAGTAATGCTCGAGTGTTAGTTACATTACATTCTAACATTGGCAACTAAATTAACCAAATGTGACGTCATTTTATAGTTATCTTGAACAGACTTTACAATATTTTTTATACTTATAACTTAACTCTTTGCAGTACGGGAATTTCAATAGAAAAAAGACCTTTGAGGTACAAGAAAAAAAAATTATATAAACATATTATTTTTTATTAGTTATATGTAAACATAATAATTATTATAAAAAATAAAAAATATAATATATGCCATTGCCATAAAATGGATGGGTTACTTTTCATCCCACTGTATCTTAATTTTTTTAATTTTTTTTTTTTGTTATAATAAGATTGAAAATATATTTGTAAACTGAATGCGCATGTTTTATAAGCCCAGCGATCGGTGGGACTTAATTTAAACCGATATACCTTAGAACTATACAATCATATCTTAGTGGTTTAAATTTTGTCCCAACGTACCACAAAGGTCTATTTTTTAGTGGTTCAAATTTTATCCCAGGGTACTTCAAAGAGTTAAATGAAAATAGCTTACCTAATCGTCCAGAGTCACCAGCTCCAAAAGACCAAACAGTCTTCCCATCTTGCGACACAACTAACGTGTGCGCACTCCCACAGGCGACACTCCCAACCCCGGACAAATCATGGACAAGTGTCGGAGAGTGTCTGGCATTACTATCCCCATGCCCGAGTCTTCCATGATCCCCCTCCCCCCAAGTAAACAACTCCCCATCATCAGTCACCGCCGCACTATGTCTATATCCAGCATGTATGCATCTTACAACCTTCCCTTGTAATGCCCCACCTATTAACTTCGGTTCCTTTTCTGTAGTACAATTTCCATGTCCTAATTTTCCATAATCTCCATCACCCCAACTGTAAACTTGACCGTCTTCAGTCAGAGCGAGTGTATGTCCATCTGAACCTTTTGAACTGGATAGTCTTTTGATTTTACAATCTAAACGAACTCTTTTTGGTTGTTGTTGATTGGTAGAATCTCCGAGACCGAGACGACCGTAACTGCCTTTACCACAGGCAGATACAGATCCGTTCCAATGGATTATAAAAGTACAATACTGACCAGCTTCAGCCTGCAATAATTTTCGAGAATTAACAACAAAATACTAACTTAAAAATTGATTTACGGGTTTCATTTTAATACTAGCAGACCCGTTGCCAACAAAGTTGGCAAACTGATATCAAATAAAAATCAATATAAGCAGGAATCAATTATTAAAATTTGCATGATTCTGCGTATATTAACAAAACAAAAACGTTTCTTGATTATACCTAGGAAATTCTAAAAAGCTGCTTAATGCGTGTCGTTTAAAAATTAATATCGAGCCGGGTACGGCCCGCGGGCCATGCTGGACATTAATGGTATAGCTGTTTCTGATTATACCTAGGAAATCCTAAAAAGCCGTTCAATGCGTGTCGTTTAAAAATTAGTATCGGACCGGATACGGCCCGCAGGCCATATGCTGGACATCAATAGTATAGCTGTTTCTGATTATACCTAGGAAATCCTAAAAAGCCGCTCAATGAAATCAAAAAAGTCGTTTAAAAATTAGTATCGGACAGGATACTAATTTGTTTCACGCGCTCGCCTACGTGCATACGAAAGCGTATCAGCAGAACGGCGTTTTGAAAAAATTTCGAAAAATCTTACAGAAATTATTCGAAATTTTTCGATTTATCAAAAAACGTCTCAAATAAAAATTATTAGTTATTGCTTTTATAGCAACTTTTGTTCAATACATTTTATCGAAATATTTTTCTGTTGTGAAATATTCACAAAAATCTTAAAATCGACACGAATAAACTCCCATTTTTAACCAACCGATTTTTATCAAAAATTGATCAACTCGTGCCATTGATGGCAGAAGCTTAAATATGAAGTTTCATAAAAATCCTTTCAGCCGAATTTGCTCTGCACGTGTACACAGACGGACGGACAGACGGACAGACAGACAGACAGACGGACGGACGGACAGACAGACATCATGCTAAAAATAATCAAAACGTTATGTACGGACCTAAATTCGTAGAAATCCATCGAAATCTCGAAATGTCAAAATCGGTATGATCACAATACCTCCCTTATACATATATGTTGGCGATCGGTAAACATAATAATAGTTGCTATTAAAAGTTAATGTTACAAACAAACTGCAACATTAAAGTTTAAACGCGATACAAACAACACGAGGTAGCAAATAGTAAACAGTAAACAGTTACTCGTTCCACTAGTTCAAATTCTGTCCGATTGGTGTACTTCTTAGCGCTGTTGAGCTCAATTGGTTGCTTTATTTATTTACATTTTGGATCAAACATATAGAGTAGATTTAAATGTCTCACCTGTTGCGCTTGCGCAAAAGCCTTGCTCAAAGTAGGTACTATAATCTTCTCAACAACTCCTTCCGCAAGCTGATGTGATGAATTACTTCCCCAAACATAGCTTTCCGATTTCTCCGCCAGAGCATGTATATTCTCATTCTCACTTTTCTTCGGCTTTGAACACGTACTTTCATGATCAACCGCCATCTTTACAAGTTCTTGCATTATACACATAGCAGCTTCGTACAAATCTACTTCTACGCCAAAATTCTTAACATCAACCGGCGAAGTAGGATCACCTCTCATTTGTGTTAATGCTTTTTCTAACATTTTCCGACTTATTTTTCCTTGACGGAAATTTTGACAAGAACTGTCTAACGCCATTTCTATCCATTCTAGAATATATCTTAACGATCCTCTTTGTAAAGCAATGCCGAGAAGTAGTTCAGAAGCCAACTGCCCGTGTGTATCTGCACCGGATGTTTCTAAAACTGTTTCCTTTAGGAATTTTGAGATTTTTTCTAAACTTTTGACGCCCAGAGGAGTTAAATGATTGTCATATGATAAAGATAATGGAGGAAGATTTTGAATCATTTCAACTCCGGTTTTTAGGACTTCATTACATACTGATGGAACACCTGAAAATAAAAAAAGTCAAAATTATTTATTTTTTAGTGCTATTTTTAAGTATAATAAATTACCGGAGGAAATTAAAAGTATTAAAAAAATTAATAATTTTAAGACTAAAATTGTAGAGTTAGTAATTAAGTCATAGAATTAAGAGCACAATTGTATTTTTTACAAAATATTAGCTTATGAAAGATTTATACAAATTTTTTAATTTATATAAATTTTTGTAAATTTTTATAAGATGTTTATATAGCAGATATGCTAAATGAAGTTATTATTATTATTATATGAAAATCAACATAAAATAAAAAATCAGCTGTGGCCACCACCTGAACGACCACCATCATAAAGTACTTGTATAAAATACATTCTAGCAGCAGAGTAGAAATAACTTTGCCTAATATTTTCTAACAGAGATATTATTTATCATGACCATGGAAACGTTACATATAAGTATGAAAAAATTGAGACAAAAATTTTACAAAAATTTTTCGTTTTATCAAAAAACACCTCAAATAAAAGTTATTAGTTATTGCATTTATAGCAACTTTTGTTAAATAAATTTTTTCGAAATATTTCCTGTTGCAAAATATTCGCAAAAATCTTAAAATCGACACGAGTAAACTCCCATTTCTAGTCGACCGATTTTTACCAAAAGTTGATCAACTCATGCCATTGATGTCAAAAGCTTAAATATGTAGTTTCATAAAAATCCTTTTAGCCGAATTTGCTCTACACGTGTACACAGACAGACAGACAGGCAGACAGACGGAAGGACGGACAGAGGGACAGACGGACGGACGGACAGAGGGACATACAGACCGACAGACATCATGCTAAAAATAGTCAAAACGTTATGTAGGGACCTCAATTCGTGGAGATCCATCGAAATCTCGAAATGTCAAAATCGGTATGATCACAATACCTCCCTTATATATATTGGCGGTCGGTAAAAATTGATGTGAAGTGTGAATTTTCACATATTGAAGGGTTTCGCAGGTATATAATAAGTGAAGGCGGCATGCTGAGTGTGTAGGACAAATTTTGCTTTTTAGTAATTACTGCAAAATCAACGATATTTTTAAAATAATTTATCGTTGTTAATCTAAGAGCTTTAAAAACAAATTTTATGTTAAAATATTTTTTCGACAATTTTAATTCGTATACCTAATAGCATTATTTAGGTTTCTAAATATGTGCAGTATTTTTTTTATATAGCAAGGTTCATTAAAATTTTGAATATTGCGCCTATGCTTCCATTGGTTATTTTAAGTCATATGCTCCGCCCCTCTGGTTTAGTATACATGACACATAGAATGAAAATATAATTCCAACAATTCCAACTGGTTATTAAGATACGCTCTTAAAAATTAAATGCAACATTTGCCAAATTATAACTAGAATTTTTAAAAAATTGAAAAAAAAAACAATAATTGTCTCATATGCTTGGGAGCCAACCCTAGTTTATTGCGTAGCAAGCGAGCAAGCTAACCATTAGAACAGGATACGCCTTCTAGTATAGAGTGATACATAACTATAACTTTTGTACATCGTCGACCAAAAAACACAAAAAATGCGTCATTTTCCGAAAACATTATCTGATCAAAAATTCCTGTTGTACTATTCCGGTTCACACCAATGTACATTACGTAGAATTTTTTCAGATTTTTAGTTTAAACCGTCTGGGCTACAGGATGTGAGACAAAAATTTGTTTGCACAATTTTGGCAAAAATTGCATCAAAATAATTTATTTCGCAAAAATAAAATTTTGATCGTTAATCCACGTACTAAGGGTTTTCATTTGATACCCTACACAGAATTTTAAAAAATTTTTTTTTCGATATGTTCATACAGTCTGTTCCAATTTCTACATATATTTCTGCCGAAGGATTTGAGTGATATCATGTATGTTCGTACGAGTATTAGTACATTTACGTAAAGAGCTGTAAAAAAAAATGGTGTACGTATTATTGAAAGTACGTTAAACAGATATATGTTCAGCGAGTACACCTGTACATTTATTTTATTCGTATTATTAAATTAGACAAATTCTATTAATATCACAATTCTATTAATGTAACAATTATTAAACAAAAAATAAATTAAAAAACTTACCTAACTTATTACTATTTTCCCAATTCTGTTTTAAGAGAGCAAATAAAAGACTCATCCCAGTATGAACACCTAATTCAACTAACGCTTGAGATCCAGAATATGTTGTTTCGTTAATAACGCTATCAATATGACTACCAGTAGTTGGTAACGTTTTAACTTTTTCTTTATCGTGATACCTAGTCCATAATGCAAAAAAGATCCTTTTCAACACAGCCAAACGTTGCTTGAGTATTACAGAAAATGGTGTAGAACTACATATATTTCTAGCTAATTCTAACTGCGAAGTTAATAACGTAGTGATGTAATGATTTAATTCAACGGGTAAAGGTGTTTCCCATTCGAAATCAGGGAGTAGGTTCGAGTCATTTTGAAGTATGTTCGATGAGGGTATCGGAAGTAGTTCTTTACTAAGTAATAATTCATTGTAAAGTAATTTTACGGTGTCTTGATTAGCTAAGTTGTCGCAATTCTCGGTGCACCATTTACCGTTTAAGTGATCCAGCCATTTTGTTTCTACATTTATATATGTTTTATCCATTTTTTTTAGAAAATATAATGCTACTTATTAATTAAGTAATAAATTAATGATTTTATAAAGTCATTATATGACAATGAATCAGCAGATACATAACCTTAAATTGTAGAATTAATATTTTATAAACTTTTATATTTTATTTCACTTGTAAATATCACAGTATTAAATACATTTGGTGGTATTTCTTCGTATTTTTTCCACTAAAAATTTAGAATTATATGTCATTTTGTTTTTGACAGTTCACTGTATCAAAAGCCGAGTAAAAGTCAATATTTTTGGTTGCAGTTCACTGACCTACTAAATTTAGTCCCAATTTAAGAAAGTAAAATGAAAATAAAATACTTTTTGCATTTTTACTGTCTGTGCTACAGGAAAATGCGAATATATATCTTAAACTGCTAATACAAAGCATCGCGTTAAAAAAAGACTACGATATTTCAAAATCATATTTGAAATGCAAACCGCGCTTTTTGAAATTTTAATTTATAATTATTTAAAATGTATTTTCACAAACAATTTATCAAACACTTTTACGGGTTTAGTCAAGTTATGATGAGTCATAATTTTTTCGATATAAATAAAATTGATTTTTTAGCTTTCATGTAAATTTGTTTAGACTACATATAGCAGTGGCGGCTCGTGCTGTAGAAATGTGGGGTAACAACTTTTATGGGTACAAGTTATTATACGTTATATAAATTAAAAGTTATTAACTATACACATTTTCTAGATAATCATTTATTTTTGTACAAGAGTACTTATAATGAAATGAAAATGAACTAACTTTCAGACTCACTCAGGTCCGATTTTACCAATTAGGTGAGTCTAGGCGGCCGCCTTAGGGCGCTATGAGATGGGGATATATTTATGTACTTATGTATAGGGATTTGCAGCTAAGCACCCTACCATCTGGTGAGCGTTTCATGAACTTGTGTACATCAGATAACATTTCGTTTTGTATGAGTATTTTAGATGTTTACAAGTAATGTCACTTCACAAAATCAGAAAATCCCAAACAATTATTTATTTTTTGTCGTTTTTTGATACACTTTTCGCTATTATTTACTAGTAAATGTCAAGTGGTATCTGATTTAGAATGGTTTCAAAAATTCCGCGTGGCGCTACGATCTTAAAATTTTTCCCCTATAGCATGTAAAATTATATTTTACTGTTTTTTTTTGCAAATTTTTTCCTGTTGCCAATGTTAGAATATAATTTAACTAACACGCAAGCATTACTCAGTTGTTTACATTTGGATGCCACAGGTCGGTAACCCTTTCCTACGTTGCAATATCGTCTTAAACAGAATTTTCCGTCATATTTTTGTTTAACATATGGGCGAGTGAGGTTAAATGTTTTCTTTTGAATTGTATCAAATATTATTATAATAAAAATGCCGAAAGTTCTTAGTAGCCGCGCCTAATGAATGGCTTTGTCTCTTATTAATTGTTTTTAATGACTCGTTCGAATACGCTAACTGGTGACCAAATTATTATACTAAATACTACAGTACAGTTTGAATTTATTACGTATATTTTTGTAATGAATTTTTATTGCAATGTCGACAGAATTCGACAGAAGCAGAACAAATTGTAATGTTGTTAGCTGTCATTTAAGAAACGACAAAGAAAGGCATCTTAGTTTTTTTACTTTTCTTAAGAAAAATTGAAGTGAAGTGTGAATTTTCACACATTTCAGGGTTTTGCAGATATTTAATAGGAGTAAGAAGCCAACATAATACTGAATGTCTATTATCTCATCAGGTATATTTAACACATCAAAATCAACAGTTTTTTTGATAATCACTTTTATTCGTTATTTGAGAACTAAGAGCTTCCATTTAAGTTTTTAAACAAAATTTAAATAATTTACCAAATATCCCAGTGTTTTTACTGCATTTGCTTCGTATTCAAGTCTTCATTAGATTAATAAGAAATATTTTACAATGCAGAGTGTAGTGTGGTGTGTTGCGAGTAACTCAGTTCGCAACAATTAAAAAAATATATTATTTATTTAATATTTTTAATTTTAAAAAAATACACGTACTATCTTAGCTATAAATACAAAAATTTATATCATTACTAGCCATAATTTAACCATGAATTAAAAAAATAATTAATTTTTTCAAAAACAAACAATGCCATATTTTTCAACACAAACTGATAAAAATTCCTCTTGTACGTTTCCGGCTCAAATGAATATACATTACCTATAATTTTTTCAGATTTTTAATTTAACCCTTTTTGGTAAAAGGGTGTGGGACAAGAACTTTTGCACATTTTTTGCTAAATTCGTGTTAAAAGAAACGAATTTCAAAAAATTATCTATCGTTCCGTAATGTACATCTCAAGAGCTTTCTTTCGATACCACACAATACATTTTTTATAAATATTTTTTTATCAACGACACTTAAAAAATCGACAGTTTTCGTAAAATTTATCTGATCAAAAATTCCTGTTGAACTATTTCGGTTCCCATCAATGTTTATTACCGAGATTTTTTTAAATATTTTTAGATCAATCCCTTTGGGAGATAGGGTGAGGGACAAAAGTTTTTGACACATTTTTGGCAAAAATCCAATAAAAAAAATTGTTTTTTCAAAAATAAAAATTTGTTTGTTGATTCAAGCATTAAGATGTTTCATTTGGTATGCCACTCGGAATATTAAAACAATATATTTATTTTTTTACTAAATACATATTTGTTTATATTTATCCCGCGCTGTATTTTTTTGAACTCTATAGTTTTCCTATATGTGGATCAAAAAGTTGTGCAAGTATGCCAAATTTCAACTTTCTATGTTCAGCCGTTTGGCTACAATTTCTACCGTACAGACAGACAGACAGACACATGAGTGGCTATAAGGGTTTAAATAAGGGGTATTATTAAGTAAGGGTTTTGGTGGTCATACCTACAAACCCTAATAAAGTAGATGGTTATAAAATGTTATCTAAAAAATCCTAAAAATATCACTTAAAATATTTTTAAAGATTTCCATATTTGTTATTATATTTTAAGGCTACTTTTATCAATTTTTCACTCAAATTATTTATAAAAAATACTGCGTATTATTTTAGTGCCTTAATACACTAAATTAATATTGATTAATAATTATTGATTGTTTTAAAAATACCGCGCTTTTATAGCCACTACAGCGCCCACCAAAATGTTAAACTAATTATTTAATTTTGTTTAAAAAACTACTTTATACACTAATATCATTAGTAAAATAAACTATTTTCAACTCAAAAAGTAAACAACAGTCTTATTAATTCAATTGTTTACAGTTATTTGTATTAACAAAAGTTTATATTCATTTGTTATTGAGTTAAAATTGTAAAATTAATATTTAAATGTGTAGAATTTGATATAACAGGTTTTGTTTTAGAAATATAGTGGTTTAATGTTGTTTTTTGTTTTGTTTTTATTAAGTAAATAGTATACATTTTGGAAAGCTCTGTTTGAATGTTTACAGCGATTGTACTGAACTCTATTCTTTGTTATGTAACAAAGAAGTTCATGGTAAGAAGGTTTATTAGTGAATTGCTGAATTAAATATATAAAAATATCATTTTATATCAATAATACTAGATATATTAGTGTATAAACTATAAGTTTATACCATAGTATTACTATTTAAACTGTAAAATATGTTTGTTAATATTATTATGATTTACGAACATTATACTAGTCTCTATTAAACAGCTGTAAATTTTTATTTTATTTTTTTTTTTAGATTCAATGACAACTTGGGTACATTTAATCAGTGAAGTTTATTTTTTGTAGTAGTTTTAAATAACCAACATAGAAAAAAAACGTGTTTGCTTAAACACTAAAATGTACGCTTGTAATTGTTTAAATATTTTAATACATGTTAAAAATAATGATGTACAAAAGGTTGATTTAGAATCGCTTAAATTAAGTGATGAAGAGAGAAAAGAACAGTTTTTTAATAAGGTAATTATTGTTTTATTTATCTTAATTTAAGTGATTGAAATTTGCATTAATTTTATCTTTTGCTGTACTGTCATTTTAAATTAGATAATTTGTTTATTTATACTTTTATTATTATTATTTATTTAATCTAAAATAAATAAACAACTTAAATACAGTTAAATATTTAGAATTTCTATTTATATCTCCTACAAATTTGTTAATTAAGCAGTTATCTAATTTTTTTTTTAGGAATTGCAAGCTGTTGTTGTTGAATCTATTACAAAACAACAGTCTGCTTTGGTGCTCTCTAGAAATATAGGCCTTTGGGTTATACAACGATGTATAAATTGTTCGTTAGAGACTCACGCTGTACACAAAGACAAAGGCGCAAGCTGTGTTCTTTTGGCCGAGCATTTATTGGTAAGTTCAGCAGTATTTTATATCAGTGGTTTTTAAACTGTGTTCCGCAGAGGGCTAGACGCTTGGCAGATAATAATTGACCTGTAGTATTAAGATTATAAATAGTTATAAATTAATTTTTGACTAAAAACACCAGAAAATAGGTATATAGAAATATGTATATTTCGCCAAATTATTTCTTTTATAAGAGTCCTCAGGCTTTTAAAGTTTAGGAATTACTGTTGCAGAATTTCTGAATCGAAGCATTATTTTAAAAATTATTATAGATTTTATTAGCAATTTACACAGGGCTGGTCCTCAGGTTATTGGGGTCTTTTAGCCCCGCATTTTTGGAGACCGGTCCGTTCTTTTTAGGGTTTTGTAGGTATGACCACCAAAAAACCCTTATAACGTCACTCATGTGTCTGTCTGTCTGTACAGTAGAAATTGTAGCCAAACGGCTGAACATAGAAAGTTGATACAACTTTTTGACCCACATATAGGAAAACTATAGAGCGTTCAAAAAAATACAACATGGATAAATATAAACAAATATGTATTTAATGGAAAAATATTTTTCTAAATTTTGATTGGGGGTATCAAAACCTCTTAATGCGTGTATACACAAACAAATTTTTATTTTTAAAAATCTTTTTTTATTGGGTTTTTGTCAATTTAATGGCAAAAAACTTTTGTCCTCCACCCTATCTCCCAGAAGGGTTGAACTAAAAATCTGAAAAAAATCTCAATATTGTACATCGATGGGAACCGGAATAGTTCAACAGAAAATTTTAATCAGATTGGTTTTTCGCAAAATATTGTTTTTTTGTGTCTTAGAAAAAAAAATATATTTTTTAAAATTTATTGTGTGGCATCAAAAGAAAGCTCTTAAGACGTAGATAAAGAAACGGGAAGTAGTTTTTTATTTTTTTATTTTAATACGATTTTTTCCAAAAAGTACTAAAAACACAGTGTCCCACACCCTTTAACCCTAAGGGGTTAAATTAAAAATCTGAAAAAATTCTAATTAATGTATATTGCTATGAACCGGAAACGTACAAGAGCAATTTTTGATCCGATTTCGTTTTTAGAAAATGTTTTTGTTACTGAAAAAAAATTTTTTTTTTAATTTAAATTTAATTATGGGGATCTTAAATTGAAGCTCTTTAAGTGCAGATTAATGAACAGTAATTGATTTTTGAAATACATTTCATTTTGACTAAATTTTGCCAAGAATTAAGTTTTTCGTTAAATATCTTAGCTAAAATTAAAAAAATATATTTGTATATACATGGATAAATTTTGTTATGGGTAGAGAAGAGGTACGTAAATTTATTTTGCAAATATCGACTAGGAAAATAAATAAATAACTGGCCGGTTGCTGGGATTCCATTTCTACTACAGAATCTGTTAGTTTCTCATATAGTCGCAATATAAACAATGTCTCTGTACGCGTTATGCTCGTGCGATTAAAGATCGCCCGTAGAGTTGTTTAACTTTTTTTATCTTTTAAAATAAAGGAGTTATTCGAGGTGCGGAGTTTCAAATAAAACACCCTGATAACGAACTCGGGAGCACAATTTTTATTATAATTGTTGATAAATAGATATGCAGAAAACAAAATATTGATATTAAACAAAACAGATATTAAACAATAGGTTATAAAAGAAATGTATGGTACGCCGTACGTGCATAACTTCGTAAAAACATGTTTTTTGATCATGCGCAGAAGTAACATTTCACACAAAGTTCAGTTCCTGGAATAAAATTTTATGCATAAAATAGTAACAGCTTTTATATTTGCGAAACTATAGAAATGTTGTAATTTTAGTTATTGATATGTATTTTTCTCTTTATTAACAGGTGGTTGTGACGAGTTGCAAATAAAAATGTGTGGTTAAATAATTCTTTGGTTGTTTCAGAGTGGAATTAATACAATTTCTGCTCTTCGGAACAATGAAAGTTACTCAGCTGCTTTTGGAATTATTATAAATCCAGTTGTCTTCAGTGAAGATATTGAACCAAAAATCGCTGGTGAGTTTTTTCAGTATTATCACTTTTTTTCATACCGTGTTTTGAAAACAATACTTTTCTTTAGTATAATAAAGTGGGTTTGACACATTTTATTGATTAATTAATTGAAAAAGTTGACTTTCAGCAATAAATTGAACAATTAATTGATGAAAATATTGATCAATTTATTTTGAAAATAAAGTGGGTTTTACACGATTCAATTTATTGATCAATTAATTGATAAAGTTGACTTCAACTTATTGATGTTAGTAAAGTCTTCAAATTTCAACAATTAATTTATTGACGAAAAAATTGATCAATTTATTTTGAAAATAGAACAAGTTCTATTTTTCATCAATTTTTAAGGAATTCTAAGTATATTTTTATCTGTTTAGTTATTAATATCTTTGAAATTATTTTGCAATGGTCCAATACTAATGCGGACACCGTTATTTTGGACGTTTGTCATTGCTGATAGACTAGAATAGTACAATATAATGAGTATTAGTATCAAAAAGATATAATACTTCATGAGTATATAAAATATATTCGGACGTTTCGGAAACTGCTGCTGAAACAGATTATTGAGTGGTTTCCGAAACTTGCCCCCCCTTAGAATAATTCGGTGGGGCGCGCCTTGATTGATATAATTTTGTATAATCTGTCTTAATTTGTAATACGAAACTAGATCTGGTTACTTTGTTGACTGTTGTGGTGTAACAGACTGGCGTATCCGTGTGAACCAATACTATGATAATATTATAAATGTATTGTCAATATACAACATAAAAAATGAACTTTCCATGTTAGTTACGTATTACAAAATAAGACAGATAATATCATCTTTTGCAGTTTTTTTTAAAATTATTTTCTAATGTATGTTTCTATTTCTTATGCTTTCAAAGGATACCAAATTTTGGCCTCAGGTAATAAATAGTTTGCAACAGTGTATAATTGGGTCGCCGAAACAATGTAGTTACATAATTTCAAACGTTAAATGAAAACTTTTAATATTTAAATTAACAGACAACAAATTATAATATTGTTGATTTAGCCGCGAATACGTGCTCGTGTTTATAGTAATGAATATCAGTGAGCATTGTTTGAAGACGGTATCGTGTTTCAAAGCGTTGCATCAAATCACCTGATAAGTTATTTTAAATGCTATTAGTCATATTTTAGTTTGAACATATCATATATATTTTATGACATGACAGCAACTGATAATGGTGTTACCCACTATACATACAATAACAACTTCAAATCGCTTTCCTCGAATATTTACTGTTTTTCCAAGAACACCTTGTCTACTATATATAGTTTTATTAATCTGTACATTATTCAAATATATTATCTAACTTTTTAATTATGAAATAAGGGTAGTATTGCCATGGAAGAATATTTCAGATAAAGAAATTTTGATTTTGTTAAGCACTATGAAGTAGAAAAATGTGTGTAAGAAGATAGCTGTTTGTCCTTGCTTCGGATTGGTTTAGATCGTCATCCCTATTACACTGTAAAAATATTGTTTTTAGTCCAAGTTGACAGATGTTCAGTGTCGTACATTGGAAATATATATTATTTATATTATTTAATTTTTCTCATATATTTTGTTATTATTTACATATTTAAACTTTTATTTATATTCTTGGCGTAGATTTTATGGAGAAAATTCTCCATGTAATTTGTTTTTACGCAGTTATATATTTTTTAGGTTATCTGACATATAAATATTTTTTGACAGTTGACAATTAACAGATCAAGAAAGAGGACTAATGTGAGGCCAAAAGACAGCCCAGCTGATTGTGCCCAAAGAAGAAGTTATTGATATAATTTTTAGACCTTCATATATACATATATTTTTAATTTTTATATACAATAATTATTTAAATAAGAAACTTTAGCTCTGAAGATATATTGTTTGTTTTATTGCTTTGTTTAAACTCTTTTAGCCAAATCTCTCTTTTTATATATAGTACATAATTTTTAAAATTAATATTTTTTTAACTTTTTCAAATTTCCCATTAAACTGAATTTATGTCGTATAAATAACTTGTTTAAAGTGTATTATCTGCCTTGTTTATTTCAATATATTATTAACCTTTTTTATATTAAAAAAAATCACTTGCTAACCCAGTTGCTACGCCCATGCCCTAGTTGTAACTTATTTTAAATTTCCCGCTATACTGTATTTGATCAGTGTAAATCGTACTCGGTTCGCAGCGCTATCTACTTTTTTCTACTTTGAAATAGACCATAGATTAAAATAATTGAATCAATTTTTGGTTTCGTAGGTTTTCGTAGATATTTAATATGTACAATATATATTTTTATTAGGACTCTCAGAAATTGATCTTGAGGAAAAACGTCATAAACAAAAAAATAAATAAATAAAAAAATAAAAATAAAATAAAATAAATAAATAAATAAAAAAATAAAAATAAAATAAAATAAATAAATAAACGGTTTTGGGTTTACCCGGTTTCAGATACTCGACAGTAAACCGGGTATTCGTATAAAATAAAGGATGAGCAAAATAAAAGGAAAACGAGTCGAAATCCAAGCGGAAAAAAAAAAGAAGAAAAACGGATCTAAATTCAGATCCGAAACAGGATATCTATTCGGTTGTTAGATAAGCCCGTTCAATTTTTTTTTTCACCTTTTATTCAATAAAATATACCTTCTAAAAAACTTTTATTATCAAATGTACTGTCCATTATTTTCTATCATTTTGGACAAACGCTCAGGTAATTTCATTATGCCATCTCTCCAGAAGACCTGGCGTCGCTCAACACAGCTAGAAATAAATGCATGGAGCTCTCAAAACCAAGACAGTATAACAACATCACCGACTTGAAGCCTATGGCCGATAGACGAGATTATAGGCCATAGATTATTTGTTGTTTAAGATATATTATTTTTTTTTTAAATTCGTTACTCTATATGAATTATTTACAAATAGTGATTTTCTTGCGTCAACAGTGTAAAATCCTCTTTAGAACTTTTATTTGATACTCCACAATAAATTTTATTATTATTATTATTATTTTTTTTTTGTAGTATCTCAGTTGCCAGAAACGATTCAAGTGTGTGTTGGAGGTCTGCAACAGCATCTGAATGAAGTGCTTCGAAGGGAAGTTGCCACCACGGAGGAGAGAGTTCGGAGGTTCACCGAACAACAGTACACACAGCTCGAACACTTCCGAGAGCAGGCCCACAAGGAACACAATATATTACTCCGGTATGTACTGACTTGGTTTCTGCTTAGCAGTGAATGGCGACATTTCAACATTTACTATAAAATATAATCATGTTTAAAAAATATATATATAATTACTGTATTTATGATGAATTAAATTTATTATTTAGATTACTAGTCTTTCATATACATTTCTGTCTGTGTACACGTGCAGAGCAAATTCGGCTAAAAGGATTTTTATGAAACAGCATATTTAAGCTTTTGACATCAAGGGAGTTTACTCGTGTCGATTTTAAGATTTTTGCGAATATTTAGCTACAGAAAAATATTTCGAAAAAATTTATTTAACAAAGGTTGCTATAAATGCAATAACTAATAACTTTTATTTGAGACGTTATTTGATAAAACGAAAATTTCGAAACATTTTAGCAATTTTTTCGATCTATTTTTTCATATTTATATGTAACGATTCCATGGTCATGATAAATAATTTCTCTGTTATTTCTACTGTGCTGCTAGAATGTATTTTATACAAGTACTTTATGATGGCGGTCGGTCCTGTGGTGGCCATAGCTGATATTTTACTACCGGTTCCCAGAAGTAAGGAAATTTTTCGCTGCTGAATCCTGTATAAATACTAAAAATAGTTAGACATTATAAATATTATTGTGCCGACCGACGTAGCGTAGTGGTATCACATGTGCTCTGCGTTGCTGAGGTCTCGGGTTCGAATCCTGTTCATGGAATTTTTCAAAAATAATAATTGTCCTGCCTAATTTCCAAAAAAAGCAAAGGCCATAAAAAAAAAATTATATTAAAATGTTATTGTTGCAGATTGGTGCTAAATAGTCAGCTAGTTGAGATGAACGTTGATAAACTGGAGGCAGAGATACAAGAGACTGCAGTGCCCGTGTCCTATCCCTCAGAGAAGGCTGTGAAAGAATTAGAGAACAATAGGTCGGAGTTCGAGCCCCGGCTAAGTCCGCGACATGCAATCACTAAACCTAAGCACCCTATCGTTACAGTGAGTTCACCTCAAATATATTTACATACAATGTTCGATTAGGCAACCAACCAATACACGTTAAAAAAATTACCAGAGTCCAGTAAACAACCAGTACACGTAATAAGGATTTTACTGATGTAATGTTAACAAATATAATATCCAAGTATTCAAATAATTCACGTCATAAAATGTCTAGAGTCTTGCGAGCAACCAATACACGTCATAAAATCTTTACTGAATTAATCTTAACAAATAGTATACTCATACCCGGTTACCAAAGGACTTAAAACTAGTTAACTATAACCAATTAGTTATAAAATGGTTGCTATGGTTATTTACGGGATTGTTATGTTGTAACTAAGTTTAAACAAAAGATTAAACTCAGCTAAGCTTTCAGAAACCGGCCCATAATGTTAGAAAATGGCAGAAAAAAACTTTATTTAAGACGCAGTTACAACGTGTGTTTAAAAAAATAGTTAGAGTGGGCCGAGTAAAAAATCACGTATGTCTTTGAATAAATTTGGAAGGTTAGAACTACTCACATAACCTTTGACACTATACAGGGTGTCCCAAATAACTTGTCAAGCATTTGTATCTTGAGAAATGTAAGAGTTACGAGGTCGGTTAAATTAGACCAAAGTTGCCGCATTAAGGGACCATTTTAACGATGTCTTTGTGCTTTTAAAAAAATACATCGGTTACTAGATTTTAACGAAAATGTAAAATTTCCGGTTTTTAAATTTTACTCATAACTTCCAAAATTAAAATAGTAAGAGCCGATATTTGAAAGCTTAGTTAACTATAACCAAATAGTTAGAAAATGGTTGTTATGGGACTGATATATTGTGACCATAGTTGACTAAAAGTGACCTAAGCCTTCAGAAATCAGCCCTAAATGATTTTGGTATGCACTTTTTTAAAGCACTTTTTCATGGTGAATTTACAGAGGTTCTAATTTTTTTTTTTGTTGTGTACCGTTTTCAATTTTTCGGGGTGAATTTTAATTTTTCATATGGAGCTTACAGTAGGTTATGATAATTTTGAATAGTTTTTTTTTTTGTTATTTAACTATATAAAAAGGTCGAATTTAACGAAAATAACGAAAATTTTAACTCAACATTATTATTATTTTAATTTTATTTTATTTATATATTTATTTTTTGTTTGTAGAATTTAGCCTGTAAGACAAAGCGCAGTTTGCCAAGGCAGCTAAGTCATCCAGTACAAAAATTGGAAACAGAAGATGGAATACTTTTTCAAATGGATGGCATGGAAGAATCTCCAACACTCACTCATTCAGATGCAGAGGAAAGCGACACAGATGGTAAGTTTCCATTATTAACTTTCCAGTAACGGGGAAAATTTTATAATGGGGAAAATTTCGACGAAGACGTCTCTGGATAGTTATTCATGAATTCTTATTGTACAAGAAAGAGTTGTACACCTCTCCCATTTTATTGCATTACATAAAATTTAATTTGTTTACAGTAGAGCGTGTATTGTCAATATTATTCGGCAGTTTTAGATATTATTATTACATGTTTACAAATTAAACTGTAAAAATATTCCGAAAAAACATATTTTTAAATGGAAAATTTTGATTCTCATCATAAAGGTTGGAATTTAAATGTTATCCGAAATAAACGGTCAACAGTGTACATACTTTCACATATATAGGCAATTCCAAACCTTTAAGAGGAACTAGATTTTGAAATCTAGTACATTTACCGATTGAATCTGGTTTTTGGCCATTTTGTTTAAACTTTTCGAAACATCTAGACAAAAAATGTAGATAGTAACTAGACCTAAAAAAATCAGCTGTGGCCACCACAGGACCGACCGCCATCACAAAGTACTTGTATAAAATACATTCTAGCAGCAGACTAGAAATAACTTGGCCTAATATTTTCTAACAGAAATTTTTTTCGTTTTATCAAATAATGTCTCAAATAAAAGTTGTTAGTTATTGCTTTTATAGCAACTTTTGTTAAATACTATAATCGAAATATTTTTATGATGTTAAATATTCGCAAAAATCAACATGAGTAAACTCCCATTTCTAGTTAACTGATTTTTACCAAAAGTTGATCAACCATTGATGTAAAAAGCTTAAATATGAAGTTTCATAAAAATCCCGAATTTGCTCTGCACGTGTACACAGACAGACGGACGGACAGGCAGACAGACAGACAGACAGATGAACAGACGGACAGACAGACCAACAGACATCATTCTAAAAAATAGTCAAAACGTTATGTAGAGACCTCAATTCGTGGAGATCCATCGAAATCTCGAAATGTCAAAATCGGGATGATCACAATACCTCCCTTATATATGTTGGCGGTCGGTAAAAAAGAATGCCACTACTTAAAAACACTGCAATTATTAATATAAACGTTTTAAATCGAATTAAAATGAAACATGTGATCAACCTACGGATCATGTACTAAATAAAATTTGTCAAATATGAATTTGTTTTGTCTTGTTGGTTATTGTTTTTACTAGTTTTCCATAGTCAACTACTAATAATTGTCTACTCTAATTGAAATACAACATTACAGCCCGGTTTTTCCACCTTCAGATAAACTTCCAGGTAACTATCTGACAGATAAGGTTATTTGTAACTTCATCTGCTGAATAAATGTCAATACCAATCAGTGAATCCAATACGTCAGTCTCATTATCCGTTAGACAACTATCCGACAGATACATTTTTATTGAACGACGGGATGACATTTATTCAGCAGATGAAGTTACAAATAACCTTATCTGTCAGATAGTTACCTGGAACTTTATCTGAAGGTGGAAAGACCGGGCCTAAATGTACAGTAAGCAAAATTTTTCGTTTTATCAAAAAATGTCTCAAATAAAAGTTGTTAGTTATTGCTTTTATAGCAACTTTTGTTAAATAAATTTTTTCGAAATATTTTTCTGATGTTAAATATTCGCTAAAATCTTAAAATCAACGAGTTGAAAATATATAAATATATTTTGAAAATATGATTTACACTATTTCGGTTTTAACCCCGTCTTTTTTTTGTACATACAATCATAGACAGAGACAGATGGTAAAAAACACGTGCATAGTTTGCAAACTCTGTTGTTTCCCGTATAATAAAATAAGATGGCATTCATACAAGAATGTAGAGTTTATTTGAGTGCATTGCTTTGTGTTTATTTATGTGTTTAATTATGGAAGTGTGAGCGAGTACACTGGACATACATATAATTAAAAATAACGCGTGTGGCATTGAATTATTTATACTTGTTTACAATGCATACATTTAAATACCACAATAACAACAATAAATATATCGAATGTTTACTTTTAAACACATAACATACACAGACACCCGAATAACATGATCACCAGTTAAGACGATAATTCGACCTCGAATAACAAAATTTATAAATATGACAGCAACGGAAAGTTTTCGTTTTTCATAATTTGAAATGTTCCCCTCCTACATTTTTCTTGTTAGATTACTAATATTTACTACCAGTGGCGGAACTACAAATTTTGCCCCCCCCCCCGCAAAAAATTAGATTGGCCCACCAACCTTATGTGATTTTTTTACTTGCCCGACTTTAATATATAAGGGGCAAGTATTGTAATCGTGAAAATTTTCGATGTCGAGATTTTGACTGATGACCACGTTTCATGGTCCAGGGAATCCAAAAATCCTATTTTCGAAGTGCCGTCCGTATGTGTGTGTGTGTGTGTGTGTGTGTGTGTGTGTGTGTGTGTGTGTGTGTGTGTGTGTGTGTGTGTGTGTGTGTGTGTGTGTGTGTGTGTGTGTGTGTGTGTGTGTGTGTGTGTGTGTGTGTGTGTGTGTGTGTGTGTGTGTGTGTGTGTGTGTGTGTGTGTGTGTGTGTGTGTGTGTGTGTGTGTGTGTGTGTGTGTGTGTGTGTGTGTGTGTGTGTGTGTGTGTGTGTGTGTGTGTGTGTGTGTGTGTGTGTGTGTGTGTGTGTGTGTGTGTGTGTGTGTGTGTGTGTGTGTGTGTGTGTGTGTGTGTGTGTGTGTGTGTGTGTGTGTGTGTGTGTGTGTGTGTGTGTGTGTGTGTGTGTGTGTGTGTGTGTGTGTGTGTGTGTGTGTGTGTGTGTGTGTGTGTGTGTGTGTGTGTGTGTGTGTGTGTGTGTGTGTGTGTGTGTGTGTGTGTGTGTGTGTGTGTGTGTGTGTGTGTGTGTGTGTGTGTGTGTGTGTGTGTGTGTGTGTGTGTGTGTGTGTGTGTGTGTGTGTGTGTGTGTGTGTGTGTGTGTGTGTGTGTGTGTGTGTGTGTGTGTGTGTGTGTGTGTGTGTGTGTGTGTGTGTGTGTGTGTGTGTGTGTGTGTGTGTGTGTGTGTGTGTGTGTGTGTGTGTGTGTGTGTGTGTGTGTGTGTGTGTGTGTGTGTGTGTGTGTGTGTGTGTGTGTGTGTGTGTGTGTGTGTGTGTGTGTGTGTGTGTGTGTGTGTGTGTGTGTGTGTGTCTGTATGTATACACGATAACTCAAGAACGGTTCAACTTAGAGAA
This sequence comes from Liopterus haemorrhoidalis, assembly GCA_963971575.1. NCBI lineage: Eukaryota > Metazoa > Arthropoda > Insecta > Coleoptera > Dytiscidae > Liopterus > Liopterus haemorrhoidalis. The sequence goes on along the minus strand of OZ020622.1, from coordinate 43,171,013 downwards.
TTCGTTTTGGTACTAAAAAATTCTCCTATTATATGGAAAGAACCCTATTGTTTTTTATAAAGATCGTTTGAATAGAAATGGGAGTTTACTCGTGTCGATTTTAAGATTTTTGCGAATACTTAGCAACAGAAAAATATTTCGAAAAAATTTATTGAACAAAAGTTACTATAAATGCAATAACTAATAACTTTTATTTGAGACGTTTTTTGATAAAACGAAAAATTTTGAATTTTTTTTGTAAAATTATTTAAAATTTTTCCAAGTCTCAATTTTTTCATATTTATATGTAACGTTTCCATGGTCATGATAATTAATTCGTAACAAGTAAACCAAGCCTTGAACAAACATTTGTATAGAACATAATTTGATGTATTTTTGAAGATTTATCTAAATATTAAAAAAAAAAATAATAATTTTATTTATTTATTTATTTTTTTGGGAGGTCAAATCTGGCGGAGGTTTCCCTTCGACACTGGTTTCTTTTCGTATCTAGCGTCCCATAATTTTGAAGAAATTTAACCATGGATTCTTCTTACACAAAGAATCATTTTACTTTATAATACATATTTTATTATGATTATAAAAAAAAAACAATAATGTCAAACAAATGAAACATATACAAAACAAAACAAAACTAGATATAAATAAATAAATCAATTTAAAATATTAAATCTTTCTTTCTGGATTTTAAATTAGCAAAATTTCTAATTAAGTCTTTAATGCCCATTTATTGAGTAATTTCAGCCTCAATGCTCAACAACGATAAATTATGTAAGCGTGCTTCACCAGTAGAATTTCGTAGATAGTTTTTTATTATTTTTAATTTGGCAAAAGAACGCTCTGCCGTTGCCACAGTGACAGGAAGTGTTAAAAATAATAAAATTGCAGTAACTACGTCTGGAAAACTGACCGACAGGGAGGTATATTTAATTATTAAAAGTTCGGCAAATTCTTTTATTGTTGATATTTTAGAGATTTCCTCATTATGCAGCGAAGCTAACATTACCATTTGTAACGGAAAATTGGACGAAATATCACCTTTGTATTTTTTTATAAGATTTCGGCAGAACTCAAAATTTCTGTTTCATCCAAATTGATTGTGGTGCCATGAATAAAAACAAATTTACAACGTCGTTCATCCCTTACCGTCTCCCCACCTACCCTCTCACTCCCACCCACTAACAACGGACACCAGAGGCAACAGTCGAGTTGCAAGCAACTCTGAAAATCTATGCAATTATGTAGTGTCTCTAAATAAAGATTAATAATTAAAAAAAAAAAAAAAAATACACCGATAACGCCATTCTCGCAGTCTTCCTTTAATCGCGTTATAATAATATTTATTTTAAATGTTATTGTTTTAATTGAATTACTATTTTGAATATGGATAAACAATCTCGCTATTGTTTTGCTCAGGTCTTACTAAACGTAAGATAAAAAAAAATGTTTATTTTTTTGTATTATTTTTTTTATGTATGTGTTTTATAGTGAAAAATAAATTCTTTATTTTTCAATATAAAACGCGACTAATTTTCTCAAAATTTTCGGGCCCCCAAAGCTTTGCCCCTCCCCCCGCGTTTTGGGGTCTGGCGGTATGGTAGTTCCGCCACTGTTTACTACTCAAAATAATATTTTGTTAAAAATATCTATCGAAGAATCAGCATAAGATATGTTTTCCATTCTTCTTTATGACGTAGAAATATGGACCCTTGATCAAAATATTGTACAGAAGTTTTTTTTTTATTCAAAAGAATGGATTGTACAGAAGTTGAATTTTCAAAATGTTACCGCCGTATATTTATTGATATAAATAAAATTGGAGGTTATATCTGTTTTTTTTTTTTTTGTCTACCCTCATCACCTATTGCTTATAAAATTAAATAAACGTAGATAAAAGTTTAAATAATATTTAACAGAGCAAATAAAACAGTATAACAATTAAGACTAAAACGACGTTAATGATAAACGTTTGTTTTTTTCTTTGGCCATTTTAAGACTTCCGATACAGAAAATTAAATCTTTCTAATCAATTTTTCCGTGTTTATTTGAATGTTGCAGATTCAGCAAGTCACGATGAAGGCATACACATCCCGAGACAGAGGACGACATCTGTGAGCATCGCCAAGAGCCTGCCAATGAACATACCAGTCTTCATGTCAGCATTTCCACACGAGATCGTGGACGACAGAGATGAACTCAAGGTACCTTTATTTTTTTTATCTTCCGGTTTCAGCATGTTTCAACTTTTTATCTAGCATAGGAAATCGGCACTTTATTTTTATTTTTTTCTTTAAAGTACATTAAATCAGCTTTACAAGGATATCGAAATATCATACTTTAATTTTAACCATTTCAAAATGCCGACCATTTATTTAAAATCTACAATCCACTTATCTCCACCTCTCTACCTCCAAACGTCGTTTCAATTGATATTTTTTCAGATTTAGGTAAATTATGGAATGTTTAAGAGGGATTCTTCCTTATTCACGATTTACATTGCGGCACACAACAAAATTGATTGTTTTTTCCCATAGTCCACAAAAATAAAACACAAACAATAAAAAAATTGATGTGAAGTGTGAATTTTCACACATTTAAGGGTTTCGTAGGTATTTAGTAACTGGATGATGATTATTTGGGATACCAAAACAAATTTTATGTCTAATATTTTTTTATGAATTTTAATTTGAATGCCTAATACCATTATTTAAGTTTCAAAATATAACTAGAATTTTGACAAAATAATTTAAACAAAATAAAAATGCAAAAAAAAACAGAAAAATTAAAATTGACAGGAATCGAACGACGAAACGCACAACGCTACGAACACCTACTAATCTACTGTGTTACATAGCGAATTAAATATTTAACATATTTTAGTTCAAAACACTATTTTGCAAAAATGCGTTATTTTCCGAAAACATAACCTGATCAAAAATTCCTGTTGTACTATTCCGGTTCACACAAATGTACATTATTTAGAATTTTTCAGATTTTTAGTTTAAACCTTCTGGGCTACAGGGTGTGGGACAACATTTTTTTTGCACAATTTTGGCAAAAATCGTGTCAAAATAATTTATTTTGCAAAAATAAAATTTTGATCGTTAATCCACGTACTAAGGGCTTTCATTTGATACTCTACTCAGAAGTAAAAAAAAATATTTTTTTTTTCGATATGCACATATTTGTTTATATTTTTAGGGGGATATGTTTTATAAATGTTTTAGTATTTTTCCTATGTGCGGGTCAAAGAGTTGTATTAGCATGTCAAATTTCAACTCTCTAGGTTTAGCCGTTTGGCTACAATTTTTACCGAACAGACAGACAGACAGACGACAAAATGACGGTATAAAGGTAAAAATACGGTGTAGGTATGATAATTTTTTGATCATACCTACAAAACCCTAAATACACGTATTTCTCCATTGAACAAAACAAAACAACGTCATTTTCGTATCTTTCGCAAATTGCCACCAGATGTCAGGGCGCTTAGGAAGTTTCCCCTATTACAAAATGAGACAGATAATATAATATTCAATTGTTATTTTCAGGAAAAAGAAGATTTCGTAGACATAGCCGCCAGCATTAAAGCTCTAGCTAAGAGCGTCCATGGCGATGACGTATTCGGCGATTTGCCCCGTCCTCGCTTCTCGACACAGATCTAAAGGGCGCCGGCCGGGCATATCTGGTATTTTGTCCGACGCACCGATTCTCAGGAAACATTCAGTCTCCCCGGTGCATTATGTATTCACTCAACTTTACAGGTGGATATATGCATTTAACATTATTTAGTTAAATGCCTACGGGCTATGCGTTTTTAATATAACTTACGGTAGATTTAACAACCACAGATTACAAAGATTCTCATACAAAACTAACGATATTAAGTTTAATTAAGAACAATCTGCACATTCAAATTTGCAGCTAATTTTTATCTATCTAATAGCGTATTTTTATTTGTGATAAAGACATGTTAAAAATTATTTTTTTAATTTTAAGTAAATAATTTTGATATGTTCAGTTTAGTAAGATTTCAAATTCACTGTTAGTGCAATATAAAATCTTTTTATTATTAGTCTTTAGATACAAGAAGCTTTAGTACTGGACCTAAACTAAAATGAGTAAAAAAGCTTAATCAACAAACCAATCGTTTTAATGATATGAGCAATTTTTAAACAAAACAGTGTGTGGTAACAAAGCGTTTAACAGTTAACAAATCAACGCTTTTTTATTCATAATCAGGATATAGAACGTCTAAAAAGGTTATAGGGAAAACTTGCTAATACCCTTTTCACACTAGATCTTTAAGATCGGATGTTAAAGTGAATGTATCTTTAAACGCTAATGTGAAACCGTATGGCCTCGGTTAAATACAAGCGATGTTTAAAACAGAGATCTGCGTCTTAAACTTCGTCCGAATTGCCAACTTAATTTCTATTATAAAAAAATACTCCTTGAATTTGTGCTGTCAACATTTTATATTATCATAAACAAGAATACTGTATTATATCGACGTTATAAGAAGTTTATACTTATTGTTATAATAAAATTATTTATTTTAATAATGTGTTTAATAAAATACAGAGCTACAAAAATTGAGATAAAATGTATCGACTTACATGTTAATACAGGTGTAATATATTCTTTATTGTAGTGTCTTTATTGTAAAATTAAATGAAATATCCTTATTTGTTTATAATAATTCAAGATGTGCGTCTGCGCAGACATTTCCAATCTGGTAATTTCATGACGGTAACTTAAGGACAAAATTACTGTAGCTGATGACAGCACCAGAGATTTAAACATCAAGTATAAAAGCATACCGATCTTAAACATCGGTGAACTTTAAGTTCACTCGTCTTAAAGATCTAGTGTGAAAAAGATATTAGTTTGCCTAATAGGGGAACCAGTGTTGCAAATCAAACCCTGGGGTCTGTCGGCTTCTTCAAAGGCTTGCGCTACTTTGTATAATATAGTGACTTTAGTTTTAACGATATGAGCAATTTTTAAACAAAACAGTGTGTGGTAACAAAGCGTTTAACAGTAAACAAAACGACGCTTTTCTATTCATAATCAGAATATAGAACGTCTAAAAAGGTTATAGGGAAAACTTGCTAAGCGATATGACATCTGGTGGGATTTTAGCAACTACAGAAATAGACATTCTATCGCGCTTTTTTATAAAAAATGTTTGCATAACAATATAATTGCATAAAAACAAGTATTAATATTGTAGCAAAATTACAAAAACCACCAGTAAACATTAAAATTCACGTTGTTTATATGTAACGAATGTCTATTTTGAAGGTTCCAAGTATGCCGCAATAGCGCTGCGACATTAAAATACTTCCCCTATAATTCGTTCGTCATTGTTCGGTTGTTTCCGTGATTTATATTAAAAACGAATAGCCATTTATAGTTTGTTTAAATTGTTGATATTTTACAATGTGCGGATTAATTTGGAGAGATTTTGTTTTATCATTTGATATGATTGTTATTTGTATTTCTATTAAGAGTCTTTTAGTATTAATTACTGAACTAATGTACAATTTTTATGTCAATTTTACTGATATATTTCGAATTATGACTGAAAATTTTTCTTAAAAAGTATCATAGTTACAAAATATTAATACATGTTGTAGTTTAAGAATGATGACAAATAAATAAATTAATAAAAATTAACTGATTTTCTTTTTATCTTTACTCCATATCATTGATTCCTTAACGTTAATAATGGTCTTAGTTGTCTCTTATTTCCAGTGATGGGCGCGTAAGTTACATAATGTAAGTTACCTCATTGTTGACGCGTAAACAATTGATGTAAAGTAAACACAAAAACTCTTGTAAACAACGTAAACAATGATTTAGACATGCGCACTTGTTTTGAATTACAGAACCTCATTATCAATACATTTTTATAAATAATAAAATTTTAATGAAACGATTTTAAATGAAAAAGTAAGTATATAAAATTAGGACAAGCCAATATACATACAGTCTGTTTCAAACGCTTAGGCGGAACTAAATGGGAATTTCGTTCTTTTAGGTTGTCACGAGAAGGGACCTTGCTGGGGTTATTTCATTTTTCACGTTGGAATGTCAAAATTTAAAATTACAACAATGAAACCATGGAAACGAATGACCTATGTCAAAATTAAATTATTTTTTTATATATTTTAATGACAATAAAATAAATAAATTGGAAATTTGTATTAAGAATTACACAAAAAATCAAAATATAAAGAAAATGACATTTTAAAATGATATTAACCTTAACCAAAAAATGTTTATTGTAAGTATGATTTACAAAGCTTAAACAAAACGGCCGAAAAACACGATTTAAGCGATGAAAGTAACTAAATTGCAAAATCTAGTTCCGCCTAAGCGTTTGAAACAGACTGTATTAATAAAAATGGAATTTGCATCATTATACAGGTGTTACATACAAATTAGTAAATATGAATATGAAAAATAAAAAACCTTTTTTCTTTAAAAAATTCAGTCTAATTTTTTTAATAACAAAATACATATAATTTCACCTTTAAGAAAATCAGCCTATATTTTTTAACAACGAAAAGATTCATTGCAAATTTTGCATAACACCCTATATTTTCTTTCATTTTCTTTAATTAAAACAAAACCTAGTTCTTCAGAACTATTCCTTTGGTTTCTTCCCACCATTTTTTTAATAAATTTATTGTTTTGAACTGAATATACAGTCTGTTCCAAACGGTTAAGCGGAACTAGATTTTGCAATCTAGTTACTTTCATCGTTTAAATCGTGCTTTTCGGCCGTTTTGTTTAAGCTTTGTAAATCATACTTACAATAAACATTTTTTGGTGATTGTTTTCATCATTTTAAAATGCCATTTTCTTTATATGTTAATTTTTTGTGTCATTCTTATTACAAATTTCCCAATTATTTATATTTTTGTCATTAAAATATATAAAAAAAATAATTTAATTTTGACATATATACTTCGTTTCCATAGTTTCATTGTTGGAATTTTAAATTTTGACATTCCAACGTGAGAAATGAAATATCCCAAGCAAGGTCCTTTCTCGTGACAACCTAAAAGAACAAAATTCCCATTTAGTTCCGCCTAACTGTTTGGAACAGACTGTACTTGTTCATTAACTCTCTATTACAGTTGTTCCAAACGGTTAAGCGGAACTAAATTTTGCAATCTAGTTACTTTCATCGTTTAAATCGTGCTTTTCGACCGTTTTGTTTAAGCTTTGTAAATCATACTTACAATACACATTTTTTGTTAAGGTTAATATCATTTTAAATTGTCATTTTCTATATATTTTGATTTTTTGTGTCATTCTTAATACTTTCCCATTTATTAATTTTTTTGTCATTAAAATATATTAAAAAAATAATTTAATTTTGACATAGGTGATTCGTTTCCATTGTTTCATTGTTGTAATTTAAAATTTTGACATTGCAACGTGAAAAATGAAATAACCCAAGCAAGGTCCCTTGTCGTGACAACCTAAAAGAACGAAATTCCCATTTAGTTCCGCCTAAGCGTTTGAAACAGACTGTATTCGTATTAAATAAGTAAAACTAGCCTCATTATTTGACAGTTTACAAAGTTTACATTGTTGACAAGTTTACCAATTGTTTACATAAGTTTACACGTAAACAATTAAAGTTTACGTGTAAACGCCCATCACTGGTAAAAAGGAGGGGGGGCCGAGGATTGGAGCCCGAATTGAGACATCCGTCGCTCTTAGTTGCCTCTTATTTCCCTGTAGCGCCGCCTATGGTAGCTGTCAAAAAATTAGGCGATTAATATTTATATGATTTATACATGACCTTGATGTGACATTTTTAATTTGTTAGACTATATAACCGAATTCATATGAAAAATTAAAAACAACTGGCTCAGTGCTTCTTATTCTCACGCATCGCAAAGCTATTTTGTGGTTTATTTACGTCGGATGAGAAATTGTTTACATTTTTACTCTTAAAAATCACGTTTTTTACATTTTATTCTGAATTTTAATCTATATTTACAATAATTATTTTACAAATATTTTAATTTATACAAAAAAATTCCATAAACAGGTAAAAAGGTTTCCTAACCTCAAAAACTTTGTCAACAAAAATATTTTTAATACAAATATTTCAAGAGAATTAGAATAACGTGAGAAAAAATGTTTTATTTTAGACAAATTATAATAAGGAAGATGCCAAAAGCTAAAAAATCTGGTAAGAAGAAATCAATTATTCAAAAAAGAATATCAAAAGAAGAATTACGTAAAGCAAATAGAAAAAGAACAAGAGCCCTAAGGAATAATGCTGAATACCTTGAAAAGGAAAGAGAAAAAAATAAGTTACGAATGAGACTGTTACGACAAAAACGAAATAAAAACATTCAATCAGACGTAAAACTAACTATTAGAAAACCGAAATCTGATTCGAAAAGCAAGTTGGATGAAAAGAAAGAAGATGAGTCGAAGGAAGAAAGTGAAGAAGGAAATTCGGAAAGTGATGAACAAGAAGAAGATAATTAAAATGGAAGATAATAAAAAATAATAGAACTGTAGATTTTTTTTTTTTATTTAATTTGAATATTATGTAATTTTTATACACATATGGTATATTTAATTTTGTAAATTTCGTTATGATTTTGACAAAAAATAATTATACTTTTGCATTTTAAAATTTGGCTTTGTGACGTAGCTGCCGCTAGTGGATATTCTGTTTATACGTACGTTCATTATCTCACTCTAGAGCAGTGTTTCTCAACTGAAAACGTACCGTGGACCACTCAAATATTTAATTTTTTACCGTGGACCACTAAAAATAATTGTACTATTAAACAAATTGTATATGTAGACTTTACATATATCTTAGTAGTAAAAAATCACTGAAAAATGAACTAAATACTCAGAAAGTTAACAAAAGATTAACCACCAGTGGTCCGCGGACCACCGGTTGAGAAACACTGCTCTAGAGAGCATGAACATCCGAGGGTTAAACTAATGAAATCTGAAAATTTTTTACATCCAGATTAATTCTGTAAAAATTTACTGTGTAATAACGTTACTACAAGATAAAATATTTTAAAAAGTATAATGACTTTCATTCATGACAGTAACTGACCTTGCTCATAGGGACAAATTTTGTTACAATGATCATAGTAACTGAGTTAGAGAATTGGTCTGATTGTAAAGTAATGTACATTGATGAAAACGTATGAAAGGAATTTTTGATCAGATTGCTTTTTTAATCAGATAATTTTTTTTTAATTCATAGCTTAATTATGGCTAATAATGTTATGGATTTTTTGTATTTATGGCTAAGGTAATGTATTTCTTCTTTCGAAATTAAAAATATAATAAAACATTTTCAACAGCTGAGAATCGAGTTCATATGTGTAAGCTCCACTTATTATTATACATCATGATTAAACCTTTTGTTTAAATTATTTTAGTTTTTTGTTTTTATGGTAATAAAGGGAGATAAGTCATTTATAGTAGTGAAATACTTATAAAATAAATAACACATTATTAGTAGTGAGAAATACTAATAAAAAAAAATTGTCACAAAGGTAATACTAGGTCAGGATTCCCCGATCTAAGCGGGCTACGACTACTTATTTTCGCTAGCGAAGTAGCGGGTATACTGCTAGTGTTTTATAAATTTTTAACACTTGTAAAAGTTAACGCTAATGTTTAGTTTGCAAAAATGGCTGATCCTATTTAAGTAAATGTCATGTTATTTAAAAAAAAAAATGAATAAAACACAAGACGGTAGGAATATTAATCAACTTTCTATTACTTTTTAAAGTGAATTCTTTACAATAGAGATAAGAATGACACTTCATAATTTTTGTTATACAAGTAACCCAGAGGCAAGTTTAAGTAATTGTATAGAAAGGAAGTAAATGGAGTATTGGAGAGCAGTTTTAGTTTTTGTTGAGACACAGAACTTAAAATTATAATCCTCTGAAAGCTACAAAACTTCATTTATGCCTCCGCCGTGTTTCAAAATATCGCAGTACATTTTAATGGTGTATTATTTGAAGAAACAATTGATGAGATTGATAATGACGATCACAACAGTGTTATTCCAGGAAATAGCGTAATAAATCAAATTTAATAATTAATATCACCGAACACCTTTTTAAAAAAAGAATGAACATATAATTCACATATTATTAAAAAATTAGATAAACTCTTATAATAAAATGTAGTATATAAATTGACTAAACAAAAGTTGAATAAAGTTATATTTTTATTTAATACACTGTGGAAACCAGTTATAATGACAATCACAGGACCAAACATTTCTGTTCCGTTTTTAAAATAAATTTCGCCACTGAATATTTAATTCAACACCGAAATATTAGGTTAAGATTCTCTTGGCATTTGACTAAATAAATATTCCTGTTAAAATTCAACGTAACAGCGTACACGCGTGCAGTTAATATTAGCCTCTCTACAGGGTGAGTTAGCGCCTCGCGTTAACAAATATTGTATTAACGCATACCTTAACAAATGCTCTTACAGAATAGCATTTTTGGATAATGACGTTATGGTGCCTGTCCACTTGAGAGTAAATAGTGGCGAGAAGCTCTCGATAGCAGTTACTCTCAAGTGGACAGGCATCTGAGAGTAACTCGCAGAAAGTGGCGAGCTACTCTCCGAGAGCTAACTACTCTCAACGTACTCGCAAGTGGACACGTGCTCCCTACACTCTCCGAGAGTAGCTCGCCAAATACGAACTGTGTTCGAATTCCTGAGAGTACTCTCGAGAGCTGTCTGCTTACAAGATGTTCAAAAATTCGTCACCGGAGGTTATAAATAAATTAATCGGCTTGTACGAACTCCGGGAAATTCTGTCGATCGTGAAATGTGTCGATTACCGTGACAGAATGAAAAAACATAATGTTTTGTAGGAAATTTTATACCCCCAAATTTAGAAAATTACCAACCTATTAACCATTTTTTTTTAAATTTTATTAAAAATAATTAATTAGTTTAAATTTAATTCAATTTAAAAATAATAATATATATGTTTTTTTTATTAAAATAAAGTTTAAAACATTATGTGCCTGATTAAAAGAATTATTTTGATAGAATAAATTATGTAAATTTTTACCTTTGTTAATAACTAATTACCCCAAATAATTAAGTAGAGCCTAAAATAAAATTATTAAATTATTTTAGTAATTACATTTAATTGAATTAACTATTTTTTAAAGTATCAAAAAACTTTGTACATCATCTACTAAAATGTAATTAACAACAAAATATGCTAATTAAGTTTTTAGGTACAAACCCCAAATATAAAGGTAATAACCCTTTTCTTTTTAATATCTATTTTTTTTTTTTTTTATCAACTTTATTTACAGGAAGAATAATCTCTATTTCTTCAATTTCATGAATAGGGGCGTGAATAGGATTAGAAATTAATTTACTTTCCTTTCTTTTACTTTACATTCCTTTATTAAGAAAAAAGAAAAATCATATTCCTTTAAATCTTCTATTAAATATTTTTTAGTACAAGCTATAGCTTCAACTATTTTTATTTGCAATTTTATTAATAATATTTAAGTACATAAATTTTTAATAATATTAATCAATTCAACTTTATTATTAAAAATAGAGGCAGCACCATTTCATTTTTGATTTTCAGAAATTATTGAAGGCACCTAAAATACGTCTTCTATCAATCCATGACTTAATCCAGCAGATTTTTTTATTCAACTTTTTTCTTTTTTTATAAATAGTTAGAATTATTACAGCTGCTGCGACCTTTCTATAGTACGACGCCATCTTGGCTACTCTCCACAACTGATCAAGTGGACACAGGCTTGAGAGTTCTCTCGAGAGTAACTCTCGAGAGCAACTCGCAAGGTACTCTCGAGAGTCCACCAGATCGAAATCAGCTCTCTAGTGGAAAAACCCGCGAGAGTTACTCTCGAGAGTTACTCTCGAGAGTACTCTCAAGTGGACAGGCACCTTTAGACATGGAGTTAAAATAAAAATATTATTCTGACGCTAATTTTAACGCATATCTTACCGAATACACCCGGTAGTTGTTTATTATTAAGAATTGATAGTTACTAGCACAAAAAAAGTTTTAAACAAATATCTATGAGCACAATTTGCGAAAATAACAAAGCATAGGAATACACACGTGTTTTACCTCCACGATGCAAAATCACGTGACAAGTGACGTCACCTTAGACTGATGTATAGGGAGCCGAAATTCGAGACAATCAATCATCTTAACTAACACTTGGTCTAAGTACAACTGTCAGCGACAATCATGAATGAATCTATGCAGGAGTGGTATTTGACATCATTGACTTTCCTCGTATTTCTTCATATCTTAATATTTTTTCAACAGTATGCGATAGATAAACATAGATAAGATTATAATATGTAATATGTGCTTAGTTATTATTTAGATAGTGTCAGTTCTTTACTTTTATGTCAAAATGATTGGCATTATAATACAGTTTATTGGTGTTTGTATAATTGTGGTAAAGGCACAGCAAGATCCACACCTCTGCAAGTACACCGAGATGTACGTATATAAAACAATGGCAAATACACAGTGTAATATATTTAGGTGGGGGGACGCCTGTATTATCAGCATAAGCGTATGAGTGATAAATTTGTACCTAGTGGTCTTTATTTTATGTGTTCTAATTAAAGGTTGTCCATTACAATATATAAAGTATCATTTACATCATCAATAGCAAGAAAATAGCTGGACACATTGACGTACATAAGAGTTTTAAACAATTGTCGTGGATACCAAACAAACAAAATCATGTATTTCAAATAAATTTTTACTTATTTTAGTACACGGTATACATTGAAACGTACGAGAAATAAATAATAATAACAGAAATAAATACACACCATCGCACAATACGCGTAGTTAAACACAAATCGTTCGTAGAGTAATTACTAACGGTTTATTATCGTCAGATGCTAGGATGATTAAGTAAAGGATGCGCTGTTCGTATACTAACAACATTGACGATTGTGTGGAAACCTCTGTTGAGAAAGAAGGCAATATATGTCTGTACTGTGCACACTGCAACTACGTAATGCGCATGTGCTACATTTGAATTTGAAACAAGCGTATTTTTAAATGAAAATAATTATGGAATTTCTTAGAAATTATTCTAAAATCTCGTAATTTCACAGCAAATTTTATAATATATTTGAGAAATTTGTATAACACGGTGTTAATTTTCTGCGTATCGTGTCAAACGGTCCTAAAACTGTATAAATGTGTATTTAAAATTTATCTAATCATTTTAAAATAATATTATTTGTCATTAAAACAATATTTAATGATATTTTAAAAATTAAAGGCTGCCAATAAAGGAGGCAGTATTATGAATTTAATAGTCAGTTAAAGTGGTAGTTACAATAAACTAAAATAAGCTTGAAAAATATTAGTGCCAAATAATACTACCCAAACATCTTGAAAATTACATGACTATGGCCCGGTTGCAAGAATCTCTATTAAATTTAATGATTCAAAATACCAGGGGTGGCTAGCTATGGGTCATTTTCAAAATATATCCGATAAGACGTTGAAGGGCCACATCCTTTGAGTATCCCCCCACAAACCAGAAATTAATTTAATTTTTATCGTTCGATTAATGAAGGATTTAAAGACGGATGTACAAAATGAAATATATGGGGGAGGGGGGGCAGAGGGGTTAATTTTGATACATACTTTTTTACATTACATAGAAATATTGTAACACGTGTAAATATGTAAACACGTGTTGTTTACGACAATCAGAAAAACAGAATGGCTGCAACGCTACAACGTGTCATTCACAGACCACAGATGATGTCATCGGCGTCATAGGTCGCACATGCGCATTACGTGTGTACGTGTGTAGGCAGTACCGCGATATATCTTTCTCACTCAGTAAGGGTTTCCACACATTTTACACACGAATAGCGCATCCTTTACTTAATCATCCTAGGTCAGATGCAAGTGAATGCTTCGTATGAGTGCGTTAAAATATCTCTACGCTTGCATCTAAACAAGTACTTCAGTACAAAAAAAAAAATGTCCAAATTTTTTTAGCCTCATTCCGGCCCTGCTTTCATCTTAAATCCGACCCTGCTTTAGTGACAATCTTGGTACACGATTTACACATTAATCAGAACTGAAAGTTTAAATTCAGTTCAGTAATTCCAAAATTGCGACAATTTTTTACTGGGAAAGTAATCTTGGGTCAGTTTTTATCGCTCTCCCGTACTTACATGTCTATCGACACGGTTGTAAATAAGCAAGCATTCACAATTTATTCCAATTCCTGAGTTTTCTTAACCCTTCAGGATTACCTCCTCATGCTTTTACTTTGAAAGTAGATACACCAATAATATTGCCGAGGAACATAAACCCGCCAATATTATATAGGTAATTGTTGCTTATTATAGGTTTGTAGCAGAAGTAAAGGTTACTGAAAATGAACCTTATGAGGTTTGGGAAACAAAATGGTGTTGGAAATTACTACCACGATGTAGAGAATCAAAAACGATGACTCGGGTGGTGACCAAATCACGTCCAATAACGCATACCCGCGCCATCTGGCGATGCTGCAGTGGATATACGATGTCTGAGACAGGAAGGAAGTGTTTGCCGCAATGCGCCCAGGAATGCGGCCCACACGGCGAATGTACGGCAGCTGAGATATGTACCTGCGAACAAGGCTACGCGGGGGACACTTGTGAAATATGTGAGTATTTTTCTACACACGGGAATAAAAACCGGAAAAACAGCTGTTATTGAAACTATAAAAGCTTCTACAGACGCTGTTTCTAAGGTTGGCCAACACTGGTACCAACGTTGGATGTAACAATTAGCATTTGTACATGCGTACCATACAGACGACGTGTTGATGACGCGTCAGCGCTGGCCAAGCACAAAAATAGCGAACATGGGCCAACGTTAGTAAAATGGCGTCTGACAGTGAAAGTTTTGTTGTTTATTGGTTTATACCAATAATATTGGTTTATTGGTATAAAAAATCTTTCTGTTCCCTTTTTTTTTTCTTTTTTATATGCTCTGCGTTGCTTAGTCTCGGGTTCAAATCCTGTTCAGGAATTGAATTTTCAAAAATAAAATTGTCATGGCTAATTGCCGATGCAGCAAAAGCCATTAAAATAAGTAAAAAAAAAATGTTTCACGTCATAAACAATTGAAATAATCATTTTTACCGACCGCCAACATATATAAGGGAGGTATTGTGATCATACCGATTTTGACATTTCGAGATTTCGATGGATCACCACGAATTGAGGTCCCTACATAACGTTTTAACTATTTTTAGCATGATGTCTGTCGGTCTGTCTGTCCGTCCGTCCGTCCGTCCGTCCGTCTGTCTGTTGTCCGTCCGAGTTGATCAACTTTTGGTAAAACTCGGTTGACTAAAAATGGGAGTTTACTCGTGTCGATTTTAAGATTTTTGTGAATATTTCACAACAGAAAAATATTTCGAAAAAATGTATTGAACAAAAGTTGCTATAAAAGCAATAACTAATAACTTTTATTTGAGACGTTTTTTAATAAAACGAAAAATTTCGAATAATTTCTGTAAGATTTTTCGAAAATTTTGTCTCAATTTTTTCATACTTATATGTAACGTTTCCATGGTCATGATAAATAATATCTCTATTAGAAAATATTAGGCCAAGTTATTTCTACTCTGCTGCTAGAATGTATTTTATATAAATATTCGAATACTTTATGATGACGGTCGGTCCTGTGGTGGAACACAGCTGATTTTTGTTTATAAAATAACCAGAAAACTATTACTCTCAGAAATTAAGAAATGTAAAAGAACTCATTTGAAAAGTATCGTCCTTTTGATTTTGTCGGCCTTTTGTATGGTGATCTTTTGTCCATATCGACCTTTTGTATGGCGGTCTTTTGTCAGTCGACTTTTTGTTAGTCAGCCTTTGGTCAGTCTTTTGTCAGTCGGCTTTTTGTCAATGTCGACCTTTTGTCTCTATTGGGCTTCTATATGTCGGTCTTTCGTCTCTGTCGGCCATTTGTTCGTGTCGTCCTTTTGTTCATGTCGGCCTTTTGTCTCTTGCCCTTGTATCGTAGACCCAAAATAAAGAATATAACTAATGGTGCACTACTGTATGTTATTAACTCAATTTAATGTCTTTTTATCCATCCGAAGCAAGAGTGAGGAAGTTTCTTAAGTTGGAAAACAAACATGGATTCTATGGTCTCTTAACAATTAATAATTACAATACCCCTGTTTTAACGACCTATAATGAGTAAAAATTGTACGTAATATACTCGAGATTTTATGGTAGTTTTTTGTGTTTTAAATGTTTTCAGGTTTGAAGTGTGGTGGCCCCTGTCCCAAAGAAAAATGGGGAACCAACTGCACCCAAACATGCACCTGTAAAAACAACAGTCCCTGCGACCAACATACCGGCGAATGTCTCTGTACTGCTGGATGGCGAGGAAAAGACTGTGGAACACCTTGCCCTGCATCTTATTTCGGACAAAACTGCACAGAAAAATGTCCCAACACCACGTGCGACCATGTAACAGGGCAGAACATATGTAGACCGGGTTATACTGGAGAACATTGCGAGATACCATGCCCGATAGGTTCTTGGGGATCGGCTTGTAACGGAACTTGTAGTTGTAGACATAATGCGACTTGTGAACTTGCCACTGGACGCTGCCTATGTACGGATGGGTGGACGGGAGAAGAATGTGACTCACCATGTCCTCCACAACGTTACGGTCCAGATTGTAGTCATCATTGTTTGTGTTCCAATAATAGTATGTGTCGAGGTACGGATGGATTCTGTATTTGTTCGCCGGGATACAGTGGAAAATACTGCATGGAAAGTAAGTATTAATTAAACTGGTGATAGTTTGTACGATATGGGAACAAATAAAAAGATTAATGCCGTTTCAAATAGGCTTTGGCTAGCCGGCGCCAACCGCGAGAATACGAGGGTTACCTTTTATGTTTCTACAAACGACCACTAAATGGCAATATTGAATTGTATCATTACTATATCCGTAAAATTTGACATTTATTATTGTGAAATCAGTGGCAGTATAACAGTTGCACCACCAGAATTATGAGCCATTTACAATAAATTTTGATTCCTATTTATACAACACATAATTTGCTAATGTTATTATTTATATTCTGTCTAACCTTCATAATAAAACTGTTAACATAGCAAAATTATGTATTTCATAAACACTCTACCTGTTGTTGTGAATATAAAGTTCTGGTGGTACAACTGTTACAGCAGCTTATAAATTGACCGAGTAGTATGTTGACAGTGAGCATAAAAAAAAAACAAATTTGTGAAAAAATGGATTTTACTCGTGAAGGCCTAATTCAACAACAATGCATAGATTCGCTTCGTTCAACATTTGGTAATGAAGCACCATCAGAAAAAACTGTTTACAATTGGTTTGCAGAATTTCGTCGTGGTCGTGCGTCCGTCAGTGATGAATCTCGTCAAGGCCGACCAAAATCGGTGATTCAAAAAAACATCGATGCTGTGCGCAAAATGACTGAAAAAGATCGGCATGTGACTACCGTGAGAAAACATGGTTTTTGAAGGCTTCTTGAAGTGATGAAAATCTCTGTCCACGCATTTTTTGTTTGACATTGGGAAACAAAAAAAGTTGTTAGGGGATAAATCAGGAGAATACGGGCAGTGAGACATTAATTCAATGTTTTTCTCCTTCAAATAATCAATTGTTTAACGTACTGTGTGTGAGCTTGCATTGTCAGTACAACCGAAGAAACAGGCTTTTGTGGGTTTCGATTTATCTTGGAAGACCATACAGTGGATTGTTGCTTAGTTTCCGGTTCATATGAATTAATCCAAGTTTCGTCACTTGTAACGATGTTGTATACGGATTTTGCAGTGCCTAGGTTGATTTTTTTAGCACGAGCCTTTTTTTGAGCTGAGCTCAAATTATGCGGAATCCATCGGGAACAGATCTTTTTCACAGCTAAATGTTCATGCAAAATCGAATGTATTGCATTCTGCGATATGCTAAAGGATGCCTCTATCTCACGGTAAGTCACATGCCGATCTTTTTCAATAATTTTGCGCACAGCATCGATGTTTTTTTGAATCATCGATTTTGGTCGGCCTTCACGAGATTCATCACTGACGGACGCACGACCACGACGAAATTCTGCAAACCAATTGTAAACAGTCTTTTCTGATGGTGCTTCATTACCAAAAGTTGAACGAAGCGAATCTATGCATTGTTGTTGTGTTAGACCTTTACTAAAATCGTAAAAAATTATCAAACGAAAACCTTCACGAATAATATCCATTTTTTCACAAACTTGTTTTTTTTATAATCTCTGGGGGTTGTACGTAGCGTTAAACAGAATTATATTTTGTTCTAGAATGCCTGTATGGTTATTATGGTGACCACTGCAACACTCCATGTCAATGCAAAAGTGATAATTTCATATGTTCCCACATGGAAGGATGCGTCTGTCCATCCAATTGGACAGGCGAAAACTGTGACATCGATATCCGGCTGAAATACGATACAGATATGTGGAGAAACACGATAGAACAAGCCAACGAGCCCAGCATATGGCCAATCATATTAGTCAGTATCTTTGGGTCAATTCTAACGATCGTTTCTGTTGGTGCCGTCTACTATTACATTCGTCGATATCGCCGCCTCCAGGAGAGGTTAACAGTGCGATATACCGCCAACTCATTTGCACCAGGTAATATCCCTTTTCCTTCAGTTGCGTTCACAGCTCTTAAATTAGTCGACTATAGCTCCGTCGCTGAAACAGCGCAGTTCGTCATTTTACGTCATAACTTCAGTTACAAACTTAGTGGAGAAAAAATAACTAAATCGTTTTTTTTTTTCATGTGAATTATAGACTAATATTGCTCTTTACTCTTTTATTTTACTAAAACATACCTTTTGAAGTCATATTTAGTTTGTGTTCGATAGTCATTTTGAAGATTTACAAATTTTAAAAGTGTTTATTTAATATAGGGACATTTTTATTGGTATATCTGAATAAAACGATGTTTACATTTGTCATTTAATAATATGTCTGTTGTGTTTTGATACTGACTTGTGTTCAAATATCTAACTTATAGTAATTTCTAAAAACGTTTTTTATTTAGTTTGTTGTTTATTTTGTATTTAGTTATAGATTTTCTTATTTGATTTTTTGTGTACTGCATAGTTTTTAGGTTATATTCAACTTATTTTTATTTTCCTTTCTTTGATCATAGTTTTGGATCACATCAGTCCTTTGTAGGACTATGTTGCCTATTAGAATAGTTGATTTGTTTCTATTCTGTTCTTATTCTTATATTTTCATTTAATTTCGATACAACTGACAGCGTACAAATAATACATTCGTTAAATAGATGAATGTAAACGTACTAAACCTGACGTCACATTTTTTTTGTGACGTTTCAAGTGACGTAACTGCACTGTTTCACCGATTTCCCTATACTAGTTTTGTCATATAGCGACCGTTTGTAGCGAGTCCTACTACGTTATTTTAATATCATAGCTTTTAGAGACGGGTGTTTTTATAAGAGGGCTAGTAGCGTTTCTAGGAAAAAGTAATTATTTTTATCATATATAATTTTGCTGTAAAGTCAATAATGGAGACATATGTAGATTTTAGTTTTAAGTGTTCCCCTGTAATTAATATTCATCTAATTGAAAAAATTTATTGAACAGAAATTTATTGTACGCGTAGCAGTAAGCGTTTAAAATCTAACCTAATTTCATAAAGCTCGATTTCCGGGAATTACCCGTATACCAGCTGCGACAAAGACGTATTCTAGGTCAAAAAAAAAAAATATATAAAATTAATTATGTGTATTTTTTTCAGTAAACAGCGTGGAACTTTCACTAAATAACAGAAACATGATTGTGAATGACCTAGGGACCAGAAGGACGCCTTCCGTATCGGCACCATCAGCTATGGACACCAGACCTAGTGAAGGTGAGTTATCCAATCTTTAGGCATGATTTTGTTTATTAACCAATGAGTACCTGTTTATACAGGGATAATAGAACTGGTTGTAATTTTTCAAATCTATATATAATTATCCATTTCAGAGGAGGCTGAATATTCAGATTTATTACTGAAAAATGTGAATGCTGACAAATCGAATCCTAATATGCCCGCTGTAGACAATCAGGTTTATATGTCGATGGAAAAAATTGTTGAAGAATCAGGTTTGTATTCCTTTCTTGCGTTATTTAAAAGGTATTTCTAATTAATTGTAATTTAATTCTTTTTTTTTTTATTTTCAGAACCTTTTTATGAAAATGTAAATCTTAACCATGCGACTACTTCAAAAATTAATAAATAGTTTACTTAATAATAATTCATTTCTATTAAATAATAAATAAAAAAAATAATTATGCGAATAAAAAAAATTTCTTAGAACTAAGTGGCTTTTTTACCGCTACCCTACCAAATAGTCCCATATTATTTAGTCTCCTTCATATAGTACGATTTGACAACGAAATATTAAAATTTTCTAAGATTTTCTCAGAAATGTGTCTTGGTGTCTTTTTCAGATCACTTCTTGAAATAATTTAAATAATTTTATCTTCTCTTGACGATTTTTATTTTTAGGTCACGAGTAATATTTATATTACTTGTGATACTAATGATAATGATATATTACTTTGCATTACTTATTAATAGTTTGCAGAATTTCATCGTGGTCGTGCTTCCATCAGTGACGAATCTCGTGAAGGTCGACCAAAATCGGTTGTAATTCAAAAAAACATCGATTCTGTGCGCAAAATGATTGAAGAAGATCGGCATGTGACTTGCCATGAAATAGAGGCATCCTTTGGCATATCGCAGACTGCAATACATTCGATTTTGCATGAACATTTAGCTGTGAAAAAGATCTGTTCCCGATGGATTCCGCATAATTTGACCGAAGCTCAAAAAAAGGCTCGTGTTGATTGGTGTAAGGGAATGCTAAAAAAATCAACCTAGGCACTGCAAAATCTTTATACAACATCGTTACAGGTGATGAAGCTTAGATTTATTCATATGAACCGGAAACTAAGCAACAATCCACTGTTTCCAAGATGAACCGAAACCCACAAAAGTTGTTCGTTCACGAAGCACTTCCAAGAAAATGTACGCTTGTTTCTTCGGTTGTACTGGACATATCGCAACCATTCCTTTAGAGGGCCAGAGAACAGTTAATACTGAATGGTATACAACAATTTGTTTGCAGAAGTCATCGACAAAATCAGGAAAAACAACCAAAAACCTCATCATTCTTCATTTTGACAATGCAAGCTCCCACACAGCACGTCAAACAATTGATTATTTGAAGGAGAAAAACTTCGAATTAATGTCTCATTGCCCATATTCACCTGATTTATCCCCTAACGACTTTTTTTATTCCCCAATGTAAAACAAAAAATGCGTGGACAGCGATTTTCATCACCTCAAGAACTGTTGAAACCTTCGAAAATCATGTTATTGAGATACCAATTTCAGAGTGGAAAAAATGTTTCGAGAATTGGTTTGAACGCATGCAATAGTCTATAAATCTTAAAGACGAATATTTTGAAAAGCAATAAAACAGTTTGTTCCAAAAAAATGTTTTCTTTCTTAGTTTTTGTAAAAACTTAAAATGTAGCCCTTATACTGTGAGCATTCTTCTTTTGTGGATATGTCTGATCACGTAAAATCCAAGTCCAATAGTTAACTTAACCCATATCCCCTATAATATATGTTCCATTTACTAAATATCGATTACATAAATAAAGTTTATATTTTATTTGATAAAATCATATTAACTGTTACACCTGGTTTCGATCAGGTAATTACATGTGGTGGTTGTTATTGTCTTCTGAAAAATATGTCAGTAACATGCAATGAAACAATCCATAAAACCACTTCTACCTAAAAACTACACATGTATACCAATGGAAAATTATTTATTTAATGGTCAATTTAGTCAGTTTAACGAGCTCACCAACCACAGTGATTTAAAATTATTATTATATATCTTAACAAATGATTTAGTTAAATAGTTATATAGTTGGTATTGAAAGTTAACTAGAGATGTTTATTTGGTTTGGTGGTCATTTGACAAGTTTAGACAGGAGCATTTTTAAATCAGGGGCATGGAACCTTTCTAAAACAAAGAGCCATTTCATTAAAAGCACTATAAAAATAAAGTTTAAGAAGACGCAACTTTAATACGATTATCTTGGTGTATGGAATATTTTCAAAAAGTTGAAACTTAAAGTAAGCAATTTTATACTTATTCCAGTATTATATTCCGATCAAACGATGAATTAAATACACACATCGAAAAGTCTAGGGATATTAAAAAAAAACAGCTGTGGCCACCTCAGGACCGACCGCCATCATAAAGTAATTGTATAAAATACATTCTAGCAGCAGTCTGTCTGTCTGTCTGTCTGTCCGTCCTTCTGTGTACACGTGCAGAGCAAATTCGGCTAAAAGGATTTTTATGAAACTTCATATTTAAGCTTCTGCCATCAATGGCACGAGTTGATCAACTTTAAGTAAAAATCGGTTGACTAAAAATGGGAGTTTGCTCGTGTCGATTTTAATATTTTTGCGAATATTTCACAACATAAAAACATCTAGAAAAAATTTATTAAACAAAAGTTGCGATAAAAGCAATAACTAATAACTTTTATTTGAGACGTTTTTTGATAAAACGAAAAAAAATTGAATAATTTTTCGAAATTTTTCCCTAATAGTTTTAGGTCATTACGGACCAAAAATTAATTTTTTCTAGACAAAGCAAGGTGTGAGAATACCAAAAATTCAAATCTCAAATCTCTATTTCTTACCTTTTATGAGAAATGAATTTTTTTAAATTCCAAAAAAAAAATCAAAATTTTCCCTAATAGTTTTAGGTCATTACGGACCAAACATTAATTTTTTCTAGACAAAACAAGGTGTGAGAATTCCAAAAATTCAAACCTCAAGTCTCTATTTCTTACCTTTTGAGATATGAATTTTTTTAAATTCCAAAAAAAAATCAAAATTTTCCCTAATAGTTTTAGGTCATTACGGACCAAACATTAATTTTTTCTAGACAAAACAATGCGTGAGAATTCCAAAAATTCAAACTTCAAGTCTCTATTTCTTACCTTTTATGAGATATGAATTTTTTTAAATTAAAAAAAAAAAATCAAAATTTTCCCTAATAGTTTTAGGTCATTACGGACCAAACATTAATTTTTTCTAGACAAAACAATGCGTGAGAATTCCAAAAATTCAAACCTCAAGTCTCTATTTCTTACCTTTTATGAGATATGAATTTTTTAAAATTCCAAAAACAATCAAAATTTTCCCTAATAGTTTTAGGTCATTACGGACCAAACATTATATTTTTCTAGACAAAACAAGGTGTGCGAATTCCAAAAATTCAAACCTCAAGTCTGTATTTATTACCTTTTTTGAGATATGAATTTTTAAAATTACAAAAAGTTTCAAAATTTTCCCTAATAGTTTTAGGTCATTACGGACCAAACATTATATTTTTCTAGACAAAACAAGGTGTGAGAATTCCAAAAATTCAAACCTCAAGTCTCTATTTCTTACCTTTTATGAGATATGAATTTTTTTAAATTCAAAAAAAAAAAACAAAATTTTCCCTAATAGTTTTAGGTCATTACGGACCAAACATTAATTTTTTCTAGACAAAACAATGCGTGAGAATTCCAAAAATTCATACCTCAAGTCTCTATTTCTTACCTTTTATGAGATATGAATTTTTTAAAATTCCAAAAACAATCAAAATTTTCCCTAATAGTTTTAGGTCATTACGGACCAAACATTAATTTTTTCTAGACAAAACAATGCGTGAGAATTCCAAAAATTCAAACCTCAAGTCTCTATTTCTTACCTTTTATGAGATATGAATTTTTTAAAATTCCAAAAACAATCAAAATTTTCCCTAATAGTTTTAGGTCATTACGGACCAAACATTATATTTTTCTAGACAAAACAAGGTGTGCGAATTCCAAAAATTCAAACCTCAAGTCTGTATTTATTACCTTTTTTGAGATATGAATTTTTAAAATTACAAAAAGTTTCAAAATTTTCCCTAATAGTTTTAGGTCATTACGGACCAAACATTAATTTTTTCTAGACAAAACAAGGTGTGAGAATTCCAAAAATTCAAACCTCAAGTCTCTATTTCTTACCTTTTATGAGATATGAATTTTTTTAAATTAAAAAAAAAAATCAAAATTTTCCCTAATAGTTTTAGGTCATTACGGACCAAACATTAATTTTTTCTAGACAAAACAAGGTGTGAGAATTCCAAAAATTCAAACCTCAAGTCTCTATTTCTTACCTTTTATGAGATATGAATTTTTTTAAATTAAAAAAAAAAATCAAAATTTTCCCTAATAGTTTTAGGTCATTACGGACCAAACATTAATTTTTTCTAGACAAAACAATGCGTGAGAATTCCAAAAATTCAAACCTCAAGTCTCTATTTCTTACCTTTTATGAGATATGAATTTTTTAAAATTCCAAAAACAATCAAAATTTTCCCTAATAGTTTTAGGTCATTACGGACCAAACATTATATTTTTCTAGACAAAACAAGGTGTGCGAATTCCAAAAATTCAAACCTCAAGTCTGTATTTATTACCTTTTTTGAGATATGAATTTTTAAAATTACAAAAAGTTTCAAAATTTTCCCTAATAGTTTTAGGTCATTACGGACCAAACATTATATTTTTCTAGACAAAACAAGGTGTGAGAATTCCAAAAATTCAAACCTCAAGTCTCTATTTCTTACCTTTTATGAGATATGAATTTTTTTAAATTCAAAAAAAAAAATCAAAATTTTCCCTAATAGTTTTAGGTCATTACGGACCAAACATTAATTTTTTCTAGACAAAACAATGCGTGAGAATTCCAAAAATTCAAACCTCAAGTCTCTATTTCTTACCTTTTATGAGATATGAATTTTTTAAAATTCCAAAAACAATCAAAATTTTCCCTAATAGTTTTAGGTCATTACGGACCAAACATTAATTTTTTCTAGACAAAACAATGCGTGAGAATTCCAAAAATTCAAACCTCAAGTATCTATTTCTTACCTTTTATGAGATATGAATTTTTTAAAATTCCAAAAACAATCAAAATTTTCCCTAATAGTTTTAGGTCATTACGGACCAAACATTATATTTTTCTAGACAAAACAAGGTGTGCGAATTCCAAAAATTCAAACCTCAAGTCTGTATTTATTACCTTTTTTGAGATATGAATTTTTAAAATTACAAAAAGTTTCAAAATTTTCCCTAATAGTTTTAGGTCATTACGGACCAAACATTATATTTTTCTAGACAAAACAAGGTGTGAGAATTCCAAAAATTCAAACCTCAAGTCTCTATTTCTTACCTTTTTTGAGATATGAATTTTTTAAATTACACAAAGTTTCAAAATTTTCCCTAATAGTTTTAGGTCATTACGGACCAAACATTATGTTTTTCTAGACAAAACAAGGTGTGAGAATTCCAAAAATTCAAACCTCAAGTCTCTATTTCTTACCTTATTTGAGATATGAATTTTTAAAATTACAAAAAAATCAAAATTTTCAATAGTTTTAGGTCATTACGGACCAAACATTAATTTTTTCTAAACAAAACAAGGTGTGAGAATTCCAAAAATTCAAACCTCAAATCTCTATGTATTACCTTTTTTGAGATATGAATTTTTAAAATTACAAAAAAATCTAAATTTTCAATAGTTTTAGGTCATTACGGACCAAACATTATTTTTTTCTAAACAAAACAAGGTGTAAGAATTCAAAAAATTCAAACCTCAAGTCTCTACCTCTTACCATTTTTGAGATATGAATTTTTGAAATTTACAAAATAAAATCAAAATTTTACCAATTAGTTTTAGGTCATTACGGACCAAATATTACAGAAAAAACATCATAAAACTAAATTTTTTAAAGATTTAAACCTTAGATCTCTATTTCTTACCATTTTTGATACATAGTTTTTGATTTAATACCCAAATTTCCAAAAATAACTACACTTTCACGAGACCCAATATATTCAATGTTAAAATACGTACAAAAAATAACTTAGAATTTATAAGAAAGACATTTTAATGTTATCTCGATGTTTTGTTAACCACAAATGAATTAGTATGGGATTAAAAAAATAATTAATCCTCTTAAATAAGTTGATAAGGAAATTTTATTTTTATATCATTAACAGGAATTACGTAAACATTTATGCGACGAAACCTGTTTATCTGAAAAAATATATAAACTGTGATTTTTCATAGTTTACAGAATTTCGTAGGCAGGGCTGATATTTTTAATATTTGAGAAGATAACATTCAAAATATGATTTATCACAGTAATACAGTTTTGAAATTATTGTAGAAAACATTACATACCAATTTGCAACAAGTTTGGAATCTAATTTTACGACCTACTTATTTTTAAGGTCCCAAACAATTAATTTAAATATGTTATTAAAATTTTAAAGCGCTAAATTACGAAAAATCGATATTTAAATTTGACAAAAATCACGTTTTGCATGAAGTAAGTGGACAAATAATGGTTTTTTTTTATTTAAAGAAAAATTACATGCGCCTCAGCAGCTAGGGCTATTGGCACCGGATACATTATGTTTTGTGTTTACATTAAGATAACATTATTATATACATACAATAATGGTTTAAATTGACAAAATAAGGATTAAATTTGATTTGAATGTTTATTATAATGTTTATATGTTTATGTTTGTTAATATGGATCTTACTAGCATTAGCTAAATAAATAAACTATTATTATTATTATTATTATTATTATTATTATTAACAAACATAGGTTTACATTATTTTATTTATTCTTTTTTTTAATATTATTATGTATTTATCATTTTTTTTAAATATGGAAATGCCTACTTTAATTTTCCAAACAATCATATCTCAAAAACGGTAAGAGATAGAGACCTTCGGTTTGAATTTTTGAAATCCTCAGACTTTAAATAGTTTAGAAAAAAATTGAAGATTTAGTGGCTAGCACACAACTTTATTAATAGGCCATCAAATAAAATTGTCGAAAAGTACCAAAAATTGAAAATTAAAAAAATGTGTGAATTTTCGCACATTTCAGGGTTTCGCAGGTTTTAGTAAGTGAATGATGATTATTTGGGATGCCAAAATAAATTTTATGTTAAAATATTTTTTTCGTTAATTTTAATTCGAATGGCTAATACCATTATTTAGGTTTCTAAATATGTGCAGTATTTTTTTATATATATATATGTATATAGCAATGTTCATTAAGATTTTGAAAGTATAGCTTAGAATAATGTATATATATATTTTTTTAATATTTTTGTTGCAAATTTTAAAAAAATCTGCTCTCAGACTACCAAGATCCTTCGAGCTACCAGTTGGGCTGATTTAAGAATTTTTAAATGATTCTATTGTTAATAATTTGAGAAGAACCCAATAAAAATGCAGGAAAAAGAACCAAACAAAAACGATCTGGATATATATGACACAACTATCCCATTGTATGTTATATCAAAAATAATTGGACTAGCACCTTTCAGTCTGAAAGGTAGAAAAGGCAAAAGAAAATTCGTACCAAACGTTGGCATCTTCTCCCTTGTACGAATAGTAGCAGTTGTAGGAATAATGGTCTACGTAGCTTACCTAATCGAACGCAACAAAGTCAGCTATGATATTGGTGGGGTAGCAGTAAGAGTTGAACTGTATCTTGGAACAATTCTGACTGGTATGGTTTTGATTCTGGCGATCACTAACCAGAATCTGGTGATTGAGAGCCTGAAGATGTTTATTAATATTGATAAGAAGATGAAGAATTCTGGTATTGGTGTTTCCTATAAGAACGCAAGATGGTTTTGTCTTGGGCAGAACATAGCAATGTTTGTAGTTTTTTTAATGAAGGGGATTATACAGATTTTTTCTTCTAATAGTCTATTTATTGGTAAGTAAGAAGTAAGTAAGTATTATTATATTAGCTGTACCGGAAAGTTTTTTCGTTTATTTGGTATTACTAAAATAGAAACAAATCGAAAGAATAAAATGTACTTTATTTAGTAAAATAGTTACCATTGTGATCTATAGGGATTTGCAGCTAAGCACCCTACCATCTGGTGAGCGTTTCATGAACTTGTGTACATCAGATAACATTTCGTTTTGTGTACTGGTTTTGTATGAAGTTTGTTTTTAAAGTTTTATTATAATCATTGAAAAATGTATAATACATATTGTTGTGTGCCTATGTGCAATTCATTGAAAAGAAGAAACCCGGAAATATCGTTTCATTTGTTTCCACTAATATCAGACACCGTATGGTTCGAAACAAAATTGGGAAAGCAAGAGGTTAGGAATCGACGCGATGTTTAGATAAACAATTTAAAAATTGGAAAAAAAGTGAGCCCTTATATCAAAGTTTGCTCATTACATTTTAATGATAGTGACTACAAAAAATATTTTCAATTTTGTATTTATTATCGCATATCTTGAAAATTCCTGTTATTGTGTGTGGGTTTGTAATGCACAAGTCTGTAGGCATAATGCATAAATCTTTATGAACTCTCTGTTTTTTTCAGTGACTCCACACAATATTATATGCCCAGCATTGTAGATTTCTACCCCTTGGTAAACAACACGGGAATTATTATTTCCCCCAATATAGTTAAAATAATCGACAATGGAAAACCGCTTTTTTAAAACGCAAAAGACGTCTGTTTAATTCAGCGAATAAGTCGTGACTAGTTCGCATACTGCACTAATAATAAAAATGAAAAAACTTTCCGGTACACATAACAATAATATTTGACATAAATTTTAAACATATTTTCACGTAATTTGGTATGATGGTAGAGTAAAACCAGAATACAAACATAGGCTTATAAATCTTTTAAAAATTTTTATTTTAGGAGGGCGTTTCGGGGTAAAAACTGTTTTCCGTAAATAGTCCCCATTGAGCAGTTTAATATTTACATTTTCTACAAGGTGTCTCAAAAGAAATTTTATATTTATTGGATCGATTAAAAAAAAAGTAAGCCGTATATAAAAAAAATGTTTATTAATTATTAAAATACACTTTTTGGGGATTTATTTCTTAAAAATAATATCGTCTAAATGTTGACCCTCGCGTTCTCGGCACTCATTTAATCGAACAGTAAAATTACTTATGACGTCTCGGCAGGTGGACTCAGGGATGGCTGCCATTTCGTGACGGATGTTTTCTTTCAAATGCGCCAGTGAAGTCGGTTTATTGGCGTAAACTTTAGATTTAAGATAACCCCATAGGAAAAAGTCCATAGTGGTTAAATCTGGACTGCGTGGAGGCCAATTTATGTCACCTCTCCGGGAGATCAATTTGCCTGAGAAAATTTCACGAACACGTGGCAGAGACATATTGGACGTGTGTGAAGTTGCTCCGTCCTGTTGGAACCATGTTCTTTGGTTATAGCCAGGAAAGTTTTGCAGTTCAGGTACCAAGAAGTTGTCTAACATCTCCACATAACGCTCTGAATTCACTGTAACTGCACGCCCCCTTTCGTTTTCAAAAAGGTAAGGGCCGATAATTCCTCGCGCCGACATCGCAGCCCATACGGTCACTTTAGGCGAATGTAGGGGTTTCTGATGTTTGCGTTTCGGATTCGTTGCACTCCAGTAGCGGCAGTTCTGCTTATTTACGTGGCCATTAAGATGAAAATGAGCTTCATCCGAAAACAAAATGTTGGTAAACGTTGAAAATCGCTCAATCACCTGATTTACGAAATTAAGTCTCTGACTGGCATCTTGGGGCTTTAATTCTTGCACCAATTGAATTTTGTAGGGGTGCAGCTTTAGGTCTTTGTGCATAATGCGATGTAATGATGATCTATGCGCATTTAAACACTTGCGCGCTTCCGAATTTAAAGGTTCGGGTCGTCACGAACAGACTGATTAACATTCTCGACGTTTTCTACCGTTCTTGATGACCTAGGTCACCCGGATTTTGATTTATCCAGCGTTGTACCAGTCTCTTCAAACTTTTTAACCCAATGTCGAATGAGAGGAATGCTTGGCGCATCATTTAAGTGGCGAAAACCTCGAATACTGCAGAATTTTCTACGCGCTACAGTCGCCGAATCACCGTTTTTGTAAAACGCTCGCACGCATAACGCGCGGTCTGCTCCCGAGAAACGCTCCATAGCGACTGAATTCCCAAGAGCCAGGCTACCGATTGACATAACCCCCGCGCCCCTCGGATACGTTGCGTTCACGCAGTAAGCTAAATAAATATAAAATTTCTTTTGAGACACTTGTATAATAACATGCTCCTATAAAAGCAAATGTATTTGTTAGAGGCTTTACGTAAAGATGTAAAGTATCCAATACCATTTCGATACATCTCATTACGTATTCCAACTATTTTATTCTATTCCAATTAAAAACTACTATGTACAAGTGTTAGAACGTGAATTGATACCTATTTCTTTGACTGTTCTCTGTATCTGTCACTGTACACCATAAAGACCACTGTTTCAGACAATTATTTTCGTACTGCACGTGATGTAATAAATTTTTGCAGGGAAGCAATTATAATATTTTTCCTTTCAGGTGTCTACAGCATTTTCAATTTAGTCGACTACCTAAACACAATAATGCTTTTCCAGTACACCAATCTAATTCTACTATTACGCCAAAGATACATTTGGCTAAACCGAGAAATAAACATCTTACAAAAAATCGGTGACGGCAACAAACTAATTTATCCTAACGAGTTCAAACTGCACAAAAAACCAACATTCCCAATGAACGAAAGAAACAAGGAGATATACGAAGATATAATCAGTCCTGGAACAGTTTTACAAACTCTTGGACATATTCATAATGATCTTTATGATACTGGTGGTGTGGTTAATCGTGCTTTTAGTATACAACTTTTAATGACGGTTGGTGTAAGGTTTCTGATGGTGACGACGCAGTTGTTAAATACTTATAAGATGCTGGCTGATAAGAAGGGGAATGCAACCATTGGGTTTGTCCTGGCTGGTATATTTGTAACATTGCATACATTAAAAGTTTTTATGTTTGCAAGTATGAGTTCTAATACTTGTGACAAGGTAGGTTTTAGCAATTTTTTTTCAAACTAAATCATTTATCGGTCAAATTTAAACTGCATTGTTAATATCTTTGAAATTATTTTGCAATGGTCCAATATTAATGCGGACACCGTTATTACCGATACTAAAGAAGCACAATATTCAAGTAGCCTTCAAATCGAGTTCGACTTTAATATCTATTCTATCATGCACGAAACCCAAATATGTCCTAAACAAAAACTGTGTCTACTCTATTCCCTGCCAGTGCGGGAAACAATATATTGGCGAGACTTGCAGACCTTTATATGTGAGGGTCAACGAGCATAAGAAAAAATTTCAGCAGGGCGAAATTTACAGTTCTAAACTGGCCGAACATGCTTGGGAAAATGAACACCATTTCTAATGAAAGGATGCTAAACCCTTAATATATGAGGAAAACAAGTTCAATTGAAAGAGTCTGATTTGATCGAAAACTCTGGAGATGCTGTCAGCCAAGCTAGCATAGAATTTCCTCAACTCTGGCTTTCTATTATTCAAAACAACCTTTCTAATCCTCATGTCACTAACCCGGCAACAAACAATTCATTACCACACAATAATCTGACAAACAATCTTAATCCGGTCGTTAATCCCCCGCAGGTAGTCCCGTCCCTACCTATAGCTGACCCCAACCACCCAACCAATAGCAACACACCTATAACCTGGTCCCACACTTACAATACCCGAGAAAAATTCGAAGTTGAAATCTTTATCACTTCTCGTGATCGCTGAAAACGGAAACAGATCGTGGAGCAGTTTACGAAACGTCCGAAAATATCTTTTTGACACTAATAC
The DNA here is from genome assembly GCA_963971575.1 of Liopterus haemorrhoidalis. Taxonomy (NCBI): domain Eukaryota; kingdom Metazoa; phylum Arthropoda; class Insecta; order Coleoptera; family Dytiscidae; genus Liopterus; species Liopterus haemorrhoidalis. Next base: position 43,139,023 of record OZ020622.1, on the reverse strand, counting down.
TCATTATATTGTACTATTCTAGCCTAGTACTATCAGCAATGGCAAACGGCTAAAATAACGGTGTCTGCACTGTATTGTTAGTCCAGGTGCGTTCGGCATAACTGTGCAGTGTTAACTCTGTAGCGTGCAAGTTTTTTGTCACGTGACCACTGTGTACACTGTGCAAGAAAGTCTAATTCTAACTAGCTTACGCGTTTTCTCTGACGAGTTGCTTGTGGTGGACTTATACGGAGCATTAACCCATTTCTCTGTTAGGTCAATTCATTTAAAATTTTCTTTTATACATTTTTAGGCAAGGCAGACAGCTATTCGACTACATAAGATATGGGACAGCGGCCCAGAACTAAAACAAAACGTAAGTATATATTATAACATTATTTCTGGTTAGCAGAACCTGCGTAGCTAAAGATTCGTGTCTTCATCTTCTCACTAAAATGCAACATGAATTTTGTTCATAAGATGAATAAGATAATTTTTTTGATGAATACCAGTGCACTTTTCGTAAGTGGGTATTTTAATAAATCCTTTTCATTTCAGATTCATCATTTTTCGTTACAAATTTTACAACAAGACATGAATTTTACAGCGGGTGGATTTTTCATATTAAATTATGAACTAATGTACAATGTAAGTACTACGTATTTGGTCTAAGATTAGAGTGTTAACTAACAAAAGTTGTGTTGAAAAATACTTTTTTCAACGCAAAAGTTTTATATTACATCCATTATAAAAATTTAATCAATAGCAGAACTATTATTCATACTAGGTTTTTAGCCGTTAACAATGACGGATTTATAATATAAAAATTTCAACTGTTTGTATGTGTATTTGGTTTTATTTTTTAACGTATCTTAATTTCGTATAACTAACCAAAAAATATACCACCATGTCAGGTATTTAGCCAATCACGTTAGAGGGTGTCATCTGTCAGCTAATCAAGAGACAGGGTGTCCCTATAGTGCGTTCGAAGGTGAGTTTGCAGTATAGCTCTTATGGCAAATGGGAGCGGTGTTGCCAAATGTTGTAAAAGTGTCAAATGTGTCAATTATAATAATATGAAAAACTCGTATTATTTACAAAAATCAACTCTTATAAAACTCAAAATAACACTCAACAAAAACAAATGGCCATTTGTAGAATACTGCGTCTTCACAGATCAGCGCGTTTTAGAGCTGGCAACGTCGACTAGCAAGAAAAGGATAGCGTCATTCTGTAAACCCATTAGAGAGTATGAAAAAGAACTACTCCATATGCCCTGTACTGCAAACTCACCTTCGAACGCACTATAGTTAGCCAATCACGAGAACCTGAGGAAATATTGACGTCACAATGTTACCGACACTACATACAGACACTTGCTAAATATATAGTTAGATTATTTATTCATAAACTTTTTAAGATGGGAAAACGATTCATTTTTACTCTGTACATTACATTTATATTGTTAAAACTAAAAATAATTTGACACGTTAATTTATGCCTACGAAACCCTAGACATTTCTGTATGTAATTATATTCGTAGATTCTTAGAGAATAAATCTGCAAAAACTGTTCATATCGGTCAAAGAATATAACATTGTCTAAAGTTTCTATTGTATGCCTACGAAACCCTAGACATTTCTATATATAATTATATTCGTTAATTCTTAGAGAATTAATAAGCAAAATATTGTTCATATCGGTTAAAGGATATAGGCGTGTCTAGAGTTTCTCGTTTATGCCTACGAAACCCTATATATGTAATTTTATCCGCAGTTTCTTAGAGAATAAATGTGGAAGGATATAGGATTCTCTTGTTTATGCATACGAAATCCTAGACATTTATGTATGCAGAGCTGGGCCAAGTACTGATGAAAAGTACTTGAAGTACCAAGTATCAAGTAGTGCACCTAGTACTTTCTTTTGCAAGTACAAGTACTGGTAAAAAATTTAAAGTACTTGAAGTAACAAGTATTTATGAAAAGTACTTGAAGTATGTACTTCAAGTACCGGAAAAAGTACTTCAAGTACTACAAAATACTTCAAGTACTAAAAAGTACTTCAAGTACTACAAAGTACTTCAAGTACTAAAAAAATATAAAATATGTAGTACAATAATAATAATAATAATAGTAATACTATACTTACCCGATAATATTATACTAACTTATTGTCAGAAGACATGTTAGGCAGAGTTGACCACGGATATCGTGAGACAAAAAGAAAGGATGGAAAATAATAATAATATTATCTGTCTCATTTTGTAATACGTAACTAACAGGGAAAGTTCGTTTTTTATGTTGTATTTTGACAAAACATTTATAATATTATCATAGCATTGGTTCACACGGATACGCCAAAGTCTGTTTACACCACAACAGTCACCAAAGTAACCAGATCTAGTTTCGTATTACACATTGAGACGGATTATAACTTTATTTTTATAATATAATTTATATCGTTGTGGTGTAACTTACCACTGCACTTAGTTGACAAAACGCTGGACCTACCTCAAACTAATACGGAACTCCCGTTTCCGTTATTGAAACGGTGACTACATAGACGTATTTTTCGTTTTATTGATTTAAACAAATGTAAGTAATTGAAATTTATGGAAATTATAAATTCATTAAGTACTAAGACACTAAGACTTTAACCAACTATTATCATTTACACATTAAAGAACTAGTTCATTCTTGTGTCTTGTCCGTTAAAATTCTGAAAATAATTAAAAGTACTGCGTAAAAACTGATACGAAACTACTGCAAGTATTTAAACTACTTCAAGTACTTTCAATTACTTCAAGTACTTTCACCTACTGCAAGTACTTTCTAATACTTCAAGTACTTTGAACTACTTGAAGTACTACTTATTTTCGAAAACAAGTATCAAGTAAGTATTTCTATAGAAGTACTTGCAGTACCAAGTACAATTGCGAAATTTAAAAAGTACTTGAAGTAAAGTACTTGAAGTCCTTAAAAATACTTAAAGTACTTTTTCAAGTATTTTACTTGAAGTTAGTCCCAGCTCTGTATGTATGTAATTATATTCGTAGGTTCTTAGAGAACAATAAATTTGCAAAATATTGCTCATATCGGTCAAAGTATATAGGATTGTCTACCAATCACGAGAACCTTAGGAAAAATTGACGTCACAATGTTACTGACACTACATACAGACACTTGCTATTTATGTCAGATTCTGTAAAATATTGTTTAATGTATGTTTTAATTATCCTTTAATAATTAAAATGAAATATTTCAGATGTTGGGAGCGTTAACCACCTACCTTATTATTTTAATTCAATTCGACACTGCGAAATCCGACAGTGGGTCTCTGTGTGGAAATGGGACAAACATCACCAAACATACTGCCGCAGCAGAAGCAGATAATTAAATACCTACACCAGTAGTTGATAACATCGGAAAAATGCTTCGGAAATAATTAAGAAAACTCTGAGGATCGATTTCTGAAAGCTCAGTTAACTATGATAACTTAATAATGGTCAGGTTGACCATTTGGTTAACTTCATGCTGAGTTGCATAAAAATATTTTATTTTTCACTACGCTGTTATTTGGTTATGCTTAGGATACGAGATATTTAAACATATGCATAACAACAGGAGCATTATGAATCCATAACGCCATCTCATTACGCCCTCAACAAATATTAGTATCATTTACGGCCTGTAACTGAGACTAAAATACGACCGGTAAATTACTCCGGGCGTAATCATCTTAGTAACACCCTTGGTGCATAAATAGCTATTAACGTTTGGTCAGTTGAGCAAGTGATTAACCAAGCTCCGATATTTTTTGATATTGTGAACTATATTTGACCTGACAGCAGTCATCAATTGATGAGAGAATTAAAACGTTTTGAAATAGCAATTTCACAAACATTAGAGTTACCTATAACAAAATTCTATTAGATATTGAAATAAACTATAGTCTATTTCTTTGATTTAAGCGGAACTAGATTTTAAAACTAGTAACTTTTAACGTTTAAATGAGGCTTTTGGCCATTTTGTTTACCCCACTTAAATCGTTAAAAAGTTAGTTCGCGACAATTTAGCTTAAAGGTTTGGAATAGCCTGTATGAGTATAAATGATAAATAACTATTTATTTTTAAAAGGGATGAAATGTGAATTTAAGGATTCCTTAATATATCTTCGGACCAATAAGATATCGACTTGGTTTTTGCTTACAAAGATTACTCATACAAATGCCGAAAAACTTATCAGGATTTTGTCCTAATCAATCCCTAAAGGGGTGAATATACAATCGGGGTGAATTATACATCCTGTCGTATTTCCTGAGTTTTTTGAGTTATAACATTTCTTTTTGGCACAAAGGCGTCTTTTTTGCGTGAGCGAAACACAATAATAATATCAAGCCTTCTTAAAAAAAAACTAAATTTAAACGGGTGGTATTTAATTGATCAGAATATCCGATAAGTTTAAAATTATTTTATTTTAAGAAAAAAATTATTACTTGATCAGAATAAAATACTGTGAAATTAAGAGCAAACGCATGCAAACTCCATTTCTCATATTATGTTTTTCGCTCTACTAGATATGGTTCTACTGATGTAATGGTTGGTTTATATACGGAACAAGAATATGGAATGGGAAATAAGAATAGTACACAAGAATAGAAAATATGAAACCGTTTATATCGGACATAACATTTCGTCGCTGCGCCTGCGTACTTGCGTTGGCCTGTGTTTAACGGTTGTCGTTTGACAGGTTGTTGTGTTTAATAAAACCTTTAAAAAAATTCGTTTTCAGTAATATGGATTTAGAAGATTTTGTAAATTTATTTGCTTGTGTTTCACACATTATATTGTTTTTTCCAACCCTCTGATCACAGCAGGAAAACATCTGTTGGACAAATTTTATTACGGCAGACATTTGGACCATTGTGCGCATGCTTATCGTCTCTTATTCTTGGAATAAGAATAAAATGTTAAATGTTACCAACTTTTCTTATGTTTAAGTTAAATTTCATTCCTACATAAACCGATATACGGCGCAGCCATGTTTTAACATCTTGTGTACTATTCTTATTTCCTATTCCTTATTCTTGTTTTGTATATAAACCAACCATTACAGAAAGCAATGAATTTTCGTTCTGCACTTGTGAAAATTTTGTACTTGGTCCCATTTTCAAAGTGAATTACTACTTCTTAAATTATTTTCCAAACAATATATGTAATACATTATATATTAAATATTACAAAATAATTCTAATAAAATAATATGTGAATATTTTCTTGTTTAATTATTGAAAGGTTCCATTTTAATTTTTAAAGGGTCGCTACAGGAGTAAATCATTATCATTTTGAATTTCATTTCGTCATGTGCCCAGCTCATTTTGTACTTTCTTATTATCTGAAAATAAAAAATAAAAAAAATTGTGATTAATGTGAAATTTACACAAAATAAATGTTTGAATTTAAATTTAACATGATTATTATGGAAAAAAAACTATGTATTTTTTTAGGAGGACAAAGACATCATTAAAATAGTCCCTTAATGCGGCAATTTTGGACTAAATTAAGCATCTATTAAGCCTGGAACAGAATGCACAGCGCGCTACGCCGTCAGCGCGCCGTCATTTGCGACGGCGTTGCTGAGAACGCCGTTGAATTTTCGCCTGCCCACAATGAAATAATTTTTAACGCCGTCAAGTGTCACGTGACACCTATATCTGTGTTTATACGTGCGCTTTCTTTTATTTAAAGTATAATGGATGATGAAGACTTGTCTGTGATGTTATTTATGTTGTATGCAAGTTATTTATACATACAAACACTTTACCATTCAGTAAAAACTGAGGTTAGGTGTTCTGCGTCAACGTTCAACGGCGTCAAAAGTTGGAAGTTGACGAACATTCAGTATCAACGGCGTTCGAACGCCGTAGGACGTTGTTCATTCTGTGCACTTGCGTAGTACAGCCTTGCTTTTAACTTTGCGCTGACAGTTTGCGCCGTCCAACGGTGTCAACGCGCCGTCAAACTCGTTGCAGTCTGTTTCCCACTTTACCGTTCTCGATCTCAATGCTTAACAAGTTATTTGGGACAGCCTGTATAGTAAAACCAGGATTCGAACCAGGTGTCTCGAATTTTTTTTTTTCTAGGGGAGTGTTACTGGGTTAAAACTGCTTATTAAAAAACTTAAAATATCTCCCTTATCATTGGCTTAACAGAAAAATATTTATAACAAAAATTATTAATAATAAGAAAATAAAAATATTTATACATAGTATTCGTTTTGTTTCACAGTTATTTCAAGGCAAATAACAGTTCGAATTAATCGCTTTTGTAATTAATTTACCTTTGCAAGAAGTACTTCCATTTCTAAAAGTGCAAGTCTTTTGCCAACACAAGCTCTTGGTCCTTGTGCAAAGGGCAAATAAACCCAAGGATTAACATCAACAGCGCGAGACCCATCTGTCCTCATCCATCGGTTTGGTAAAAATTTCTCAGCTTCAGGGAAATATTCATTTTTTCTACCTAGAGCTAAATTACACATCAAGACGTGGGTCTGAAAAATATATAACAGTTGTAAATTTCTAAATACAATCACAATATTCTGTCAAAAGTTTATAATTTTGAATATGTATCCACAATTTTTTGTCACTTATTAAATACGGTTTCACGACATTTGAACATACGACATATTAACATGCGACAGATGAACATAGACTCATTTTAACACACGACAAATGAACACTGTCACATATTATCATAGCGACAGATGAACATAAGTCCATTGAACAAACGACATTTGATCTCACATTTCATTTTTATTTTTATTTTATTAATATTTTGTAACACTTACACCTTTAGGCACATGGTATCCTGACAACACAAGATCCTTGATCAGTCTCCTATAGGGTCCAATAGCGATGGGTGCCAGTCTCATGGTTTCCTTGATGGTGGCTCTCAAGTAGGGCATCCTGTCCAAGGACTCGCTGGTGATTGGCGTGTCTGCAGTTGGTAACACTGACATTACTTCCTTCCTCAACTTCTCCTGCACATCTGGATTTGAAGCCAAGTAGTATAAAGTAGAACCCATTGTTTTAGAAGTCTATGGAAAATAGTATTTTACACATAGTACATCTTAATTTTAAAAATTAATAGGTTCCCAATGTAAAAAGATATCAGTAGTTATAGAATTCGACAGATATCTTTTTAAATTGTGAGTGATATACCGTATGTCCTTTTTCGACTTGTAACATAGAACTGTCCCATGTTAAATTTTCCATTTCATATATGGGAAAAATTTTAAGATCGTAGTGCCACGCGGATTTTTTTGAAACCATTCTAAATCAGATACCACTTGACATTTACTAGTAAATAATAGCGAAAAGTGTATCAAAAAACGACAAAAAATAAATAATTGTTTGGGATTTTCTGATTTTGTGAAGTAACAACACTTGTAAACATCTAAAATACTACATTTTGTGATCTGGTTTTAAGTTATGGCGGTTATCCATTGTCGATTATTTTAACTATATTGGGGGAAATAATAATTCCCGTGTTGTTTACCAAGGGGTAGAAATCTACAATGCTGGGCATATAATATTGTGTGGAGTCACTGAAAAAAACAGAGAGTTCATAAAGATTTATGCTTTATGCCTAGAGACTTGTGCATTACAAACCCACACACAATAACAGGAATTTTCAAGATATGCGATAATAAATACAAAATTGAAAATATTTTTTGTAGTCACTATCATTAAAATGTAATGAGCAAACTTTGATATAAGGGCTCACTTTTTTTCCAATTTTTAAATTGTTTATCTAAACATCGCGTCGATTCCTAACCTCTTGCTTTCCCAATTTTGTTTCGAACCGTACGGTGTCTGATATTGGTGGAAACAAATGAAACGATATTTCCGGGTTTCTTCTTTTCAATGAATTGCACATAGGCACACAACAATATGTATTATACATTTTTCAATGATTATAATAAAACTTTAAAAACAAACTTCATACAAAACCAATACACAAAACGAAATGTTATCTGATGTACACAAGTTCATGAAACGCTCACCAGATGGTAGGGTGCTTAGCTGCAAATCCCTATTCTGTCTCTATTATGAGTTTTAGACAAAAACGTTTAAATAAAAATGGTTCAGTATTTTAGTCCCAACACACTGTGTCTAATTTTAAATAAATAAACCCCAATTTGTTTGAAAAAAGGCACACAATATTTTTTGTATTTATATCTGAAAATAACAATTGCCAGCGGCCTATTATTAATTTAACTCACCGTATCTACCCCGGCTATCATCATGTCAGTAATGATTCCAAATAAATATTTCCTGTCTTCATTAAGGAGTCTCCAGAAAATACTGGCATCGTTGTAGTTCTTCATATCAATATTAGACATTGCGGCGTCTACGTGCTTCTTCAAAAATCTAAAATAAAAGGACATTAGAAAAGTTCGGAAACATTTAAAAAGTTCAACAGGAGCAATAGGCGAATAGCTGTGAAAGTCTCTAAATTTTTTCAAACCAACTACCATGAAATAAATGCATTAATGTGACTTTTTACGATCCCACCATCAGCGCGATCGAGATTTCTTATACACCAGGTCTGGAATGGAGAGTTTGGACACACAGCGACGATCAGTTTAACCCCTTAACGCACATGCCCGAGCGTAACTCGGGTAAGTATTAATACAAAATTAATCATTTTGATTTCCTTATTATAATATTCATGTATACATATATATTAGTCTTGAAATAAAAAATAATCTATATTCATTTTGACTATCAAAATAATGTTTTTGCATTGACATAGATTTATATATTAATTATCAATAATAAAAAAAAGTCTAATTTTACCGTTGTATCGAGAAAAAAAACGTGCGTTAAGGGGTTAATAAGTCCACACCATGTATTCGTGAAATATAGGGGACTTTAAATATTAATATCAGGTCGTCAAGGATGAAATTTGTAGTTAATAATATTGCCAACTTTAACAGCTTATTATTTGACATTGGCTTAATATTTTACCGTTCTGTTTTTTTTTTTTTTTTTGTTGTAAAGTTACACATCTCGCCTGTTTAAAAAAATCATTGTATTCTCTAAAAAATATCAAAAACTTTTTTTTAAAATTAATTTTGTTGAAAATGGAACGGTCGGAAATTTGCAATATTATGCAGTATGAGTTCTTACGTGGAACTACGGTATCGCAGACCGCGCGAAACCTTAATAGTGTATTTGGCTCTAGTGTTACTACGCAGCAGACAATATCAAATTGGTTCGCCAAATTTCGTACAGGTAACTTAAAAACAAACAAAGAAAAAAAAAAAAAAACGTGGCTCATCGATTACAGCAGAAATATACTGCAACCAACTGGACGAAATGATGCAAAAACTTAAAGAAAAACAGCCTAGATTGGTCAACAGATCGACTCCTAACTTATTGCATGATAACGCTAGACCACATACTGCACAAATGACTGTGGAAAAACTACAGGAATTGGAGTTGAAACTTCTTCATCATCCTCCATACTCACCAGACCTAGCCCCCACTGACTACCACTTCTTCCGCAATTTGGACAACTTTTTAGTAGGAAAACAGTTTAATTCTGACAATGCTGTAAAACTGGCCTTCCAGGAATTCACTGATTATTGTCCGCCAGGGTTTTATACCACCGACCTGAACAACCTGCTACTTAAATAGCAAAAGTTTATAGACAATATGGGTGCATACTTTGATGAAAAAAATAATTCCTTGTATTTGTAAGTTATCAAACAACTTTGCCTTTTTTTCTACAAATTTCAGCCTTGACGACCTAATAATTCGCGCGGCTGGCGCGAACAATGTTGTCTCATTAAAACAACGAACTAATTATAAGTTTGCAAAACAGTTGACAGTCGACATAGAATAATTTATTAAATTTAGAGCTGTGAATGATCGCTTGCGTTATCATATTACACACTTGTAGTGACAATCAACAGTGAACAGCTTATAGCGTATAGTCTATTAATTTTAGAGTTGTGAACGTATCTTTATGCTTACCTCCCCATGCTGTCACTAACTTTAACATATTTTCTCCAATTCTTCGTACTTATATACTTCCACATATTAGGTTTAACATCTATTTCATAAATAAGATCCATGTATTCTAGCACATTGTTTAAATAATTTTCAGCTTCTGAATTTGTTTTCTCGAATATACCAATTCTTTTATCCAGCATCATGTACGCCACTGATTCTAGAGACCATTTGTTTAATTCATAGTCAAAGTTTGCTGGCATTTCTGATATGGGACTCTGTTTACGTAATTTTTCAATATGGTTTATAAAATCATCAGCTACATGGCCAACTGGATCGACGTAGTGTTTGACTGTTTTTGTTTGCATCATAATTTTGTTTACTATTGAACGACTGTTTTGCCACTGTTCGCCAACACTGAAAAAAAGTGACGTATAAGATACTAATTATGGCTATATTTTCATTCTAGCTCTGATGAAGATTTCATATTAAATCGAAACGTTAGCGAAGTTAAAATATTGTTTTAATTTTAATTTCTGACCAGCCCGAATCCCATTACTTCCTCATCTTATTATATTTTACGGACGTAACCATCTAATTTAAGATACTAATATCTTGGAAATTATTTTGCAATGGTCCAATATTAATGCGTACACCGTTATTTTGGCCGTTTACCTTTGCTGATAGTACTAGGCTAGAATAGTACAATATGTGTATGAGTATTAGTATGAAAAGGATATAATACTTTTCGGAAACTGCTCAACAATCTGTTTCCGTCTTCAGCGATCACGAGAAGAGATAAACATTTCAATTTACTTCGAGTTTTTATACCGGGTATTGTAAGAGTGGGACCAGGTTATAGGTATGTTGCTATTGGTTGGGTCAGAGCCGCAGTAAGGAAAACAGCGTTTTGGCGCCTTTGGCAAATAAATGTAAGTGATAAGCAAAAACAAGATTCTCACCGCCCAAAATGTAAATGATGAGCAAAAAAAAAGGTCCTCACTTCCCAAAATCCAAGTGAAGAGCAAAAAAAAGGACCTCACTTCCCAAAATCCAAGTGAAAAGCAAAAAAAAAGACCTCACCTCTCAAAATCCAAGTGAAGAGCAAAAAAAATGTCCACGCTTTCGCAATGTGGCTCCCCTTAGTCAAGCCCCCAAGTTCCCCCCCCCCCCAAATTGGTTGGAGAAAAATATATTTTAGAAGTGAGGACCTTTTTTTTATCATTTGTATTTTCATGTGTAGGAACGATAAAAAATATTCCCTGCCCCCCCCCCCCAATTGTACTAAAAAAAATTTGGCCCCCCAGATATTAAGAGCTAGCGCCGCCACTGCTATTCCACTGTTTATACTTTAAAATTGCATTAAATTAGCTAAATATATCTGCATATACATATTTATTTTTATTATTTCTAATTCAAAGATTTTTTATATAAATATTATAATTTTAGTAAAACTTACGATGCAAATACTCCTGGAAATCCTTGAAATATATCGTTGCGCATTTTAAGTCTATAATAGTTTAAAGACTCTACAAAATCTCTCACTGGCGTAGGTCCTTCATTTCTAAATACCTTCAAAAATAAAAAATTCATATGAATGTGCATTTATACAAGGTGTCTCAAAAGAAATTTTATATTTATTTAGCTTACTGCGTGAGCGCAACGTATCCGAGGGGCGCGGGGGTTATGTCAATCGGTAGCCTGGCTCTTGGGAATTCAGTCGCTATGGAGCGTTTCTCGGGAGCAGACCGGGCGTTATGCGTGCGAGAGTTTTACAAAAACGGTGATTCGGCGACTGTAGCGCGTAGAAAATTCTGCAGTATTCGAGGTTTTCGCCACTTAAATGATGCGCCAAGCATTCCTCTCATTCGACATTGGGTTAAAAAGTTTAAAGAGACTGGTACAACGCTGGATAAATCAAAATCCGGGCGACCTAGGTCATCAAGAACGGTAGAAAACGTGGAGAATGTTAACCAGTCTGTTCGTGGAGTTAATCAGTCTGTTCGCGTTATGTGGAGATGTTAGACAACTTCTTGGTACCTGAACTGCAAAACTTTCCTGGCTATAACCAAAGAATATGGTTCCAACAGGACGGAGCAACTTCACACACGTCCAATATGTCTCTGCCACGTGTTCGTGAAATTTTCTCAGGCAAATTGATCTCCCGGAGAGGTGACATAAATTGGCCTCCACGCAGTCCAGATTTAACCCCTATGGACTTTTTCCTATGGGGTTATCTTAAATCTAAAGTTTACGCCAATAAACCGACTTCACTGGCGCATTTAAAAGAAAATATCCGTCACGAAATGGCAGCCATCCCTGAGTCCACCTGCCGAGACGTCATAAGTAATTTTACTGTTCGATTAAATGAGTGCCGAAAACGCGAGGGTCTACATTTAGACGATATTATTTTTAAGAAATAAATCCCCAAAAAGTGTATTTTAATAATTAATAAACATTTTTTCTATATACGGCTTACTTTTTTTTTAATCGATCCACTAAATATAAAATTTCTTTTGAGACACCTTGTAATATATTTTATTTGGTTTTAAATAACAAAAAAAGTGCACTGCATAAAATGGAAACATAAATGCTTTGTTTCTTGCAGCACTGCAACGAGACAAAACGCATGACGCAGTAATAGAAACATAGCTTAAGTTTTTTTTTTGTTATACCCACGAAACCCTAAAAATGTAGTACATTACCGTAGCTATATCATCTGGATTATAACACAGAATAAGGTCTGGTCTGAAAATAAGTCCTCTCAATCTGACAAGGTCGCCAAATTTTTCGTTATGCCTGAAAGAGGTATATTGAAACATTTAACTTCAGAGATGCTTCCTTATTGGTGTTACCTTATATTTTCTTCATGCTGTCCCATTCCAGAATAAGTACCTATTCCAGGAATATATCTCCAGAAATTTCCAAATATTGGAACTGGTTTCGGTCCTATAAATTATTAAATGTGTATACAGGGCCGGCGCTAGGATTTGCGAGGCCATGTGCAAGAAGAGCCGCGGGGCCTGCTGTTCAGATCCAAGTGAGGAGCAAAAAAAAATTTATGTGAAGTGTGAATCTTCACACATTTCTGGGTTTTGCAGGTATTTAGTAACTGAATGATGATTATTTGGGATGCCAAAACAAATTTTATGTCAAAATATTTTTTTATGAATTTTAATTCGAATGCCTAATACCATTATTTAAGTTTCTAAATATGTACAGTATTTTATTTATACAGCAAGGTTCAGTAAGATTTTTAAAATTGCGCCTATGACTTCCATTGGTTGCTTATATCATAAGTCCCGCCCTCTGATTTCGTCAAACAGAATTAAATTATAATTTCAACACTTCCCACTGGTTATTAAATTTACGCTTTTAAAAAATAAATACATTTACCAAAATATAACTAGAATTTTGACAAAATAATTTAAACAAAATAGAAATGTAAAAAAAAAACAGAAAAAAATAAAATTAACCGGATTCGAACTCTGCAATGTTCACACTGCAAATTACAAAGTACATTAGGAAACCATCTGAGCTACCAGAGTTTCTGATGTGAAGTGTTACATAGCGAATTAAATATTTAACATATTTTAGTTAAAAACACAAAAAATGCCTTATTTTCCGAAAACATAATCTAATCAAAAATTCCTGTTGTACTATTCCGGTTCACACCAATGTACATTACTTAGATTTTTTCCAGATTTTTAGTTTAAACCATCTGGGCTACAGGGTGTGGGACAAAAATTTTTTTGCACAATTTTGGCAAAAATCGCATCAAAATAATTTATTTTTCAAAAATAAAATTTTGATCGTTAATCCACGTACTAAGGGCTTTCATTTGATACCCTACTCAGAATTTAAAAAAAATATTTTTTTTTTGATGAGCACATATTTGTTTATATTTTTAGGGGGATATGTTTTTTAGATGTTTTAGTATTTTTTCTATGTGCGGGTCAAAGAGTTGTATAAGTATGCCAAATTTCAACTCTCTAGGTTTAGCCGTTTGGCTACAATTTTTACCGAACAGACAGACAGACAGACGACAAAATGACGGTATAAGGGTTTTTTGGTCATACCTACAAAACCCTAAAAAGGTCCTCATCTACATGCGCGGGGCCGGGTTCTGGGAACGCGCTGAACCCGCCTTCCGCCGGCCCTGTGTGTATAAATGGAGTACCGCAGGGCTCAATTTTAAGTCTATTACTATTTATAATTTACCTTAACGATTTCTTTTCTGCTGTTGAGACAAAATCGTTATTTGTGTACCATAGCCAAAGAAAAATCTTTTTGGCAAAGGTGCACATTATATTTTTTGAGCGACCAAAAGTAATTTTTACTTATTTAAAATATTTACTTATTTTTATACAAAAATTTAATTTATTTACATTGGATAATTTTTGGTTATAGATCACTGGATGACACAAATAATGTATTCTATAGCAGTGTTTCTCAACAGGTGGTCCGCAGAAAAATTTTAGTGGTTCGCGAAAGTTTTTGTATATGTTTTTTGCAGTTATTTTATTATTTTTATGCACATTTTTTTATGTAAATAATTTATATTTTGTTTATTTCCTGTAACCTTTCTGCGATTTTCTACAAATAAAATAAATATATTTAGTAGCACATTAAATATATTTGTTTTCTTGCAAAAAATGAACCAACAATTATTATAAGTGGTCTGCGTTAGAAAATTATGTATTTTACTGGTCCGCGGTGCGTTTTTTGTTGAGAAACACTGTTCTATAGAATAGTATTGATATTATTACCTGGTATAGAATCGAAGGATTTTATTTTTGAAATATCTGTAGCAATATGAACATTTCTGTTGGAAAAAATATTGAAACATTTCTGCAAGTGAGATCTACAAAGTAACGCCTTTTTCATTTTTGATTTATCACAGTTTTATTGTACTTTAAGCACTTAATTAACACTACTTTCACACCGACTGTCTTCAACTGCTATATTTCTTTTTCTATTATAATTATAAATATTTTCATATTTAAAAGAAAAAAGTAATGATTAGGTAGTTTTCAGATAAGAAGGTAGAAATGAACAGGGACGGATTGGGTGACAAAGAAGAGACATTTAATAATCTACATTAATGTAAAAAATCGGCCACCACAGAACCGACCGTACCTACAAAGTACTTAAATAAAATACTTTCTAACAAAGAAATTATTATTAGAATGAATAATTACGTGTTATATGTAGAGATGGGTCGTTCATGAACGAACCGGCTCCCGGCTCAGTGCACTGACCGAAGTGACACGGTTCACCAAATTGA
This sequence comes from Liopterus haemorrhoidalis, assembly GCA_963971575.1. Classification (NCBI taxonomy): domain Eukaryota; kingdom Metazoa; phylum Arthropoda; class Insecta; order Coleoptera; family Dytiscidae; genus Liopterus; species Liopterus haemorrhoidalis. The sequence goes on along the minus strand of OZ020622.1, from coordinate 43,123,739 downwards.
AATGAGCCGGCTCACTGTATAGTTTCAAGTTTCAAGGATACGATTGGTCGGGCGATTGTGAGCAGTGACCGGAGTGATCCGGATATGGATCGATGTCATGTTGAACTTCGCAAGAACTCGGCTTGTAATGAATTATCATAAAGTGTATTTTGTCATCAATTTGTAGGGCAGTTTATTTGAAACTAATAGGCTTAGTCTGTATTTTCTTAAAACCATACTATATAAAAATATTAAAAATATTGCCCAAATCACAGATGTCTGATTTATAAGGGCAATAAACATCGCCATAAACTTAACACGTCTGGTTTAAAATACAGTAGCTACATAAAGTGAATTGTTTGTTTCAATAATGTTAGATAAAATACGTTCTACCTACGAGCGAACGACCGACAACTGACTGACCTGTGTCTCGGGATCACGTTTACAGTTCATATATTGCAAGAACCGGCTCTAAGCAAGAGCCAGCTCTAAGCGACGTTCTACCTACGACCAAACGACCGACCGACCTGTGTCTCGGGATCATGTTTACAGTTCATATATTGCAAGAACCGGCTCTAAGCAAGAGCCGGCTCTAAGCGATGTTCTACCTACGAACTAACGACCGACCTGTGTCTCGGAAACATGTTTACTTAACCGGATCACTGAGCCGGATCAATGAACCGGCTCAACAAACTGAACGACCTCCACTGATCCGGTTCCGCAAACTGAGCTGAAATTCTCATCTCTAGTGGCCACCACAAGACCGACAGCCATCACAAAGTACTTGTTAAAATTTATGCTGCTTTATCAAAAAATTTCTCAAATAAAAGTTGTTAGTTATTGCTTCTATACCTTTTGTTAACCCTCTCATGCATTGTGGCGGAACTACCATACCGCCAGAACAGCAACGCGGGGGGGGCGAAAATGTTGAGAAAATTACTCGCATTTTATACTGAAAAATAAATAATTTACTTTTCACTATAAAACACAGACATAAAAAAAAATAATACAAAAAAATAAACATTTTATTTTTATCTTACGTTTAGCAAGACGCAAAACAATAGCGAGATTGTTTATCAAAAAATAACATTTAAAATAAATATTATTATAACGCAATTAAAAGAAGTCTGCAGAATGGCGCGATCGTTTTTTTTTTTTTTATTTTTTATTAAGCTTTATTTATACCCTTTTCACACTAGATCTTTAAGATCGGATGTTAAAGTGAATGTATCTTTAAACGCTAATGTGAAACCGTATGGCCTCGTCTAAATACAAGCGATGTTTAAGACAGAGATCTGCGTCTTAAACTTCGTCCGCATTGCCAACTTAAATTCTATTATAAAAAAATACTCCTTGAATTTGTGCTGTCAACATTTTATATTATCATAAACAAGAATTTTGTATTATATCGACGTTATTAGAAGTTTATACTTATTGTTATAACAAAATTATTTATTTTAATAATGTGTTTAATAAAATACAGAGCTACAATAATTGAGATAAAATGTATCGACTTACATGTTAATACAGGTGTAATATATTCTTTATTGTAGTGTCTTTATTGTAGAATGAAATGAAATATCCTTATTTGTTTATAATAATTCAAAATGTGCGTCTGCGCAGACAGTTCAAAACTGGTAATTTCCTGACGGTAACTTAAGGCTGCGTATAACCCCCAGTTGTTACTAATTTTTTATACGAAACTAAAAATCTAAAATAAAATTAGTATCAATCTATACATCAAATTTTGCACCGAATTTTTATCTATCTAATAAGATATTTTTAATTGTAGAAACATTTACTGTAAAAATATTATCGCTCAATAACTTAAAAATAGACATCAGTGATATTGTTCTGTAATTTTTTTAATCTATTTGTGGGTTTCGAATAACTTTTATATTTATATAGTTTTGTGTAGAAATGTTCAAATAATACGTCAACATTTTTTTCGACTTGATTCCTTATAGTTTAGAACCTTCGTCGAAAAATATTATACTTGATGATAATGGAATGCCACTTGGTACACGTATTCTTTACGAAGATTAAATCATTTTTCTTGTAACACCTATTTTGAAAACCGCGGCAGATTCAAGGTGGCGGCAAAAATAGACTACCAAGTATAATAACTATAAGTAGTTTTCACAATAGAGCAAAATAGCTATAAACATATTTGTAGAATGAAGCTTTAGCTACAATTTGCGGCATCGTACGCAAATATGCGTCAATTGGTTTACAAGATGGCGTCTATAATGCAATTTGGTTATTTACAATTACATTATAGTTTTTTCTACAATTAAAAATATCCTATTAGATAGACAAAAATTTGCTGCAAATTTTGATATATAGATTGTTATTAATTTTATTTCCGATTATTAGTTTTGTATAAGAAACTATTGAGAACTATAGGGTTGAACGCCGCCTTAAGGACAAAATTACTGTAGCTGATGACAGCACCAGAGATTTAAACATCAAGTGTGAAAGCATACCGATCTTAAACATCGGTGAACTTTAAGTTCACTCGTCTTAAAGATCTAGTGTGAAAAGGGTATTAGAGACGCTACATAATTGCATAGATTTTCAGCGTTGCTTGTGCAAAACTCGACTGTTGCCTCTGGTGTCCCTTATTAGGGGGTGGGAGTAGGTGGGGGGAGTTCTCGATATTGTTATCAGTCGAAATCTTGAAATGTCAAAATCGGTATGATTACAATACCTCCCTTATTATATGTTGGCGGTCGGTAAAATTGAAAAGTTATAAAATAAATAATAATAATAGATCGCCGGTCATCAGTGGCGGATCTACATACGGGCTAATAGGGCTTAAGCCCTGGGCCCCAGATCAGCAAGGGGCCCCCAACCTCTCGGACATATACCTATTATATTCTATACCAAGCACGGATTATAAGAGAAAAGATCAAAACAAAAATATTACTTTAAAAACAACACAAAAAAATTATGAAATCGTGGCTTGTGTACAAGCATGTACAATTTCAAATTTCTAGGTCCAGTCTCATTTGACCACAATTTTTATCGAAGAACAGATGATTTATAGGTTTTTTTTTGGTCATATCTACAAAACCCTAAAAATGTAATGGATCCTCAGTCATAAAAATTACATGTTTACTATGCAGTAAATTGATGTTAAACTACATAAAACTATCGATAATATTAACATTATTTTTGTGTAATTTGTGTCATTAATATCACAAATTTACGTGCTATTTAGATAAAATATGAAAATTGGTCTAATTATAAAGTCAAGGTAACAGTAAACAACACTTCTTTTTGATTTTATCTAGGTGTTACAAGAAATCCTTATACCGTCACGCACTCGTCTCTCTGTTCGTACTCTATATGCGGTTCAAGAATTGTATATACATGCCAAATTTCAACTCGCTAGGTCTCTCGAGTGAGGTTTAAAGGCCCACTGGCAACCAGTCGCCAGAGAACAGGTCGTCAAAAGACCAATTTTAAGGAGAACAGACAAGCAACCAAAGCGACAACCCAAAGCCATACAAAACGCAAATACAATACCCTTATTAATTTAATATGATTTATTTAATTAAATTGATATGTAATGTTTATTTTTATGTCTGTATATACGAAGGTTGCCTTTTATATATCGGGATTTGAGAGCAGACGTGTTTTTGATTTTTATATTGAAGTAATAGTTTAAAATCAGCTTCAATTTAATCAGGATCCCCTGATTTGTGTTGATTGTAAATTAATGTATCAGGGTATATTAATTATTAAATTTATATTTTGTTATAGTTATTTTTTCTGGAGTTTTCCCTACAGATTTCTTGTGTGTTTAAACTCAGTCATTGTGGCAGTAATTAATTAATTACTGCATTTTTGTGAGACCAGAGAGAAAGGTTGTTAATAATGTTCTAAATTTTTTCAATAAAATTTGTCATTTTATTGAGTGACGTCATATGTCGCTGCACTCAGTACGAACTCGTGTTATACCGTTTCTTGCGGTTCGTTCTGCTTAAATAATATTTTAATTGTTTAATTTAGTCTAATATATTTGTTATAAATTTACTAGTAGATCTGTACCCATTTCTCAACATTTTGCGTTGAGAAATCATTTAAATTCATCATTTTTTTTGTAGATTTTAATATAAATTTTTCTTTAAATTTAGAATCAAGATTTTTTATAAATTTGTTCTTGGATTAATTTACAGTGTAATCGACCGTCTTCAGCCCTGCGCTTACCGCTATTAATTGTTGCAGTCCGCAACAATTATAATTGTTTAAATTTTTTTTGTACAAATTATTTTTTTTCAATTATTTTTTTTTTTGATTAATTTTTTTTTTCCAAGTATTTTTTTGATAATAATTTTTATTATTATTATTCCTGGCATTGCTACACCACCTGCCATTATTAATTTTACACTGTAAATTTCCCTAACATCCCAGCAAACATTCAACTAACGGCCGAATGCTGGCAAACTGCTTTTATGCTGGTAAATTACTGGCACCAAAAGTAAGTGCAACGCCAGTATTAATAATGTACTTCACATTTGTATTTCGCAATCCGCCTATACGAAGTACTTTACCAGCATTTTATAAGCACTCTTAAAACCATCAGAAATAAATCTTGCAACTAATGCGATTATTTTGCACTTTACCGTTGCTGGGCCAGCAACTGATACATCAATGGGCCAGTAACAGCCCCGGGGACACCGGGGTACTGGCCCATTACTTTCAATGCCGGGGAGTATGTGCTTTACCAGTACTGGCCCGTATAAAAATGTTTGCTGGGATATTAGCGATCCCCAAAACCTTTTCTCTCTTTTATTCAATTTATTGGCAACGAATTTGCACCAAGAACCTGACCTTATTTTTTATTATAATAGATTCTCCGATCCGAGCACCGCGCCCTCATATTTTTGACATTTCAAAGTTAACCCTTGTGTGTCGTCGTGTACTCCTACCCTACCTGGGCCAGGAGGGGGCGCCACACCTACAAAACCCTAAATTTCTTATTACTTTATCCGAAAAATGATAGAAATATTAATTAAAGACATTAATAATCCTTTATTAATTCAATGAAGTTATCAGTCAAGTTCATCTATCTGGCTCATATATCAAATTACACTTTCCAATTCAATCAGATTTCATTATCAAATGTTTCGAATTAATTTAATTTCCAGTAAACAAAATACAAACAGAATGAACAGTAACAAATTATTATACAATCTCAAACATCCTGACTTCGAATCTCAAACGTTCTAAAAACTATTTTTTTATTAACTTGTCGAAAATTTTAAGTTGAACATATTTTTATAATTTGTTGAAAATTTAATCTAAATACATGAAAATTAAACAGAAAGTACTGCAACTGATAAGTTGCAGTACTTTCTAATTAGAGACGTATTGTTCTTATATTTTACCTCCTGACACCATATATGTGAGCCAAGAATCCATTTTTAAGGTTTTATAATTGTGATAGCCGCATAAATCTTGTTATCGAAAAATTGCAACCCTTCCCATAAGTTATGCAATCTCAAAACCAACCATTAAACCACTATTAATTCCTGTGCCCCGAGAACATAAAGAACCACAGGTCCTTCGAATTTCACAACGAATCTGAGCCACGAAAACAGTTTTAAAATGGTTTCCAAGAATAAAAATCACTTTTGTCTCGCTTGTTTAATTCGTCCTCTTTTATTAATTGGTAACTTTAGTGGCGTTTCACCAATTATACCAATTTGCCCCCACACAAAGAATTCAAAATCAAATATAATAATGTTTAAAAAATCACAAATGTATTACATATTTTCAATTGTTTATGGAGTTCTTATAACACTATTAGCAATATTTAATATAAATGTTTTACTAACAAATACTTATCTTGGTAAAATATGGGTGATACAAAATTTAATTTTATGTATTCAAGAAATTATTTGTTCAACAATTTATTTTTGTATTATTATGAATGTTGAAATAAGATTAAAAGAATTGAATGGTTTAGTTAAAATAATGCATTTTAAATATAATTATGGTATTAATATTAAATTAAATGAAAAAGATCTAAAGTTTTTAAAATTATACAAGTTGTTTTTATTGTCCTTCATGAGTTTTATTTTGTGTATAAATTTATTTCAGGTTATAAACTACTTAATACATGCTAATAATCTAACTTTATTAACTACAATATTTTATTTTACTTCAAATTTTATTTATTTGGGTTCACAATATTTATTTTTAGCACAAATGATGTTAAAAGAAAAGATATATTATTTACTTCTCCAACAATGTTACCAAAACGTGAAAACATTACTAAAACATAAAACCCTAAACCATAAACCTAAAGGTATTGCCTCTGCGATATTAAAAACTGAAATTGATATTATTAAAAAATATCCCGTAACTGATGTTATAAAGTCTTTGCAAAGGGTTCATATGAGTATTATTTTTAATAAGAAACAAATTAATAGATTTTTAGAACCGTTTGTGCTTATACAGTTTTTGTTTACGATTGTTATGGCGATTTTAAGTTTTTATTTGTTGGCTACTGTTTTGATATTTGAAGAAAGTATTACTACTTTGACGATTGTTAGGGAATTTGAAACGTTTTCTTCATTGTTGGCGTTGAATGGATTGTTTTTGAATGTTGAAAACGTCTTTGAACCGGTAAGTTTAAAATATTGGATATAGTGTAGACACCTGGTGGTTGTTGTGTGCACTTATAGTCTATTTACGTTAAAATTATTGAGAACTGACACGCTCAGATACGCAGTCTGGTGGTCAAATATTGTACTATGGTCTATTTCAAAGTAGAAAAAAGTAGATAGCGCTGCGAACCGAGTACGATTTACACTGATCAAATACAGTATAGCGGGAAATTTAAAATAAATTACAAGTAGGGCATGGGCGTAGCAAGTGATTTTTTTAATATAAAAAAGGTTAATAAGATATTGAAATAAACAAGGCAGATATAATCTGTCTCAATTTGTAATACGAAACTAAATCTGGTTACTTTGGTGACTGTTGTGGTGTAAATAGACTTTTTTGAAACCATGTAAACTTGTAAATCTGGCTTTTACATTTTTGATGAAGTTTCATTATACTGAGGTTATATTCACTCAAAAACTACATGTCAGATACCAAATTGACATGTCAAATTTGTGATTGACATGTCTAATATTTTGAATTATATACAAATATTTATTTCATCTTATTTCGCTTATTCATAATTTCTGTTCTGGTTGTATAAAATATATTTCAAATACTTGTCAATTTGTGTTTTATACAATTTGTGTTAGTAAGTTGACATATAATTTAATGTCATAATTGACATTGTCAAATATTTTGAAAGGTGTTACTTCAGAATTACCACCCTAAGATGATATTTTAAATATACAACATAAAAAATGAAGTTTTCCTGTTAGTTTCGTATTACAAAATGAGACAGATAATAATACACTTACGTTATTTATACGACATAAATTCAGTTTAATGGAAAATTTGAAAAAGTTAAAAAAATATTAATTTTAAAAATTATGTACTATATATAAAAAGAGAGATTTAGATAAAAGAGTTTAAACAAAGCAATAAAACAAACAATATATCTTCAGAGCTAAAGTTTTTTATTTAAATAATTACTGCAAATAAAAATTAAAAATATATGTATGTATATATGAAGGTCTAAAAATTATATCAATAACTTCTTCTTTGGGCACAATCAGCTGGGCTGTCTTTTGGCCTCATATTAGTCCTCTTTCTTGATCTGTTAATTGTCAACTGTCAAAAAATATTTATATGTCAAATAACCTAAAAAATATATAACTGCGTAAAAATAAATTACATGGAGAATTTTCTCCATAAAATCTACGCCAAGAATATAAATAAAAGTCTAAATATGTAAATAATAACAAAATATATCAGAAAAATTAAATAATATAAATAATATATATTTCCAATGTACGACACTGAACATCTGTCAACTTGGACTAAAAGCAATATTTTAACAGTGTAATAGGGATGACGATCTAAACCAATCCGAAGCAAGGACAAACAGCTCCTATCTTCTTACACACATTTTTCTACTTTGAAATGGACCATAGGCGCTCTAGTACTGTTTGAACTTATTACATATGTTCTAGTTTTGAATTTTTGTTAGAATGTCGATAGAAGTTGTGAAAAACTATAAAAGTAGAACAAATTGTAGTGTTTTTGGCTGTCATTCAAGACAGGACAAAGATAGGCATCTTAGTTTTTTCTTTTCTTAAGAAAATGGAGGGAAAGTTAATATTAAGTCCAGATTAGGAAAAGATTTGGTTATGGACAGGATAAAGGCATGGGAATATATTTTGAGTTAAAAAGTAACTGATACTATGTGAGTTTGTTCATTACATTTGTCGCAGAAAAACAAAACTGCACTAATATGTTTGCACCTGCAAGTTGCATATTTAACTTTTAGCTGCTTCTGTCCAACTAAAACTAAATTTATTTCATGAGGCAATGAACATAATGCACTTGTTTACAAACAGAATCCATATATTGTAAATTCAGATGACCGACATTCAGATGTACCATATAAAATTACGTGTCCGGCATTTAACTCTGCTCAACTACAAATTACACTTCAATAAATTTACTGAAATTAAACTTTAAATATGTAATTTATTAATGTATAATATGTGTTATACTGTAATTGGAATAACCCTTTCGTGGGGATTTTCTGTTGTGTATCCTATACAGTAAAATAAAATAAATTTGATGCCCACCTTCTGTTATACACCTCGATACATGTGTAGCGCTTAAAAATTAAAAAAATCGCAAATATTTACTCGTATTTTCATAAAATAAAAATGTGCTGTGCTTAAATTCATATTGACAGAGTACTAGAGACGACAGCCATATTGCCTTGGAGCACAGCGCCGCCACCAATAATGTCACTTCTCAATAAGCCTTAATGTATTTTTTTCAGTTGTAGTACAGTCTGTTCCAAACGGTTAAGCGGAACTAAATGGGAATTTAGTTCTTTTAGGTTGTCACGAGAAGGGACCTTGCTTGGGTTATTTCATTTTTCACGTTGGGATGTGAAAATTTAAAATTCCAACAATGAAACCATGGAAACGAATGACATATGTCAAAATTAAATATTTTTTTTAGGTATTTTAATGACAAAAAAATAAATAAATGGGAAATTTGTATTAAGAATGACACAAAAAATCAAAATATAAAGAAAATGACATTTTAAAATGATATTAACCTTAACCAAAAAATGTTTATTGTAAGTATGATTTACAAAGCTTAAACAAAACGGCCGAAAGGCACGATTTAAACGATGAAAGTAACTAGATTGCAAAATCTAGTTCCGCTTAACCGTGTGGAACAGACTGTATGTTAAAATATTTTTTTTTCTTTTCGATATTTCATATTCTTTCGGTACTTGAAATCAGGCATGCATTTTTTAAGTGACACACCAATTATCACTAGCAATGGTAAATCACTATTCATGTTTATATTTTATTCAAAACCAGTGACAATGAAACAAACGTCGAGCTGTATACTAAACAAAGCTGTGTTCAACCGTCGACTCAATGTTTTGCATCGAGGCATGCATCAGTAGTGTGTGTCCAACAGCCAGTGATGCCTGTTTCATGATGTCTCGGAATCGATGCCGTGCTTTGATTGCCTTATAGTGTATGGGGATTTTATCTTCGTTTGGCACAGCTCTAGTTTATAAGTTTGACTATGTATTAATTTTTCACTATATTTGTTTCAGCAAAAGGAGTTGTTGAAATTTTTAGATAGATTACAAATCCATACTTTGTGCCCTGAAGAAATATCGCAAGTATGTGTCTTTAGTATTAAGATATACTCCGTTCAATTTCTACTATACATTGATATTTTAGATTGAATTTTTGATAACAACTCTGAAGAAATTTGTACCAGAAGTGACAATGGGCGGTGTTGTCACAATGGGGATGCAATTATTACCTTCCGTAAGTGGTCAAAATCACATAAAACGCAAAAGACTTTTCTAAACTACCATTGTATATATAGTCTTGGTTTAAACGGGCATTATTTATTGTTACAGCCTGTTTAATTAGCAACAAAAAATATTTGTTTATACAGACATTGTATTACTTCCCATTACATGTAGTTTCCTAATAAAACGGTTAAATATTTTTTTAGGAGCCTTTAAAATACATTAAGACCTCTTTTTTGTCGGCCAGTGTATGTTTTATTTATTTATTTATTTTTTTCATAATCGATTATTTTCTTCCAATTTAATCGAAAATCGATTATAACATTTCGATTAATCAAATGATTAATTAATCTGTATTGCCATCTCTAGTGTAACCCCATTTTAAAAAACCTTTTTCATTGTATTAATTCGTATCTTATAGAAAATTTCGTTTTTCAGTTAACAGGGTCCATAATATCGTACGTGCTTATAGCTTTAGACTTCAGGACCGGTTGGACAAAATAAACTTAACTTTGATGAAGAAGAAGTCAAAGGAAAAGCAGCAATGCAGTACTGCATCTTACGAGGGACGGCAAATATTATATTAAATTAAATATTACATAAAAAATAAAAACTTTGTAAAAGGTACAATGTTTAGATTTTAAAATATCCTTTATTTTCCCACATCCTATCTAATTGAACTTAATTTGCCAGGTGGTTTTTCAATTTGGGCTATAGCTGACATCCGTCCAACCAAGGAGTCTGGCAGATCATTTGATATTTTTACCCATGCATTTTTCAAATTTGACCAATTTGGTAGTCGTAGTGGTGATCAATTTAAATGGACATCTGTACTGTTTAAAATAAATAGTTGAATTTAATTATTATAAATTTAATGAATCTGGTACATAAATACAATTAATAAATAAAGCTTCTTACATTAGAAATATACATTAATAATAGAATATATATTACAGTATTTCTTATTACAATACTGGACAAAACTAACAATAAATTAAATTATAAATATTGAAGATTTTAAGTAGTACATTTATAAAAATAAACAAATTACAGACCTGTTAACAAAACTATGGACATCTATCGGGCAAATTTGAACTATATCACTGGTGTCAAGTTTTTTTACAAAATGTTTGTACAAATCGGGCATCAATGGCCATTAATAGGGGATAGGCATGATTTAAAAAAAAATATATTATATTCCTCTTGTTGCATATAAACATAAAAAACAGTTTTGCATTTTTTTTTTTTTAATTTGAAGGCTTAAAAAAATCATAAATGTATGTAGCGCGAAAACGACGTGTGACGTCATACCCCAACTAAGTGTACTGCGTACAGCCTACCCAGTGTACTGCGTACAGCCTACCCAGTGTACAACATACAGCCTACACAGTCTGTCGTGAACTTATTTGCTTGTATAACTTATATAGGTTATGTAAAGTTAGAGTGTTTTTAATTAAAATAAAGTTTAATTTTATAAAAACAATTTATACATGTTTACTGAATTATATTTTGTATCAAAATGTATAAAATATGGAAGATCCAGGCCCCAGTACTTCGAAACATAGTCAAAAATATTGTTTAGTACCGATGTGCACAAATAGTTCAATCAGAAATCCAAAAAAACAATTTATATCATTACCTGATGGCGAAAAACAACAGAAAAGGCGAAATTTGAGGCGAAATAAAACCGATATTTCAGAAAAAAGTAAACTTTATGTTTGTGAAGACCATTTTAATGCGAGTACATATATTTTATAAATGAGCCCTAACTAAATCTTTATCTGCCATTTTAATAATAAATGCGTGAAAAATTGTTTAAAAACAAATAAAAAACTCTCGAACAATACAATATACACACGTAAAGATTATGTTGTAGTCTGTATCTGTGACGTCAAACCCCAGCATTTTGACGTCATACTCAGTCGTATTTACTCGGAAAACTTCGCGCCGTGGTCGGCTTATTTCAAATTTACAATATTTTAATTAAAAAATTTGGCTGTAATATTAATTATAATGTGATTTTTGTTGTGTTAATGTGAGGTGACATAACTAACATTAACATATCAAAAAAATGTAGTTTTAAGGAAATATAAATTTTATGCGTATCCCCTATTGGGACGAAAAAGTACCCAAGGTCTGCAATATTTCCCCAGGCTCAAGTGTCGCAATGCCTACTACAAATATACTATTTTATCTACAATTATACAGTTTCTGATAATGACTAACTATAGGTACTTTTACAAATAATGGGTAACTTTAAAAATAGGAAATTTCATTTAAAAACACAGGAATTCTGAGCATCAGTTGTAAAACTTCAGTACTGACGTCATCAAGATGGCTACCGAACCATCAGCTGTTTGTTTCCTATGTACAGCGATATGATAATCCATGTTCCACGGCGACTAATATGAGCAGTTTTATGTATTATTTAGAGTTTTAGTTTTAAAGTATTTATGTATTTAGAGTTGCTAATGCATTTATTTTTTAATAGTCGTAGATAAACGTAATTTTCGTTTCTCGCATATAAACTGTACTATTATAATTAAAATATAAAAATAATAGTTACTAATTGCCCATTAGATGTCCTTTAATTAAAAAAAAAATAATTTGTAAAAAAAAAATATATATTCTAAGGCTATTTTTTCAAGGATAATGTGACATACAATTTGAAAAAAATAATCTAATTTTAAATGTTCTTAAAATTATGAAACCATTTTTGTAGTACTGGAACACAGTAGAGAACAGTAGAATCAACTGAAAATCAAAAATCATCGAAATCTGGAACAGTTGTTTTTTTTCACTCGCAAGTACCTACAAGGTAATTTTACAGTATTGTTATATGTAATATATGAGTCGTCGTATGTACAGCTACAAAATATCCTGAATAGAATTACTAATACCGGCCATTTTGGTTTTTAACACAAGTTTACAAAATAGGTTTTGTTATTATGATCTTAAATTATGTCAATTTGTTTTAAAAATTAATTTATAATTGTCATTGGGTATTAGACAGGATATTTACGGTTCTTATTTCTTTTTAATAATACTACAGGTGATACTACAGGGCAAAAGAAGAATTTACAGCATTAGAGATATTAATTTTTTAAGTTTTTAGTTTTTTTGGGGTTCTCCGCCATAACTCTCCAAATATTTATCCAATCAAAAAAATGTATTTAGATAAAAGATTTGTCTTCTTATTCTTAACAATATTTGTTATATAAGTTTTTGCTGTAAAGTCAATAATAAGGGAGTAATTTAAATTTTTAATGTTTGGAGTTAAAAATAAAAAATTAAATACCTATATAGTGATTTTACTTTGTATCACGGAACCTATTTACAGTCTGTTTCAAACGGTTAGGCGGAACTAAATGGGAATTTCGTTCTTTTAGGTTGTCACGAGAAGGGACCTTGCTAGGGATATTTCATTTTTCAAGTTGGAATGTCAAAATTAAAAATTCCAATAATGAAACCATGGAAACGAAGTATATATGTCAAAATTAAATTATTTTTTTATATATTTTAATGACAAAAATATAAATAATTGGGAAACTTGTAATAAGAATGACACAAAAAATTAACATATAAAGATAATGACATTTTAAAATGATGAAAAAAATCACCAAAAAATATTTATTGTAAGTATGATTTACAAAGCTTAAACAACACGGCCAAAAAGCACGATTTAAACGATGAAAGTAACTAGATTGCAAAATCTAGTTCCGCTTAACCGTTTGGAACAGACTGTACTTGTGTTTTTTTTTTTTCTTGTTAATTTCAGGTTTAAAATAGTAAGAAATACATCACAAAGACCTTGAAGTGCAGCCTTAACTGTTAGTACTAAACGAAAATAAATTTAAAATCAATTTAATACAGATTTAAATCTAAATTATTTGCTTATCTTACAGTTAGCATAGCAAAATACAAATATAAAAATATCACTTATTTTTGCTATTACTGAAAATTTACTACTTTTTATAGGTACAGGCTCTCCTAAAACATTAGATCAACTAAACGTAAGCTATGTTTCTGTTTCTTTGGTTTAAGCGGAACTAAACGGGAGTTTCGTTCTTTTAGGTTGTCACGAGAAAAGAACTTGCTTATTTTGTTTTATGTTGGCATGTGAAAATTTAAAATTCCAACAGTCAAACCATGGAAAAGACACTTTTATTATAAAAAATATTTATATATAATATATTTTAACATTTAATTTAAAAAAAAAAATAATGGGAAATTTGTATTAAGAATGACACAAAAAATCAAAATGTACTGAAAAATCATTTTATACTGACATCAACAATTTTCAACATTTACAAAGCTTAAACAAAATGACTAAAAGCCCGATTTAATAGAAAAAAAAATATTGGATTTCAAGATATAGTTCCGCTTAAACGTTTGGAATAGCTTATAAGCCATAAGACGTTTTAACTCAGACAAATAATACCAGATGGCTCGAACTTTAAAGCTGCATTCAGAGCTCTAAAATTAGTAAACTATACGATATGACTTGTATACTGTAGACCAGCGTTTCCCAACCTTTTTTCATGGCGGACCGGCAAACGACCTAGAAAAAATTCGCGAACCGGCAAGTTTAGAAAGTAATGTGTATCACAAAAGTTTTATATTTTTTATTGAACTGATTACAAACACAAAAAAAAACAACAAATAAAAAATCAAATATAATTAGTGAAACAAACAAATTATTACTTAAGCAATTAACAGATTAAGGACCGAGATTTTCACTTATTAGGCGAATAGTTGCATAGTAAAATGATTTTTTTTATTGAATAAATTTATTGCGAGGTGGACACCTCGGCCCTGTGACCAAAAAAATCTCGCGGACCGGCGTTTGGGAAACACTGCTGTGGACTGTCACTAACAAATTTGTCATATGGTTCACAGCTCTAAATTTAATAGACTATGCATTGTCTACTATACACAGTTTTTCAAACTTTATAATTAGTGCGCTGTTTTAACCCTTTACTGAATGAATTTTTATTTTTGGCTGAAATAACTCATGGGCATTAGGAATTGGTTATTATTGATAGAAAAATGAATTAAAAAAATATATTTAAAATATTAATTATTATTTTTATGAAAAAATAATATGAAAAAATATTATTTTATGAAAAAATAATAATTAAAATAATAATTTAGGGTTTGTGCCATACATGGAACATTATGATTCTACATTATGTTATGCCGGCTGAGACCATAAAGATAGGAAGAAAGTGAATGATGCATGGGTCCGCATCAGTCAAGTATATTAATAATTATAATATGTAAGAGCGCACAAAGCTGTTGCAGCTCCAAGTTCCAAGTCTCCCATCGTGCTATACTAGGATGATTAAGTAAAGGATGCGCTATTCGTATACTCAGAGCTGTAAAATTAGATTACGATTACATTTTGATTACGATTACTCAAGTAATCGTAATCAAAACTTTGAGTACGATTACTCGAGTAATCGTACTCAAATATTCTTGATTACCATTACAAATAATCAGAAAGTAATTGATTATTTGATTAGATTACTTGACTACTTTAAGATTACTCAAAAGTAATCGAAAGTAATTTGAATTATTTTTAGATTACTTCTTGATTACTTTAGATTACTTTAGATTACTTGAAAAGAATCGAACAGTATTCGTGGATTACATCATGATTACTTCTTGATTATTTACAATTACTTTACTTATCTAGGGCACTTCGGAAGTAATAGTGTACAGAAATATTTAGAGTTTCGTAGGTATAATCAAGTAATTCAAACCAAACCTGGGCCCTTTAACCGTTCTGCACCAATTTTTAGATCTGCTTTAGACCTTTAGATCCTGCTGAAGTATGGACGCATAGAAATGTCTAGGGATTCGTAGGTATAATCAAGATATTCAAGACAATCCTGGGCCATTTGACAGATCTGCACCAAATTTTGCACAGTTAGTCCTTAGATCCTGCTGAAGTAACGACGCATAGAAATGTGTAGGATTTCGTAGGTATAATCAATATATTCAAGACAATCCTGGGCACTTTGACCGATCAGCACCAAATTTTGCACAGTTCCTCCTTAGATCCTGTTGAAGTATGGACGCAAAGAAATGTGTAGGATTTCGTAGGTATAATCAAGATATTCAAGACAATCCTGGGCCATTTGACAGATCTGCACCAAATTTTGCACAGTTTCTCCTTAGATCCTGTTGAAGTATGGACGCAAAGAAATGTGTAGGATTTCGTAGATATAATCAAGATATTTAAGACAATCCTGGGCCATTTGACAGATCTGCACCAAATTTTGCACAGTTTCTCCTTAGATCCTGCTGAAGTAACGACGCATAGAAATGTGTAGGATTTCGTAAGTATAATCAATATATTCAAGACAATCCTGGGCACTTTGACCGATCAGCACCAAATTTTGCACAGTTCCTCCTTAGATCCTGTTGAAGTATGGACGCAAAGAAATGTGTAGGATTTCGTAGGTATAATCAAGATATTCAAGACAATCCTGGGCCATTTGACAGATCTGCACCAAATTTTGCACAGTTAGTCCTTAGATCCTGCTGAAGTAACGACGCATAGAAATGTGTAGGATTTCGTAGGTATAATCAATATATTCAAGACAATCCTGGGCACTTTGACCGATCAGCACCAAATTTTGCACAGTTCCTCCTTAGATCCTGTTGAAGTATGGACGCAAAGAAATGTGTAGGATTTCGTAGGTATAATCAAGATATTCAAGACAATCCTGGGCCATTTGACAGATCTGCACCAAATTTTGCACAGTTAGTCCTTAGATCCTGCTGAAGTAACGACGCATAGAAATGTGTAGGATTTCGTAGGTATAATCAATATATTCAAGACAATCCTGGGCACTTTGACCGATCAGCACCAAATTTTGCACAGTTCCTCCTTAGATCCTGTTGAAGTATGGACGCAAAGAAATGTGTAGGATTTCGTAGGTATAATCAAGATATTCAAGACAATCCTGGGCCATTTGACAGATCTGCACCAAATTTTGCACAGTTTCTCCTTAGATCCTGTTGAAGTATGGACGCAAAGAAATGTGTAGGATTTCGTAGGTATAATCAAGATATTCAAGACAATCCTGGGCCATTTGACAGATCTGCACCAAATTTTGCACAGTTAGTCCTTAGATCCTGCTGAAGTAACGACGCATAGAAATGTGTAGGATTTCGTAGGTATAATCAATATATTCAAGACAATCCTGGGCACTTTGACCGATCAGCACCAAATTTTGCACAGTTCCTCCTTAGATCCTGTTGAAGTATGGACGCAAAGAAATGTGTAGGATTTCGTAGGTATAATCAAGATATTCAAGACAATCCTGGGCCATTTGACAGATCTGCACCAAATTTTGCACAGTTACTCCTTAGAACCTGCTGAAGTAATGATGCATAGAAATGTGTAGGATTTCGTAGGTATAATCAAGATATTCAAGACAATTCTGGGCCCTTTGACCGATCTGCACCAATTTTTGCACAGTTATCCTTTATACTGCTGAAGAAATGATGCATAGAAATGTGCAGGATTTCGTAGGTATAATCAAAATATTCCAGACAATCCTGGGCCCTTTGAACGTTCTGTACAAATTTTTGCACAGTTACTCTTTAGATCCTGCTTAAATAATGATGCAAAGAAATGTGCAGGGTTTCGTAGGTATAATCAAAATATTTAAGACAATCCTGGGCCCTATGACCGACCTGCACCAATTTTTGCACAGTTACTCTTTAGATCCTGCTGAAATAATGATGCATAGAAATGTGTAGGGTTTTGTAGGTATAATCAAGATATTTAAGATAATCCTGGGCCCTTTGACCGATCTGCATCAATTTTTGCACAGTTACTCTTTAGATCCTGCTGAAATAATGATGCAAAGAAATGTGTAGGGTTTCGTAGGTATAATCAAAATATTTAAGACAATCCTGGGCCCTTTGACCGACCTGCACCAATTTTTGCACAGTTACTCTTTAGATCCTGCTGAAATAATGATGCAAAGAAATGTGTAGGGTTTCGTAGGTATAAATATATAGGTATTTTATTGGGTTTCGTTCGATAATTAAAAGCAAATTTATTCAAATATTTAAAAATAATAATATTAATAATAATAATATAATAATATTAATAATAATAATATTATTATTAATAATTCTACACATTTCTATGCGTCATTACTTCAGCAGGTTCTAATGAGTAACTGTGCAAAATTTGGTGCTGATCGGTCAAAGGGCCCAGGATTGTCTTGAATATCTTGATTATACCTACGAAATTCTACACATTTCAATGCGTCATTACTTCAGCAGCTTCTAAGGAGTAACTGTGCAAAATTTGGTGCTGATCGGTCAAAGGGCCCAGGATTGTCTTGAATATCTTGATTATACCTACGAAATCCCACACATTTCTATGCGTCATTACTTCAGCAGGATCTAAGGAGGAACTGTGCAAAATTTGGTGCTGATCGGTCAAAGGGCCCAGGATTGTCTTGAATATCTTGATTATACCTACGAAATCCTACACATTTCAATGCGTCATTACTTCAGGAGGTTTTAAGGAGTAACTGTGCAAAATATGGTGCTGATCGGTCAAAGGGCCCAGGATTGTCTTGAATATCTTGATTATACCTACGAAATCCTACACATTTCTATGCGTCATTACTTCAGGAGGTTCTAAGAAGTAACTGTGCAAAATTTGGTGCAGATCTGTCAAATGGCCCAGGATTGTTTTGAATATCTTGGTTATACCTACGAAATCCTACACATTTCTATGCTTCCATACTTCAGTAGGATCTAAGGAGGAACTGTGCAAAATTTGGTGCTGATCGGTCAAAGGGCCCAGGATTGTCTTGAATATCTTGATTATACCTACGAAACCCTACATATTTCTATGCGTCCATACTTCAGCAGGATCTAAGGAGAAACTGTGCAAAATTTGGTACTGATCGGTCAAAGGGTCCAGGATTGTCATGAATATCTTGATTATACCTACGAAATCCTACACATTTCTATGCGTCATTACTTCAACAGGATCTAAGGAGTAACTGTGCAAAATTTGGTGCAGATCTGTCAAATGGCCCAGGATTGTCTTGAATAGCTTGATTATACCTACGAAATCCTACACATTTCTATGCGTCATTACTTCAGCAGAATCTAAGGTGTAACTGTGCAAAATTTGGTGCAGATCTGTCAAATGGCCCAGGATTCTTTTGAATATCTTGGTTATACCTACGAAATCCTACACATTTCTATGCTTCCATACTTCAGTAGGATCTAAGGAGGAACTGTGCAAAATTTGGTGCTGATCGGTCAAAGGGCCCAGGATTGTCTTGAATATCTTGATTATACCTACGAAACCCTACATATTTCTATGCGTCCATACTTCAACAGGATCTAAGGAGAAACTGTGCAAAATTTGGTACTGATCGGTCAAAGGGTCCAGGATTGTCTTGAATATCTTGATTATACCTACGAAATCCTACACATTTCTATGCGTCCATACTTCAGCAGGATCTAAGGAGAAACTATGCAAAATTTGGTACTGATCGGTCAAAGGGTCCAGGATTGTCTTGAATATCTTGATTATACCTACGAAATCCTACACATTTCTATGCGTCATTACTTCAACAGGATCTAAGGAGTAACTGTGCAAAATTTGGTGCAGATCTGTCAAATGGCCCAGGATTGTCTTGAATATCTTGATTATACCTACGAAATCCTACACATTTCTGTGCGTCATTACTTCAGCAGGATCTAAGGTGTAACTGTGCAAAATTTGGTGCAGATCTGTCAAATGGCCCAGGATTCTTTTGAATATCTTGGTTATACCTACGAAATCCTACACATTTCTATGCTTCCATACTTCAGTAGGATCTAAGGAGGAACTGTGCAAAATTTGTTGCTGATCGGTCAAAGGGCCCAGGATTGTCTTGAATATCTTGATTATACCTACGAAACCCTACATATTTCTATTGGTCCATACTTCAGCAGGATCTAAGGAGAAACTGTGCAAAATTTGGTACTGATCGGTCAAAGGGTCCAGGATTGTCTTGAATATCTTGATTATACCTACGAAATCCTACACATTTCTATGCGTCCATACTTCAGCAGGACTAAAGGTCTAAAGCAGATTTAAAAATTGGTGCAGAACGGTTAGAGGACCCAGGATTGTTTTGAATTACTTGATTATACCTACGAAACTCTAAATATTTCTGTACACTATTACTTCCGAAGTGCCCTAGATAAGTAAAGTAATTGTAAATAATCAAGAAGTAATCATGATGTAATCCACGAATACTGTTCGATTCTTTTCAAGTAATCTAAAGTAATCTAAAGTAATCAAGAAGTAATCTAAAAATAATTCAAATTACTTTCGATTACTTTTGAGTAATCTTAAAGTAGTCAAGTAATCTAATCAAATAATCAATTACTTTCTGATTATTTGTAATGGTAATCAAGAATATTTGAGTACGATTACTCGAGTAATCGTACTCAAA
Source organism: Liopterus haemorrhoidalis (assembly GCA_963971575.1). Lineage (NCBI taxonomy): Eukaryota > Metazoa > Arthropoda > Insecta > Coleoptera > Dytiscidae > Liopterus > Liopterus haemorrhoidalis. Next base: position 43,103,318 of record OZ020622.1, on the reverse strand, counting down.
GTTTTGATTACGATTACTTGAGTAATCGTAATGCACAAGTATTTGATTACAATAGTAATCATTACTTTACAGCTCTGCGTATACTAACAACATTGACGATTGTGTGGAAACCCCTGTTGAGAAAGAAGGCAATATATGTCTGTACTGTGCACACTGCAACTACGTAATGCGCATGTGCTACATTTGAATTTGAAACAAGCGTATTTTTAAATGAAAATAATTATGGAATTTCTTAGAAATTATTCTAAAATCTCATAATTTCACAGCAAATTTTATAACATATTTGAGAAATTTGTATAACACGGTGTTAATTTTCTGCGTATCGTGTCAAACGGACCTGAAACTGTATAAATGTGTATTTAAAATTTATCTAATCATTTTAAAATAATATTATTTGTCATTAAAACAATCTTTAATGATATTTTAAAAATTAAAGGCTGCCAATAAAGGAGGCAGTATTATGAATTTAATCAGTCAATTAAAGGATAAAGTGGTAGTTACAATAAACTAAAATAAGCTTGAAAAATATTAGTGCCAAATAATACTACCCAAACATCTTGTTGCGAAAATTACATGACTATGGCCCAATGCAAGAATCTCTATTAAATTTAATGATTCAAAATACCAGAGGTGGCTAGCTATGGGTCCTTTTCAAATATTCCGATAAGACGTTGAAGGGCCACATCCTTTGAGTATCCCCCCACAAACCAGAAATTAATTTAATTTTCATCGTTCGATTAATGAAGGATTGAAAGACGGATGTACAAAATGAAATATATGGGGGAGGGGTGCAGAGGGGTTAATTTTGTTATATATTTTTTTACATTACATAGAAATATTCTAATCTTTACCTATAAGGGATGGTTTGATAATTTTTATTTGGTTGTGATAATTGATTAAATGAAAGTATGGAAATAAAATATATAACACAAATAGATACACATATTTTTATTCGTTTTGAAATATCACAAGTGTGTTGAACATTTTTCTTTTCGCCACCTTGTGTATATCTAACAATTTAGCACAGTAATAGCGTCTTACGTGTGTACGCAGTACCGCGATATATATCTTTCTCACTCAGTAAGGGTTTCCACACATTTTACACACGAATAGCGCATCCTTTACTTAATCATCCTAGGTGCTATACGTCTGAACAATGGGCGCGTTCAGCGCCTAAACCGTTGAGTCTAAACGTAAACGTACGTTGATTAAACAATTTGGTGAATGTCTGAACGGTTAGCGGTTAGTTTCAACGCGAGTGTTTAACAGTTTGAGTGCATAACCTTAAAAAATATTTAGAGATGGATCCATTACTAAAAGATAAAAACCATTTTAAACTGTCACGTCCTCAAGTGGCAGAATTAATCAATTTGTTAGCTCCAGTGCTATTTAACTTGTATCTTGTATAAATTTCCCGCTAAAAATTTAGGTTAGGTATACAAGTCAACATAACTAAACGTACATTTTTACGTTGAGATGTTTAGTAAACTGTTGACTGTCAACGGTAACGTTCAGAAGGTAACCGTAGTGAACGTACTAAACTGTTTAGGGCGCTGAACGCACCCATTGACTGAGCGTATCGCAAGTCTTGGCAAGCATGTAGACGGTGCACTCGTATCGCCATCGTTCGCCGATCGCTTCGTCCGAGCCGCTCGGACTAGCGTGTGGAGCTAGCATTACAAAAGAAAATGATTCCGTATTATTTGCTCATCAATTGTTAGGTGTTCTTCATTAGGGATTAAAACAGTCGCCCTCGAATTTTTTAAAGAAAAGTTCGTATCTTCTAGTTGTCCTTTCTCTATAAATTCGTTATCGTTGAAGTGCAAATTCCGCTTGATATTCTCAAATCTATTGCAGCCCATTACTTGAGATACTGCAGGATCCATTACTCTGTATGTGGCATATATGAACAATCATGAAGTAACGTTCTGATTCAGTTATAAAAGTAAAATAAAAAATAAAAATCGGAATGTGCCATATATGGCACACTATGCGGTAAAGGGTTAATGAGACAGGCATATAAACACACATTAGCTATCTCACATATATTACATAACCTAAAAAATACGCACAAATTTCAACAAATTTCGGAAATCATGAAACGAAAAAGAATTGCTTTAGTTGCGGCTATAATTTTGTAAAATTAAGGAATTACGATCTCGCTGATGAACTGTAAATTCACATAAAAGCATTCATTTCTTCGTAGTTGGTTTAAAAAAACACAGTCTATTAAATTTATCCACAACGCACAGCGTATAGTCAACTAATTTTAGAGCTCTGAACGCAGCTTAAAAGACTTGAATTAGCTTTTGTTTAATATGAAATACAGCCCGTTTACTTAGAGAATGGGGATGAAACGAGCTCACAAACAAATATTTTGTTTTGATACCTATCAGCTGATAGATAATAATAAATAATAATAATATAATACTTCGAACTTGACCCATTTATTTAAAGATTTTGACTCATTCTTTTGTAAAATAACAGCTTAAATGAGCGGTTACGACTCAAAAAAACTCAATTTTTATACTAGCCTATACTACGATCTAGTTTTAGGAGAACCGTGCATTTTATTTTTATGGCAAATATAAGAATTTTTATGAAATAGCATCTGTTATTGGTAAAATAAACCACCATGTAGCGGCAGTATTTTGAATTATTTTTACTTTCTATTCAAGGTATTGAAATAAGTGGTATATGTAATTTATTTAATACTTCTATATGGTTCATCAAAGACAAGAACACTTCTTCCACAAACGGAGATAAATTCCTTGAACACGTAATGCGATACGCGCGTGCCTTAATTTAGACTATAGCTCTGTTTATGGATCCATTTATAACGGTTTATTATAGTCAGATACAAGCGAGTTATTTTAACGCACTCCTACGAACTGACTGTAAATTTATAGTCAAATTTACAGTCAGTTCCTAGGAAAAAAGTGATGTTTTGTTTTACCAATAACGTCCTACTAACTAATTAATTTTTGGTTTCCCTTCGTACAATGATATCACATAAAAATATCTTATAAAATTACGGTATTTTAATAAAGCTTATTAACATATTAACAATTAAAAAAAAAACTACGTATTAAAAAAAATTACGTATGAGTTTCTCATCTTTTAAAACGAAATTATAGAGCAACAATTAAATATGTCTACGAAATCCTGACGTGTTAAAATTGATAAATAACTGTAAAAGACCTTTCGGAAGAAGATTGGGAAGATAGGAGTTGATGGCATCTGAAACCGGCAGTCCAAAAATGGAAAAACTTCAAAAAATTTCATTTCAAATTTATATACAATACAGAAATTAGTGCATAACTGATGCAAAATCGGTTTTAACCAAGACTATTTTTTATTTGGTCATTTATTTTTGATATTTCTATTTTATAATTTTATTTAATACACATGTTACAGGCTATTCCACACCTTTAGGCGGAACTAATGGCTCGGTTACACGATGCAAGTAACTTGCACAAGTAAGAACTTGCACAAGTCACTGGCATCGTGTAGACGTACATGCAGTACTGGTGCCAGTACTTGCACAAGTATCACATGCGAGTCAAGTGAATAGAAGCCGTTCCTATTTACTGGCACAAGTAGCCGTGCCAGTGACTGTTAAAAATGACCGCCATGAACAGCTGATTTGTTCTGGCTGATACAAAAACGTTAAATATACTTAAAATGTTCATAACAAAGTGGTCTGTGGACACCACAAGTATATTTGATTTTATAAATAGTTTTTTGTGGAGATTCATTTTTGTTTACGGGTGTAAAAGATGTATGCAACATAAAATAAGGTTAAACATCGAAAATTGGCGCATCAAAAATAAGACTGTTGTTTTACGCATCAAAAATAATTGGAAGCATTTACAATTTGCAGTGTATTTCGGGTTCTTTGCAAGGTTACTTAAATAATTTACTGGCATACGTGTAAATAACAAAACGACTTGTGCAAGTACCGGCACAAGTACTTGTGCCGGTACTTGGGACATAAATGTCAATTTCGTACTTTCAGGTTGTCACAAGAAGGGACCTTGCTTGGGTTATTTCATGTTCTACGTTGGTATGTGAATATTTAAAATTCCAACGGTAAAACTATGGAAACGAATGATATTTATTAAAAATTTTAATATATTTTTACATATTTTGAAGACAAAAAAAAAATGGGATATTTTTATTAAGAATAACAAAAAATTAAAATGCAAAGAACATTTTATAATGACAATCAATTTAATCTAGAATTTGCAATGTGATTTACAAAGCTTAAACAAAATGACCAAAAGTACGAATAATAGATAAAAATTACTAGATTTCAAAATCTAGTTCCACCTAAACGTTTGGAATAGCCTATAGCTATTTTTTTTTTTTATAATACATTTTTTTATCGTCAACAAATAGACCATATTAGTAACTACGTCACAAAATGGGATTCAGTGCTGCCGTCTGAAGATTGGTTTACTTTTATTTGAATTTAGCATGTTGTTTTTTTTTTTTATATTGTATATTGGAAGTATAAATTTAGTTTTCAAAGCAAGAAAATGCTTCACATCAAATCTACAAGTTAATATTTATTTATGCAAATTCTTATTTTATACATTATAATTTAATGTCATTATTTTTGCAGAACAATTTTACTTTGCAGGTTAATTTTGAAAAATTCACGTAAATAATTGTTATTATAGCAAATAACATAGCAATAAATGTGTCTGCCATTTTTAAACGGTTTGAACAGAAAAATATTTAGAAAAAAATTATTTAACAAAAGTTGTTATAAAAGCAATAACTTTTATTTGAGACATTTTTTGATAAAGCAGAATAAATTAAACAAGTACTTTGAGATGGCGGTCGGTCCTGTGGTGGCCACAGCTGATTTTTAGTTTGACAACTGTGTAACAATAACATTGAACCTCTATAGCTCAGTCGCTGAAACAGCGCAGTTCGTCATTTTGCGTCATAATTTCAATGACAAATTTAGTGGCGAAAAAATAACTAAATCGATTTTTTTGCATGTGAATTATAGACTAATATTGCTCTTTACTCTTTTATTTTAATAAAACATACCTTTTGAAGTCATATTTAGTGTGTAGTGTGTGTTCGACAGTCATTTTGAAGATTTACAAATTTTAAGTGCTTATTTAATATAGGGACATTTGTATTGGTATCCCTGAATAAAACGATGTTTACATTTGTCATTTAATAATACGTCTATTGTGTTTTGATACTGACTTGTGTTCAAATGTAACTTATAGTAATTTCTAAAAACCTTTTTTATTTAGATTGTTGTTTATTTAGCAGTTTTGTGTTATATATTTTCTTATTTGATTTTGTGTGTACTGCATAGTTTTTAGGTTATATTCAACTTATTTTTATTTTCTTTTCTTTGATCATATTTTTGGATCACATCAGTCCTTTGTAAGACTATTTTGCCTATTAGAATAGTTTATTTGTTACTATTCTATTCTTATTCTTATATTTTCATTTCATTTCGATACAAGTGACAGCGTACAAATATTACATTCGTTAAATAGAAAATTGCCCGACACCAGGGATGGTAAAAGGGCTCAACGATTAAGTAAGTAAGTAAATAGAAGAATGTAAATGTACTAAACCTGACGTCACATTTTTTTGTGATGTTTCAAGTGACGCAACTGTACTATTTCGCCGATTTCCCTATGTTTCAAAACTGACCACCGCGGCGCTATGATTTTAAATTTATTTCCCTATTACTTTGTCAAATATAAATGTGAAAAAAGTCTATTTTATTTTTCAATTAAAACAGGATTTCGTGGACATATTAAACAGTGAAAAAAAGATGATAGCAGCCGAATATAATTTTTCAAAAATAACTCTTAAAACTATTAATCTGGAGCATTCATAATAGACTGCGAATCTAACATGCCGTCATCTTTTAATAAGTTACTACTCAACGTTAAGGTACCTTGTAATGCAGACATATGATTATTATAACTGAACGGATAAAAAGAATTAACTTTCATCTGATCATCCTCTTCGATTCTCTGTCCGTTATCTGATATATCACCTGTCGCTATTATTCTTTGGAGAATTTGTACTTTGTACTTTGTAACTCTGTTCTGTATGTCTATTTGGGGTTTCCCTCCGGCTGGTATTTCGAGAAGTGGTATCCAACGGAAGTAACACTGAGACCATAGTTCCATGTCACAGATTGTAGGAAGAGGTTCGAGTCGTTTTTTACAACGTTCATCGAAGAGAGGATTTAAAAATAATTCTTTTTCTTTATCGGGAAATTGTTCACCCCAATCCCAGACACTGCGGAGGATAACTGGATTATTACCATCCTGTAATGAAAAACATTATTAAAATATAAAAAAAATTACCATATGTTTACATCATCTTCATTATGTTGTAAAAGTAATAAAAATTGTTAAGTGTGAATTTTCAAACATTTCAGGATTTTGTAGATATATTGAGAAGGGACATTACCGATGGCGGCGCTGTGCTCCAAGGCAATATGGCTGTAGTTTTATTGCTTTAATTTGCTCAATAGGGGAACCAATGTTGCCAATCAAACCCTGGGGTCTGTCGGCTTCTTCAAAGGCTTGCGCTACTTTGTATAATCCAGTGACTTTAGTCTCTACTACTCAGCTGTCAATATGCTGATAGTGAACAGGTTAATTTAAGCACAGTACATTTTTATTTTATGAAAATGCGAGGAAATATTTGCGAAATTTTTTAATTTTTAAGCGCTACACATGTATCGAGGTGAATAACAGAAGGTGGGCATCAAATTACAGTATTTAAAGTTTAATTTTAGTAGATTTATTGAAGTGTAATTTGTAATTGAGCAGGTGTTAAATGGGCACGTAATTTTATGTGGTACATCTGAGTGTTGGTCATCTGAATTTACAATATATGGATTCTGTTTGCAAACAAGTGCATTATGTTCATTGCCTCATGAAATAAAATTAATTTTAGTTGGACAGGAGCAGCTAAAAGATCAATATGCAACTTGCAGGTGCAAGCATATTTGTGCAGTTTTGTTTTTCTGCGACAAATGTAATGAACAAACTCGCATAGTATCAGTTACTTTTTAACTCAAAATATATTCCCATGCCTTCCTCCTGTCCATAACCAAATCTTTTCCCAATCTGGACTTAATATTAACTTTCACACCATTTTTCTTAAGAAAAGAAAAAAACTAAGAAGCCTATCTTTGTCCTGTCTTGAATGACAGCCAAAAACACTACAATTTCTTCAACTTTTGTAATATTTCACAACTTTTATCGACATTCTAACAAAAATTCAACACTAGAACATATGTAATAAGTTCAAACAGTACTAGAGCGTCTAGTAAAATATTTGACCACCAGACTGCGTATTCGAGCGTGTCAGTTCTCAATAGTGAATCATAAAAAATTGTGGGTACATATCAGTGATGGGCGCGTAAGTTACATGATGTAAGTTACCTCATTGTTGACGCGTAAACAATTGATGTAAAGTAAACACAAAAACTCTTGAAAACAATGTAAACAACGTAAACAATGTAAACAATGATTTAGACATGCGCACTTGTTTTGAATTACAGAATCTCATTTTCAATACATTTTTATAAATAATAAAATTTTAATGAAACGATTTTTAATGAAAAATTAAGTATATAAAATTAGGACAAGCCAATATACATATTTATAAAAATCGAATTTGCATCATTATACAGGTGTTACATACAAATTAGTAAATATGAATATGAAAAATAAAAAACTGTTTTCTTTAAAAAAATCAGTCTAATTTTTTTAATAACAAAATACATTAAATTTCACCTTTAGGAAAATCAGCCTGTATTTTTTAACAACGAAAAGATTCATTGCAAATTTTGCATAACGCCCTATTCTTTCATTTTCTTTAATTAAAACAAAATCTAGTTCTTCAGAACTATTCCTTCGGTTTCTTCCCACCATTTTTTAAATAAATTTATTGTTTTGAACTGAATATACTTGTTCGTTAACTCTCTATTATTCGTATTAAATAACTAAAACTAACCTCATTATTTGACAGTTTACAAAGTTTACATTGTTTACATTGTTGACAAGTTTACCAATTGTTTACATAAGTTTACACGTAAACGTAAACAATTAAAGTTTACGTGTAAACGCCTATCACTGGTACATATTAATAATCATAAATTTCGATAAAATCTGAAAGAATTTTTACATCGCGGACCGCATTCTATAAGTTTTTATTATTTTATGTCGCAGGCCTCAAAGGGGAAACTTTTTAAGATCGCAGCGTCACTATTTCTTAGGTAAATATATAGATTTAAAACGAGATGAGGACTTTACGACTTTAATATAGATTTTTTTTATTGGATTTTCGCCAAAAATGTGTCAAAAAACTTTTGTCTCCCACCCTATCTCCCAAAAGGATTGATCTAAAAATCTAAAAAAAAATCTCCGTAATGAACATTGATGGGAACCGAAATAGTTCAACAGGAATTTTTGATCAGATACATATTATGAAAAATGCCGATTTTTTTGTGTCGTTGGTAAAAAAATAAATATTTTTTTAAAATTTATTGTGTGGTATTAAAAGAAAGCTCTTAAGACGTAGATTACGGAACGATAGATAGTTTTTTGAAACTTATTTCTTTTAACACGAAATTAACAAAAAATGTGCAAAAGTTCTTGTCCCGCACAATTTATAATTAAAGTATTATATCAGCTCGGTATCATGGTATAAAAATAAAGTAACGATCAAAGTATCTAAAATACAGATACAAGATATCTAAATTTAAATATCTAGATACAGATACGTATTTCAAAAAGTATCTAATTTATATCTAGATACTTGAAAAAGTATCTAGTTACTGTATCTAGATACTTGTAATTAGACACATTACAACACTGAAAATATCTTACCTTTGATGCAAGCAGCCGATCATGTTCACAATCAAACAAAAACGTATCAAAAATGGATATATGCGCTGAATCCCAAAGTGTTGTCAAATAAGTCTCCGAAAACTCAAAGGCTTCCGGAAACTGTTGTAACAGCTGCCAAACTGCATCGAGAAATAATAAAAATAACGGACTCTGTTCATTCTCAGTCCGAACTATATGTCCTAATCTTTTAGCGAAAGGATGTCCGAGAGAAACCCATTCTTTTTGTATCAAAGATTGAAATCCACTAAGTGTCCTCCAGAAAGGGTCTAACAGAAGTTGTGTTAAAGATGAGACCACACAACACATATCTTGACCGTCTCCTTCTTGCAAGACAACCGTAACACCGTCTTTTAATTGTTGAGCAGCATATAAACTTTTCGATAAAACCTGCGATACATATAATAACCATTTACAATTCTCGAGAGTCGATAGAAATTTTCCATCTTGTAGCCAGAATTGTCGACAGGTTTCTGGTGTACAAAGTTCTCGGAGTTTAATGTAGCTGCTTTGGATATCTTTCGGAGATGGACACTCCTTACTTAGATCTAAGACATTTGGTTGCCTTTTTGATGGATGACTTTTACGAACATTTTCTAACATTATATTTTCTTGTGTTCGGTCAAGAATTGTTTGTACAATTTCTGCCATTCGAACTAATGCTGCTCCATTAATGGCACTCCATACCTAGAAAATTAAACAACTTCAATACAACATTAATGTTATGCAGTTTATTTGGTATTATTAAAATAGAAACAAATCGAAAGAAAAAAATCAGCTGTGGCCACCACAGGACCGACCACCATCATAAAGTACTTATATAAAATACATTCTAGCAGCAGAGTAGAAATAACTTGGCCTAATATTTTATAACAGAGATATTATTTATCACGACCATGGAAACGTTACATATAAGTATGAAAAAATTGAGACAATAATTTTTTGTTTTATCAAAAAACGTCTCAGATAAACGTTATTAGTTATTGCTTTTATAGCAACTTTTGTTAAATAAATTTTTTCGAAATATTTTTCTGTTGTCAAATATTCACAAAAATCTTAAAATCGACACGAGTAAACTCCCATTTTTAGTCAACCGATTTTTACCAAAAGTTGATCAACTCGTGCCATTGATGGCAGAAGCTGAAATATGAAGTTTCATAAAAATCCTTTCAGCCGAATTTGCTCTGCACGTGTACACAGACAGACAGACAGACGGACAGACAGACCGACAGACATCATGCTAAAAATAGTCAGACCGTTATGTAGGGACCTCAATTCGTGGAGATCCATCGAAATCTCGAAATGTCAAAATCGGTATGATCACAATACCTCCCTTATATATGTTGGCGGTCGGTAAAAATATACTTTATTGAGTAAAATAGTTACCATTGTGATCTATAACACTCTGCCATTTATCAGGAAGAGAAAATATTCCCGATTTATAAAATTCCTGATTTTTTGAAGGAAAAAATTGTTCAATTTGGCGAAAAAATAACTAAATCGATTTTTTTTTTTTGCATATGAATTATAGATTAATATTGCTCTTAACTCTTGTATTTTACTAAACCGTACCTTTTGAAGTCATATTTAGTTTGTGTTCGATATTCATTTAAAAATTTACAAATTTTAAAAATGTTTATTTAATATAGGGTGTTTTTTATGGTACTCATACAACATTAAACAGCATAACAAATGTTTTGATGATAATTCTTCCGCCATTTTAAAAATGAAACGAAAACAATAATTAGGTACTCAAGATTACAGAGTTTTATCAAAACGCAGAAGACGTCTGTTTAATTCAGCGAATAAGTCGTGACTATTTCGCATACTGCACTAATAATAAAAACGAAAAAACTTTCCGGTACACCTAATATTTATTCATTTAATTCGCGCGATGTTTTTTTTTACTATATACGTGTCAAAGACCTGTATATACATTCCAAATTTCAAGTCTCCATCTCCAGCCGTTTTACCATAATTTCTACCATACAGACACATCAGTGACATGCAAGAGTTTTGGCTTATACCTACAAAATCCGAAAAATAAATTGTTTCTTACCCAAACTGGGAAGAATCTATTTTGGAAATGTTCAGCTGCCTTTGAGAGCTGACTTTCGGTAACAGAGGTTGGCACTACGACAGTTTGTGGAAGACCGTTGCTTGCGTAAAAATTTTGGTTGACAGTGGATATTCTCCAGCCCGATGTCTTTGTTCTTTCCATCTCTCGTTTCCAATCTCGGACATGGGAAAACATTACTGTACTCGACATACCACAGTAATAATCATCTCTGGAAAAAAAAATCATATATAGTCTGTCTAAGCCAGAGGTCCCCAAATTGGTTGACATGGACCCCCAGGAGTAGAACATATTTTATTGCTAAAAATTATTTAGTGAAGAAAACATTTTTATAGCCACATATTGAAATGCGATGAAACAAATGTTAAAAATCAAATTAATATTTTATTAAAACTTACTTATAATCATAGGCGAAAAGAAGAATATGCCTCTTCGGAAAAGAATGATGCATTATGGCATTTGTAATATTTTTTCCACTGTCCACCATTGAATTTTTGAAAGAAAACGAAAACATACGCATATTCTGAAACAAAAAATTTGATATAAAACATTAAAAACCAATTTAGTGGTAAAAACTTTTATTACTTACTTTACAAATAACTTGTAATCCTTTGACTTTCCCGGAAACACTTTGTCCTGGATTTAGTTTCCGTTTACTACCCCTATCTCCAATTTGATATACTGAATCAATATTAGACAGGCAAACTTCATTCTCTCCAAGCAGGTAATTTTGCTGATATCGATAAGTATCAGTTGGTTTCGCACCTCCAATGAACGAGAACTTAAAATTTGTGACAGAAAGAACACCAAATAAACCTTGTGTCTGTTCTGTCATCGGAGCAAAAAGTACTACATTCTGAGCTTCGGTTATTAGTGCTTCACCTATAAAAATTGGATTATTAAACGAAAATTAATAATAAAAATTAACTTTATACCTGGCATTAACCTACAATGGGTTATATCTTCGGTTTGTGGTACCTAAAAATTAATATAATTACATAAAAAAATAAATAAAAATTAATTAATTCTTACTTGAAATTCATTTTCACCGAGTTCGATATAACTCTTGAATTTATTTCCTTTATCATTCATTATTTGACCTATATCTTAACCTTAAAAAAACTTAAACGCCAAATAAATATTTTTTAACCCATTTTAACAAACACATCATTTATTTAATCATTTTTAATTTAATTAATTTATTAACTATTACACATAAATAGCATTTATTATTAATTTTAGTAAATAAAATTTAAAATAATACACAGGGCGTGCGTAGAAAAGTGACAAAAATTTGACATGAATGTCAAATGTCAAAATCAGAATATTTGTATTTTTAATTTTAATATTTATTTATTTCATAATAGATAAGATATAACATAAATCAAAGGTGCTTTTTAATCTTTATCTGATGCTTATTTAAAAAAATGGAGAAAATTACTAACAATATAAACAAAACCTTAAAAGATTTTGGAATCAAAACACGGTACGTGTTTATATTTATTTATTTTTAAAGTAAAACTATGAAAACTTTATTCATAACTCATATTTTTGTTATAAAAATATCTATATAACATAAGTACAATACATGCCATGCTGTCATTTATATTAAAATCAACGATATTAAATCTTTCGTGTTATTTTATTAAATAATATTATAGACGAAGTCACAGAGGTTCTGTCGTAGTTATAATTGTTAAATACACTGTATTTTATTTTTTTCAGACCTAATGCAAGTTTGGGTTATTGGGTATTGTTTCTACTGCCTGTTTCGATAATTCTTTCATATGCTCGTAATCCAAAGATATCGTCCCATCAATATAAGTTAGCTACGCTAGTAGCGACTGGATTTTTTGTGTCGAATATAGTGATATTAGTACAATGTGTTAAGAAGAATAATTTTAAATTAGGTGTTCCACATATTTTAACTGCTGTATATACATCGTCTTTATTTTATACATGCTTACACGAAGGTAAATATGTTTTTTTAAAAAATAGTTGTAAGTCGGGTATTCTATTTTCTTAATTGTTCTCAATTAGTGATTAAAATAAAAAAATTACATTTTTAAGAATATGAAATATGTGTTAACTTATTTATTTTTTTACACACATGTAAGATTTGTTGAAAAGTATTACTTAAATTTATATATAAAATAATGATGTCACATATTGAATAATCAATTATTAATCGCTGCAGAGCTGTCCTTGGGGCTCGATGAGGTCACATTTGTACTGATATTTGTCCTTTTATTAAAATTTTAACTTTTATTTTCCTTTTTTCCAGTAATTAAAAATTTTTCTATATATTCATGTCATCTTTATTATGTACTACAGGCAGTGATGGACGTTTACACGTAAACTTTATGTAAACAATTGGTAAACTTGTCAACAATGTAAGCAATGTAAACTATGTAAACTGTCAAATAATGAGGTTAGTTTTAGTTATTTAATACCAATAAGAGAGAGCTAATGAACAAGTAAATTCAGTTCAAAACAATAAATGTATTTAAAAAATGGTGAAAAGAAACCGAAGGAATATCTATGAAGAACTAGGAGTTGTCTTAATTAAAGAAAATGAAATAAATATAGGGCGTTATGCAAAATTTGTAATAAATCTTTTTGTTATTAAAAAATATAAACTAGTTATCTTTAAGTTGAAATTTAATTTATTTTGTTATAAAAAAATATAACCGATTTTCTTAAAAAAAAATGTATTTTCGTATTCATATTTACTAACTTGTAACACCTATATAATGATACATATTCGATTTTTATTAATATTTATATTGGCTTGTTCTAATTTTATATATTTACTTTTTCTTTTAAAATTGTTTTATTAAAATTTTATTATTTATAAAAATGTTTTAATAATGGGTTTCTGTAATTCAAAGTAAGTGCGCTTGTCTAAATCATTGTTTACATTGGTTTACGTTGTTTACATTGTATACAAGAGTTTTTGTGTTTACTTTACATCAATTGTTTACGCGTCAACAATGAGGTAACTTACATCATGTAACTTACGCGCCCGTCACTGACTACAGGCAAGTTAAGTTGAGTTACAGTATACACTGGGGTTTAGTTTTTATATTTAAGTTAATAATTATTAACAATAAATATAAAAATTTGATGGGAAGTGTGAATTTTCACACATTTAAGGTTTTGTAGGTATTTAGTAAGTTGCAACAAATTATGTATATATCTTAAAAATCATAAATTTCGATAAATTTTGAAAGTATTTCACTCGTGTTTTCATCTAGATACTTCAACCGTACTTGATATGCACTCAACTCAAGACCCAGCTTTGGGTATCCAAGAATGACACTAGAAAACATTAGTAATCTCAGACAAACCCCGAGGTGGGATAATCTACGGTATACGTTTGTATTTATAAGTACGTTTGTCATAGCTATACCTGAACAATAAACAAAATTAATTGATAAACTTCATTTGTATTTCTCTTACTATTTTGCCAATGTGAGTTATAGGGAAACACATCAGTATGTTAATTATTATTTAAGTCATGTGACCTTGACGGACTCTATCCAAATATTGAGAAGTGACATTACCTATAGAGGCGCTGTTTTCGCTTACAAAATGGCGATTGGAATAGGATTTTTTGACATTTGTCATTTGATACACAAGAATTCACATTGCAGTTAATTTTCTGTAGCGATTTTAAAGACATTTTATTCACTTTTCTTTACTTTAACACATAGAAACAATGCAATTAAATGAGCCACATCCAACAAAATTCTATTCCGTTAAGTTCCAAAATATTCCGCTAGGCGTCACTTCAGTTATTGTCAATTCTCAATACATTGGGAGATTGAATTACTTTTTTATTGTTATATTTTGTAGGAATACTATTTAGTATATTGAGTGGTTTTGGTACCACTTTAGCGTTCTTCAGAGGATTTCCATTACTTTTAAAGATTACTCCAAAATGCTTCACTTTCGGAGAGGCATCAATGGTTGCTCAAGGTGTTGTTTTATTTGTCTATATAAGTTTTGTTAATTTTGGAGAATCATTAGTAAAAATACCTGTTAAAACCTGCCATATATCCAACATCATATTACAAGTAAGACTTTTTTTATTACAGTATATTTAGTAATATTACTTATTTTTTCTTCCACATGTAGCGATAGTTGTATTAGTTTGTTATATAGGGGAAACTTCCTAAGCGCCCTGACATCTGGTGGCGATTTTCGGAAGATACGACAGTGACATTGTTTTGTTCAATGGAGAAATACGTGTTTTTATGTTGTTTGTGTTTTATTTTTATGAATCATGGCAAAAAACATAAAATTGTGGATAAAGAAGAATCCCACTTTAACATTCTGTCATTTTCCGGAATCGGAAACAATAACAATTGAAACGACAATTGGAGATAGAGAAAGTGGATCATAGTTCTCTATGGATTCAAAACTAAAAATGGGCAAAAATCCAAGACCATGCATGCGCGTTTTCTCGTTTCATTTTATGGAAAGTGATTTTGTACGTCCAAGAAAAGATTGAAAAAAGGCAGTTACCCCACCAAAATTTGCCTAAATCATCAGTTGATATATTAAAAGGCCCTTCCACTTCTTCAGGCACAGATTTTTATTTATTACTAATATATTTACCATATTTTTGTTGTTATTATATTGACAGACAGATAAAAACAATTAAAAATACAATGAAAAACTAAAAATTTCCTTGAAATTTCTTTGGAATAGTATATTATTACATATCTTGTAAAGATTACCTTTAAATAAAAAAGATATTTCGATGGATCTCCACGAATTGAGGGCCCTATTTTATGAAACTTCATATTTTAGCTTTTAACATCAATGGCACGAGTTGATTAACTTGGGGATCAAATGGGAGTTTACTCGTGTTGATTTTAAGATTTTTGCGAATATTTCACAACAGAAAAATATTTCGAAAAAATTTATTTAACAAAAGTTGCTATAAAAGCAATAACTAACAACTTCACTGATTCGAGACATTTTTTGATAAAGCAGCATAAATTAAACAAGTAATTTGTCTTGGTGGTCAGTCCTGTGGTGGCCACATCTATTTTTTTTTTTTTTTTTTAATTATGTTGTCCGAGTTTATCATTGTTTTTATTATAGGTGGGACTGACAGGTGTTCTTCTAATATGTACTGTGTCCTATAAATTTGCAAGTTTTAGAAAAGCTGTTCCATTTTATATTTTAACAGGCACAGTACTTTTTGTATGGGTCTTCTTCTTGCTCCATGTGATACTCCAAAGAAGTCCCGTCCTATGGATTATTAATTTGCTAACGGAAAACTTCAGCACTGTAAGTATTAGAAATATATCAGTATTAAGGATTCCACACACCAAAGCGGCCGCGGTGCCGATAATGCAGCGGCCTAACGCAACCTATACAATACAATGAGACCACGCACATACAAGCGTTCCGCTATCTGAGAACGCCACCGACTGCAGCGTTCAGTCTAGCGATCACCAAACACTGGCGGCCAAACTGGACAAGTTGCGTTAGGCCGCGCGATATTCATTGTTTATATACCACAGAGTGAATATATTTAAGAAAATAATGTCGTAAATAGATAATTTAACAGAAAAAATCATAGATCAGTAAAGGATCATTTAATTTTGTATGACTTAGCACATCCTGATTACAAGAATATTAGGAAAACAAATAAAGTGTGGGACGAAATAGGAAAAGTTTTGGAAATTGATAGTAAAGTCTGTTCCAAACGATTAGGCGGAACTAGATTTTGCAATCTAGTTACTTTCATCGTTTAAATAATGCTTTTCAGCCGTTTTGTTTAAGCTTTGTAAATCATACTTGCAACAAACATTTTTTGGTTAAGGTTAATATCATTTTAAAATGTCATTTTCTTTATATTTTGATTTTTTGTGTCATTCTTAATACAAATATCCCATTTATTTATTTTTTGTCATTAAAATATGTAAGAAAATTAATTTAAGTTTGACATATGTCATTCGTTTCCATGGTTTCATTGTTGGAATTTTAAATTTTGACATTCCAACGTGAAAAATGAAATAACCCAAGCAAGGTCCCTTTTCGTGACAATTTAAAAGAACGAAATTCCCATTTAGTTCCGCCTAACCGTTTGAAACAGACTGTAAGTAGATTATTATTTTTCCTCTACATACAATTAATTATTCTATTGTATTCTCGCAATCAATATTATCATACAACTATATACCGTGATTCACTAACTGATCGCTACCGCTACCGCCACTCCCACCGCGTTAGTGTGAGAAGACCTGATCGCTAGTCGTATCGCTACCGTGGCCGCTACCGTGGCCGCCACCGCGGCCGGTTTGGTGTGTGGAATCCTTTACCCTTCCCCACTCTCTAACATACTTCCATTTTATACCACTGTAATAATGTATTGCTGTAAAATGTTTTATTATAGTATTTATATTTTTTAGATTCGTATGTTGATATTTTGGGTGGCCTGTTTTTCTTTGGCTGTCTTTTCCCTGAGGCGACAGATAGTAGGAGGACGAAAAGCAAGTACAATAGTTAGAAAAACATTCCATATATTAGCAGTCGCAGCTTTATTACCAGGAATTATAGACCAGTGTTCCGTTCTGTATCTGGCGACAGGTTGTGTACTAGCCATTTTCATTGCTTTAGAGGTATGTATTATGTATTTGTCAGGACCAGCTGGTTTAGGCCCCATATATAATTTTATTATACTTTATTAGGTTGGTTTAATAGAACTTATAAGAACATTTTGTGTAACTATTTTTACTGACCGTCACGTGTAGAGAGAGAGGTATTGTATTTGTACCAAGTTTGATGTGTCGAGATTTTTACAGATAAACATGAATTAGGCTTTTTGTAGCACTTTTTGTCTGTCTGTCGGTCTGTGGATATGTGTAATGCATATTCGGTTAGACGGATCCAGCAACAGAATGCTGGATGTATAAGAAAATTTGTTCCTTCTTACACTTATTAAATATTTATAAAATCCTAAAATGTGTTAAAATTTACACTCCACATCAATTTTTTATTTATTAGAATTAAAATTTTCTTATAGAACTTACAGCTTTTATAATTCACATAAATATATATATTTTTTTCAGACTTTACGTGTCTTAAACCAACCTCCTCTTGGTCCACTCCTGCAGGACGGTTTCACAGTCTTCTCCGACGAGAAGGATATTCCGGGCGGTCTTGCTCTGACCCCGATGTACCTCTTAGTTGGATGCGCTCTTCCAGTTTGGATACATCCAGAACCCTGTGACGTCACGGACTCCGCTGGCTTCAATCTGCTGCCACTAATCAGTGGACTGCTGTCTGTCGGTGTTGGTGATACCATGGCTAGCGCTGTTGGCATTTATTTTGGTAGATTCAAATGGTCAGGTAAGGCATATTTTATGCTATTTAGAAATTTTTTGGGAAATTATTGTTAACATTTTTGATACGTTTTGATTAAGTTTTATTAAGGAACCAATTATAATATTAGTAGTAGGTATTTTTGTTATTGAGAACCTACACGCTCGGATACGCAGTCTGGTGGTCAAATATTGTACTACGCGACTGTAGTACTGTTTGAAATTATTACATATTTTCTAGTGTTGACTTTTTGTTAGAATGTCGATAGATAAATTTTCATAAAATAAAAATGTACTGTGCTTAAATTAACCTGTTCCCTGTTAGCATATTCACAGCTGAATACTAGACAATTTAGCCGTATTGCCTTGTATTACAGCGCCGCCAACGGTAATGTCACTTCTCAATTATTATTATTATTTTATTTATTTTATTTTTTTTGATACAGAATATTTTTACAACAGTTTAATTTACTATTGTCCGGTTGCTAAAGTAAAAAATATCCCTAACTCAAGTTAAAATCATTTGTTTTTGTATGTTGTAACATATAAAAACAAAAAAATGCGAATACGTTTTGAAAAACTCAACGTGTTTATAGCTCGTAAAATGCTCGTACACCATGGAGAATTTAATAATTTTGTTTTAGGTACATCTAAGACAATTGAAGGTACTCTTGCTTGCATTCTCGGACAGATAGCGTTAGTAGCAGTACTCATGAATTTTGGTAAGTCGATATATACTTTTTTTTTGAGTTTACATAATTTTTTATTTGTTCCAGGTTATGTTTCATGGAGTAATGAAAACATTGTCCGTTCTGCTTTGGCGATTACGATATCATCTGTAGTGGAAGCGAAAACAGATCAGGTTGATAACTTGATCTTACCACTAGTTACATACATGTTTCTAGTTTAACAAGTCCTCCAATTTGACCATATGACGCTACTTTTATAGCATTTTTGGTATTTGTAAACTATTTGATATCTTATCTTTTGTAAATATGTCATAAATTATTTTTAAATAATGTTTACTGTAACATATGGTACTGATTTTTATGATTCAAATAAATAATGTTATAAAAATCATAACCGTCCCTCTTTATTTTCCTTTGAGAAGTATCTCTGTACTTCTATATAATCCAATGAATCTCAACCAAGATTATTAAAGTAAAGGTTGTCTCGTAACTTCTGACCAATCAGAGCGTAAGAGGGAATATGTGACGTATGCCTAGTTCAAACTAGCATACAAAATTAATACAGATGTTGCATATTTTTACATATTTTTATTGACTATATTCATAATAGAATATTTATTTCAAGACAGTTCTACTGAATAAATTATAAATAAAAACCTAAGGAAATGTTATACTGATTTATATAAAATTTAAGGTGATGGGTATTTGTATTATAGTTAATAAATAACAATAAAATCGAATACAAATATAATTTTAGGTATATTTAAATAAAAATAGAAAAACAAATTGCTATAATAATATAGTAATGAATAAAATTGGAGGTTATATCTGTTTTTAAAAACGGCTGGACGTATTTTAACGAAATTTGGTACAATAGAGTAGAATAGGGTGACCATTTTCTTAAGAAGGCAATGCGGGACGGAGCAAAAAAAAGAAAGGTCCTCATCTCCCAAATCCAAGTGAAGAGCAAAAAAAAAGGTCCTCATCTCCCAAAATCCCAAGTGAAGAGCAAAAAAAAAGGTCCTCACCTCCCAAATGTTAAAATACAGGACAAAATGTTAAAATGCGGGACGAATAGTCACCCTAGAGTAGAACCAGGATTCAAATATAGGCATGGTATCTCAAAATTTGGTATACTGGTACTAAAAAAATTCAAATATTTCCTTTATAATCAGAACTATCTTAACAGAAAAAACTATACAATAAAAATTGTTTATAAGAAAACAAATCTTATTTGTTCTATACATTTTTTCAATTTGATCAGGGTAGTTACGGGGGGACACCCTGAAACTGAAATATTGAAATATTTCTCTTATTATTCTCTTCATATCAAAAATGAATGTAAGAAAATTTATTTAGAACGAAGAAACATTCCTTTCGAAGAAAAAAGATATTACAACAAGTAGAAAATCAAAAAATTAAACGATATTTTTATATCTATAGCAAAAAATCAATCTTCTCGTGTATATATAGGGTTACCATACGTCCGGTTTGACCGGGACAGTCCCGGTTTTCAACATTATGTCCCGGTTTTCAACATATGTCCCGATTTTTTAATATTAGTCTTTTGTTTTTTTTTGCTCATCACTACCATTTTGGGAGTGAAGACCTTTTTTTTTCTCATTACTTCTATTTTGGGAGTGAGGACCTTTTTTTTTTTGCTCGTCACTAGTATTTTTGCAGTGTAACCTTTTGTTTTTTAGTATACTCTTTTACTGTAAAAAAAATCTGGTCGGCCTATTTTACCCTGTCCCGGTTTGGCGCACAAAAAATATGGTAACCCTATGTATATAACATATACGATAAAGACTGACGTCTCGTTAGCATACGGATGACGCGTAGCCTCTCTATTTACCCCCACCACTACAAGTTACTAGACAACCTTATACTTTAATAATCTTGATCCGGTCTTGATCATTAGTTTTAATGTAGATAAAAATCGTATCTACGTCACTGGTTATTTACAGTGGTCCACACAGTTGGCACCACTGTTTATAATCATATATTAATCAAGAACATAACTACGCGAGGTCACTTGAGAGCCGGTTGTAGTTGTTGTAAGAAGTGTATTTATATCAAAACCGGTAAAAATGTTACGTTCCGCTAGAAATTTAATTAAATTACAACAACGTTGTTACTGTGCTTTGCCGCAACCGACAAAAAATCCGGAAGTCCTTTACTCAGGAGTAAGTAACTTATTTTGAAATTTTAAAAGACGCAGTTTAATGTAGCGTGTCTTTTAGCAATTATTCCACATACATATTAAATAATACAAATTAAATGTTATCAATTGTATTGAACAAATGTTCAAGTTATATTTAGTATTTTACTGGTAATTTGTAAACAAGTTTACCCTTGTTTAGAGGTTGTTCATGACTGTTAAGTTAAAATTCTGCTTTTAAAATTACCTTTTTTTGTTTATAAAATTGTTAAAGGTGATTTTAAAACTTAACTAAAACTAAAAATTAGAACAGGATTTATTTATGTCTTAATGTAGCTGTTTATATACAAAACCTGACTATTGCAATTTTATTTTTCAAAGAATTATTGTTGATTATATTTGAAATTTCTTGTTTTATTTTTTACTATTTTTAGTTTACGTGCGTTATAAACGTTTTTTCTTATTGTCAGAACTTGTTTGAATTTTTTTGACCTATTTAGCACATTCATGTAATTCGCAACATAAAACTGTAATAGTAGTGAAATAAATAATATTATAGGTTTAACTCTTGAATATGATTTATCTTTTTTTTTTTATTTTTGATAAGATTATTTTTATAGTTTTTATGTAACAAGAGAAAAGAGTAATATTTTATTTCTGTGGGACGATTAAGCGCACGAGACTTAGCTGAAGGCGATAATCGTAGCAATGGAGTAATTTTCTACTTTATTCATGCGTTGCATACAATATTTTTTCTACAATGGGAATTTCGCTCAATTTCTCTTCTGATGTTCTAGTTAAACACTAGGTGGTTTAAAGTAAAATATAGGTGGTTTTTTTGCTTTAAATGCAACTAGATTTTCAAATTTAGTAATTTTTAGCGATTGATTGAAGCTTTTGATCATTTTATTTAGGAAAAGCCAACGAAAATATATAAAAAATTAGCTAGTGACAACTTAAGAAAATTAAAATTTCATTTAGTTCCGCCTAAAGGTTTGGAATAGCCCAGGCCAGGGGTCGGCAACCTTTCAGTGACACAGAGCCAAATCTATATTGAAAACAAAAACAATAACATGGAAGAGCCGCTAAAAAATATATGCTATATTTAAGAAAAAAACGGAAAAATTATTATTAATATATAATGTATAAATAAATTAATATTTACTTATACATTTAGTTTGTGATATCTATTGCACTTGCCAGTATATTACAATATAATAATTATTTAATGGGACGATTGCTCCTGCATAGTGTTCTATAAGACTTCAATATTTGGTGAATATTCAGTAATCTTTAATCTAAGGCAGCACTCTAGTTTCAGGTGAGTAAGATTACTTCTTAACTGACTCTATTAATTTCATTTGTGAAAATACTTGCTCACAGTAAAATGTGGATTCTAAAATTGTCAGTAGTCCAAAAGCATATTTTTTTTTTTTATTTTTTTGATTGAACGAGATTCGTTCAATCATTTGCAGCACGGCACTGCTAGATACCTTTAAAATACTTTTCTTAATCTTTATTTTTTTTACAGCTATTTATTAACAATGAATGGCATAAGTCGAAAAGTGGCAAAACATTCAAGACTATCAACCCAGCGACTAGCGAAGTGATCGCCGAAGTGCAGCAGAGCGGGAAGGAAGACGTGGACATAGCTGTGAAGGCCGCCAACGATACCTTCGCCTTCGGCTCGACCTGGAGGACGATGGATGCCTCCGACAGAGGTCGTCTCATGTACAAACTTGCAGATCTGATGGAACGCGATGGAGTTTACTTAGCTGTAAGTATATTTTTTATGTATGTTATTATTGGGATCCCAACCAGTGTTGCCAACTGCAAAGAAACACTAACACAGTGTTTCTCAACCAAAAACGCAACGTGGACCATTAAAATATATAATTTTCTATCGCGGACTAATAGTAATTGTTGGTTCATTTATTGAAAGAAAACAAATATCCGTTTTATAATGTGCTACTAAATACATTTATTTTATTTATAGAAAATCACAGAAATTTTACAGAAAATAAACAAAATATAAATTATTTACATAAAATGTGCATAAAAAATAACAAAAATACCGCAAAAAACATATACAAAAACTTTCGCGGACCATTAAAATATTTCTGCGGACCACCTGTTGAGTAACACTGATTAACAGACTTCTACCAACTTCATTATTTTGAAAGAAGAGGGGGTAGTTGGAATAAAATTCAAAAATTTTAATATAGTTCGTCTGGCGAAAGATTTCCCAACTGTCTGATATAAGTTCAAAGATAAACTAAAGTGATTACTTATGTCGGGTTGCTAACGTAAGAGTTTTCTCTAACTCGAGTTAAAATCATTTGTTTTTGTATGTTGTAGCATACAAAAACAAATGATTTTAACTCGAGTTAGGGATAACTTTTACTTTAGCAACCCGACATAAGTGAACTAACATTGGTACTGGGATATAACGCTGTCTGATACGGACCTATTTTATTAAGATTCTAATGTAAGTTGGAAGTTTGAAAGGTTATATACAATACCAAATTATTAAATATAACAAAATATTATTCAAATTATACATTATTCGGTGTCTTATTTCATTACAAATAAAAATAATAGATGAATAAACACAAACAACACAAAAACTTCATACATACAAAAGCCAGAATTTTACCAAAACGACACCTATGAAATAGCTAGTTTGAGATTACGCCGGTAGAGTATAAAATTTAAGCTAGCAACAAAGACATATGGTCTGTTCCAAACGGTTAAGCGGAACTAAATGGAAATTTAGTTCTTTTAGGTTGTCACGAGAAGGGACCTTGCTTGGGTTATTTCATTTTTAACGTTCGGATGTCAAAATTTAAAATTCCAACAATGAAACCATGGAAACGAATGACAATGTCAAAATTAAATATTTTTTTTTAGATATTTTAATGACAAAAAAATAAATAAATGGGAAATTTGTATTAAGAATGACACAAAAAATCAAAATATAAAGAAAATGACATTTTAAAATGATATTAACCTTAACCAAAAAATGTTTATTGTAAGTATGATTTACAAAGCTTAAACAAAACGGCCGAAAGGCACGATTTAAACGATGAAAGTAACTAGATTGCAAAATCTAGTTCCGCTTAACCGTTTGGAACAGACTGTACGTATTGAGAAATATTATCAAGAGTAGGAAATAAGCTAGATTTAGGTATGTCTGTTCTTCTTTCTTCTTAGTTTGTTAGATTTCGACTTATGTTTAATGTTCTGTTTCTTTCTAACAAATTGTATGTGTGTGATATTTGTAAAATAGTTTGATTTATTTCTGCATACATTCGTCCTTGATGTGAAATCTTTCGCTAGACGAACTTAACCTACTAGTACAAATTTACAAAGGTAGAATTTTGCTAAAATCGAATCAAGTATAATTTATGAAATCTACCAGTTTTTCTATTGCCTACTAGACCAAAAGTTACTAAATCAACGTCTCATTCTACCAAATTTAGTAAAAAATCTACTAAGTTGGCAACACTCATCCTAACCATCCTCTCTTAACTGGAACAGTCCCGTTATCACAGATGTCCCCAGAACATGCTGCGGGACATAAAAATGTCTCGTTTTTTCATGATACGTCATCTACTTGCTATCAAAATATTAATAATAAAGTCTGTTTCTTTGGTTTAGGCGGAACTAGATTATCAATTCTAGTTACTTTTACAGATTAAGTGAGGCTTTTGATAATTTTGTTTAGCAAAAGCCTACTTGAAACCATAAAAGAAGAGCTCATGACAACTTAGAAATGAAAATTCCAGTTAGTTCCGCCTAAACGTTTGGAATAGCCTATACATGTTTATATTATTCTTTTGAAATACAGGAGTTATGCGATATTCTATGAAAATTTTAAATGGAACACTTATATATTTTACATAATTTGAAAGGCAAATAAATTAGATATATAATCATGCCACACTTAGTGATAGATTTTGATAGTGGCTAAAAAAATAAATAAATAAAAACATTAAGTTGACTACAAATATAAAAAATAGATAATAAAACAATGAAATAGTGTTAATCGTGTTATTTTGGTGCATAAATAACAACAATAAGCAATAACCAATTTACTTATATCAGTGCAAACCTGTATAATTGTTTTTATTATCTAATTTTAAAAATTTATAGTCTACTTAATGCATTTATTTATTTATTATTTGGGCCTTTCTTTTACATCAAAATGATATTTGTGTGGTATGGTTTTATGTCTAATTATGTAGTCAATTTCAAACAAACAACACAATAATTTACTGATAACGGACAGTTTTGTAGTGTAACGATTCTAGTAAAAATTTCAGTAATTTTTCCTGAAATTTCTTAATGATATGCAATTTGTTAAAACATAAAATTTTGATTACCTTAATCATAAATCATTTAGATTACATTTTTACTGACAGCTGATTTGGTTTCCAAGATATGTTAAGTGTTGTAAGATAAAATAAACAATATATTATTGTTTTATTGTTACCCAATTACTGTTTGGATAAAAATCTAAAAGGAAAAATTTGATGGAAATCCTGCAAAGATTTGATAGCTGATTGCATTTAAGTGCTAAGCAAACACCACGTTTTTCATTAGTTTATTATACAAATTAACAATCCGAAATAAAATTAGTAATCTATACATTAAATTTTGCACTGAATTGCAATTTATCTAATACGATATTTTTAATTCCTGTAGTATTTATTCTGCTCTTAAAATAATATTTAAACAAATTTGATTTGGCAGTCGCCCGACAAACGAAACCACTTTCTTGTTATCTTATCATATTTATTTTAGCAGTAACAAAATTATGCTATGTAATGCTTATTCAAATATCAAATTATAATTTTATTCTGCCGTAAAACATTTTGAATACAATACTTTTTGAAGATAAGAATTGATCTGGTTACAAAGATGACACTGTGTTATCAGTTCAGTTCGATAAAATATATTTTCAAAAAATAACGATAATAAAAATCTTACGTCATGATAGTTAGCCAATAATCTAGGAATAAAGCCAGAAAGAATGACACAAAAAATCAAAATGTAATGAAAAGGATATTGTATAATAACAGTCAATTTAATCTAGAAAAAGCAATTTATTTTTTTATACTACCTATTCCGTAAATGAGTGTTATTACCCCAGTAACGCGCATGTAAAAGTAAGTGAATGTTTGAGGTCTACGGTTGCTAAGCGCGAACACTTACACGGCCAGGATAAAAAGTAACAAACGTCATTTTGAATGATTAACACAATATTAAATAATTATTTATTTATATAAAAGTGATGGTAGAATTTGAACCATATGATGCATTAATTGAAGGATTATTTTCTTTGAATTAATTTCCATTTTTACCGACCGCCAACATATATAAGGGAGGTATTGTGATCATACCGATTTTGCCATTTCGAGATTTCGATGGATCTCCACGAATTGAGGTCCCTGCATTGACTATTTTTAGCATGATGTCTGTCGGTCTGTCTGTGTGTCTGTCTGTCTGTGTGTCTGTCTGTCTGTCTGTCTGTCTTGTCTGTCGGTCTGTCTGTCTGTCTTGTCTGTCGGTCTGTCTGTCGGTTCGTGTACACGTGCAGAGCTAATTCGGCTAAAAGGATTTTTATGAAACTTCATATTTAAGCTTTTGACATCAATGGCACAAGTTGATTAACTTTTGGTAAAAATCGGTTAACTAGAAATGGGAGTTTTCTCGTGTCGGTTTTAAGATTTTTGCGAATATTTCACAACAGAGAAATATTTCGAAAAAAATTATTTAACAAAAGTTGCTATAACAGCAATAACTTTTATTTGAGAATTTTTTTGATAAAGTAGCATAAATTAAACAAGTACTTTGTGTACAACTGTTACAGGACATACCATATTATTTTTGAAGATCGGCATAAAACTATTATCCCGTATAACTATAATCACATTGTTAAACTACAAAAGAACTAGGGTTCATGTTTACAACCACGTTGTAAACAGTCAACGGTCAGTGGCGCATACATACGTTTAAGTACTAACTATAAATAAGTATACTTGTTTTTGTTAATCCTTTAAGTAAAGATGCCTAATGTGAAAAACTATAGTCTATCTCAGAAAGAGCGATAGTAATACATCTTTTTGTCAGGCAGTTACCAGTGGCGTGCACATTTTAAACACGTTTAAATTGGTTTTGTGTATTTCTATATTACTATTTATCATTTTATTAGACTTACGCCTGTGACCATATTTATCATATCATTAAACGCATGCCTGTGACCATATTTTTCTTTTAGGGTAAATTTTTTATGATCTATTGTGTTTAACCCTAGTTCGTATTCCCATATAATATGTGCGGCACACTCGGTTGTTTCTTAACAATATTTCGTTTCGAACTATTCATATTTTGTGTGCCGCTTCTGTGTGAAAAAACAATAACTTTTTACAAATAATAAATTTTATTACTATCACTCTTTCTGAGATAGATTATAATTCCTACGGCTATTGGTTGACAAGCCTGGTTATATCACTTCTATTGTAATTTTATGAGTTCCCTAACTTTTATTATTTTATTGCGATCTTCAAAACTAATTTGGTGCGGACTATGCACCCTTCCGTTTGAGATGAAAAATTTAATTTGGCACAGAACTTCCTTTTAATATTAAATTTAATTCTACACCGTTGTTTACTGTTTATTTGCAGTAACAGTAATTATGTATTATGGTGAGTTTAGTCAACACTTAGCGATAGCTTTAGTCTTACTCCTATATTTTAATTTTATCCTTAAAAGATAAACTATCGTATCGCTACGAGCAAGTTCATACAACACATTTCTTTAATTTTAGTCCTATGGTTCTGGCCTTGAAAGATAACTAAATTCTAACTTTCCTACGGCTGGGAGTAAATCACGTTAAAACGCACCATGCGCGTGCGCGCACCCCGATTTAAATTCTAAAAGCACCCATCGTGGCCAACATAAGGCCATAAATAGCAGCAACACTTCTAGACTTATTTCGGTACATGTTTACACACAATGTTATATTTGTCAATAACTAAAAATTTTAATTTTTTGACATTTAGAAAAATGATACTATGCGCGTGCGTTAAACTCGACGTCTCATTGGTTACTTGTTAAAAGTTAAAACTCGTTAAAACATTGTATAAACCCGTACTCATTCAAGACGATGAAAGCCAAGACTAAAACTAAGAGTAAGATTCAAATTAACGCAGCAGCTATCGCTAAGTGTTGACTAAACTCACCATTACAGTAAATTATGTTACTGTTAAAAATATATAAATAGTTTTTATAATTCGTTTTATGGTCGTATTATTCACATATAAATTTTAAAATTTGCCATAACTGCTCAGAATGCTATAATTTGCTCCTTGACATTCGATGGATAATTCCACAAAAAAGAACACAAACAAACTTGTGTTTTAAATATTTATATCTTTAAATAGAAACACTAAACATATGAACCGAGCATGACTTGACTCTCAAATTCAAGGACATTCATTTAAATATTTCTCAAATACTGACTGTTTTTTTGAAACTATTTAAGGATGGTTTTCGAATATTCGAAAAATTAATCGCTGTATGAAATATCTATTTATACAGGGTGTATATATATATATAAAAGAACTGTTTAAGCATTGCTAACTCTTTATTATAAGAGATATGAAGGAGATTAAACATAGAAGAAGTATTTTATAATAAAAATATTAAAAGGGAAAAACAATTGAACATAAAAATAATCGAGTTATTTAAAATAGTATATTATGTTACTAGGAGTAGAACGCGCTCTTTTTTGTGCTGAGCTCAAATGTCGCTGCCGAGGCGCAGCCGAGGCTTGCATATTGAGCGAAGCACAAAAAAGGCGTTCTACTCCGAGTGACATATACTATTTTTTCTTCAAGCGTATGTATTAAAAATTTGCAACCATAAATACTTATGACTTTATAGTTTCAGATGCTATTGCTGCTAATTCCGGCGGTGTACATTGAATTGGTTGAGACATTTTTTAATTTTTGATATTTATATTGTGTATTTTGTAACTAATCACAGAATGATCACAGAATAATTATAAAGTAACTCACTAATAACGTAACTAATTTCTGAATTACTACAAACCACGGTACAAACATATTAAATTGACAGATGTTTTGTTTATGGCGACTGCTGCCATCAGTGCCATCTGTTGATAACTATATGAACTATTTACTAGTATAAAAATGTTCACATTTTGTTACTAGTAAAAAAATTTATCATTTCTACCGAATGTATTGAACAATGTAATGTTAGCATTATAATCCGCTTGAAGAAAAATAATTTTTTTTATGGAACCAGCTTTCAGTGGCGGTTCGTGGAAAACTCTAATGGAGCTGCTGCAACCAGAAGTATAACTGAAATTTTCTTTTCAGAAAGAAAATTATTATTAAGATGGATATTTTTAATTACAGACATTTATTATATCATCTTCTGTTTTTGAAATTCTTTAAAAATTAATTTAATTTGAAAATAATTTGAATTACACTATTTTACACCAGATCTGGAACGGAGAATTTGGACACACAGCTACGATCGATTTCACAAGTCCATACCGTAAATTCGCCAAATATACTAACACACATGAACGTGAATACATGCGTAAAATGTATTCACGACAACAAAGCATAGTTAACGAAATGATGTAGAACAACACTAATTCTACTTCTGCTTAAAGAAGCATGATACTAAGAGCTCAGATGATGCGGTGACCGAAATGAACGACTGCAATACACTAAAATCGCAGAGCTCTTAAATCAATATACTCTTGACTATATCTTGTACTCTGTTGACTGTCACTAAAAGTTTGTCATATGGTATAAAGTCTGTTCGAATATTTGAGCAAACGTAGCATAATGGTAAGAGGCTGTAAAGGGACCAATTACCATCGAATATCACAGATAATAATAATACATTAATTAAGGTGCAAAACTTCACACATAAAACACTATACTCTATCTCAGAAAGGCTGATAGTAATAAATCATTTTGTCAGGCAGTTACCAGTGGCGTGCACATTTTAAACACGTTTAAATTGGTTTTGTGTATTTCTATATTACTATTTATCATTTTATTAAACGCACGCCTGTGACCATATTTATCATATCATTAAACACACCCCTGTGACCGTATTTTTCCTCAAAATTTTAGTGTCAAATTTTTATGACCTATTGTGTTTAACCCTAGTTCGTATTCCCATATAATATGTGCGGCATACTCTGTTGTTTTTAACAATATTTTGTTTCGAACTATTCATATTTTGTAGCTTTTGTTTTGCCGCTTCTGTGTGAAAAAACAATAACTTTTTACAAATAATAAATGTTATTACTATCAGTCTTTCTGAGATAAAGTATAAGAGGTGGAAATGAAGTAGATTTTTTTTTTCAGAGTTTGGAAACGTTGGATAATGGAAAACCCTACACACATTCTTTCACAGTGGATTTGAATGCATCAATTCGCTGTTTAAGGTATGATTTTTACTTTCCAATTACGAAATAAGTTTTTAAATTTCCTTCAATATGTTGAATAAACAAAAAAAAAAAAACATACTAAATCTTAAAATGTCCGAATTTTATATTTTGTGAAGTATTATATCTCTTTGATAATAATACTAAATATATATTGTATTATTCTAGCCTAGTATTATCAGCAATTGCAAACGTCGAGAATAATGGTGTCCGCATTCATACTAGTACATTGCAAAATAATTTTTAAATTATTATCAAAAAACTGTTGATTTTGATGGGATCATAGAAAAAATATTGGTTAATGTTCCGTATAAGTCCACCACGGACAACTCGTTAGAGAAACCGTGTATGCTAGTTGGAATGAGATTTGGCCCTGGCGAAGCGCCGCCCCTTTCTTTCAAAACATAACATTTACGATTCACTTTATCTTTTCCAATATTTTTATTCAAAACTGAAATCTAAATAAGTACTTGATAGTTATCCGTTCTGAAATCCAAATTATTTAATAAGTGTTTGTTAACATTAAGCTCGTATTAGGTTTTTAAAGAAAAACTTGAATAATGAAATTTCAGTATTTATACGCTTAAAGTTATATTTAAATGGTTTAAATGAGATTTATAACATACATATTTTGAAAAACATTTAACTTTATTAAAAGAGAGAATCCTCAAAAATATCAATATATTCCGAACTACCAATTTTATGTCGGAAATAGAACATTCCGTTTTTCGTCGCATTCATAGATGCTAAATTATGTAAATGTATTAAAACTGTATAAAGCATTTATATATCTTCACTATATGCAAACAATCAATGATAAAACTAATTAGATTAGGTTTAGCTAGCAAAAATTTTGGACAAAAAAAACTGAAACTTGATAGACGTATATAAACAGGTACTCGTAAGGAATTTTTACCTTTTTCAATGAGATTTATAGTATACATATTTTGAAAAACATGTTCCAAAAATCTCATTTATATTTCGACGTATCGTCATGTTAGAAACGCGTATTTCTCTGCCAACTACAGATGAATGATTACTATTGGCTCCCCACTCTTACGACCATACCTTCTCGTTTCTAACGTTACAATATACTTAATTATAAGCATACAGCCTAGGTATGGTGGACTCATACGGAACATTAAACATTGTTTTAGACATTCTGTTGGTCTCTTTCATTTACTAAAAACGTACAAAACACTAAAATGTGTGAAAAATAACATTTTATTTTTACAGGTATATGGCTGGTTGGGCTGATAAAAATCATGGCAAAACCATCCCTATGGATGGTGACTTTTTCGCTTACACACGTCATGAACCAGTCGGTGTTTGTGGACAAATTATCCCCTGGAACTTCCCATTGCTTATGATGGCCTGGAAACTGGGGCCAGCTTTGGCTACTGGAAATACCGTCATTTTGAAACCAGCAGAACAGACACCACTAACGGCTCTTTATGTCGCACAGTTGATCAAGGAAGCAGGATTCCCACCAGGTAAAAAAATACAGGAGCATAATCTGTCATTTTCATGTTGGTGTTGGAAGCGTGAAACAAGAAATTCAGCCAAAATGATCGCTCTATTTTGAAAAAAAAACCGTACCATGGTGTCGTAGGCGCGGTGTCGCAAGTTCAGAAATTTCAACTCTAGCGCTGGACGCACCTTTCATGTTAACCCTTTACTGCATGAATTTTTATTTTTGGCTGAAATAATTCATGAGCATTAGGAATTGGTTCTTATTGATAGAAAAATTAATTAAAAAAATTAATTATTATTTTTATGAAACAATAATAATTAAAATAATAATTTAGGGTTTGTGCCATACATGGAACATTATGATTCTATATTATGTTACAAAAGAAAATGATTCCGTATTATTTGCTCGTCAATTGCTAGGTGTTCTTCATTAGGGATTAAAAGCAGTCGCCTTCGAATTTTTGAAAGAAAAGGTCGTATCTTCTAGTTGTCCTTTCTCAATAAATTCAGAGTTATCGTTGAAGTGCAAATTCCACTTGATATCCTCAAATCTATTGCAGCCCATTACTTAAGATACTGCAGGATCCATTGCTGTGTATGTAGCATATATGAACAATCATGAAGTAACGTTCTGATTCAGTTATAAAAGTAAAATAAAAAATAAAAATCAGAATGGCACACTATGCGGTAAAGGGTTAAAATTGTAAACAACTTAGCCTAACCTGGCCAACTAACCACTTTATTTATAAATACATACAGTGGAAACCGTTTATCATGAAACCATGGGAAAAGATATTTTTTTTTTTGGAATGGTGAGATCTTTAGAGAGACAATTATATTAATTTCCTTACGTACAAATGAAAAATAATTTTCAAAATATGGTTAAGACGATTTCAAAAAATTTTCTTGACCGTTAATGTTCCTATATCTGATATAATTTTTGTTTCAGGTGTTGTAAATATTTTGCCAGGCTTTGGAGATGCTGGCGAAGCCTTGGTTTTGCACCCTAATGTGGACAAAATTGCTTTTACCGGCTCTACTGAGGTCGGACTCAAAATTCAACAAGGTGCTGGACGTGTAAATCTCAAACGCACAACTCTAGAACTTGGAGGTAAGGTCATATTTCAATTTAATACCTCTTTTGACCTTAAGAATGAATTCAAATAATAATAATAATAATTATAGGTAAGAGTCCAAACATTATTTTGGCGGACGCTGATATGGAACACGCGGTTGAAACCGCCCACCAGGGAGTCTTCTTCAACCAAGGTCAAGTTTGCTGCGCAGGCTCAAGGACATTCGTCCAAGACAGCATCTACGACGAATTCGTTGAGAGAAGTGTGGAACGCGCCAAGAACAGAACTGTTGGAGATCCGTTTGATTTCACCACCGAACAAGGACCACAGGTATTGCAAAATTAATATACAAACATAGCTTATATATATTTTTATTCCCGTTTGGAAAAAGGTCTACTTATCTAAAGGCTATTTTATATTATACTTCTCAGTACATTTTTATATTTCTGATGTCATTCAAACCGTTAAAACTACCTTCTGAAGTAAAAAACGACAGAAATGGCTATTCAACACCTTCTGTCTTTTGTTGCTTCTCACTGACAACTTAATAATTTGAAGTGATGGATAGAAGTTATAATAACGAGTTTATAAATATCGTTGAATTATGCTAGTTTATATTTAACTAGCAGACATACCCGGCGATTGAGAACTAACAATAACTGAAGTGACGCCTAGCGGAATATTTTAGAACTTAACGCAATAGGATTTTGTTGGATGTGGCTCATTTAATTGCATTGTTTGTATGTGTTAAAGTGAAGAAAGCTTTAATAAAATGTCTTTAAAATCGCAACAGAAAGTTAACTGCAATATGAATTGTTATGTATCAAATGGCAAATGTCAAAAATATCCTATTCCAATCGCCATTTTGTAAGCGACAAGAGCGCCTCTATAGGCAATGTTTATTCTCAATACCGGGAAATCTTTTGATTCTTCTTGGATATTAAAAAAATAAATAAAACATTTTGTAAAACGAGGTAGTCCGTAGAAGTTTTAGGCAAATGAAAATATTTTAAAATGTTACTTCAGGTAAATTAAAAGGGTCACTCATATCAGGCAGTTGTCTTTGTTTAGTTCGAACTGAGCTCCTAAAAAGCATTTGTATATATTTTTTATTCACCTATATTAATTTTTCACTTATTAACTTCTTTTTGTTCAATTTGTTCTAGTAATAATTGGTTTAAAATAAATAGACTTGCCGTAATTAATTCTAGAAATTTATTTTTTTCTGGCTATTTGACGTTTAGAGGTTAGAATTACAGCTGGTTAAAATGCTAACGCCATGTATTTGGCTGAAGTTAAAATTCCCAATATAACCTACTGAATTAATCACATCGAGGTTAAAATTTTAACTCCATAGTTACAGAATAACAAAATATTGTAAAGCGTAGTTAAAATTTTTTAACTTCGACCTTGAGGTTAATTTTTAACTTTTTAAGATACAGAATAGACCCGAATGAATGCTAAAAATAATGTTTCTTTGCAGGTTGATAATGATCAACTGAAAAAAATCCTCGAGTTGATCGACAGTGGAAAGAAAGATGGCGCTAAACTCATGACTGGTGGCGCCAGGCACGGGGATAAGGGATACTTTGTACAACCAACGGTATTTTCTGAGTGTGATGACAACATGAGGATCGCCAAAGAAGAAGTAAGTTTTTAATTGACAACATAGGTCCGGATTCTGAGAGCTTAGCCATTTAGTTAAACTCGGTTACAATATGAGAATTCCACAAGTAACCGTAGCTATAGGGGAAGTATTTTAAGATCGCAGCGCTATTTCGGCAAACTTGGAACCTTCAAAATAGACATTCGTTACATATAAACAACGTGAATTTTACTTATGGAAAATGTTTACTGGTGGTTTTTGTAATTTTGCTACAATATTAATACTTGTTTTTATGCAATTATATTTTTATGCAAACATTTTTTATAAAAAAAAGCGCGACACAATGTCTATTTCTGTAGTTCCTAAAATCCCACCAGATGTCATATCGCTTAGCAATTTTTCCCTATAGGGATTTGCAGCTAAGCACCCTACCATCTGGTGAGCGTTTCATGAACTTGTGTACATCAGATAACATTTCGTTTTGTGTATTGGTTTTGTATGAAGTTTGTTTTTAAAGTTTTATTATAATCATTGAAAAATGTATAATACATATTGTTGTGTGCCTATGTGCAATTCATTGAAAAGA
Organism: Liopterus haemorrhoidalis; assembly: GCA_963971575.1. NCBI lineage: Eukaryota > Metazoa > Arthropoda > Insecta > Coleoptera > Dytiscidae > Liopterus > Liopterus haemorrhoidalis. The sequence continues at coordinate 43,067,893 of OZ020622.1, read as the reverse complement.
AGAAACCCGGAAATATCGTTTCATTTGTTTCCACTAATATCAGACACCGTACGGCGGTTCGAAACAAAATTGGGAAAGCAAAAGGTTAGGAATCGACGCGATGTCTAGATAAACAATTTAAAAATTGGAAAAAAAGTGAGCCCTTATATCAAAGTTTGCTCATTACATTTTAATGATAGTGACTACAAAAAATATTTTCAATTTTGTATTTATTATCGCATATCTTGAAAATTCCTGTTATTGTGTGTGGGTTTGTAATGCACAAGTTTGTAGGCATAATGCATAAATCTTTATGAACTCTCTGTTTTTTTCAGTGACTCCACACAATATTATATGCCCAGCATTGTAGATTTCTACCCCTTCGTAAACAACACGGGAATTATTATTTCCCCCAATATAGTTAAAATAATCGACAATGGAAAACCGCCATAACTTAAAACCAGATCACAAAATGTAGTATTTTAGATGTTTACAAGTAATGTCACTTCACAAAATCAGAAAATCCCAAACAATTATTTATTTTTTGTCGTTTTTTGATACACTTTTCGCTATTATTTACTAGTAAATGTCAAGTGGTATCTGATTTAGAATGGTTTCAAAAAAATCCGCGTGGCGCTACGATCTTAAAATTTTTCCCCTATAAGTTTCTGACCATTGGATTATAATTAACTAATCGCAGCAAGGAAACAACTCGTGTGACAATACATCATCTTATAAAACTCGAAGTCCATTTACCATAACTATGAAATGACGTCACAGTTGAAAAACTCACCTTGTTGCTAATTCGTAAACTGTCAAAAAAAGTTAGGTTATATCGAACAACTTCTAAAAATATATTGAAATCCTATATTTCCTATGGAGGAAACGAATTAATGTAAATTATGATGCACAGCAGTTCTTTCTAACCGATTTGTCGCGAAATTTATGGTTTATATTATATTAAGTGGGTAATTTAGTATTAAAAAAAAAAAAAATTAAATCAGTTTTTCTCATTCCAATTTACATGTGTCAAAAAGAGACTGCAAATTTTGTGTCTCTTTCCATCTCATAGAAATTGAAGTGAGCTCGAAACAATAATGGGTGTGGTCTTTTACGTTTTTTCTCATTCTAATTTGCGTGTGTTAGATGGAGATGGATATTACAAATAGACCATATTAGTGTGTCGTCACATACATGTGCTGCCATCTGAGAGCTGAGTCCTTTTGAAGTTTAAAATACATGGGACATTACTTTTGTTACCTTAATTTTATAAATATTTTCAATTTTGGAGCATAAAATATGTATTTTTGATAAATATATACTAATATATACAGTCCAGATACTTTATATTATAGAATAATGATTTTATAAATATATAAATAAGGATTCGAAGATATATTTATAGGTTACGTTTTTAAATAATATGAAAATCTGAATATCTTTAGTATTTATTTAATTAACATTAAGTAATCATTAATATTTTGTTTTAGAATGCATATTGTTGTATTGTTTTGCTCCAAATTCTAACAATTACATCTACATTATTAATTGCAAATTTTTTCGTTTTTTGACAGATGAAAATGAAAAACAATAATGGAAAATTAAAAACAACATATTATTCCTTTAAACCATTTAGATATGGCACACACACTTATTGCTATGTTACTTGCCATAATAACGATTATTAACGTAAATTTTTCAAAATTAACCTGCAAAATAATATTGTTCTGCAAAAATAAAGACATATTAAATTATAATGTATAAAATAAGAATTTTAATAAATAAATATTGACTTGTAGTTTTGATGTGAAGCACTCTCTTACTTTGAAAACTTAATTTATATTTCCAAAATTCAATTTAACAAAAAAACAACATGCTAAATTCAAATAAAAGGAATCCAACCGCGAGACGGCAGCACTGAATCCCATTTTGTGACGTAGTTACTAATATGGTCTATTGTCTGTCTGTTTCTATCTCATATAAATTGAAGAGAGCTAGAAACAATAATGGGTGTGGCCTTTTATGTTTAAATAAAAGTAACTTTTTACAAAATGCTGTGAATTTTGGAAAACCTGGCTCCCAACACCCCTACACCAGGCCCTTACCACCTCAATAAAATTTTGAAAATAAGAAAAAAAATTCAAAAAACATTTCTTAATAAAATTTCATAGCATTTTGTGGCAATTTAAACCAAATCTTTCTTTGCTCTGAGAGATTCTCTTTACTCCTCTATTTCTCTGTATCTCTCTTGCTATTGAACTATTGAACAATCCAATTTCAAACTGGCAACATTGAAAAAATGTACCAAAATTTAATAAATAAATGTACTAACTGAGTTATGGATTGATGTTGATTAAAACATATCATAACGTTGGTACTTAAATTAACCAAGTGTGACGTCATCTCATAGTTATCGTAAACCGACTTTATAATAATATACAAGGTGTCTCAAAAGAAATTTTATATTTATTTAGCTTACTGCGTGAACGCAACGTATCCGAGGGGCGCGGGGGTTATGTCAATCGGTAGCCTGGCTCTTGGGAATTTAGTCGCTATGGAGCGTTTCTCGGGAGCAGACCGTGCGTTATGCGTGCGAGAGTTTTACAAAAACGGTGATTCGGCGACTGTAGCGCGTAGAATATTCTGCAGTATTCGAGGTTTTCGCCACTTAAATGATGCGCCAAGCATTCCTCTCATTCGACATTGGGTTAAAAAGTTTGAAGAGACTGGTACAACACTGGATAAATCAAAATCCGGGCGACCTAGGTCATCAAGAACGGTAGAAAATGAGGAGAATGTTAATCTGTTCGTGACGACCCGAACCTTTCAATTCGGAAGCGCGCAAGTGCTTTAAATGTGCATAGATCATCATTACATCGCATTATGCACAAAGACCTAAAGCTGCACCCCTACAAAATTCAATTGGTGCAAGAATTAAAGCCCCAAGATGCCAGTCAGAGGCTTAATTCTCAGGCAAATTAATCTGCCGGAGAGGTGACATAAATTGGCCTCCACGCAGTTCAGATTTAACCCCTATGGACTTTTTTCTATGGGGTTATCTTAAATCTAAAGTTTACGCCAATAAACCGACTTCACTGGCGCATTTGAAAGAAAATATCCGTCACGAAATGGCAGCCATCCCTGAGTCCACCTGCCGAGACGTCATAAGTAATTTTACTGTTCGATTAAATGAGTGCCGAGAACGCGAGGGTCTACATTTAGACGATATTATTTTTAAGAAATAAATCCCCAAAAAGTGTATTTTAATAATTAATAAACATTTTTTCTATATACGGCTTACTTTTTTTTTAATCGATCCACTAAATATAAAATTTCTTTTGAGACACCTTGTACTATTATTTTATTTTTTTCAGATCTTCGGTCCAGTTCAACAACTATTCCGTTTCAAAGACATGGATGAACTGATTCGTCGTGCAAACAACACAAACTATGGTCTTGCTGCTGCAGTTTTCAGTCAAGATCTCGATAAAGTGAACTACCTCGTCCAGGGCATCAAGGCCGGAAGTGTTTGGGTGAATTGCTACAACGCCTTCAGTGCACAGACTCCATTCGGAGGCTACAAAGATTCCGGACTCGGCCGTGAGATGTCAGAGTATGGTCTGAGCCAATACACGGAAGTTAAAGTCGTTATAACTAAAATCCCAAAGAAAAATTCGTAAAGCTTTAAAACTGGTGCGATTCTGGTACTATATTAATAGGATGTAAGCTCTGTAAGGCAATTTAAACTTAAGGTAAACCTATAGAAGCACATATCAGTCTTAAAAAAAATGGAAACTATGGTGAAAATTTTTTGATACATGTTACTATAGCAACGTTAATTGTATTTTTTGTGCCAGTTACAGAATCGTACAAAATACGTACTGACACTGTTTGTTTTGTGTTTTACATATATTTTAAAATATACAATGTAATTTTTAATATTTTATTAATAAGTTGAAATGTTTATTGTTTATTTTATATATTAAAATGCACAATTTTACACAATTTTCGTGCCTAAAATTTGTCTTCCAGAATATATATTTTAAATAAATTTTTACAATAAAATATTATTTCTAATTTCTCTAGAAAATAAGTACCTTGTCCTAAGTAAAGTCCAATTCTGACTATTGAAGTTCTAGTCTAATGTGACCAGACGTCCCATTTTAAACTTCAAACTACCGGCGTCGCTAGTAGTCTATTGGGGACGGTAATGTGTCCCGTTTTTCAATGATAGTACAGTTTATATATTTTTTAATGAAATAAATACTATAACTAGTTCACTTTTATCAGAATAAACTAGATCTGGTTATTTTGGTTACTTTTATGGTGTGTTACTGACTTTAAATGTTAATTAAAAATATTCCTTACGCTGTAAAACCGACTTTAGGTTAATAAGGTTATGATCATTATAATTAAAGTCTGTTCCAAACGGTTAGGCGGAACTAGATTTTGGAATTTAGTTACTTTCATCGTTTAAATAGTGCTTTTCGGCCGTTTTGTTTAAGCTTTGTAAATGCTACTTACAATAAACATTTTTTGGTTAAGGTTAATATCATTTTAAAATGTCATTTTCTTTATATTTTGATTTTTTGTGTCATTCTTAATACAAATTTCCCATTTATTTATTTTTTTGTCATTAAAATATGTAAAAAAAAATTATTTATTTTTGACATATGTCATTCGTCATGGTATCTTTGTTGGAATTTTAAATTTTGACATTCCAACGTGAAAAATGAAATAACCCAAGCAAGGTCCCTTCTCGTGACAAGCTAAAAGAACGAAATTCCCATTTAGTTCCGCCTAACCGTTTGGAACAGACTGTAAGATATCATTTTTCATTATGACATATGTCAAATGGATCGACATTTTAAAAAAGTGACATTTTTTAATAGCAATATGACTTACAGCTTCAAAGGTGCAAATTATTGAAAACAAAATTCCCTCTTAGTTTGTTCTTACTAAAGGTACTGGAATATACAAAGTAGCGCAAGCCTTTGAAGAAGCCGACAGACCCCAAGGGTTTGATTGGCAACATTGGTTCCCCTATTAAGCAAACTAAAGCAGCGATTTTTACGTTCTTAAGTTTGCGTCTGCGCTGTCACATCTCCCTCTCTCGCTCTAATTTAATAACCTCCTTTGTCAGCGGTTTGAATATTTAAGGTTAAGTTTCATTTAAATTTATATATTATATCCATTTTATTTAATAAATATTTTTAAAAAAATGAAATTGTACCAGAATTTTGTTATAGTGCATCTTTGATTAAAAAAATCGTGATTACAATTGTGTTTAAAATAAAAAATTTGGTATGTAGTACTAGTTTCTTATTTTTGTACTGTTGGAATCACTGAAAATTATTTGTGTTGGCGACATTTTTAGCCCCAGTATGGCCGCCGTTGCGCTACTTTATATAATCTAGTGACTTGAGTTCTTACAAAAGTGAGCAGCATATATAAGCAGTTCACTTTTGTAAGAACAATCTATGCTCTATGTCACCTTAGAAAAATGTGTGTAAGAAGATAGGAGCTGTTTGTCCTTGCTTCGGATTGGTTTAGAACGTCATCCCTATTACACTGTTAAAATATTGTTTTTAGTCCAAGTTGACAGATGCTCAGTGTCGTACATTGGACGTCCTTTATTTATATTATATTATTTTTTTCGTATATTTTGCTATTATTTATATATTTAGACTTTTATTTATATTCTTGGCGTAGATTTTATGGAAAAAAATCTCCATATAATTTGTTATTACGCAGATATATATTTTTTAGATTATCTGACAAATACTAAATATTTTTTGACACTTGACAATTAACAGATCAAGATAGAGGACTAATGTGAGGCCAAAAGACAGCCCAGCTGATTGTGCTCAAGAAGAAGTTATTGATATAATTTTTAGACCTTCATATATACATATATTTTTAATTTTTATTTACAATAAATATTTAAATAAGAAACTTTAGCTCTGAAGATATATTGTTTGTTTTATTGCTTACTATAAACTCATTTATTATGTTGTATATTGACAATACATTTATAATATTATCACAGTATATGGACAGTATACGGACACTATTCATCTTTCACTTGGTGATGGCCCCAGCTGTAACAAAAAAGACATTGTAAAATCTCCCTGTTGGCCTCTTGTATTCGGACTTACTTTGTGGACCGGGAACTAGCGCGGCAGGCCTATTGTACTCGGGACCTGCACGGGTCCTTTCGGAGATGTCTGTTGACTTCTTCTAGCACCAGGTCTCTTTGGAGACGCTCCTCTCTGGTGATGCAGTGCTCTCTTCCTTTGTCACGAGTATACTGAGTTAGGATGTCTCTTGGCCAACAAGGGCTTGAGCTTATCCCGGTCCAGTTCCTCTAAGACTTCTTCTAGCACCAGGTCCCCTTGGAGATGCTCACTTCTGGTGATGTAGTGCTCTCTTCCTTTGTCACGAGTATACTGAGTTAGGATGTCTCTTGGCCAACAAGGGCTTGAGCTTATCCCGGCCCAGTGCCTCTAAGACTTCTTCTAGCACCAGGTCCACTTGGAGATGCTCCTCTCTGGTGATGCAGTGCTCTCTTCCTTTGTCACGAGTATACTGAGTTAGGATGTCTCTTGGCCAACAAGGGCCTGAGCATATCCCTGCCCAGTTCCTCTAAGACTTCTTCTAGCACCAGGTCCACTTGGAGATGCTCCTCTCTGGTGATGCAGTGCTCTCTTCCTTTGTCACGAGTATACTGAGTTAGGATGTCTCTTGGCCAACAAGGGCCTGAGCATATCCCTGCCCAGTTCCTCTAAGACTTCTTCTAGCACCAGGACAATGCGAACTGTAACTTAGAAGCAGATTTAAACACGAACTAGGAAGTCTTAGGTCTAAGGAAGAGCAGTTGGGGAAGATATGCCAAGCTGGGAGTACTAATGTACAGTCACACAGCCGGCCTTGAGTGTTCTGGAGGTAGAAGACCTCACACTTGGTGGATAGTAATAGGGGTCACCAGTTATATTATTTTTTACAAAATGCTGTGAATTTTGGAAAACCTGGCTCCCAACACCCCTACACCAGGCCCTTACCACCTCAATAAAATTTGGAAAATAAGAAAAAAATTTCAAAAAACATTTATTAATAAAATTTCATAGCATTTTGTGGCAATTTCAAACCAATATCTTTCTTTGCTCTGAGAGATTCTCTTTACTCCTCTATTTCTCTGTATCTCTCTTTCTCGTCAATATTCTCTCAATCTTTCATTATTTGGGTTGTTTTGTCTGTGGGTCTGTTCACCTAAAACTCACACAAAGTAAGATTAGTAGGTTTGAAGTAATGGAAGAAACCTGCAAGGAAATATTAAATTAAAAACTGCAGACAGCAGACGACCTAAAACATAAAATAGATATTAGTACAGACATACAGACAATAGAACTTATATCTAGTGTTAACTAAACTAAGAGCTATGGCACCCATGCAGAGCACAGGATTTAGAGTTACCTACACAGACCAGTTCCAATACCAGAAGTTGCAGTTTGCAATAACCAGTCATGGAAACAGGTCCTTCGTGTGCAGGATTTAATGTTGTGTGGTAATCCAGCTCCGGTCGCGGGTAAAGTACTCGTTCACCCGGATACCATACCCACTTCCGGAGTGCATTACCGGGTATTAGCGCCCACATACCATTCGACAAAACATGTAAAACAGAATGTGATCGTAATACTAATAAATGTTAAGAGAATTTTGTTTTAATGAGTTCTTCATTCTGCTGCTGATGAATCTCGTGAAGGCGCAACCATGCCTAGTTGCCCCTCCAGCGAGTGTTAGTAGGATGACCTGAAATAGTCCCTGCCTAAGGGTTGAATACGGTTTATATTCAACCCGTTTTTATGTGTACACACAGGGATTGGCCCTGCAACATCTACTGGAGAGTTGCAGGTCCCTATGTAAACGAACGTCACCCAATCCGGAAAGGGTGTTCCTCTACGGAGGAATCGCGAGGGCAGTCGGAACAGCCTAGAGGAAAGAGGTCTGCCTGCCCTTTCTAAGACGACCTGTGCCCGCACTAACAGGGAAACGAATTGCACAAGTTTTGTCGAAGCACGGAGCTGAAATGTTTACCCCCATCTCAGGAATTTTAAACTAATGTAATTATTAAATAAAAAGATAGTAATAAAAAAAGTTAAAATCTACTTTTGTAGATTTTTTAATTGTATAAAGCAGCGATTTTCAACTGATGTACTGCGGCACATGTGCCTCACAGAACTGCTGTGTACAGCCATTAATGTAGCATTTAATAATTAAACATATTTTTGAAAATAACCATGATAGTTATTGTACTTTTAAGTAAGTACAATTCTCAAAAACATTTTTAAGTAAAATATTTATTATTTTAAAAACTGGTGTGCCGAAAATTTTGGCACCCTGTGGTGTGACGTTAATTGAAAAATATTGAAAAATCGCTGTAAGTATTTCTGTGGTTATAAATTTCTTGGGCACGTCCCCAACTCGGCCGGCTAGTGTCTCTATCGGAAGAGGCTAGACCGACCGGCTTCCAAACAAGTGACTCTACTGAAGCTATAGTTAACGAGCGCTACCCATCCGTTGGGAAGTTGGCCCCGTGATCAGGCGGTGTCAAACATCCCTTACCCTTGGCTATGCCTTGGGGGGAAACATCAGATCGTCCCGACCAGTAAAAAGACTCTACCAAAACAAACAAAACTCATTCGTGACGTCTCTGGTCACCTTCAGTCAACTAGTATCTCTCGCCTCCCTCGGCTAGGCCGTTAAGGTAGGGAAAGACTCGGAAGAGACTGGGCTGACCAGCTCCTATATTCCTGAGACAAAAATAAACCTATGGGCACCTAATAACGCAATGTAACTGGTGTGGTGTCTGTATCAGCAGCTCTGACATCTGTGACCTCTGTCTCTCAGATATAAGCTCTGCTGGGTCCTCAAGGTGCCTGGCAAGCTCGACTAGAATCTCTCCAGATAAACGTCCCAACCTAAATCAACCCCGGTCTCACCCGCAGACACACATGAGGGGGTGTGCTGTACCTTTACAAATAAACCTCCACACAAAGGTACCATGCGGGAGGCTGAACTTAAAACTAGAAGCACACAGGGGTTAGTTTGATTCATCCATCACAGGCAGCTTTTGCATGGGCTGATGCATCCTCTGCCAACACTCACGAGTTCATGAAAGAAATAAAGTGACCTCGTGAACGCGAACAGACGGGCGCAGACAGTAAATCAACATGGATATAAGAGGCGGATGTTGTAATGTAATTAACAAATTAACCTAATACCAAAATAGTTTTACATATGCAGTTCACATTATTCAATATTTCTATAGAATAATGGGAGTTTTGGTGAATGATGATGTGTTTTCCTAGGAGTCTGTTCTAAGGAGTAGCTTTAGCTGCCTCCCCAGGACAAAAAGGACCACCCCCAGGTAGACAGGTAATGAAATGATACTACAGTGTGTGTGTGAGTGTGTTACTCGGAGTATGCCCTAAGGGGTAGCACTAGCTTCCCCCCCAGGTCAACTAACGACCACTCTTGAGTAAGCGTGTGTGACTCTATAAACTATCTATTATATTATATCTATATATCTATTATAATTATTTAGGAGTATGTTCCAAGAGGAAGTTTCGCACGAAGTATTGCCCACAAAGGGGGAAAGTCTAACTGAGGGAAGTCAGTTATGGAGTTATTGCCACGCTGGGAGTGCTGATGTATAGTCACTCGGCAAGTCTATATCTGGACACTCAGAGCTGGGCTAGAGCTCTTATATTTTCCTGTAAAGGGGGAATTCTACCTAAGGTCATGTATGGAGGCATTGCCACGCTGGGAGTGCTGATGTATAGTCACTCGGCAAGTCTATATCTGGACACTCAGAGCTGGGCTAGAGCTCTTATATTTTCCTGTAAAGGGGGAATTCTACCTAAGGTCATGTATGGAGGCATTGCCACGCTGGGAGTGCTGATGTATAGTCACTCGGCAAGTCTATATCTGGACACTCAGAGCTGGGCTAGAGCTCTTATATTTTCCTGTAAAGGGGGAATTCTACCTAAGGTCATGTATGGAGGCATTGCCACGCTGGGAGTGCTGTTGTATAGTCACTCGGCAAGTCTATATCTGGACACTCAGAGCTGGGCTGGAGCTCTTATATTTTCCTGTAAAGGGGGGAATTCTATCTAAGGTCAGTTATGGAGGCATTGCCACGCTGGGAGTGCTGATGTATAGTCACTCGACAAGCCTATATCTGGACACTCAGAGCTGGGCTAGAGCTCTTATATTTTCCTGTAAAGGGGGGAATGCTATCTAAGGTCAGTTATGGAGGCATTGCCACGCTGGTAGTGCTGATGTATAGTCACTCGACAAGCCAATATCTGGACACCCAGAGCTGGGCTAGAGCTCTTATATTTTCCTGTAAAGGGGGGAATGCTATCTAAGGTCAGTTATGGAGGCATTGCCACGCTGGGAGTGCTGATGTATAGTCACTCGGCAAGTCTATATCTGGACACTCAGAGCTGGGCTGGAGCTCTTATATTTTCCTGTAAAGGGGGAATTCTACCTAAGGTCATGTATGGAGGCATTGCCACGCTGGGAGTGCTGTTGTATAGTCACTCGGCAAGTCTATATCTGGACACTCAGAGCTGGGCTAGAGCTCTTATATTTTCCTGTAAAGGGGGGAATTCTATCTAAGGTCAGTTATGGAGGCATTGCCACGCTGGGAGTGCTGATGTATAGTCACTCGACAAGCCTATATCTGGACACTCAGAGCTGGGCTAGAGCTCTTATATTTTCCTGTAAAGGGGGGAATTCTATCTAAGGTCAGTTATGGAGGCATTGCCACGCTGGGAGTGCTGATGTATAGTCACTCGACAAGCCTATATCTGGACACTCAGAGCTGGGCTAGAGCTCTTATATTTTCCTGTAAAGGGGGGAATTCTATCTAAGGTCAGTTATGGAGGCATTGCCACGCTGGGAGTGCTGATGTATAGTCACTCGACAAGTCTATATCTGGACACTCAGAGCTGGGCTAGAGCTCTTATATTTTCCTGTAAAGGGGGGAATTCTATCTAAGGTCAGTTATGGAGGCATTGCCACGCTGGGAGTGCTGATGTATAGTCACTCGACAAGCCTATATCTGGACACTCAGAGCTGGGCTAGAGCTCTTATATTTTCCTGTAAAGGGGGGAATTCTATCTAAGGTCAGTTATGGAGGCATTGCCACGCTGGGAGTGCTGATGTATAGTCACTCGACAAGCCAATATCTGGACACCCAGAGCTGGGCTAGAGCTCTTATATTTTCCTGTAAAGGGGGGAATGCTATCTAAGGTCAGTTATGGAGGCATTGCCACGCTGGTAGTGCTGATGTATAGTCACTCGACAAGCCAATATCTGGACACCCAGAGCTGGGCTAGAGCTCCTATATTTTCCTGTAAAGGGGGGAATTCTATCTAAGGTCAGTTATGGAGGCATTGCCACGCTGGGAGTGCTGATGTATAGTCACTCGGCAAGTCTATATCTGGACACTCAGAGCTGGGCTAGAGCTCTTATATTTTCCTGTAAAGGGAGGAATTCTATCTAAGGTCAGTTATGGAGGCATTGCCACGCTGGGAGTGCTGATGTATAGTCACTCGACAAGCCAATATCTGGACACCCAGAGCTGGGCTAGAGCTCTTATATTTTCCTGTAAAGGGGGGAATTCTATCTAAGGTCAGTTATGGAGGCATTGCCACGCTGGGAGTGCTGATGTATAGTCACTCGACAAGCCAATATCTGGACACCCAGAGCTGGGCTAGAGCTCTTATATTTTCCTGTAAAGGGAGGAATTCTATCTAAGGTCAGTTATGGAGGCATTGCCACGCTGGGAGTGCTGATGTATAGTCACTCGACAAGCCAATATCTGGACACCCAGAGCTGGGCTAGAGCTCTTATATTTTCCAGTAAAGGGGGGAATTCTATCTAAGGTCAGTTATGGAGGCATTGCCACGCTGGGAGTGCTGATGTATAGTCACTCGACAAGCCTGGAGGTCCACACCTCTAGGAAAACTCCATTATTTTACCTCGTTTTAGAAACTTTCTCCGAGGACAAACAATTATACTCCTTAATTTCAATTGTTATTGTATTCCTAATATTTACTTTATACTAATTTTTAAAAAAAAGATACAAAAACTATTAAAATTGTCGAATTAATTTTTAAACATGTTATAAAAAACTGTATATTTTTGGCATGGAAATAAATATAATCAAATTACATGTTAACTTAATTTTTAAGGGAAAAATGTTAAAAATTATGAATTAACAATCAATTTTTAAAACTGGCTTTAGTTGTGTTCTTCCAGCTTTAGCCAAAGAATATAGCCTTAAGCAATATTCCACTGGAGGAATGGTCCTAGAATTGCAAAAGTAGATAGAAATTTGAAATTGAAATTTATTGAAAAGATTGTCTCACAAAAATTAAAAAATAGAGGATAAACTAAATATTAAAATTAATTTAATGCTAAATTTAATTCTCTCCTTCGTAAATTAACTATTAACAGATTATTATAAACAAAAAATAAATATATTAATTGGGAATAAGAAATAACTTAGAACCTAAGGTATTAAAAACTTGTCAATTTTATTGTCAAAAATTATGTTTTATTGTAAATGTACGTACCTAATCTCTTTTCTTTGGATTAGGTCTAATTTCAAAATAAATAAAAGAATGGTAATAATTGTAAATAAAAAAGTCCTAAATTTTCTAATTTAAGATTTTGCAGAAATGCCAAAAATATTTTTCTTTCCTAAGTATAATGGATGAAAGTGATTTTGATAAAAAGCCTCAGTATATCCAGTCAACCCAGCAAAATAAGGAATTCTCAACTTGTGTTGAGGACTTACCCCATGTAGCCCCAGCGGCTCTGGGCGCTACGCCCTTCTGAGAACTTACAGCGGACTCCTCCATCGGCGGCTGTAACAATAAAACAACAATCAGAAACAACATCCAACTGTCTTAAAAATACTCTCTTTTCATAAGTGTTTAATTTATAAGTAATAATATACAGGTAGACCTACCAAGTTCTCGAGGGCTGGAATACCAGGATCCTTCGCCGACAGCAAACCCCTCTGCTTCTCAGGCACTCACTAAACACTCGCGGAGGTTTTAAACTAATTCTAACACCAGGTCTCAGGACGAAACCCAATCAAAGAACAAAGAAACTGGGAGGAAGCCGTTAAATTCGGAAATATAATACGGACACTATTTTTCTTCCCCTGGATGCTGGCCCCCAGCTATAACAAAACAACCATTGTAAAATCCACCTCTAGGTCTTTTGTATTCGGACTTACTTTGTGGACCGGGAACCAGCGCGGCAGGCCTATTGGACCCGGGACCTGCACGGGTCTGCATCTCTGAGCAGAGCTGAAAGGTTCCTGGCGGAGCTGTAACATATTGATTAGTCTTATATCTAAGGGGAACAGGTGTGGGAGCATTGCCAGGCTGGGAGTGCTGGTGTATAGTCACTCGGCAAGCTGTACTGTGTCTATAAGCCCTGACCTGGGGCAGAGAGATCTGTTATCTCAGTTTCCTGTAAAAGGTGGAGAGCTATCTAAGGGAGACAGATGTGGGAGCATTGCCACGCTGGGAGTGCTGGTGTATAGTCACTCGGCAAGCTGTACTGTGTCTATAAGCCCTGACCTGGGGCAGAGAGATCTGTTATCTCAGTTTCCTGTAAAAGGTGGAGAGCTATCTAAGGGAGACAGATGTGGGAGCATTGCCACGCTGCGAGTGCTGGTGTATAGTCACTCGGCAAGCTGTACTGTGTCTATAAGCCCTGACCTGGGGCAGAGAGATCTGTTATCTCAGTTTCCTGTAAAAGGTGGAGAGCTATCTAAGGGAGAAAGATGTGGGAGCATTGCCACGCTGGGAGTGCTGGTGTATAGTCACTCGGCAAGCTGTACTGTGTCTATAAGCCCTGACCTGGGGCAGAGAGATCTGTTATCTCAGTTTCCTGTAAAAGGTGGAGAGCTATCTAAGGGAGTCGGGTGTGGTAGCATTGCCACGCTGGGAGTGCTGGTGTATAGTCACTCGGCAAGCTGTACTGTGTCTATCAGCCCTGACCTGGGGCAGAGAGATCTGTTATCTCAGTTTCCTGTAAAGGGTGGAGAGCTATCTAAGGGAGACAGGTGTGGGAGCATTGCCACGCTGGGAGTGCTGGTGTATAGTCACTCGGCAAGCTGTACTGTGTCTATAAGCCCTGACCTGGGGCAGAGAGATCTGTTATCTCAGTTTCCTGTAAAGGGTGGAGAGCTATCTAAGGGAGACAGGTGTGGGAGCATTGCCACGCTGGGAGTGCTGGTGTATAGTCACTCGGCAAGCTGTACTGTGTCTATAAGCCCTGACCTGGGGCAGAGAGATCTGTTATCTCAGTTTCCTGTAAAGGGTGGAGAGCTATCTAAGGGAGACAGGTGTGGGAGCATTGCCACGCTGGGAGTGCTGGTGTATAGTCACTCGGCAAGCTGTACTGTGTCTATAAGCCCTGACCTGGGGCAGAGAGATCTGTTATCTCAGTTTCCTGTAAAGGGTGGAGAGCTATCTAAGGGAGTCGGGTGTGGTAGCATTGCCACGCTGGGAGTGCTGGTGTATAGTCACTCGGCAAGCTGTACTGTGTCTATAAGCCCTGACCTGGGGCAGAGAGATCTGTTATCTCAGTTTCCTGTAAAGGGTGGAGAGCTATCTAAGGGAGACAGATGTGGGAGCATTGCCACGCTGGGAGTGCAGGTGTATAGTCACTCGGCAAGCTGTACTGTGTCTATAAGCCCTGACCTGGGGCAGAGAGATCTGTTATCTCAGTTTCCTGTAAAGGGTGGAGAGCTATCTAAGGGAGACAGATGTGGGAGCATTGTCACGCTGGGAGTGCTGGTGTATAGTCACTCGGCAAGCTGTACTGTGTCTATAAGCCCTGACCTGGGGCAGAGAGATCTGTTATCTCAGTTTCCTGTAAAGGGTGGAGAGCTATCTAAGGGAGACAGATGTGGGAGCATTGCCACGCTGGGAGTGCAGGTGTATAGTCACTCGGCAAGCTGTACTGTGTCTATAAGCCCTGACCTGGGGCAGAGAGATCTGTTATCTCAGTTTCCTGTAAAGGGTGGAGAGCTATCTAAGGGAGACAGATGTGGGAGCATTGTCACGCTGGGAGTGCTGGTGTATAGTCACTCGGCAAGCTGTACTGTGTCTATAAGCCCTGACCTGGGGCAGAGAGATCTGTTATCTCAGTTTCCTGTAAAGGGTGGAGAGCTATCTAAGGGAGACAGGTGTGGGAGCATTGCCACGCTGGGAGTGCTGGTGTATAGTCACTCGGCAAGCTGTACTGTGTCTATAAGCCCTGACCTGGGGCAGAGAGATCTGTTATCTCAGTTTCCTGTAAAGGGTGGAGAGCTATCTAAGGGAGACTGGTGTGGGAGCATTGCCACGCTGGGAGTGCTGGTGTATAGTCACTCGGCAATCTGTACTGTGTCTATCAGCCCTGACCTGGGGCAGAGAGATCTGTTATCTCAGTTTCCTGTAAAGGGTGGAGAGCTATCTAAGGGAGACTGGTGTGGGAGCATTGCCACGCTGGGAGTGCTGGTGTATAGTCACTCGGCAATCTGTACTGTGTCTATCAGCCCTGACCTGGGGCAGAGAGATCTGTTATCTCAGTTTCCTGTAAAGGGTGGAGAGCTATCTAAGGGAGTCGGGTGAGGGAGCATTGCCACGCTGGGAGTGCTGGTGTATAGTCACTCGGCAATCTGTACTGTGTCTATCAGCCCTGACCTGGGGCAGAGAGATCTGTTATCTCAGTTTCCTGTAAAGGGTGGAGAGCTATCTAAGGGAGACTGGTGTGGGAGCATTGCCACGCTGGGAGTGCTGGTGTATAGTCACTCGGCAATCTGTACTGTGTCTATCAGCCCTGACCTGGGGCAGAGAGATCTGTTATCTCAGTTTCCTGTAAAGGGTGGAGAGCTATCTAAGGGAGACTGGTGTGGGAGCATTGCCACGCTGGGAGTGCTGGTGTATAGTCACTCGGCAATATGTACTGTGTCTATAAGCCCTGACCTGGGGCAGAGAGATCTGTTATCTCAGTTTCCTGTAAAGGGTGGAGAGCTATCTAAGGGAGACAGATGTGGGAGCATTGTCACGCTGGGAGTGCTGGTGTATAGTCACTCGGCAATCTGTACTGTGTCTATCAGCCCTGACCTGGGGCAGAGAGATCTGTTATCTCAGTTTCCTGTAAAGGGTGGAGAGCTATCTAAGGGAGTCGGGTGAGGGAGCATTGCCACGCTGGGAGTGCTGGTGTATAGTCACTCGGCAATCTGTACTGTGTCTATCAGCCCTGACCTGGGGCAGAGAGATCTGTTATCTCAGTTTCCTGTAAAGGGTGGAGAGCTATCTAAGGGAGACTGGTGTGGGAGCATTGCCACGCTGGGAGTGCTGGTGTATAGTCACTCGGCAATCTGTACTGTGTCTATCAGCCCTGACCTGGGGCAGAGAGATCTGTTATCTCAGTTTCCTGTAAAGGGTGGAGAGCTATCTAAGGGAGACAGATGTGGGAGCATTGTCACGCTGGGAGTGCTGGTGTATAGTCACTCGGCAAGCTGTACTGTGTCTATAAGCCCTGACCTGGGGCAGAGAGATCTGTTATCTCAGTTTCCTGTAAAGGGTGGAGAGCTATCTAAGGGAGACTGGTGTGGGAGCATTGCCACGCTGGGAGTGCTGGTGTATAGTCACTCGGCAATCTGTACTGTGTCTATCAGCCCTGACCTGGGGCAGAGAGATCTGTTATCTCAGTTTCCTGTAAAGGGTGGAGAGCTATCTAAGGGAGACTGGTGTGGGAGCATTGCCACGCTGGGAGTGCTGGTGTATAGTCACTCGGCAATCTGTACTGTGTCTATCAGCCCTGACCTGGGGCAGAGAGATCTGTTATCTCAGTTTCCTGTAAAGGGTGGAGAGCTATCTAAGGGAGACTGGTGTGGGAGCATTGCCACGCTGGGAGTGCTGGTGTATAGTCACTCGGCAATCTGTACTGTGTCTATCAGCCCTGACCTGGGGCAGAGAGATCTGTTATCTCAGTTTCCTGTAAAGGGTGGAGAACTATCTAAGGGAGTCGGGTGTGGGAGCATTGCCACGCTGGGAGTGCTGGTGTATAGTCACTCGGCAAGCTGTACTGTGTCTATAAGCCCTGACCTGGGGCAGAGAGATCTGTTATCTCAGTTTCCTGTAAAGGGTGGAGAACTATCTAAGGGAGTCGGGTGTGACAGCATTGCCACGCTGGGAGTGCTGGTGTATAGCCACTCGGCAAGCTGTACCATGTCTAGAGGCCCAGAACTGGGGCAGTGAACTCTAATACTTTAATCTAGTGTTGCCCGGTAACAGAGATATGTTTTATCTAAGGATTGCGCTGATGTATAATCATTGATTGGGAGATGCCATTGTGCATAAATCCATCACCATTTCTGATACATACAACCACTACAGCCCACTACCATACTACTAACGAACTACTTCCCATATCCACTAACCACCACCACAACTAAACCAAATATCTACCACCACCTTATATGCACAAAACCATCTCCAACCATGTTATACAAAAGCAGCATTTTCTAGAAAACATTAATATCTCAGTTTCCTTCTAAGTAGATTATGTTATGTAATAGAAGGCAGTTATCGAGGTATTGCCACGCTGGGAGTGCTGATGTATAGTCACTCGACAAGCCTATATCTAGACACTCAGAGCTGGGCTAGAGCTCTTATATTTTCCTGTAAAGGGGGAATTCTATCTAAGGTCAGTTATAGAGGCATTGCCACGCTGGGAGTGCTGATGCATAGTCACTCGACAAGCCTATATTTAGACACACAGAGCTGGGCTAGAGCTCTTATATTTTCCTGTAAAGGGGGAATTCTATCTAAGGTCAGTTATAGAGGCATTGCCACGCTGGGAGTGCTGATGTATAGTCACTCGACAAGCCTATATTTAGACACACAGAGCTGGGCTAGAGCTCTTATATTTTCCTGTAAAGGGGGAATTCTATCTAAGGTCAGTTATAGAGGCATTGCCACGCTGGGAGTGCTGATGTATAGTCACTCGACAAGCCTATATTTAGACACACAGAGCTGGGCTAGAGCTCTTATATTTTCCTGTAAAGGGGGAATTCTATCTAAGGTCAGTTATAGAGGCATTGCCACGCTGGGAGTGCTGATGTATAGTCACTCGACAAGCCTATATTTAGACACACAGAGCTGGGCTAGAGCTCTTATATTTTCCTGTAAAGGGGGAATTCTATCTAAGGTCAGTTATAGAGGCATTGCCACGCTGGGAGTGCTGATGTATAGTCACTCGACAAGCCTATATTTAGACACACAGAGCTGGGCTAGAGCTCTTATATTTTCCTGTAAAGGGGGAATTCTATCTAAGGTTAGTTATAGAGGCATTGCCACGCTGGGAGTGCTGATGTATAGTCACTCGACAAGCCTATATTTAGACACACAGAGCTGGGCTAGAGCTCTTATATTATCCTGTAAAGGGGGAATTCTATCTAAGGTCAATTGTGTAGGCATTGTCACGCTGGGAGTGCTGATGTATAGTCACTCGACAAGCCTTTATTTAGACACACGGAGCTGGGCTAGAGCTCTTATATTTTCTTGTAAAGGGGGAATTCTATCTAAGGTCAGTTATAGAGGCATTGCCACGCTGGGAGTGCTGATGTATAGTCACTCGACAAGCCTATATTTAGACACACAGAGCTGGGCTAGAGCTCTTATATTTTCCTGTAAAGGGGGAATTCTATCTAAGGTCAGTTATAGAGGCATTGCCACGCTGGGAGTGCTGATGTATAGTCACTCGACAAGCCTATATTTAGACACACAGAGCTGGGCTAGAGCTCTTATATTTTCCTGTAAAGGGGGAATTCTATCTAAGGTCAGTTATAGAGGCATTGCCACGCTGGGAGTGCTGATGTATAGTCACTCGACAAGCCTATATTTAGACACACAGAGCTGGGCTAGAGCTCTTATATTTTCCTGTAAAGGGGGAATTCTATCTAAGGTCAGTTATAGAAGCATTGCCACGCTGGGAGTGCTGATGTATAGTCACTCGACAAAGCCTATATTTAGACACACAGAGCTGGGCTAGAGCTCTTATATTTTCCTGTAAAGGGGGAATTCTATCTAAGGTCAGTTGTGTAGGCATTGTCACGCTGGGAGTGCTGATGTATAGTCACTCGACAAGCCTTTATTTAGACACACAGAGCTGGGCTAGAGCTCTTATATTTTCCTGTAAAGGGGGAATTCTATCTAAGGTCAGTTATAGAGGCATCGCCACGCTGGGAGTGCTGATGTATAGTCACTCGACAAGCCTATATTTAGACACACAGAGCTGAGCTAGAGCTCTTATATTTTCCTGTAAAGGGGGAATTCTATCTAAGGTCAGTTATAGAGGCATTGCCACGCTGGGAGTGCTGATGTATAGTCACTCGACAAGCCTATATTTAGACACACAGAGCTGAGCTAGAGCTCTTATATTTTCCTGTAAAGGGGGAATTCTATCTAAGGTCAGTTATAGAGGCATTGCCACGTTGGGAGTGCTGATGTATAGTCACTCGACAAGCCTATATTTAGACACACAGAGCTGAGCTAGAGCTCTTATATTTTCCTGTAAAGGGGGAATTCTATCTAAGGTCAGTTATAGAGGCATTGCCACGCTGGGAGTGCTGATGTATAGTCACTCGACAAGCCTATATTTAGACACACAGAGCTGGGCTAGAGCTCTTATATTTTCCTGTAAAGGGGGGAATTCTATCTAAGGTCAGTTGTGTAGGCATTGTCACGCTGGGAGTGCTGATGTATAGTCACTCGACAAGCCTATATTTAGACACACAGAGCTGGGCTAGAGCTCTTATATTTTCCTGTAAAGGGAGGAATTTTATCTAAGGTCAGTTGTGTAGGCATTGTCACGCTGGGAGTGCTGATGTATAGTCACTCGACAAGCCTTTATTTAGACACACAGAGCTGGGCTAGAGCTCTTATATTTTCCTGTAAAGGGGGAATTCTATCTAAGGTCAGTTATAGAGGCATCGCCACGCTGGGAGTGCTGATGTATAGTCACTCGACAAGCCTATATTTAGACACACAGAGCTGGGCTAGAGCTCTTATATTTTCCTGTAAAGGGAGGAATTTTATCTAAGGTCAGTTGTGTAGGCATTGTCACGCTGGGAGTGCTGATGTATAGTCACTCGACAAGCCTATATTTAGACACACAGAGCTGAGCTAGAGCTCTTATATTTTCCTGTAAAGGGGGAATTCTATCTAAGGTCAGTTGTGGAGGCATTGCCACGCTGGGAGTGCTGATGTATAGTCACTCGGCAAGCCTATATTTAGACACACAGAGCTGGGCTAGAGCTCTTATATTTTCCTGCAAAGGGGGGAATGCTATCTAAGGTCAGTTATAGAGGCATTGCCACGTTGGGAGTGCTGATGTATAGTCACTCGACAAGCCTATATTTAGACACACAGAGCTGAGCTAGAGCTCTTATATTTTCCTGTAAAGGGGGAATTCTATCTAAGGTCAGTTGTGGAGGCATTGCCACGCTGGGAGTGCTGATGTATAGTCACTCGGCAAGCCTATATTTAGACACACAGAGCTGGGCTAGAGCTCTTATATTTTCCTGCAAAGGGGGGAATGCTATCTAAGGTCAGTTATGGAGGCATTGCCACGCTGGGAGTGCTGATGTATAGTCACTCGGCAAGCCTATATCTGGACACTCAGAGCTGGGCTAGAGCTCTTATATTTCATTATCCTGTAGAGGGAGGAAGTCTAACTAAGTGAAGTATTTTAAGGAATTATAGTTACTCTGGGAGTTCTGAAGTGATTTCCAACTGTAACAAATAATTTGTTTGAGTATACTCCTGATATGGGCGGCCATTTTTAACTTACTTTTTTAGATTGGAAATCTCGCAGCAGGCCTATTGTTCCCGGGACCTGCACGGGTCCTTTCGGAGATGTCTGCTGTTTTCTCCTAGCACCAGGTCTCCGTGCAGACGCTCCTCTCTGGTGATGTAGTGCTCTCTTCCTTTGTCACGAGTATACTGAGCTAGGATGTCTCTTGGCCAACAAGGGCTTGAGCTTATCCGGGCCCAGTTCCTCTAAGACTTCTTCTAGCACCAGGTCCCCTTGGAGACGCGCCCTTCTGGTGATGGAGTGCTCTCTTCCTTTGTCACGAGTATACTGAGCTAGGATGTCTCTTGGCCAACAAGGGCTTGAGCTTATCCGGGCCCAGTTCCTCTAAGACTTCTTCTAGCACCAGGTCCCCTTGGAGACGCGCCCTTCTGGTGATGTAGTGCTCTCTTCCTTTGTCACGAGTATACTGAGCTAGGATGTCTCTTGGCCAACAAGGGCTTGAGCTTATCCGGGCCCAGTTCCTCTAAGACTTCTTCTAGCACCAGGTCCCCTTGGAGACGCGCCCTTCTGGTGATGTAGTGCTCTCTTCCTTTGTCACGAGTATACTGAGCTAGGATGTCTCTTGGCCAACAAGGGCTTGAGCTTATCCGGGCCCAGTTCCTCTAAGACTTCTTCTAGCACCAGGTCCCCTTGGAGACGCTCCCTTCTGGTGATGTAGTGCTCTCTTCCTTTGTCACGAGTATACTGAGCTAGGATGTCTCTTGGCCAACAAGGGCTTGAGCTTATCCGGGCCCAGTTCCTCTAAGACTTCTTCTAGCACCAGGTCCCCTTGGAGACGCGCCCTTCTGGTGATGTAGTGCTCTCTTCCTTTGTCACGAGTATACTGAGCTAGGATGTCTCTTGGCCAACAAGGGCTTGAGCTTATCCGGGCCCAGTTCCTCTAAGACTTCTTCTAGCACCAGGTCCTCTTGGAGACGCTCCCTTCTGGTGATGTAGTGCTCTCTTCCTTTGTCACGAGTATACTGAGCTAGGATGTCTCTTGGCCAACAAGGGCTTGAGCTTATCCCAGCCCAGTTCCTCTAAGACTTCTTCTAGCACCAGGACAATGCGAACTGTAACTTAGAAGCCGATTAAGACACGAACTAGGAAGTCTTATATCTAAGGGAGGGCAGTTGGGGAGGATATGCCATGCTGGAGTGCTGATGTAGTCGCACAGCTGGCTTTGAGTTGTCTGGAGGTAGAAGACCTCAGACCTGGGGAAGAGTTATTGGGATCTCTAACTCTCGTATTGCTTTCTACAAAATGCTATGAAATTTGGAAAAACCTGGCTCCCTACACCCCTACACCAGGCCCTTTCCACCTCAATCAAATTAGGAAAATAAGAAAAAAAAAATCAGCTGTGGCCACCACAGGACCAACCGCCATTACAAAGTAAAAAAATTTCAAATTTTTTTCTTTTTATCAAAAACTGTCTCAAATAAAATTTGTTAGTTATTACTTTTATAGCAAAGTTTGTTATATATTTTTTTTCCAAATATTTTTCTGTTGATAAATATTTGCAAAAATCTTTAAATCGTCTCCAGCTCTCGTATTGCTTTCTACAAAATGCTATAAAATTTGGAAAACCTGGCTCCCTACACCCCTACACCAGGCCCTTACCACCTCAATCAAATTAGGAAAATAAGAAAAAAAAATCAGCTGTGGCCACCACAGGACCAACCGCCATTACAAAGTAAAAAAAAATCAATTTTTTTTCGTTTTATCAAAAAATGTCTCAAATAAAAGATGTTAGTTATTACTTTTATAGCAACGTTTGTTATATAATTTTTTTCCAAATATTTTTCTGTTGATAAATATTCGCAAAAATCTTAAAATCGTCTCCAGCTTTCGTATTGCTTTCTACAAAATGATATAAAATTTGGAAAACCTGGCTCCCTACACCCCTACACCAGGCCCTTACCGCCTTATTATAATTTGGAAAATAAGAGAAAAAAAATCAGCTGTGGCCACCACAGGACCGACCGCTTTCACAAAGTAAAAGTTTTGAAATTTTTTTCGTTTTATCAAAAAATGTTAGTTATTGATTTTATAGCTACTTTCGTTAAATAATTTTTTTCGTAAATATTTCTCTGTTGTTAAGTATTCACAAAAATCTTAAAATCGACACGAGTAAACTCCCATTTCTAGTCAACCGATTTTTACCAAAAGTTGATCAACTCGTGCCATTGATGTCAAAAGTTTAAATATGAAGTTTCATAAAAATCCTTTCAGCCGAATTTGCTCTGCACGTGTACACAGACAGACGGACGGACGGACGGACGGACGGACAGACAGACAGACAGACAGACAGACAGATAGACCGACAGACATCATGCTAAAAATAGTCAAAACGTTATGTAGGGACTTCAATTCGTGGAGATCCATCGAAATCTCGAAATGTCAAAATCGGTATAATCACAATACCTCCCTTATAAATGTTGGCGGTCCGGAAAAATTGGTAAATAAGAAAAAAACAAAACAAAAAACATTTTTTAATAAAATTTCATAATATTTTTTTTTTTATTGTTATAATTATTTTGGACTTTAAATTTAAGAATTACAAACTGGTTAATTAACAATACGAATGTAAAGATTTTTGCAGATTCCAAGCCAGAAATGGCAAGAATAATAAACTATCTACTACTAATAAAATTTCATAGCATTTTGTAACAATTTAACCTCTGTCTGTATCTCTCTATTTCTCGTTTCTATTCTCTCTATCTCTCATTTGGGCTGTTTTGTCTGTGGGTCTGTTTACCTAAAACACTCAAACAAAGTAAGATTAGCAGGATTGAAATAATGGACGAAACGTAAAAGAAAATGTTAGATTAGGAACCCCAGACAGCTGACCACCTAAACAAAAAACAGATATTAGTACAGACATACAGACAATAGAACTTATATCTAATGTTAACTGATCTAAGAACTAATCTAAGTGTGAAATAATGGACGAAACCTAAAAGAAAATGTTAGATTAGAAACTGCAGACAGCTGACGACCTAAACAAACAGATATTAGTACAGACATACAGACAATAGAACTTATATCTAATGTTAACTAATCTAAGAATTAAGGCACCCATGCAGGGCATAGGATTTAAAGTCACCTACACAGACCAGTTCCAATATCAGAAGTTGCAGTTTGCAAAAACCGGTAATGGAAACAGGTCCTTGGTGTGCAGGATTTAATGTTGTGTGGTAATCCAGCTCCAGTCGCGAGTAAAGTACTCGTTCACCCGGATACAGTGCCCACTTCCGGAGTGCATTACCGGGTATTAGCGCCCACAAACCATTCGACAAAACATGTAAAACAGAATGTGATCGTAATACTAATAAATGTTAAGAGAGTTTTGTTTTAATGAGTTCTTCATTCTGCTGCTGATGAATCTCGTGAAGGCGCAACCATGCCTAGTTGCCCCTCCAGCGAGTGTTAGTAGGATGACCTGAAATAGTCCCTGCCTAAGGGTTGAATACGGTTTATATTCAACCCGTTTTTATGTGTACACACAGGGATTGGCCCTGCAACATCTACTGGAGAGTTGCAGGTCCCTATGTAAACGAACGTCACCCAATCCGGAAAGGGTGTTCCTCTACGGAGGAATCGCGAGGACAGTCGGAACAGCCTAGAGGAAAGAGGTCTGCCTGCCCTTTCTAAGACGACCTGTGCCCGCACTAACAGGGAAACGAATTGCACAAGTTTTGTCGAAGCACGGAGCTGAAATGTTTACCCCCATCTCAGGAATTTTAAACTAATGTAATTATTAAATAAAAAGATAGTAATGAAAATTGTTAAAATCTACTTTTGTAGATTTTGTTAATTGTATAAAGCAGCGATTTTCAACTGATGTACTGCGGCACATATGCCTCACAGAACTGCTGGTGTACAGCCATTAATAATGAAACATATTTTTCAATATAACCATGATAAGAATATGTTATTGTACTTTTAAGTAAGTACAATTCTCAAATACATTTTTAAATAAAATATTTCTTATTTTAAAAACTGGTGTGCCGAAAATTTTGGCACCCTGTGGTGTGACGTTAGTTGAAAAATATTGAAAAATCGCTGTAAATATTTCTGTGGTTATAAATTTCTTGGGCACGTCCCCAACTCGGCGGGCTAGTGTCTCTATCGGAAGAGGCTAGACCGACCGGCTTCCAAACAAGTGACTCTACTGAAGCTATAGTTAACGAGCGCTACCCATCCGTTGGGAAGTTGGCCCCGTGATCAGGCGGTGTCAAACATCCCTTACCCTTGGCTATGCCTTGGGGGGAAACATCAGATCGTCCCGACCAGTAAAAAGACTCTACCAAAACAAACAAAACTCATTCGTGACGTCTCTGGTCACCTTCAGTCAACTAGTATCTCTCGCCTCCCTCGGCTAGGCCGTTAAGGTAGGGAAAGACTCGGAAGAGACTGGGCTGACCGGCTCCTATATTCCTGAGACAAAAATAAACCTATGGGCACCTAATAACGCAATGTAACTGGTGTGGTGTCTGTATCAGCAGCTCTGACATCTGTGACCTCTGTCTCTCAGATATCAGCTCTGCTGGGTCCTCAAGGTGCCTGGCAAGCTCGACTAGAATCTCTCCAGATAAACGTCCCAACCTAAATCAACCCCGGTCTCACCCGCAGGCACACATGAGGGGGTGTGCTGTACCTGTACAAATAAACCTCCACACAAAGGTACCATGCGGGAGGCTGAACTTAAAACTAGAAGCACACAGGGGTTAGTTTGATTCATCCATCACAGGCAGCTTTTGCATGGGCTGATGCATCCTCTGCCAACACTCACGAGTTCATGAAAGAAATAAAGTGACCTCGTGAACGCGAACAGACGGGCGCAGACAGTAAATCAACATGGATATAAGAGGCGTAATATTGTATTGACATTAACAAATATCAAATTACACTAATACCAAAATAGTTTTATATATTCAGTTAACATTATTCAATATTTCTATTGAATAATGCGAGTTTTGATGAATGATGATGTGTTTTCCCAGGAGTCTGTCCTAAGGAGTAGCTTTAGCTGCCTCCCCAGGACAAAACAGACCACCCCCAGGTAGACACGTGATGAAATTATACTACAATGTGTGTGTGTGAGTATGTGTTACTCGGAGTATGTCCTAAAGGGTAGCACTAGCTTCCCCCCCAGGTCAACAATTGACCACTCCTGAGTAAGCGTGTGTGACTCTATAAACTACCAATTTATTATATTATATCTATTATAATTTTTTAGGAGTATGTTCCAAGAGAAAGTTTCGCACGAGGTATTGCCACGCATGGGGCAGAGCTCCAATATTTCCTGTAAAAGGGGGAAAGCTATATAAGTCAGTTATTGAGGCATTACCACGCTGGGAGTGCTGATGTATAGTCACTCGGCAAGCCTATATCTAGATACTCAGAGCTGGGCTAGAGCTCTTATATATCTTTATCCTGTAAAGGGGGGAATTTTAGCTAAGGACAGTCCGTTATGGAGGCATTGCCACGCTGGGAGTGCTGATGTATAGTCACTCGACAAGCCTATATCTAGACACCCAGAGCTGGGCTAGAGCTCTTTTATTTAATTATCCTGTAAAGGGGGAATTTCTAACTAAGGACAGCCAGTAATGGAGGCATTGCCACGCTGGGAGTGCTGATGTATAGTCACTCGACAAGCCTATATCTAGACACCCAGAGCTGGGCTAGAGCTCTTGTATTTAATTATCCTGTAAAGGGGGGAATTTTAGCTAAGGACAGTCCGTTATGGAGGCATTGCCACGCTGGGAGTGCTGATGTATAGTCACTCGACAAGCCTATATCAAGACACCCAGAGCTGGGCTAGAGCTCTTGTATTTAATTATCCTGTAAAGGGGGAATTTCTAACTAAAGACAGTCAGTTATGGAGGCATTGCCACGCTGGGAGTGCTGATGTATAGTCACTCGACAAGCCTATATCTAGACACCCAGAGCTGGGCTAGAGCTCTTGTATTTAATTATCCTGTAAAGGGGGGAATTTTAGCTAAGGACAGTCCGTTATGGAGGCATTGCCACGCTGGGAGTGCTGATGTATAGTCACTCGACAAGCCTATATCAAGACACCCAGAGCTGGGCTAGAGCTCTTGTATTTAATTATCCTGTAAAGGGGGAATTTCTAACTAAGGACAGCCAGTAATGGAGGCATTGCCACGCTGGGAGTGCTGATGTATAGTCACTCGACAAGCCTATATCTAGACACCCAGAGCTGGGCTAGAGCTCTTGTATTTAATTATCCTGTAAATGGGGGATTTCTAACTAAGGACAGTCGGTTATGGAGGCATTGCCACGCTGGGAGTGCTGATGTATAGTCACTCGACAAGCCTATATCTAGACACCCAGAGCTGGGCTAGAGCTCTTGTATTTAATTATCCTGTAAAGGGGGGATTTCTAACTAAGGACAGTCGGTTATGGAGGCATTGCCACGCTGGGAGTGCTGATGTATAGTCACTCGGCAAGCCTATATCTAGACACCCAGAGCTGGGCTAGAGCTCTTGTATTTAATTATCCTGTAAAGGGGGGATTTCTAACTAAGGACAGTCGGTTATGGAGGCATTGCCACGCTGGGAGTGCTGATGTATAGTCACTCGACAAGCCTATATCTAGACACCCAGAGCTGGGCTAGAGCTCTTGTATTTAATTATCCTGTAAAGGGGGGATTTCTAACTAAGGACAGTCGGTTATGGAGGCATTGCCACGCTGGGAGTGCTGATGTATAGTCACTCGACAAGCCTATATCAAGACACCCAGAGCTGGGCTAGAGCTCTTGTATTTAATTATCCTGTAAAGGGGGAATTTCTAACTAAAGACAGTCAGTTATGGAGGCATTGCCACGCTGGGAGTGCTGATGTATAGTCACTCGACAAGCCTATATCTAGACACCCAGAGCTGGGCTAGAGCTCTTGTATTTAATTATCCTGTAAAGGGGGGAATTTTAGCTAAGGACAGTCCGTTATGGAGGCATTGCCACGCTGGGAGTGCTGATGTATAGTCACTCGACAAGCCTATATCAAGACACCCAGAGCTGGGCTAGAGCTCTTGTATTTAATTATCCTGTAAAGGGGGAATTTCTAACTAAGGACAGCCAGTAATGGAGGCATTGCCACGCTGGGAGTGCTGATGTATAGTCACTCGACAAGCCTATATCTAGACACCCAGAGCTGGGCTAGAGCTCTTGTATTTAATTATCCTGTAAATGGGGGATTTCTAACTAAGGACAGTCGGTTATGGAGGCATTGCCACGCTGGGAGTGCTGATGTATAGTCACTCGACAAGCCTATATCTAGACACCCAGAGCTGGGCTAGAGCTCTTGTATTTAATTATCCTGTAAAGGGGGGATTTCTAACTAAGGACAGTCGGTTATGGAGGCATTGCCACGCTGGGAGTGCTGATGTATAGTCACTCGGCAAGCCTATATCTAGACACCCAGAGCTGGGCTAGAGCTCTTGTATTTAATTATCCTGTAAAGGGGGGATTTCTAACTAAGGACAGTCGGTTATGGAGGCATTGCCACGCTGGGAGTGCTGATGTATAGTCACTCGGCAAGCCTATATCTAGACACCCAGAGCTGGGCTAGAGCTCTTACATTTTACCTCGTTTCAGAATCTTTCCCCGGGAATAAAATAGTATACTCCTTACTTGAAATTGCTATTGTAATTCTAATATTTACTTTATACTAGTTCAAATCAAAAAAATACAAAATAATACAAAAACTGTTAAAACTGTAAAAATTACGAATATTTTTGGCATTTAAATAAATAAAATTAAATTATTTGCTAACTTAATTCTAAAGAGAAAAAAAATCAAAATTAAGATTTGACAGTCAATTTTAAAACTGGGTTTAGTTTTAACTATGCCAAAAGGTATAGCTTTAAGCAAGATTCTATTGTAGGTATTGCTCTGAAAAGGCAAAAAATTATTGTCTAACAAATACAAAAAAATATAGAATTAACTAAATTTTAAAATTAAATTAGTACTAATTTAATAAAATATCTTCGCCATAGTTTGTAAATTAAATATAAGTGGATTATTATACACAAAAAAAATATATGAATAAGGAATTATTAGAATCTAAGACAGCGCTTCCCAAACTTTTTTCATGGCGGATCGGCAAACGATATAGAAAAACTTCGCGGACCAGCAAGTTTAGATAGTAATGTGTGTCGCAAAAGTTTTATATTTTTTATTGCACTGATTACAAACACAAAAATCAGCTGTGGCCACCACAGGACCGACCGCCATCACAAAGTACTTGTATAAAATACATACATATATAATAAAAAAAATGTCTCAAATAAAAGTTGTTAGTTATTGATTTTATAGCAACTATTGTTAAATAAATTATAAAAATCTTAAAATCGACACAATTAAACTTCCATTTATAGTCAACCGATTTTTACCAAAAGTTGACCAACTCGTGCCATTGACGTCCAAAGCTTAAATATGAAGTTACATAAAAATCATTTCAGCCGAATTTGCTCTGCACGTGTACACAGACCGACAGACAAACAGACAAACAGACAGACTGACAGACATACAGACAGACTGACAGACAGACAGACATCATGAAAAAATTGTCAAAACGTTATGTAGGGAGCTCAATTCGTGGAGATCCATCGATATCTCGAAATGTCAAAATCGGTATGATCACAATACCTCCCTTATATATGTTGGCGGTCGGTAAAAATTCGCGGACCGGAGAGTTTAGAAAGTAATGTGTATCGCAAAACTTTTATATTCTTTATTGCACTGATTACAAACAAAAATAACAGCAAATAAAAAATCAAATATAATTAGTGAAAAAAGAAACAAACTATTATTTAAGCAATTAACAGTTTAAAGACTAAAGGTAATAAAATGTACCACTAATATCATGTTTTTGATATTGTGGAAAATAATTATTATTGTATTTTATAAATCAACATAATTTTTTGTTTTATATAAACTTGCACATGAAAATAATTCTGCGGACCGGCAAAAAATCTCGCGGACCGGTGGTTGGGAAACGCTGATCTAAGAGACCAAACACCATTGTGTATATATATATTTTTTTAAATTGTGTTCTTTTGTAAATGTATGTATCTCTAATATTTGTATGAAGTATAACCTCACACCAAATAAAAGAATGATAATAATAATAAATAATAAAGTCCTAAATTTTCTAATTCAGGATTATGCAGCAATGCCAAAAATAAGTTTCTTTCCTAAGTATAATGGATGAAAATGATTTTGATAAAATGCCTCAGTATATCCAGTCAGCCCAGCAAAATAAGGAATTCTCAACTAGTGTTGAGGACTTACCCCGTGTAGCCCCAGCATCTCTGGGCGCTACGCCCTTCTGAGAACTTACAGCGGACTCCTCCATCGGTGGCTGTAACAATAAAACAACAATAAGAAACAAAGTCCAACTAACTTCAAAATGCTATCTTTGCAAATGTGTTTAATTTAATAATTAATAATAAAGAGGAAGACCTACCAAGTTCTCGAGGGCTGGAATACCAGGATCCTTCGCCGACAGCAAACCCCTCTGCTTCTCAGGCACTCACTAAACACTCGCGGAGGATTTAAGCTAACTCTAACACCAGGTCTCAGGACGAGACCCATTCAAAGAACAAACACACTGGGAGGAAGCCGTTAAATTCGGAAATATAATACGGACACTATTCACACAACTCTTCTTTCACTTGATGCTGGCCCCAGCTGTAACAATAAAGACATTGTAAAATCTCTCTCTGGGCCTCTTATATTCGGACTTACTTTGTGAACCGGGAACCAGCGTAGCAGGCCTATTGTAACCGGGACCTGCACGGGTCGGCATCTCTAAGCGATGCTGAAACATACTGATTAGTCTTATAGCTAAAGGAGACAGGTGTGGGAGCATTGCCAGGCTGGGAGTGCTGGTGTGTAGTCACTCGGCAAGCTTTTGTCTAGAAACTCAGAGCTGGGCTAGAGCTCTTATATTTCATTATCCTGCAAAGGAGGGAAGTCTAACTTAGGGAAGTCTGTTATGGAGGCATTGCCACGCTGGGAGTGCTGGTGTATAGTCACTCGGCAAGCCTTTGTCTAGATACTCCGAGCTGGGCTAGAGCTCTTATATTTCATTATCCTGCAAAGGAGGGAAGTCTAACTTAGGGAAGTCTGTTATGGAGGCATTGCCACGCTGGGAGTGCTGGTGTATAGTCACTCGGCAAGCCTTTGTCTAGATACTCAGAGCTGGGCTAGAGCTCTTATATTTCATTATCCTGCAAAGGAGGGAAGTCTAACTTACGGAAGTCTGTTATGGAGGCATTGCCACGCTGGGAGTGCTGGTGTATAGTCACTCGGCAAGCCTTTGTCTAGATACTCAGAGCTGGGCTAGAGCTCTTATATTTCATTATCCTGCAAAGGAGGGAAGTCTAACTTAGGGAAGTCAACTATGGAGGCATTGCCACGCTGGGAGTGCTGGTGTATAGTCACTCGGCAAGCCTTTGTCTAGATACTCAGAGCTGGGCTAGAGCTCTTATATTTCATTATCCTGCAAAGGAGGGAAGTCTAACTTAGGGAAGTCAACTATGGAGGCATGCCACGCTGGGAGTGCTGGTGTATAGTCACTCGGCAAGCCTTTGTCTAGATACTCAGAGCTGGGCTAGAGCTCTTATATTTCATTATCCTGCAAAGGAGGGAAGTCTAACTTAGGGAAGTCAACTATGGAGGCATTGCCACGCTGGGAGTGCTGGTGTATAGTCACTCGGCAAGCCTTTGTCTAGATACTCCGAGCTGGGCTAGAGCTCTTATATTTCATTATCCTGCAAAGGAGGGAAGTCTAACTTAGGGAAGTCTGTTATGGAGGCATTGCCACGCTGGGAGTGCTGGTGTATAGTCACTCGGCAAGCCTTTGTCTAGATACTCAGAGCTGGGCTAGAGCTCTTATATTTCATTATCCTGCAAAGGAGGGAAGTCTAACTTACGGAAGTCTGTTATGGAGGCATTGCCACGCTGGGAGTGCTGGTGTATAGTCACTCGGCAAGCCTTTGTCTAGATACTCAGAGCTGGGCTAGAGCTCTTATATTTCATTATCCTGCAAAGGAGGGAAGTCTAACTTAGGGAAGTCAACTATGGAGGCATTGCCACGCTGGGAGTGCTGGTGTATAGTCACTCGGCAAGCCTTTGTCTAGATACTCAGAGCTGGGCTAGAGCTCTTATATTTCATTATCCTGCAAAGGAGGGAAGTCTAACTTAGGGAAGTCAACTATGGAGGCATGCCACGCTGGGAGTGCTGGTGTATAGTCACTCGGCAAGCCTTTGTCTAGATACTCAGAGCTGGGCTAGAGCTCTTATATTTCATTATCCTGCAAAGGAGGGAAGTCTAACTTAGGGAAGTCAACTATGGAGGCATTGCCACGCTGGGAGTGCTGGTGTATAGTCACTCGGCAAGCCTTTGTCTAGATACTCCGAGCTGGGCTAGAGCTCTTATATTTCATTATCCTGCAAAGGAGGGAAGTCTAACTTAGGGAAGTCTGTTATGGAGGCATTGCCACGCTGGGAGTGCTGGTGTATAGTCACTCGGCAAGCCTTTGTCTAGATACTCAGAGCTGGGCTAGAGCTCTTATATTTCATTATCCTGCAAAGGAGGGAAGTCTAACTTACGGAAGTCTGTTATGGAGGCATTGCCACGCTGGGAGTGCTGGTGTATAGTCACTCGGCAAGCCTTTGTCTAGATACTCAGAGCTGGGCTAGAGCTCTTATATTTCATTATCCTGCAAAGGAGGGAAGTCTAACTTAGGGAAGTCAACTATGGAGGCATTGCCACGCTGGGAGTGCTGGTGTATAGTCACTCGGCAAGCCTTTGTCTAGATACTCAGAGCTGGGCTAGAGCTCTTATATTTCATTATCCTGCAAAGGAGGGAAGTCTAACTTAGGGAAGTCAACTATGGAGGCATTGCCACGCTGGGAGTGCTGGTGTATAGTCACTCGGCAAGCCTTTGTCTAGATACTCAGAGCTGGGCTAGAGCTCTTATATTTCATTATCCTGCAAAGGAGGGAAGTCTAACTTAGGGAAGTCTGTTATGGAGGCATTGCCACGCTGGGAGTGCTGGTGTATAGCCACTCGGCAAGCCTTTGTCTAGATACTCAGAGCTGGGCTAGAGCTCTTATATTTCATTATCCTGCAAAGGAGGGAAGTCTAACTTAGGGAAGTCAACTATGGAGGCATTGCCACGCTGGGAGTGCTGGTGTATAGTCACTCGGCCAGCCTTTGTCTAGATACTCAGAGCTGGGCTAGAGCTCTTATATTTCATTATCCTGCAAAGGAGGGAAGTCTAACTTAAGGAAGTCAACAATGGAGGCATTCCCACGCTGGGAGTGCTGGTGTATAGTCACTCGGCAAGCTTTTGTCTAGATACTCAGAGCTGGGCTAGAGCTCTTATATTTCATTATCCTGCAAAGGAGGGAAGTCTAACTTAGGGAAGTCTGTTATGGAGGCATTGCCACGCTGGGAGTGCTGGTGTATAGTCACTCGGCAAGCCTTTGTCTAGATACTCAGAGCTGGGCTAGAGCTCTTATATTTCATTATCCTGCAAAGGAGGGAAGTCTAACTTAGGGAAGTCAACTATGGAGGCATTGCCACGCTGGGAGTGCTGGTGTATAGTCACTCGGCAAGCCTTTGTCTAGATACTCAGAGCTGGGCTAGAGCTCTTATATTTCATTATCCTGCAAAGGAGGGAAGTCTAACTTAGGGAAGTCAACAATGGAGGCATTGCCACGCTGGGAGTGCTGGTGTATAGTCACTCGGCAAGCCTTTGTCTAGATACTCAGAGCTGGGCTAGAGCTCTTATATTTCATTATCCTGCAAAGGAGGGAAGTCTAACTTAGGGAAGTCAACTATGGAGGCATTGCCACGCTGGGAGTGCTGGTGTATAGTCACTCGGCAAGCCTTTGTCTAGATACTCAGAGCTGGGCTAGAGCTCTTATATTTCATTATCCTGCAAAGGAGGGAAGTCTAACTTAGGGAAGTCAACTATGGAGGCATGCCACGCTGGGAGTGCTGGTGTATAGTCACTCGGCAAGCCTTTGTCTAGATACTCAGAGCTGGGCTAGAGCTCTTATATTTCATTATCCTGCAAAGGAGGGAAGTCTAACTTAGGGAAGTCTGTTATGGAGGCATTGCCACGCTGGGAGTGCTGGTGTATAGCCACTCGGCAAGCCTTTGTCTAGATACTCAGAGCTGGGCTAGAGCTCTTATATTTCATTATCCTGCAAAGGAGGGAAGTCTAACTTAGGGAAGTCAACTATGGAGGCATTGCCACGCTGGGAGTGCTGGTGTATAGTCACTCGGCAAGCCTTTGTCTAGATACTCAGAGCTGGGCTAGAGCTCTTATATTTCATTATCCTGCAAAGGAGGGAAGTCTAACTTAGGGAAGTCAACTATGGAGGCATGCCACGCTGGGAGTGCTGGTGTATAGTCACTCGGCAAGCCTTTGTCTAGATACTCGGAGCTGGGCTGAAGCTCTTATATTTCATTATCCTGCAAAGGAGGGAAGTCTAACTTAGGGAAGTCAACTATGGAGGCATTGCCACGCTGGGAGTGCTGGTGTATAGTCACTCGGCAAGCCTTTGTCTAGATACTCAGAGCTGGGCTAGAGCTCTTATATTTCATTATCCTGCAAAGGAGGGAAGTCTAACTTAGGGAAGTCAACTATGGAGGCATTGCCACGCTGGGAGTGCTGGTGTATAGTCACTCGGCCAGCCTTTGTCTAGATACTCAGAGCTGGGCTAGAGCTCTTATATTTCATTATCCTGCAAAGGAGGGAAGTCTAACTTAGGGAAGTCAACTATGGAGGCATTGCCACGCTGGGAGTGCTGGTGTATAGTCACTCGGCCAGCCTTTGTCTAGATACTCAGAGCTGGGCTAGAGCTCTTATATTTCATTATCCTGCAAAGGAGGGAAGTCTAACTTAGGGAAGTCAACTATGGAGGCATTGCCACGCTGGGAGTGCTGGTGTATAGTCACTCGGCCAGCCTTTGTCTAGATACTCAGAGCTGGGCTAGAGCTCTTATATTTCATTATCCTGCAAAGGAGGGAAGTCTAACTTAGGGAAGTCAACAATGGAGGCATTGCCACGCTGGGAGTGCTGGTGTATAGCCACTCGGCAAGCCTTTGTCTAGATACTCAGAGCTGGGCTAGAGCTCTTATATATCATTATCCTGCAAAGGAGGGAAGTCTAACTTAGGGAAGTCAACTATGGAGGCATTGCCACGCTGGGAGTGCTGGTGTATAGTCACTCGGCAAGCCTTTGTCTAGATACTCAGAGCTGGGCTAGAGCTCTTATATTTCATTATCCTGCAAAGGAGGGAAGTCTAACTTAGGGAAGTCAACTATGGAGGCATTGCCACGCTGGGAGTGCTGGTGTATAGTCACTCGGCAAGCCTTTGTCTAGATACTCAGAGCTGGGCTAGAGCTCTTATATTTCATTATCCTGCAAAGGAGGGAAGTCTAACTTAGGGAAGTCTGTTATGGAGGCATTACCACGCTGGGAGTGCTGGTGTATAGTCACTCGGCAAGCCTTTGTCTAGATACTCAGAGCTGGGCTAGAGCTCTTATATTTCATTATCCTGCAAAGGAGGAAAGTCTAACTTAGGGAAGTCTGTTATGGAGGCATTGCCACGCTGGGAGTGCTGGTGTACAGTCACTCGGCAAGCTGGAGAATGTCTAATAGCTTAGACCTGGAGCTCTTAGTTTTACTATTTCCATCAGGTGAAGCCTGGTGAATGAGAGCATTTATTTCTAAGGAAACGCTAATGTATAATCGTTTGGAGGTGCCATTGTGCATAAGTCCATCACCATTTCTCATACATACAACCACTACTAACCCGCTACCATACAATTACTACCTACTACTAATACCTACAAAACCACAACCACATCTAAACCATAAAACTACCACCACCAATTATGCACAAAACCACCTCAAACTCTCTTATACAAAACAACATTTCCCAGAGAACTCTAATGCATCTCACACCTAGAGAAAAGAGCTCTTTTTTTTAATTATCCTTTAAAAACTCGAAGTCTTATTAAGGAAAGTGATGAATGGAGGCATTGTCACGCAGGGAGTGCTGATGTATAGTCACTCGGCAAGCCTATATCTAGACACTCAGAGCTGGGCTAGAGCTCTTATGTTCAACTATTCTGTAAAGGTGGGAAGTCTAACTAAGGGTTGTCCGTTGTGGAGGCATTGCCACGCTGGGAGTGCTGATGTATAGTCACTCGGCAAGCCTATATCTAGACACTCAGAGCTGGGCTAGAGCTCTTATGTTCAACTATTCTGTAAAGGTGGGAAGTCTAACTAAGGGTTGTCCGTTGTGGAGGCATTGCCACGCTGGGAGTGCTGATGTATAGTCACTCGGCAAGCCTATATCTAGACACTCAGAGCTGGGCTAGAGCTCTTATTTTTCATTATCCTGTAAAGGGAGTAAATCTAACTAAGGGTTGTCAGTTATGGAAGCATTGCCACGCTGGGAGTGCTGATGTATATTCACTCGGCAAGCTTATATCTAGACACTCAGAGCTGGGCTAGAGCTCTTATATTTTCCTGTAAAGGGGGGAATTCTATCTAAGGTCAGTTATGGAGGCATTGCCACGCTGGGAGTGCTGATGTATAGTCACTCGACAAGCCTATATCTAGACACTCAGAGCTGGGCTAGAGCTCTTATATTTTCCTGTAAAGGGGGGAATTCTATCTAAGGTCAGTTATGGAGGCATTGCCACGCTGGGAGTGCTGATGTATAGTCACTCGACAAGCCTATATCTAGACACTCAGAGCTGGGCTAGAGCTCTTATGTTCAACTATTCTGTAAAGGTGGGAAGTCTAACTAAGGGTTGTCAGTTATGGAGGCATTGCCACGCTGGGTGTGCTGATGTATAGTCACTCGGCAAGCCTATATCTAGACACTCAGAGCTGGGCTAGAGCTCTTATATTTTCCTGTAAAGGGGGGAATTCTATCTAAGGTCAGTTATGGAGGCATTGCCACGCTGGGAGTGCTGATGTATAGTCACTCGACAAGCCTATATCTAGACACTCAGAGCTGGGCTAGAGCTCTTATATTTTCCTGTAAAGGGGGGAATTCTATCTAAGGTCAGTTATGGAGGCATTGCCACGCTGGGAGTGCTGATGTATAGTCACTCGACAAGCCTATATCTAGACACTCAGAGCTGGGCTAGAGCTCTTATATTTTCCTGTAAAGGGGGGAATTCTATCTAAGGTCAGTTATGGAGGCATTGCCACGCTGGGAGTGCTGATGTATAGTCACTCGACAAGCCTATATCTAGACACTCAGAGCTGGGCTAGAGCTCTTATATTCATTTATCCTGTAAAGGTGGGAAGTCTAACTAAGGGTTGTCAGTTATGGAGGCATTGCCACGCTGGGAGTGCTGATGTATAATCACTCGGCAAGCCTATATCTAGACACTCAGAGCTGGGCTAGAGCTGTTATATTCATCTATCCTGTTAAGGTGGGAAGTCTAACTAAGAGTTGTCAGTTATGGAGGCATTGCCATGCTGGGAGTGCTGATGTATAGTCACTCGGCAAGCCTATATCTAGACACTCAGAGCTGGGCTAGAGTTCTTATATTCAACTATCCTGTAAAGGTGGGAAGTCTAACTAAGGGTTGTCAGTTATGGAGGCATTGCCACGCTGGGAGTGCTGATGTATAGTCACTCGGCAAGCCTATATCTAGACACTCAGAGCTGGGCTAGAGCTCTTATATTCATCTATCCTGTAAAGGTGGGAAGTCTAACTAAGGGTTGTCAGTTATGGAGGCATTGCCACGCTGGGAGTGCTGATGTATAGTCACTCGACAATCCTATATCTAGACACTTAGAGCTGGGTTAGAGCTCTTATATATCTTTATCCTGTAAAGGGGGGAATTTTATCTAAGGTCAGTTATGGAGGCATTGCCACGCTGGGAGTGCTGATGTATAGTCACTCGGCAAGCCTATATCTAGACACTCCGAGCTGGGCTAGAGTTCTTATATTTTCCTGTAAAGGGGGGAATTCTATCTAAGGTCAGTTATGGAGGCATTGCCACGCTGGGAGTGCTGATGTATAGTCACTCAGCAAGCCTATATCTAGACACTCAGAGCTGGGCTAGAGCTCTTATATTCAACTATCCTGTAAAGGTGGGAAGTCTAACTAAGGGTTGTCAGTTATGGAGGCATTGCTACGCTGGGAGTGCTGATGTATAGTCACTCGGCAAGCCTATATCTAGACACTCAGAGCTGGGCTAGAGCTCTTATATTCATCTATCCTGTAAAGGTGGGAAGTCTAACTAAGGGTTGTCAGTTATGGAGGCATTGTCACGCAGGGAGTGCTGATGTATAGTCACTCGACAAGCCTATATCTAGACACTCAGAGCTGGGCTAGAGCTCTTATATTCATCTATCCTGTAAAGGTGGGAAGTCTAACTAAGGGTTGTCAGTTATGGAGGCATTGCCACGCTGGGAGTGCTGGTGTATAGTCACTCGGCAAGCCTATATCTAGACACTCCGAGATGGGCTAAAGTTCTTATATTCAACTATCCTGTAAAGGTGGGAAGTCTAACTAAGGGTTGTCAGTTATGGAGGCATTGTCACGCAGGGAGTGCTGATGTATAGTCACTCGACAAGCCTATATCTAGACACTCAGAGCTGGGCTAGAGCTCTTATATTCATCTATCCTGTAAAGGTGGGAAGTCTAACTAAGGGTTGTCAGTTATGGAGGCATTGCCACGCTGGGAGTGCTGATGTATAGTCACTCGACAAGCCTATGTCTAGACACTCAGAGCTGGGCTAGAGCTCTTATATTCATCTATCCTGTAAAGGTGGGAAGTCTAACTAAGGGTTGTCAGTTATGGAGGCATTGCCACGCTGGGAGTGCTGGTGTATAGTCACTCGGCAAGCCTATATCTAGACACTCCGAGATGGGCTAAAGTTCTTATATTCAACTATCCTGTAAAGGTGGGAAGTCTAACTAAGGGTTGTCAGTTATGGAGGCATTGCCACGCTGGGAGTGCTGATGTATAGTCACTCGACAAGCCTATATCTAGACACTCAGAGCTGGGCTAGAGCTCTTATATTCATCTATCCTGTAAAGGTGGGAAGTCTAACTAAGGGTTGTCAGTTATGGAGGCATTGCCATGCTGGGAGTGCTGATGTATAGTCACTCGACAATCCTATATCTAGACACTTAGAGCTGGGCTAGAGCTCTTATATATCTTTATCCTGTAAAGGGGGGAATTTTATCTAAGGTCAGTTATGGAGGCATTGCCACGCTGGGAGTGCTAATGTATAGTCACTCGGCAAGCCTATATCTAGACACTCCGAGCTGGGCTAGAGTTCTTATATTCAACTATCCTGTAAAGGTGGGAAGTCTAACTAAGGGTTGTCAGTTATGGAGGCATTGCCACGCTGGGAGTGCTGGTGTATAGTCACTCGGCAAGCCTATATCTAGACACTCAGAGCTGGGCTAGAGCTCTTATATTCAACTATCCTGTAAAGGTGGGAATTCTAACTAAGGACAGTCAGTTATGGAGGCTTTATTATGCACTGTCTCCGATAGCTTAATACTCAACAAACGTTGAGGACTTACCCCGTGTAGCCCCAGCGGCTCTGGGCGCTACACCCTTCTTAGGACTTACAGCGGACTCTTTCATCGGTGGGCTGTAACAATAAAAATAAAATGAGTAACTAAGTCCAACTACCTTCAAATTACAGTCTTTATTTAATGCTATTGTTTCATTTTATCAGTTGGGTAAAAATCGAAAAAATTGTGAGGGGTACTCTTACGATTTTTTCGTTTTTTTTGCCATTTTCAAGGGTTTTGCTTAACCAGTCATATAAATTCAAAAAATTGGATGTTTAAGACCTTATTTTTTCTTAGACTAAGCAAGGCACACTGAATTCAAAACTTTTTTTTCTTCAATTTGTGCTCTAAGGACATTTAGGACATCAGAATTATAAAAATATCAACCGCAGATTTCTATCTATTATAGTTTTTAAGATACGGTCATGCGAATATCAATGTCTTGTACAATTCATTAGTTTCAAAACGATATAAATCAAAAATGGGCACGGTTTATTAGTTCCTAAGGATTTTGAAAACTAGTCAGTTTTTTTGATTTTACTCAAAAACGGTAATTTTTAACTTGTAATGGAGGTTATTTTTGAGATCTACGTTCCAAAATACATAGATATACAAATTTTAAACTAAATCTTAGACTTTTTTTTTACAAAATTTCAAAAAATACTTACTTAAAAACAGCAATACATAGAGGCTTGCGGTTTGAAATTTTAAAATCTGTAGACCTTTTTCTACCTAGAAAAAAATTACTGCCCTCCTTAGTTAAGGCCTGTTTGATCCGTCTGGTTTTGAAAAGTTGTAAATATTTCATTTTTGAAACATCGTATCTCAAAATCTATATGAGATAGGAATCTGCGGTTGGAATTTTTGAAATCCTGAGGTTTTAAAGGGCCTTAGACTTAATTTTGAAGCAATTCCCAAACAAAAAATTTTTTTGAAAAATTAAAAAAATTTCAATTTTTTTTTTTTAATTTTAAAAAATCTTAACTTAAAAACAGTAAAATGTAGAGAAGTGCGGTTTGAATTTTTGAAATCTTCGTATATTGTTTAGTCTAGAAAAAAATTGGGGCCTTAATAACCCAACTTTTACAATAAATACAAATCATCAAACAAAACCTTTGAAGATGGCCAAAATTTGAAAAAGTCGTAAGGGGTACCCCTTACGATTTTTTCGATTTTTGGCCATTTTCAAGTGTTTTGCTTAACCAATCATATAAATTCAAAAATTTGGGTGATTAAGGCCTT
Organism: Liopterus haemorrhoidalis; assembly: GCA_963971575.1. Taxonomy (NCBI): domain Eukaryota; kingdom Metazoa; phylum Arthropoda; class Insecta; order Coleoptera; family Dytiscidae; genus Liopterus; species Liopterus haemorrhoidalis. Next base: position 43,027,113 of record OZ020622.1, on the reverse strand, counting down.
ATTTTTTTTCTAGACTAAACAAGGCATAAGGGTTTCAAAAATTTAAACCGCAGGTCTCTATCTTTTTCCGTTTTCCAGATAGAATATTTAGAAATTTTGAAAAAAATAAATAAAAAATTTAAATGTTTCAAAATTTTTTTTTTCTCCAAAATGTGCTGTAAGGCCATTTAGGACATCAGGATTCCAAAATTTCCAACCGCAGGTCTATATGTATTATAGTTTTTAAGATGCGGTCTTGAGAATATCAATTTTTTTGTAAAATTCGCTAATTTTAAAACGATATAAATCAAAAATGGGCATGGCTTGTAAGGCCCTAATTTTTTTACAAGGTGAATCAGTAATGAGAATTTCGAAAAATCAAACCGCAAGTTTTTATCTTTTACCGTTCTCGAGATATCTACAATGAAAAATTAAAATTGACCCCGATTACTTGAAAACGGTAACCGGTAAAAAAAAAGAGAACCTCAGTAGATTTACTATGAAAAAGTGCCTGAAGGAAGTGCATACCAAAATCACTTCATATTTTAATTTTGGAAGTTATGAGCCGGGCCCCCTCAAATCTTGCTCTGTTATTTGGGACAGTCTGTATATATTTTTTTAAAGTTTTAAATATTGAAGACTGTATTTTAGCTGTGTAAACATGACTCAGGTCACGTGATATATATAACGGTGCTTGGCGCCGGCTTCCTAGACCACACACGTCGCCATTTGCATCTTACTTTGTGGTTACTTTGTAACAGTAAAAATGTTGATACGAATTGTTGTACTGTATTTAGTTTATATTCGTGTTTTACAATAATATTTCAAGATTGTCAGTTGCTTAACCTAATATAAATCTGTAAATGTATTTAAATTCATTTTTATTCAAATTATTTTGTATTTAAAATGTAAATTAATTATATAATATTGTGTTTATAAGGAAGAGGCTAAAAACCTCGCTTGTGAAGCAGCTATAACTAAACAATAATAAAAAAAATAATATTTGTGGCAATTTATTGTTTTATTAAGTGTTTAAGATATATATTTTTTTTGTGTTCAATGGGTGAGTATAATGGACGCAGTTACGTAAATGGTTGTTTGTTTATGAAAATTTAAACTGATAACAATTTAAAAAAGAAAAATACATGATACATATCAATTTTTAATAGTTTTTAAGATTACAAAAAGGTTTATGAATGGAAATTTGGGATTATTTGTTAAAATTCAGTGCTTAATGTAGTTTCTTTAATGTTTCATAAGCGTGGTTTCAAAATTTGTTCCCAAAATGTTTTTAAAATGCTACATAATTTTTTTTTTGAAGCAATATTATTAAAGTACTTGTTACTTTTTGATGTATTGTGGCGTAAATAGCCTAAAATGTTTTTAATTAGCCTTCTGACGATATATTAAAAAAAAAATTAGTCAAAAATTGTTCCCAAAATTTTTCTAAAATGCTGTATAATTTTATTTTTGATGCTATAGTGGTAAAGGTGCAGTTTAGCTACCTACTACTACACACACTATTACCAAAAAAATTATTTCCAAAATATTTTCTAAAATTTTTATATAACCTGGGGCCATCTGGAGTTTGGCAAAATTCCTGGTAGGTCGGAAAGGTGTTGAGACAGTGGCGGCGCCAGCGGTGGGTCCAGGGGGGCCCGGGCTCCCCTATAAATTGCGCTGGCCTCCAGTTGGCCCCCCCAGAATTGTTTGGAGAAAAATGTAGTTTGTCACGCTTAAACGTTTGGAATAGCCTATACTCCAAACGTTTCAATCAGTAAAAGTTACTAGATTTAAAGATCTAGTTCCGCTTAAACCAAAAAAAACTACAATACATGAAATACATTTTCTTTCGAAACAAATACTCCCTCCGTTCGAAAATATTGTATACATTACTTTAAGAAAATATTTACTTCTAAATAAGTTGTTGCTATAGTCCATTCAAAGATGAGAATGCAAATTGCTCTTATGGCAAATGGGAGCGGTGTTGCCAAATGTTGTAAAAGTGTCAATTGTGTCAATTATAATAATATGTAAAACTCGTATGATTTACAAAAATCAATTCTTATAAAACTCAAAATAACACTCAAAAAAAAAAACAAATGATCATTTGTAGAATACTGCGTCTTCACAGATCAGCGCGTTTTAGAGCTGGCAACGTCGACAAGCAAGATTTTTTTTAAATTATTTATTTTACATCGGCCTATTTCTGCAATGTGGCTAATCGCCGATGGCAGAGGGCGAGCTCCTACACCTGGATGAGGGGTGAATGATTGTGAAAATGGGAGTAATGTAAACATATTATTCTCGCCCAAATAATATCACCAACGAAGGAGGCTCGAACCACCGACCGCCCAGGCCAGACTGTATATTCCACCAGTCTAAACCACACGACTCAATGCGCTCGGCCACTCCGTTGGCTACAAGCAAGAAAAGGATAGCGTCATTGTATAAACCCATTAGAGAGTATGAAAAAGAACTAGTCCATATGTCCTGTACTGCATACTCATCTTTGAACGGACTATAAGCTACTAATAAACAAATGGCGCGGAAATAGTTTGCATATGTCAAAAGTAATTCACAGAAAAACTCGTATTTTAAATAAATTAAAGTGACACCTGCTGTTCTAACAAAATTTTGATCAAAATTGTGTTGAATTGCAAGGAAGAAGTTACAAATTGGCTTAAATCACAACCGCCAAATAATCCAGATTTTAATGCATTGGAACTTGGCTTTTTCAATTCTGTACAATCAACGTACAATGTATTTCAGTGTACAGCTTCACCGAATACAACCGACAAACTGATTGAATGCGTACAAAAAATGCCTTATACATAAGATTCTGCACATTAATGAGGCAAAAACTTCATCGTAAGGGACGATTACAAACATTATCATGTTCCATACAAGCTGTGGAGACAGCCACGTCCTTGTTAAATTAAAACTTTTTGTATTATTCTTTGTTTTACTAGATATTTGTAACTATTTCATAAAATCATTCTAATTAATTGTAAATGTATATCATAAAAATATATATATATATATATATATATTATTATTATTAATATCATTTTCGGACGTGAAAAAAATTAAAATGTATACCATATTTTTGGACGGAGGGAGTATTTTTTGTAAATGATGTTTCCGAAACAAAATATTCTGTGGAATTCGAAATTATTTTAGTAGACAGTCTTTTGTAGATTGCCTTAGCAACACAAAATAAGTTTTCTTCATTAGATTTAAATTTTTAAAGAATATAGATATGAGACATAAGCTCGAGAAGTGTTATAATACTTACGATTGTTTTGTCGTAAGCAATATGCTTACGTTTAACAATTTTTGTAATGTTTAAAATTGTATAAGTACTTACTGTTATAAACTGTTCTAAATACTGAGTCCAGACCGGTCGAGGAAACACGTTTCAAATATTTGTCATTAAACATACTTCTATAAGGGGGTTCGGGAAACCACTTGGAGTGTTCAGTGTCACTCTGTTTAACATCAGACCGTTCGAGGAAACACGTTTAGGCCTTTTCTCGAACACTCAAGTTAAACAGAGTGACTCGGAGCACTCAAAGCTTGCTTCCTGTACCCACATTTTATAAAACTAAATTGTATTTGTTTTGAAAAAAAAATATTTTGTGTATAGTCGTTTTCTTTGGTTCATGCGGAACTAGATTTTCAAATCTAGTAACTTTTAACGTCTAAATCAAGCTTTCAATCATTTTGTTTAGCAAAAGCCATTCAGTGGGCTTCAATCATTAAAAAGTAAGCATGACAACAAAAATAAAAATTCCATTTAGTTCTGCTTAAATATTTGGAATAGCCTATATTTTTGTTTTGGAAAAAAAAAATATTCCGTGTTTTTGTTCTGGTGTAGAAAAAATATATTTTACGTCTTTATTTTGGCGTAGAAAAATTTTATTTATTGTTTTTATTTTGGTGTAGAAAAACAGTATTTTGTCTTTTTATTTTGGTGTTGAAAAAATTTTTTTGTGTAAAATATTATGTAATATAACTCCAGAGTGACTCGGAGCACTCCGAGCTTGCTTCACGAACCCACCTTTTGTAAAACTAAATTGTATTTGTTTATAAAAAAAAAATATTTCGTGTATAGCTATTTTCTTTGGTTTAAGCGGAACTAGATTTTAAAATATAGTCTGAATTAAGCTTTCGATCATTTCGTTTAGCAAAAGCCCACTTCAATCGTTAAAAAGTAAGCATAACAACTTACAAAAATAAAAATTCCATTTAATTCCGCTTAAATGTTTGGAATAGCCTATATTTTTTTAAAGTATTTGTTGTGGTACAAAAAAAATTATTCCGTGTTTTTATTTTGGTGCAGAAAAAATATATTTTGTGTTTTTATTTTGGCGTAGAAAAATTTTATTTCATGGTTTAATTTTGGTGTAGAAAAAATGTATTTTGTGTTTTTATTTTGGCGTAGAAAAAAAGTATTTTGTATTTTTATTTTGGTGTTGAAAAAAATTATTTTGTGTAAAATATTGCATAAAAATATTAAAAACACTCAAAATAATAAATTCTTTATTTCAATTATTTCACAAATAAAACTTATCATTATTTTATAAACTATCGTAATTAAATTCTATTGTTAATAATTGCTTAATTGAATACAATTCATTATAATAGAAAACATAAAATACCCTTAAATATATATATATTAGTATAAATATTTTTAAATCTTATATTAATTTACTTATTATTAACATATATCCAGTTCGAAATACAGAAGTAGTAATATCACGTGAACGATTGAAGTCGCTACCTTATTGGCTCTCGCATAGAATTTATGACTCAGCAGCCAACGAATGACGATAGTTTGAGAAAATTATCATGTGAACATTGCATGATTACTACATCTTGATTTCGAACAGAGTATAGTTTTTTTTACAATTTTAATAATTCTAACCTAATTTTTATTTTGACAGATGGACAGGACCAAGGATATTGAAACATATAAATAATTGAAATATAAGCTTCGAAAGCTGCAAATTAAGCTAAAAGTTAGATAGAGGAAAAGTAGACCAAATCGATCAGATGTTAGCGTTAAGCAAAACGTTGAATGTTTAACAGACAAACGACAGATAAATAAGCAATAAACATGCCAAAATTAAAGTTAACGAGCAGTTAAAGCAATGTATTAATTATTTTTATACCGTAATTCATTATAAATGCATTACAAAGTTATCTGAAGGTTAAACGTTAAAAATATGACAATTCCGAAATAATTTAAAACAAATACAGGGTTAAAAGTGAACCAAAAAAAGAATATTAAGACCACAAATACACTAAAATTCACTTCAAACTATATTACAAGGTTGTACGAAGTTCAAACCTCAAAAACGGAAGATGGAATACCAAAACAATTTAAGACAACAAATATAGGCTTAAAAATGGACCAAAAAAAGAATATTTAGGCCACAAATACACTAAAATTCACTTAGATTTATTACAGAATTATATTAAAAGGTTGTACGAATATCGAACCTCAAAAACGTAACATGGAATACCAAAATAATTTAAGAACAAACAGGGTTAAAAATTATAAAAATGTTCCAAAACTGTACAAATAGAGCCATGTATACAGTAAAATTCACCACAAATATGTTAGCGGAGTTCATAAAATGTAACGAAAAGTAATGAAAAAATTTAAACGGACTATAAAATTAGTTTAAAACAGTATAACTACTGAATTATATATTATGAAAATATACCCGAAGAAGCATTTTTATGTCTATATAAACTAGAACATCGGTTCTTAACCTTTTTATACTCGGGACCCCCCAACTAGCCTAAAATATTTTCTAGACCCCCCAAGAAAATTTTTGAAATAATATTTTAAATGTTCATAATAATTTATTGTTTAATAATTAAGTTTATTGTAATTTTAAAAGCAAAAACTGGTAAAAATTAAATTAAACCCCCCGGTTAAGAACCGCTGAACTAGAAATTGCTACAAATATGAGTATTCTATTTTCGAGAATCAGTACGAAAAATATCTCAAACGGAACATCAAAATAAGGCACGACTGTATAAATACAGAATATAAATTAATAAAAATGTAGCAGAAGAACAAAATGAAACTTATATATACACTAGAAGTCGCTGCAAATATATTTAAAGCACTCATCAAGTTTTAACGAATAAGAAACGACAAAAATTCCAAACGGAACATCAGAATATGGCACAATTGTATAAATACAGGATACAAATTAATAAAAATGTATCGAAAGAACAAAATGAAGCCTATATATTCACTAGAAGTTACTACAATTATATTGAATGCACTTGTCAAATTTTTTACTCATAACCAAACAATAAAAATTTCAAACGGAACATCAAAATAAGGCACGACTACAAATTCATGGTAAAAACTAATAGAAATGTACCGAAAGAACAATATGAAGCCTATTTATACACTTAAAGTCATTACGAGTAATTATAAATTTTTTCCGTACATTCTAACATCAAAAATTTTCAACGGAATATCAAAATATAGCTCAAAAGTACATTTACAGGACTAAAATTTATAAAAATGTACCAATATTACAATATGAAGCGTATATATTTGCACTAGAAATCACTCAAAATTGGTTACGAGAAACCAAATTTTTTCTGAACAATGGAAAATCACCAATCTAAGACGAAGCACCAAAATAACACTGTAACCCGAAGCACCAAAATATTAAAACACTGTAGATACAAGGTTATATATCATAAAATGTGTCCGAAACAGTAAAGAAATAGCAATATTAGTAAAAATAACATCGGAAAACTGAGTTGATCACCAAACGAAAGCACAAAAAAAATTGTTATACCATCAAAGTGCATGCATAAAGAAGTATTTTCAACAAAATGTATTAACCGGCTTTAAAATAATTAAAATGGACGAAACAAAGTAGGTTTCAGACCATTGTCCCATCAAGATTGGCAATACATTTTGTTTAAACCTGTGCTTTTGCATCGTTAAGTTTTTAGTACAAAAGGTATTAGCAATTAAAAATTAGATATAAAAGCACAAGATGGCTATTAGCGCCAAAGGTAAAAGGAGAAGTAGGAGTACTTACAGAGAGAGCGGTATGGAAGGATACAAGTAGAAAAAAGGTTAGCGCTGGTAGACTCCAAGGCTGCAACGGGCTGCAATGAGGTTCAACGGGCTGCGATGGGCTGCAATTGACTTCAATGATCTGCAACTAATTTCAACGGGCTGCACTTGACTTCAACCGGCTTACATAGTATCAGCAATCTGATAAAATAAACAAAATATTATTCATTTGTTTAAAATAATTTGAAGAAAAAACTGTTTCAGAAAGAAACGAACCTGTAAAAAATTATTAGACTTAAGTAAACTCAAAATGGTGGACTTAGTATCACTATATACTGCGCATGACGCTACCAAGTCGGCCATGATGGCTTACATTATACAAAAAAAATTCAAAGTAAAAAATAATAAGCATCATAAAAAATAATGCCATAAAAAACATCTTAAAATGCATTAAAAACAATAAGAAATATAAAAAAATAAAAGTTTAAAAGGATTGATGAAAAAAATTTGGATCTCACCTATTACAAAGCGATACGCCTCTTACGCCGACACAATGAGAAGTGTGACGTAGAAAACGGGTGCAAATTCTTTTGTAGTTTGTAAAAATCGACAGTGCTGCCTCTAGCGGCACTACGAGAAGTACTCAATTTAGGATTTTAGAATAAAAAATATTAATTTTTAAGAAAAAATAACTTCAGAAATAAATTTCTCACCCCCGAAAACCCCAAAAAATATATTTTATTTATTTTTTAAACTTCTAATTAGCTAGAAAAAAATTCACCCAAATTCAACATTTTGACAGTTGAAAAAATTTTGTTCAAAGTTATTTTTGCACTTGATTTGGAGGTCTAAAAAGTTGATATTTGTTTTCTACAGCCCAAAATACCCCATAAAAACATCTTTTTATGCTTCTAGCTTCTTTTTCAAAATTTAAATTTTGTTGAGAAAACAATTTTTTTGTAATTTTTTTATTAATCCTCACTCATAATGTCTCAAATTGCTCAATTTTGAGTGTTAATTATGTAGATCTACTTTTTATGCCCTTAAATAGCTTCAAGAATGCTTTTGAACGAGTTGAAAAATTTATCTTCCAATACAGGACCGGAAGGGCTTTCGAAGTATCTGCTGTTTAATCTACTGGATTAAACCCCAAAAAATGGATGATATTTTTAAAATGACCATTCCAGATTATCTCTCAGGCCTTTTTAATGTTTTCAGGGTTTTTTAAAAAAACAAATGAAAAATTAACATGGTTTCAATCATAGTTTGGTTCTTTTGTTTTATTAAACCTATATATTTAGGGTTTTAAATGTTCTCAAAGGCTTTTAGAATCTAGAAAGCAACTTTAAATTATCTTATAAGCTAAAAATTTCAAATTTAGGAAGTTTTTGTTTGGGTATACTGGGAACAAATTTGGAAATTTTCTCTATAATTCGAATATTAATGCCTAAATATTATTTAAAATCCATCAGAAGGTCCTCAATATCATATAGTTTTTCAGCCTTCGACCCATAGTAGTCTCACCGAGCTGTAATTATCATTAGCGTACTGCTGCTGTATACTACGCACCGGCCACCTACTTCAGAATGTGAGCGTAGAGTTGTTCTGCATACCAGGACATGTTTGTATTAAAAGTAATGAAGCGACTGATGTAGCTGCTAAAGCCGCCTCCCACACACCTATAATTAATGTGAATTTCATATTTCCAAATAGCACGGTTGGAACAAACAAAATGTGAAGTTAAGACAGATTAAGGGAGACGTTAAATCAATCGATCAATTGGCTTTTACAATCCTTGGAGGGTTTTTGCCGCTTTCACAAACTTCTTCCATCATTCCGCGCCATGTTGGTATTAAAGGCAACGAAGCGGCAGATGCAGCTGCAAAAGCCGCCTCACACAGACCTATGATTGATGTGAGATTCATTTTTCCAGATGACGCAAAGAGTCATCTGAAACACCTGGTTTTAGACATGTGGCAACATGAGTGGAGCCGCACACAGAACGTTAAGTTACGACAGATTAAGAGAGACGTTAAACCATGGGGTTCTTCCTGCAGGATTAACCGCAGGGAGGAAACTGCCATCACACGCCTCCGTATAGGTCACTGTTGGTGGACCCATGGACACCTCCTTCGAGGTGAAGAGTCCCCTATCTGTGAGACGTGTAACACAGATTTGTCGGTGTTACACTTTTTAACTGAGTGTATACAGTTCGAGGATGTCAAGGAGAGGTTAGGCCTGTGCTATGACCTGTCAGTTGCTTTAGGTGACGACAGGGTACTCATGGACAGGCTGATACTCTTCCTAAGAGAATCGAACTTATTGTTTTATGTGTGAAGTCTTGCACCTTATTTTAATGTGTTTCTAGTTATTGACTGCGATATTCGATGGTAACTGGCCCCTTTACAGCCTCTTACCATCACTCTGAGTCTGTTCATATTTTCGAACAGACTTTTTATATTACTTATTTGTGTTTGTCAGTGCAAGATTTCTTTTATTGAGTGTGGGTATTTTTAATGATTTTATTTATTTATTTATTGTCTAATATATTATTTTTAATATAAAGTCTAGTCATTTAAATGGGCTGCGTTAGGCGCAAATAGCCTTTGTTGCTGTGCGCCAAAAATTTTAACTAACTACCTTAATATTTTTTTTTTCTTTCGTGTCCCCCAAAAAAATTTTGTCTTCTAAGCTCCCTGCCCAAGAAAATATCTTGGGTGCGCGCCTGATTTCACCGATTGTCGTCAATACAAGTTTTTCTGATGAAGAAAATGATGGTTATGATGTAGAAGAATGTAGCCCGTTTCTTTGGTTTAAACGGAACTAGATTTTCAATTCTAATAACTTTTACTGATTAAGTGAGACTTTCAATCATTTTGTTTAGCAAAAGCTCACTTCAATCCTTAATAGAAGAGCTCATGACAACTTACAAAAAATGAAAATTCCAGTTAGTTCCGCTTAAACGTTTGGAATAGCCTAATATAACAACTTTTATTTTAAACATTTTTTGATATGATTTAAACAAATTTATGTATTTTATTTGGACTTATAAAATATTTAAACCGAAAGGTACTTAAATAAAGTATTATCTATCTATCTATAAAATATATCGAAGTAATATAATTTTTTAGTCTAATATTTAAAATTGCAAATTCTTTGAAATTTTTGTACCAAAATTATAAAACTCCTGTAATACGCAGCTTAATCAAATTTTGCCAAACGGTAGAAAATATTATAAAAACTACTCCCTGAAAATTTCACTTCTTAATATTGGATAGAATTTGAGAAATTAATTTTTAAAATAATTTCAATAACATCAAGAAATTCTTTGGTAAACATTCAAATGTAGTTACCCAAACCGCCGCTGGAGTCGCAGTGATTCTTGTAAAATTAACATGGTCTGCTACATCTCTGACTTTTTATTCAAAAAATATGAAAAATATTTAATTTGTAATTAAAAACAAAAGACACCAAGTTAGAAGAAGTGCTAAGAAAGGTTTTGAAACAATAAATACACCTGGGGATGGTGAAATACAAGAATGAATCGTTTAACAAAAATAGCGTCTCTCGGCAAAAGAAAATTTGGAACCTTAAACTGTGTTTTATTATTTTATTCAAACAATCCTAGTAGTTTAGAAGGTATATAACTTTATTTTAACCCATTTTGAAAACGTATTTTTTGTTATTTTTGTGTTTTTTTACATATAGGCAATGTGTAAGAAAGAGATAGCGTGATTGTATTTTGCTGTGTGTGGGAGAGAGATGGAGTTTTCAGAAATGACCTGCTGAGAAAAACTTGTTACGGTGGGTATTATGAGTTTTTACACAGTTTCCGACTGTTAATTAAGTATTTTATGTAATTTTCCTCATATTTTTCCTGTCTATATTGTATGGGTAAAAGGTAAGGGTAGCATAATTAGAACTGTTCCCGTGAAGGAGCTTGATGTAATGTTTTCCCTTGAAACTGAAGATATTGCGCCCTTTTTACCGTACTTTTAGCCCCCCTTCATTGGCGGGGTCTGGGGGCCCTTATTTCAGCCCCTGATGTGTTCGTAGAGTAATTTTCCTCATATATTTCGTGTCTTTGTTGTATCGGTAAGAGGTAAGAGCAGGATATCTGTTCGTAGAGTATTTCAGAAGGTTTATTATCAACAGACGCAAGCATAGACTTTGTAGGAGAGTTTTTAAATTAGTCTGCACTTGTGACTGAAAAAAATAGTCTGTTAGAAATGACTGCTAACAAACATATTAGGTGGTTCGTAGAGCAATTTTAATACACTTGTATGAAACTCTTCGCTTTTGTCTGATGATAATAAACTGTTAAAATGTAATTTAATTTTCTTCATATTTTTCTTGTCGATGATTTATGGGTAAGACAGAAGAGTAGGATAATAAGATCTGTTTACGTAACGAAGCTGTGTGTGAGATAGGTATCTGCGGAGTTTTTGAAATCCCTAGGTTCTAAAGGGCCTTAGGATATATTATAAAACAACCCTTAAATAAAAAATATTTTTATGAAATTTATACTTTTTAATTTTTTTTTGGAATTTAAAAAAAAAAAATACAAAAATCAAAATTTTTCAAAAAAAAAAATAATTCTTCAAAATGTGCCCTAAGGCCATTTAGGACATCAGGATTATAAAAATTCAAACTGCAGGTTTTTATCTATTATAGTTTTTAAGATACGATCACGTGAATATCAAATTTTTTGTAAAATTCGCTAATTTCAAAACCATTTAAATCAAAAATGGGCTCGGCTCGTAAACCCCAATTTTTTTGCAAGTTAAAAAAATAATGGGAATTTTATAAAATCAAACCGCAGGTCTTTATCTTTTACCGTTCTCGAGATAGGATTATCGAAAAATTCAATAATTCTTTTCAATTTTTACCAACCGCCAACATACAGTGAATTTATTTTTTAATGCAACATGTACTATGTCATTACCATGGATACAGTTTTTGACAGCAATATAAATCGTGTTCATTTTTATTTGCAACTTAGACAATTAGTGTGTATTCTTTTGCTCATTGCTGATTTAAAAATTAATCAACATGTATACAGATGAAGAAAAAATAATGATGGTAACTTGGTATAACTCCCAAATGAGTTTAAGAGAAGTTTCTGCTGTATTTAGTGCAACTTATCCAGATCGGCCAATACTAAATCCCTCTACAATTTCAAGACTAGTAATAAAAATTGATGTGAAGTGTGAATATTCACACATTTCAGGGTTTCGCAGGTATATAATAAGTGAAGGCGGTATGCTGAGTGTGTAGGACAAATTTTACTTTGTAGTAATCACGGCAAAATGAACGATATTTTTAAAATAATTTATCGTCTGTTAATCATATAATAAGACTGGTTATTAAATTTACGCTCTTAAAAATTAAATGCAACATTTGTCAAAATATAACTAGAATTTTGACAAAATAATTTCAACATAATAAAAATGTAAAAAAAAAAACAAAAAATAAAATTCACTTCGTACTCGAAACCCTTCGTTTCCAGCGAATTTTAGCTTACGACACCAATGCTCTAACCACTACGCTGTCGTACGCCTTGCATGTGGGTGTCTTACATTGGTATAACTTTTGTACTTTGTGAACCAAAAACCACAAAAAATGCGTTATTTTCCGAAAACATAATCTAATCAAAAATTCTTGTTGTACTATTTCGGTTCACACCAATATACATTACTTAGAATTTTTTTAGATTTTTAGTTTAAATCATCTGGGCTACAGGGTATGGGACAAAATTTTTTTTGCACAATTTTGGCAAAAATCGCATCAAAATAATTTTTTTTGCAAAAATAAAAATTTGATCGTTAATCTACGTACTAAGGGCTTTCATTAGATACCCTACTCAGAATTTAAAAAAATATTTTTGTTTTCGATGAGCACATATTTGTTTATATTTTTAGGGGGGTATGTTTTTTAGATGTTTTAGTATTTTTCCTATGTGCGGGTCAAAGAGTTGTATAAGCATGCCAAATTTCAACTCTCTACGTTTAGCCGTTTGGCTACAATTTTTACAGACAGACAGACAGACGACAAAATAACGGTATAAGGGTTTTTTGGTCATACCTACAAAACCCTAATAAAGTCTTATTATATTTCAATTTACTTTATTTTTTTATAAGATACAAATAATATGTACATATTTATATATTCATAAAAATAAAAAACTTAAACTTCGGAACTTATTACACAAGTTAAAAACTGGTTTTATAGTTTTAAATATTTTTTGCACATCGCCAATTTTTTAATATTTAGGCCCAGTTGCACAGTAACCGCTTAAGTTTTTATTTAGGCTTAAGTTTTAGTTTATGGTTTAGTTGTTGCACAGTTTCAGTTTTTGGTTTAAACTTAAGCTTAAACAGGAAAATACTTAAGCGGTAGATTTGTTTGGTTTAATACAAAATAAACTGTCAAATAGGACAGGTTATGTGTCATATTAAAATTGATCAGATTAATTTGATTGAATGAAAATGTTATATATTAATATATTTCGCCGCATACCCGTCTATAGGCATCGGTATGATTATATTAATCAATGAGATGATGAAAAATTTTACAATAGATTTCAAGTAAATAGTAATATTAAGTAAATAAAGTTGTAATTCAATATTATGTCATATTAAACATTTAATTAACCATCCTACTAATAGGTAAGTTAGTGCCTTGGTACACAAATACCTAATATTTTATGAAATAATATTTACAGGAACCACGCATTCACTTCAATACAAATCCTACGATATTATATTATTGGAAATATGTTAATGGTAAGGGAGTTTACTGGTTGCCATAAATCTACAGCTTCAAAAGATATAGGAAAAATATCGAGAAATATCTCAATTTGTACCTTGCGTCATCAATATATTAAAATGCCTAATATTCAAATGGAACAGTGTAATGTACGCCAAGACTTTTGCTATATCGCACGGTTTTTTCAATTGATTGAGCATTCTTCCAGATCTAGAAACAGATGTTAATTTTATAAACAATATACCTAATACAGTAATAATTCAAAACAGAAAATATAATAATAACATTCGAGTTAGGAACAATAATAAATGTTTATTTTTCTAATTTATAATGTATAAATAATAAAATTCTTTATAAATGTAAATATCTTCTGCCATTGAACCACCTCCAGTCACTTTCAGTGAATACTTATTGTCGGCTTTTTTTTTTCTTCTTGTACATGTTTTAGCTTTCTTTCATATATATATTTTAATATTCTGCTTCTCTGTAAGAGTGACCGATTACATTGAATACATCATGTATGTTCGTCCAAGGAGATTTTTTTTCTTCCACAACATTTAATTTATTTTTTTACACACAATAATGTATTGTATTTATAATTTTTAAATAAATTTTATAGAAGACCAACTCATCTAATAAGTTCGTCGTACATTTATTTTTACGTTTCGTTTACCGTATTTTCCATTGCTGGTAAAATTTGCATTATTTGTATAATAAACTACTTGACAAGTGACATTGACACATAACATTGACAGTTATGTTTATATTGAATTTCAAAATTTCCCCGCCAAATATTCATTTTCCATATTACCAACTTTGTGAATTTAACACATCAGTTGGCTTAGCTAAGTATTTTTATATTTTTGACTGTGCAACATCTGGCGCTTAAGTATTTAGTTTAAGCTGAAGCTTAAGGTTTAGCTAAACTCATACTTAAGTGGTAACTGTGCAACTGGGCCTTAGAGACTTATTTTCACTTAAAACAATCCTACATAGAAATTTTATGACAGAATGGAACAATATTTGAACAATTGTGAACATTTTTTTTTTGAAAAAGTTCATAAAAAGTCGGGCACTTGGCAACCAATTTTAAATAGAGGCCTACAGTTCTGTTGGTCAAAAGATACAAGCATGCTTTGAACTATTATCACCGAGTGAGACTCGCCAGATCATGGCGTTATGAATGTTACCAATTTATAAAAACAAAATTTCCTCAGCACGATTTAAATTAGCTTAAACAATTCCACACCACACTTGCACCTTACCAATACAGCCTTCTGTTTAACTCGCTCATAAAACTTGTGTTTTTAACAGCAAAGGTTTAAAAAAAGTTTATTTCCTCCAATATTGCGCGAATTTATGTAATTGTTCGACTAAAGCAGCCATAACCGCCGTCACGGAAAGGTCTATTAAGTTCTGCATGTAGTGGACAGCTTCTTCATCTCCCAAATCCAGTCTTAACTTGTCTTGGACTTTACGGACGGCCTTATCAGGCTCCAAGGCTATATCTGGTACACTAGCATCCACCATCAGGGAAAACAGATTGAGAATTAAGTTGGCATGCCTGAAAAAATAAATAAATAATGTGAAGTGTGAATTTTCACACATTTCAGGAATTCATAAGTATTTAGTATCTGTTAAAATCTTTTGAATAAATCTCAACAAAACCAGAAAACATTTAATAAATAATAAGTTTTTGTTCTGATTAATATTTTGTTTGTATTCCAATATTTACCGACTCTCATATATTGAGAAGTGACATTACCGTTGGCGGTGCTGTAATTCATGGCAAAATGGCTGAATTGTCTAGTATTCAGCTGTCAATATGCTAACAGGGAACAGGTTAATTTAAGCACAGTACATTTTTATTTTATGAAAATGTATCTATCGACGTTCTAACAAAAAATTAACACCAGAACATATGTAATAATTTCAAACAGTACTACAGTCGCGTAGTACAATATTTGACCACCAGACTGCATATCCGAGCGTGTCAGTTCTCAATAGAGTGGGAGTTATTATATCAGGTCGTCAAGGATGAAATTTGTAGTTAATAATATTGACAACTTTAACAGCTTATTATTTGACAATGGCTTAATATTTTACCGTTCTGTTTTTTTTTTTTTTTGTTGGAAAGTTACACATCTCGCCTGTTTAAAGAAATCATTGTATGCTCTAAAAAATATCAAAAACTTTTTTTTTTAAATTAATTTTGTTGAAAATGGAACGGTCGAAAATTCGCACTATTATGAAGTATGAGTTCTTACATGGAACTACGACAAAGCAGACCGAGCGTAACATTAATAGTGTATTTGGCTCTAGTGTTACTACGCAACAGACAATATCAAATTGGTTCGCTAAATTTCGTACAGGTAAAAAAAAAAACCTGGCTCATCAATCACAGCAGAAATATACTGAAACCAACTGGACGAAATGATGCAAAAACTTAAAGAAAAACAGCCTAGATTGGTCAACAGATCGACTCCTATCTTATTGCATGATAACGCTAGACCACACATTGCACAAATGACTGTGGCAAAACTACAGGAATTGGAGTTGGAACTTCTTCATTATCCTCCATACTCACCAGACCTAGCCCCCACTGACTACCACTTGTTCCGCAATTTGGACAACTTTTTAATAGGAAAACAGTTTAATTCCGACAATGCTGTAAAACTGGCCTTCCAGGAATTCATTGACTCTCGTCCGCCAGGGTTTTATACCAACAGAATGAATTTGATTTGCAAAAGGGTATTGAGAATAAGCATTACCTATAGAGGCGCTGTTGTCGCTTACGCAATGGCGATTGGAATAGGATTTTTTTACATTTGCCATTTGATACACAACAATTCACATTGCAGTTAATTTTCTGTTGCGATTTTAAAGACATTTTATTAAAGTTTTCTTCACTTTAACACATACAAACAATGCAATTAAATGAACCACATCCAACAAAATCATATTCCGTTAAGTTCCAAAATATTCCGCTAGGCGTCACTTCAGTTATTGTCAGTTCTCAATATTTGAAGTGCGAAAGCTGTAACTGACCTGCGTAAATGTAGGAAGGCAGTGTAGCACTGTTTTCGGAATTCTTGGTAGTGTTCCGAGTTAATGCCGCCCATCCCCTCTACCATTTCTTTGCTCAATTTCATTGGCGGGGGAAGTGGTTTCGGATCACGACCTAAGATGTAGCCAAAGTCTATGTGGAATAATTTCCCTGAGGTGGTCAGTAGAAGATTGTCCAAATGCCGATCACCAACACCTAAAAAATTGCAATTAAAGATATTCGGCCCGATTCTGTAAAAAGTTACTAGATTAGTTGCTACTGAGTAACGTTGCTACGAAATAACTTTTATAGTAACTTTCTTATCAATCGCCAAACAATTGGTATTCTCCAAGCATAAGCACAAGCAACGTTCTTATAACAAGTTATATTTAGTAACGTTGCTACAAAGAACCGTGAAGCTAGAAGCAGATTACGTTCTGCGCAGGCGAGGTATTCGTTTTTAATTGAGTTTGACAGCTATGTTGTGAGTTTCTGAGGTTAAACGAAAAATGTTTTATAAACAAAATCAGAAAAAGAATTGCAAACAGATGGAAATTCTGTTGAATTTCCTGGAAAATAACCCGGTCATGGTCAGTGATAGGAGTGTTTAAAAAATAATTGACAGGAACGAGTGGTGGTGATGTGCTATGTGGTTACTGTTTTCTATGTGGTGGTGCAAGTTATAGTCCAAAT
Organism: Liopterus haemorrhoidalis; assembly: GCA_963971575.1. Classification (NCBI taxonomy): domain Eukaryota; kingdom Metazoa; phylum Arthropoda; class Insecta; order Coleoptera; family Dytiscidae; genus Liopterus; species Liopterus haemorrhoidalis. The sequence continues at coordinate 43,009,561 of OZ020622.1, read as the reverse complement.
TTAAATGAATTGCGTGAAATACAGTTAAAAAAGTTCGGATAGCCATTGAACAGGCGCGCACTTAAAACATTGATCTGGGAAGGGTCCATTTCGAAAAAATATCTGTAATATAATACAAATGTACTGTTGTGTTTTTATGGAGAGGACTGGGTTTATATATTAATTTAATTTTGATTATAATTTAATTTTTAATAATAAAAAAGGTGATTCTTATTTGCAATCGCTTAGTTTTTATTAAATAAGATTTGATTTTTCAAATCCTTGGGGGAGGGGGTCTGAACTCGTCGACCACCCCCTTGTGTGCGCGGCTTCTATTGACAGTCGTAGTTAATACATTTAAAAAATATTGTACTGTTATACTATTATAAAACAAATGTAAATAAACAAAAAAAAAAAAAAAATAGAAATTGAAATAAAGAACTCGAAGAATTTTGTGCTATACAGAAAATAAAATGAAAATCCTTCTATAATTATAGTCTCTATGTGCCCTTTATTGTAAAATGCTTGAAATAATTCATTATTAAACAGAAAAATTGCGATTTTTCACGATTTTAACAAGTTATTTTGAAGTTACTAAGTGTAGCAACTGCTTTCTGTTAATTGTTATCCATAATAACTTTTTTAGCAACTAGTTACTAATTTCATAGTAACTTTTTTCTTACAGAATACGGATTTCGTGAAAGTTGCTAAAAAAGTTACTGACCTTGTATTTAGCAACTTTTATTGTAACTTTTTTGTAGTAACTTGCTTACAGAATTGGGCCGATTGTCCGATTCGCTAACAATTTCAAAACAGTCTTGATATATAAAGTGTTGTGCTATAAGCAAACTCGTAGATTCTGTTTTGAAATTTCTGACCAATCATGAATTTTCTGACAACAAAGACTTTGAAAGGTGGGCTTGATTATTTAACATACCTAATAAGTAAGTGATGACACAGTATCCTGCGCAGGACCTAACGTAGGTATCCATTATCTCTGGAACTATTCCATATGGACCGGTCTCGGATGGATGATTCTTTTTAAAAAAATTTAATATACTTCCCTCAGTTGCTAAAACTTCAGCAACCGTCACTGAATCTATAAACTGAAAAAAAAACAAATATTAGACTTCGTTCAACATAAGAAAAACACCCTGTGTTAGCGGCTCCCATGTGCAGAAACCAAATTTCAGTTAACAACAGTTAGTTTAATACATTTCAGTGGCCTCACTTACTTTGATTTCTTTTTGACTGTGCGTATTGTGCGATGTTGTTTGTTTATTTACGTTATTATTATTTATTACTTGTACGTTTCAAGGTATAGATCTCGTTCAACTTAACTTCAGTACAGGGATCATAAATCACGTCATCAATTCTGCGCGAGGTAACAGCTGATCACATTGACGTACATAGTAAGAGTTGACGTAAGAGTTTTAAACAATTTTTGTGGAAACCAAACACACAAAATCATGTATTTCAAATACATTTTTACTCATTTTAGTACACGGTATACCTTGAAACGTACGAGAAATAAATAATAATAACAGAAATAAACAAACAGCAGCGCACAATACGCCTAGTCAAAAACAAATCAAAGTAAATGACGCAACTGAAATGTGTTAAACTAACTGTTTATAACCTAATGGACAAAATTTGGTTTTTGCGCATGGGAACCGTTAACATCCGCCTGTATTTTTTTTTTATGTTAAACTAAGTCTAAAGGGCGTATCACACTAGAACGCTATTCAAGTTTTTTTCGAGGATTCAAGTTTTCACGTCTTGGGAAAGCTATCACACGCGAAACAGGGAAAAGTAACTTGCGTCTGCGTAAATAACATTAACAATAGACCCATCTCACTTGATCTGACTGAGAGGGCGAGGCCGCGCACGCGCATTGACGACTTGGATTTCGTCTGTCTTCTAGAGACAGGGGAAATATATCTGGATGTATTTACTCAGACTTAAAGACCTAAGTTTTTTGTCATGCTATCACACACACCAGACATCGATTCGAATGCAGAGACTTTAATTTTCCAAGTTTAGACTTGAATAATAACTCTAGTGTGATAAAGCCTTAACAGGGGTTTATTGGTTTTAAAATTTGTACTTAACCAGTTAATTACCTGTAAAAATCCATGTTTTGTGCTAGTTGCTAGAACTCGATAAGGAGTCAGTTTAAGATCAAGATTTTCTCTTCGTAATAGCTTATCCATGAGAGTTATCATTTGTAATATAAGCTGATCCTGTCGTAAATCGTCGCCATGTTTAAAAATAGCGACATACTCAGTTCCCTCTGTTGTTATAAAAGTTAATTTCGAAGGCATTAAAGCTGATTTAAAGATACTCGCTTTGTCTGGAACTATACCTGCAAAAATATACAATTCAAAACTTGAAATTTGAAACAATTCTTCATTATAATATATAATGGAAAAGCTACATAGTTTACATTAATGCTTTTCAATATTTTTGTCTAAGCGAATTTTAACATATTGCTTAGAAAAGATGTGATATCCCATAAGGAAAAAAAAATAATAATAATGATAAGATTAAAAAAATAACACAAAATCACTTACGCCCGATTGCATAAAAGACTTAAAACTAGTTACAAGCTAAAACTAGACATAAAGCACATAAATGCGTAGCAACGACCATACAAATTTATAAATCATAAATAAAAGATAGGGCTAAAGTAGTTTTTAGTTATTTTATAATTTAATATAAAATTACGCATTTAAGCTGAAATTTGTGGACGATCAAGAACGCAAAATGCCAAGACTAAAGGAATAATTTTTCATTCGTAAATATTTTCCATCGATATTATGTAATTGAATTAATGACATTTTGACAAATCTTAATTTTATTTTTTGATGAACTTATAAAATGGTACAAAGAATTGATCTTGAAAGTATTAAGGATTCCACACACCAAAGCGGCCGCGGTAGCGATACGGCAGCGGCCTAACGCAACCTATACAATACAATGAGACCACGCACATACAAGCGTTCCGCTATCGTTCAGTCTAGCGATCACCAAACACTGGCGGCCGAACTCGACAAGTTGCGTTAGGCCGCGCGATATTCATTGTTTATATACCACAGAGTGAATATATTTAAGAAAATAATGTCGAAAATAGATAATTTAACAGAAAAAATCATAGATCAGTAAAGGATCATTTAATTTTGTATGACTTAGCACATCCTTATTACAAGAATATTAGGAAAACAAATAAAGTGTGGAACGAAATAGGAAAAGTTTTGGAAATTGATAGTAAAGTCTGTTCCAAACGGTTAGGCGGAACTAGATTTTGCAATCTAGTTACTTTCATCGTTTAAATCATGCTTTTCAGCCGTTTTGTTTAAGCTGTGTAAATCATACTTGCAACAAACATTTTTTGGTTAAGGTTAATATAATTTTAAAATGTCATTTTCTTTATATTTTGATTTTTTGTGTCCTTCTTAATACAAATATCCCATTTATTTATTTTTTGTCATTAAAATATGTAAGAAAATTAATTTAAGTTTGACATATGTCATTCGTTTCCATGGTTTCATTGTTGGAATTAAAAATTTTGACATTCCAACGTGAAAAATGAAATAACCCAAGCAAGGTCCCTTTTCGTGACAACCTAAAAGAACGAAATTCCCATTTAGTTCCGCCTAACCGTTTGAAACAGACTATAAGTAGATTATTATTTTTCCTCTACATACAATTAATTATTCTATTGTATTCTCGCAATCAATATTATCATACAACTATATACCGTGATTCAATAACTGATCGCTACCGCTACCGCCACTCCCACCGCGTTAGTATGAGGAGACCTGATCGCTAGTCGTATCGCTACCGCGGCCGCTTTGGTGCGTGGAATCCTTTAGTTATTTTATGCAATTGTACCTATGTAATCTTACCTTTAATATATACATCTGGATCCAAAGGAAATGGAAATGGTTCGAAATTGGCAAAATTAATTTTAAAAGCTTCTGGATCAGCTAAGAGTTGCTGTAATCTCTCTGCTTTCTTCTTCCTGTTCCCGCTCTCTCTAGTCACAGTCTTCACTAATTTAACCAGTTTATCAATAAATGTCTGTTGCCTCGCTAAGAAAGTTCTTCGTTGTTGGCATTCATAGTTTCCTTTCGCTAAAGTCTGACTAAATGTTTTCATTACTGTTAAGTACATGTCTCTGATTCGACTGTCTTGTTTCATTGTTGGTTCTTGATCTTCACATTCTATTAAAAGATACCTGCAAACAAAACACATGGTGGATGAAATTCATTGCCTAACGCACACTTTTTACCGACCGCCAACATAAATAAGGGAGGTATTGTGATCAAACCGATTTTGACATTTAGAGATTTCAATGGATCTCCACGAATTCAGGTCCCTATATAACGTTTTGATTAGTTTTAGCATGATGTCTGTCGGTCTGTCTGTCTGTCGGTCTGTCTGTCGGTCCGTGTACACGTGTTGAGCAAATTCGGCTAATAGGATTTTTATGAAACTTCTTATTTAAACTTTTGACATCAATGGCATGAGTTGATCAACTTTTGGTAAAAATCGGTTAGCTAGAAATGGGAATTTACTCGTGTCGGTTTTAAGATTTTTGCGAATATTTCACAATAGAGAAGTATTTCGAAAACATTTATTTAACAAAAGTTACTATAAAAGCAATAACTAACAACTTTTATTTGAGACATTTTTTTTTGTATGTTTGCAGGTACGTTTCCATGTTTATCTAATACACATTATGAAATTGTCAACGAAATATAATACGTTATTGTCTTTTACAATAATAAATACTCTGCTGCTAGAATGTATTTTATACAGTGGTCACAGGTGGCCACAGCTGATTTTTTTAGAATCATAATTTTTTTAAAAAAATTACTTCACTGAAATTGTCTTTATTAAATAAAAATAAAACCTTCTAAATATTCTAAACTATACAAAAACATATGTAAGTTCATAACATTCATAAAAAACACAAGAAAAAAATTAAACAAGTACTTTGTGTGGTGGTCACAGCTGATTTTTTAATTATAAGATCAAACGTTTTAAAATAATAATTTAGAAGTTTATTATTGAATTTAGTCTTGATTAAAATGGATATTTTATAGCTGACTATATTTCTATATTTTTAAATGCAGGTATAATATACTATTTTACTTTTTAAATAATGCAATACCTTAAATGATAGATGATATAAGAAGTAAATAATAATCACTACTCAACAAATTTGTACTTTTTGTCGAGTAAAATTAGCTGTTTTGGACCTACTGATGACGAAAATAGCGATTAAGAAATTTGTAGCACCCTCAGATTTAAAGTTATTCAATTTTCAAAATTTATCAAAAACATTGTATCAAAGCAGTCATTTAAAAAAAAAAAAAAAAACAGAATAAGACAATTTAATTAAAGTTACGGAACCCAGGTTGAATACCTCTGGAATAGACCATACGCAAAATATATTTTTTAATTATTATATTATATTTTTCGAGTATATATTCCTTTCGAAATCTGAGTATTTCTCATATATGTACATTAAAGAAATGTAAGCATACCAAATTTCAATTCTTTACGCTCAGCAATTTACTACCGTACAAACAAAAACAGAGACAGACACATGAGTGACGATATAAGGATTTCTTAGTTTTATCTGCGACAGAATAAATAATCATGACAGAATCATGTAATACACGACTCACAATCAGCCACATATTACTAGAATGTGATAAATTCAGGTCAGAATGGAGTAAACACAACATACCAACCAGAATTAAAGAAAAACTATGCAACAACAATCAATCCGAAACAAATATATTAAACTTTCTGAAAGATATAAACATACCACAAAATCTAAATTGCACAAACCCAAAATCTACACCCACACATACGTACAACATACACTCACACACCCATATCTATAATTTAATATAATAATAATTTATTGTAACATATATATGTATTACTAAGATACCAAGCTGTAAAATATTTTCAATAAAAAAAAAAGAATAAATAAAAAACTTACCAATAAAAATAGTTGGCTAAAGTCGAATTCTTACAAGCACGCTGTATCAAAAATGACGCTAAATCGTTCGTATCTTCATCATTAATACCTTCTGATAACAAAGTATCTGTATTCCCACTATCAGTAGTGGCGGCATTATGAAGAGCTCCCTGAAGAAGGTTTTCGGCCAGCGAAGTACTCTGGTGAATGGGGTCCACCTCGATAGTGCTATTAATATTGGAATTCGCAATCTGGTCAGCTTGATAACTATACGAACGAATTATTGTAGACTCGTTAGTGATAGTACTGTTACTTTCTTTGCTATCTTTCTTTTCAAGAAGCATGTCTTTCTCTTCTAATAATACATCACGACTTGGAGATATTCGCCTGAAATACATAAATACAGTAATAACTCATATACAGTATCCAAAGATACAATGAATTCACTTTATTTTTTAACAGAAAGGCTGGTTAATGTTCTTTATGAGTCCACCAGAACTAGGCTGTATACTTAGAATGAAGTATAGTATTTCCAAAATTAAATGGTCACTCTTGTTAAGAAGCATAACAATACGATAATGGGTTTATGGCAGTAATACCAAGACTTATTGCAGTAAAAAGTATATAAGAGGTATTAAGGGGGGGGGGGTCTGATAACCACATTTTAAGCATATTTTTGTGATTTTTTTTCAAATCTATGGTTAAATTTATTCATTTTCAAACTAAGTACATATATAAAGTATGTATTGAAGAATATACAAAAAAATTTTGAAGGCAAAATATGGCGAAATGAGCCAGCTGTGGTAAATCTTCTCAGACTCCGGGAAAAAAATTAGATTTTGCGGTGACCAGCATAACTCGTCACTGGATCATCTGAAATCAAAAATCCAAAAAGATTTTGTTAGCTTATGAGTTTGCCGAGGTAATGACGTTGAGTTTTTATTTTTAAAATGATTTTTCAGTTTTTAGCGTTACTTAGAAGACAAAAAAAAATTAATTCCCCCTAAAAATTAGTATATTTGTGATTGTTAAATAAAAAAAAAAACATGAAAAAAAATATCTCAACGTCGTTACATCGGCAAACTCATAAACTCACAAAATCTTTTTGGATTTTTGATTTCAGATGATCCAGTGACGAGTTATGCTGGTCACCGCAAAATCTAATTTTTTTCCCGGAGTCTGAGAAGATTTGCCACAGCTGGCTCATTTCGCCATATTTTGCCTTCAAAATTTTTTTGTATCTTCTTCAAAACATACCTTATATATGTACTTAGTTTGAAAATGAATAAATTTAACCATAGATTTGAAAAAAATTCACAAAAATATGCTTATAATGTGGTTATCAGACCCTACCCCCCCCCCTTAAGGGAATTTTAAATTTAAATCGAATAGATGTAACAATAGTTCAATTGAAGTTTCTTAAAAACCATTAAGGATATTTTCCAAATTTATAATCCTATTGTTTCTAAATTTTAGGGGTTGTTATACTTGTTTGTTAGTTAATTTTCAACGTTCATAGCGTGCATACATTAACAACATGGCTCTTTGGCGACCATTTGATTTTGAAGAAATTCCTAATTTCTGTAGTAAAAATAGTGAATCTGTGCAAGGTGATTTGGAGTGCGAAAATGTAGACATTGACGTGGAATGCGAAAATGTGGACGTGGCTACTAAAGAAAAATTTCATTTGTCAGATTGCAAAGTTCTGATATTGAACGTTTATAAAAAATTAGTTTCGGAAGGTAATGACAAACCTATACTTAGAACTGCGGAATTAACTAGTGTTCCATACAGAACAATTCGACATATCATTGTTCGTGGCAAAAATCAGCAGCGAAAACGACCCGATTTACAAGTTTTCAAGAAAATAGATAGTTTTATGTCTAAAATAATGTTAACAAATACTTATTAAATAATTACTTGGATTTCAGAGCGGATAACTATCAAGTACTTATTTAGATATTTCAGTTTTGAATAAAAATTCTGGAAAAGATAAAGTGAAGTAAATGTTGTTTTGAAAAAAAGGGGCGGCGTTTCTCTAAGTCCCAATCTCATTCTAACTACCTTACGCGTTTTCTCTGACGAGTTGTTTGTGGTGGATTTATACAACAATAATCCTGATTTTCAATAAAAAAAAAGTTGTAGGAAAAAATTAAATTTTAGTATTTTGTTTATACCTAGTGTATTAAAACACATGTTATAATGGAAAATTGCAAAAAAACGAAAAAAGTACGTACCTATATCCTTCTTTTATATCTTCAAAATTCTCATATTTCAAAGCTTGAACAAGTTGCAACAAGTATAACATCAAATCTTCATCGGGAGCCTGTTTTAATCGGGTAATCGCATACCTCCGAACTGTAGAATGCGTAAAGTTCGGACTCAACAACTCCAAAGCATCTTCCACATCCATCGGAGCCCATTGTTGAAGTAACGACAAAGCCTGTCGCACTTCTCCTGATAATTTCCAATTCACACATTTCAAAAACTTAGTCAACGCTTTCTTCTGATTACTAAGATAGAATCGGAAAGTCCAAACGAGGTCTTGTTCTTCATTATAAAGTTGGGTTGTCGGAGGATAGGATATTATGTTATTTAATAGATCACGTACTGATGCGTTTGGCTTTGCGTCTTTATCAGAAATGCCACTTCGGAGACTTCTTGCTAATTTGTGATGTTTGCTTTCTACTAAATTTTCCTGACAACCACAAAATATTATTATTAATAGTTTTGAAATTATTAATTTATTAGCACACATTTTAAAATTTAACTTAAAGTCTTTCTAGTTTCTGATAATTTATTTATAGAATAATATTAACAAAATTGTATTTATAATATGAAAAACAATAGCCATTCGGTTATATGTGTAATCCATTAACGGGAGGTATAACTGTCACAGATTATGTTTCTTACATAAAACTAACAATCTGAAAGAAAATTAGTAACAATCTATACTAATCAATAGAGTGGACGCAAACGTAAAATCGTTTGTACCTGATTTTTGACCACTAAGAAAGGGCATGGACGTGTGTTCAACTCCTGCTTATGTAAATTTTTGTAAAAATTATTTATACAAATAACAGATTCTGCTTAGCCGTTCACAACCGGCTTTAAACTGTAGGTGCCTTTTTGTGTATGTTAAAAACTTGACGTAATACTGACCATATTACTCCTGAATGTACTCAGTTTGAAAATATGGTTATAAAACTTGGACACAGACTAAGCTCAGGTCGAGCTGTCACGCCAATGATGATGATGACAAGGATATTTTCAAATTGTAAAAAAATATTATAAAAATATTATCGCTCAATAATTTAATAATTCGCGACTGCAAATAACAGTGAGACGTCTGGTGGTGACTAGCTAAATTAAACAGAAGCGTATATTTGGATAATATTTGTAGCGTGTTGTGCTGCAGTTTATGTGAATTAAGAAGTATTTTAAAATATAGTGACTTAAATACAGTGAATTTTTGCCGAAATATTGTTTGAACAGATAAATATTAAGAAAAAACTTCTGACATATACGCTTCTCGTGCGCCATCAGCTGTTGTACGCAGCGCCGCCAACGTTAGTTTCAGTCGCGAATAGATGTCAGATCACAATTTTCTGTATTTTTAGTGTTTTGTAGGTATGACCACCAAAAGACCCTTATAATTTCACTCATGTGTCTGTCTATCTGTCTGTCTGTACGGTAGAAATTGTAGCCAAACGGCTGAACATAGAAAGTTGAAATTTGGCATACTTGTACAACTTTTTGACCCACATATAGGAAAACTATAGAGAGTTCAAAAAAATACAGCGCGGGATAAATATAAACAAATATGTATTTAATAAAACAATAAATATATTTTTTTAATTTTGAGTGGCATACCAAATGAAATGTCTTAATGCGTGGATCAACAAACAAATTTTTATTTTTGATTTTTTTTTATTAGATTTTTGCAAAATGTATGTAAAAAAAATTTTTGTCCCCCACCCTATCTCCCAAAGGGATTGATCTAAAAATCTAAAAAAAAAATCTCCGCAATGAACATTGATGGGAACCGAAATAGTTCAACAGGGATTTTTCTTTTTTTTATAATCTTGAATCAGATAAATTTTTCGAAAAATGTCGTTTTTTGTGTCGTTTATAAAAATAGGCCAATGTTTACAATATCCCCCTTCAAACTTTATACAGATGGCAGCACATAACGACTACACTAAATAATTCAAGAATTGTCAGTGGCTCTAAAACAATGGTTTCTAGAAGCGAGCTAACCATCTTCTAGTTTAATGACAAAACACTATCTTAGGTTAGGTTAGTAAGTGTTTGGTTAGAAGAAGCCGAGCGAAGCGAGCTACCCATCTTCTAGTTTAATGACATAAATAAAAGTTCTGCACAGTCCCACTTGTTTAGAATCTCTGTATATTAAACAAATGACATGTGTTTGACGTATGCGCAAGTGTGAAGTGGGATGTTGTAAACACTTACCGATAGTGTTTTGAAATTCGTTTCTTTTAACACGAATTTAGCCAAAAATGTGCAAAAGTTTTTGTCCCGCACCCTTTTACCAAAAAGGGTTAAACAATAAATCGGAAAAAATTATAGGTAATGTATATTGATTTGAATTTTTTAATTTTTCACCCCAAAAAATTTTAACGCAAAAATTAAAAATTTAAATTTCTCTCTTATTATTGACTTAACAGCAAAAACTTATATAACAAATATTGTTAAGAATAAAAAGACAAATCTTTTATGCAAATGCATTTTTTTGATTGGATAAATTATTTGGAGAGTTATGGCGGAAAAACTCTAAAAATTAATATCTCTTTTATTATAAAACTTTTACTAAGGTGTTTTAAGGTTTTTCGCCTTAGATTGACCTGTAGTATCACCCATTAAAAAAGAAATAAGAAAACCGTAAACACCCTGTATATATAAATAATTTTGCAATTTTCATTTATTTGGCTTAAGTGTGCGGATAACACCTTGAACATACTGAATATTGTAGGTTGTAGAAGCAGAAGCAGAAAAAGAAGTTGTACATCGGAGGTTGTAGAAGCATTTAATAAGGCTATTCTTAAGAGTAAAAGGAATATTTTCGATATTAATAACTGCTTGTATTGCGAAAATGCAGAGAAAAGGCATTAGTAAAAAGTTTGGCTGCCAAGAAAGTGCAAACACAATTTATTTAAGTACTAAAAACACGATATCACAATAATTAAACACTAAATAAACTCCATTATTCGAAAGATTTTATTTTTGATCTTAAACACCCTGGATTTTATTAGTTCACATAACCGAGCGTCTACTGTATGTTTATAGTGTAATATTAATTTTTTATTTTTTTTATTTTATTTTTGAAATAATTTTCTTAGGATATGTCCGTTTTGAGAATAAACAAGTGTAACCGGCATGCTAATGCTTAAGCAATGTTCAAACTGACAGTTAAATGACATGAAGGAAGCCCTACATTGGATTATACATATACATTTCATATTACAAAAGGATTGTGTTAATTTTTTCCCATTGCAATTCTATATATATTGTAATTTAATTTACTTATAATCAGTGGCAGCACATAAATATTGAAAATGGTAGGGGCAGGTTATAAAATAGTCATCTATGTAGGTGTATAAAGGTCTTTTCAATCAAGTGCGAAGTTTTGCACAAGATGTGCCGCAAATGGTGCACTGTGTACATAGAAAAAAATATTTACCTCATGTATTTCGTGATCTGGAACCGTCACAATATCAGCCTGGGCTCTAAAATTATAAACTTCATCGCCATTTTGTTCAAAATATACAACGGCATGTGGGACGCTATCTATAACCACCGTTGGAAACTCCACCATTAAATACATGTAGTCTGAACTCCTCTTTTCCTTTTCATTAATCATTTCTATTTCTCTAAATGTCAGTCTATCCAACCAGTCCACCTAGAAAAACACATAAAAAAATCAGCTGTGGCCACCACAGGTCCGACCGCCATCATAAAGTACTTGTATAAAATACATTCTAGCAGCAGAGTAGAAATAACTTGGCCTAATATTTTCTAACAGAGATATTATTTATCATAACCATGGAAACGTTACACAAGAAACCCTAGGATACTCCTATATCCTTTGACCGATATGAACAGTATTTTGCAGATTTATTTTATAAGAATCTACAAATATAATTATACACATAAAAGTCTAGGGTTTCGTAGGCATAAACAAGAGACTCCTATATCCTCTGATCGATATGAACAATATTTTGCAGATTTATTCTCTAAGAATCTACGAATATAATTACATACATAAATGTCTAGGGTTTCGTAGGCATAAACAAGAGACTCTAGATACTTCTGTTTCCTTTGACCAATATGAACAATATTTTGCACATTTATTTTCTAAGAATTTACGAATATAATTACATACATAAATGTCTAGGGTTTCGTAGGCATAAACAAGAGACTCTAGATACTACTATTTCCTTTGACCGATATGAACAATATTTTGCACATTTTTTCTCTAAAAAACTGCTTAACGTACAAAAATTGATACATGGAAAAAATTGCGAAAAAATTTTCAAAATTTTTTGGTTTTGTCAACAAATGTCTCAAATAAAAGTTGTTAGTTATTGCTTTTATAGCAACTTTTGTTAAATACATTTTTTCGAAATATTTTTCTGTTGTTAAATATTCGCAAAAATCTTAAAATCGACACGAGTAAACTCCCATTTCTAGTCAACCGATTTTTACCAAAAGTTGATCAACTCGTGCCATTGATGTCAAAAGCTTAAATATGAAGTTTCATAAAAATCCTTTTAGCCGAATTTGCTCTGCACGTGTACACAGACAGACGGACGGACAGACAGATAGACAGACAGACAGACAGACAGACAGACACAATACCTCCCTTATAATGTTGGCGGTCGGTAAAAATATATATAAAACAATATAAGATTCGGGTATTAGAAGTTAAGAAACTGAAAATGTTGGGCAAAGACCAAAGGACGAGGCTGGAGAGAGTTTTGCAAAGCTGCTCAATTTTTTGTTGCATAAAATTAGTAAAGAAACACAGCATTGAAGTTTGGCAGATTCATCCTGGGATAATCTGTATGGAGAAAACAGGTCGTTAATTTAACTCACCTTGGTCATGTGACCATTCCTGTGTTTCTTGGCAAGTTTCGCAAGTCTGTGCATCTGTTCTTTACCCTGGTCCCGGCCTTTACCAGGTGTTGTTGTCGGGGTTCGTCCATCTGCTTCTTTATTAGGCCATATTCGCAAATCAAGCATACCCTAAAATATTATATATTCTACTACAATAGTCCAGGAAATTGATGGGATGAAGAGTATTGTTATTTTAACTGGATTTACATTCCGGAATAACACGTACATGACCGTTGCTAAGCAACGTAATAAATAGGTGGAAAGCAACTGTCAAATTATTGTTGTTTTTTAAAGGGAACTGAGTAATAAGTAATATATAATAATAATAAAGTTATAGTCGTGGGAAAAGCATAGTATGAAACCTGCATGGAATGATGGTCATTTCACACAAGCACGAAAGTTGCGCTACGAACCGCAGGCGAGTAGTGTAATTCATACGAGTGGGAAATAACCGTCATTCCATGCAAGTTTCATACTATGCTTTTTCAACGACTATAACTTTATTAATTATTTAATTTTTATTCAATTCCCTTTAAAAACTACAGTCTGTTTCAAACGGTTAAGCGGAACTAAATGGGAATTTAGTTCTTTTAGGTTGTCACGAGAAGGGACCTTGCTTGGGATATTTCATTTTTCACGTTGGGATGTCAAAATTTAAACTTCCAACAATGAAACCATGGAAACGAATGACCTATCTCAAAATTAAATATTTTTTTTAGATATTTTAATGACAAAAAAATAAATAAATGGGAAATTTGTATTAAGAATGACACAAAAAATCAAAATATAAAGAAAATGACATTTTAAAATGATATTAACCTTAACCAAAAAATGTTAATTGTAAGTATGATTTACAAAGCTTAAACAAAACGGCCGAAAGGCACGATTTAAACGATGAAAGTAACTAGATTGCAAAATCTAGTTCCGCTTAAGCGTTTGGAACAGACTGTAACAATAATTTGACAGTTGCTTTTAACATATTTATTCCGTTGCCTAGCAACGGACATATACGTGTTATACGGAGTGTAAATCCAGTTAAAATAACAATACTTGCGTCAGCTGATTAACTGACTGACCAAGACAAACTATATCAAAAAATATATTTGCAAAATTTGACAACTTTAACTACAGGCTATTCTCTATTTATTCGATTTTATTTATTTATTAGGTTTCTATTTGGTTTCTAAATGGAAATTTCGTTCTTTTAGGTTGTCACTAGAAGGAGCCTTGCTTGGGTTATTTTGTGTTTCCCGCTTGGTACGTGAAAATTTAAAATTCCAACAGTGAAACCATGGAAACGAATGACATATGTCAAAAAATTTAATACATTTTTCCATTTTTTGAAGAAAAAATAAATAAATAAATAGGAAATTTTTATTTAGAATCACAAAAAATTAAAATGCAATGAAAAGGACATTTTATAATGACAATCAATTTAATCTAAAATTTTCAATGTGTGATTTACAAAGCTTAAACAAAATGATCAGAAGTCCGAATTAATAGATAAAAATTACTAGATTTCAAAATCTAGTTCCGCCTAAACGTTTGGAATAGCCTATATATTATTTCATTTTAATCCGGTTTCCTTTACAAACTAACAATAATTTGACATATGCTTCCAACCTATTTATTACGTTGATGATGATTACGTTGTCTAGCAACGGCCGACCATTGCTGCTTGAACCTTTTATGTAATGAGCTCAACCTGTTAAGTAATGAGCTCATTACGTAACAGGTCAGCAGTGTGTAATTAAAAGGAGTGGGGAACGTGCTACATTTACTAATCACTGACACACCTGTAATGAACGTCTATAAATAGTCAAATGTTTGAAACAAATTTTAAGTTGTTTCTGTATCTCCTTTTTTTTAAGCTATTGCTTTATAGTACAGTAAATAGTGAAAATTCTTACCGTTCTAAATACGCCATGCTTGCTAAATAATGATATAGTTGTCCCACCGACAGGTATAAATTTATTTGGTCCCCCGCAATCATAAATCGTAAGTGCTAACTGTGAATTTCTCGGAAGCTCACTGAATTGTATTGGCAACGTCACCCACTCATTCCAACTAAAAAAAAAACTAGATTAGAAACAAAATATTTCAAGAATAAATTCATTACTTACTTCCATCTAGAAGTAAAGGCTTTATACGATGTTGAAGTAGGTAAAACTAGAGGCCTATTATTAGCAAAAACTTGACAAACTACTACTAAATCGGCACAGTCTTCTTGATACAATCCACTAAATTTTAACATAGGATCTTCTAACAATTTGTCATATTCTGGTTTTTGTCTTTTTCCTTCAAGTGTTCCTCTAAAAATAATATAATCTAATTTCTTAATCAGACGGTGATAAATTTACTTACATTTTTATTTGAACTCTATGTTCCAAAGAGGAACTATACACATAATTAAATTTATCATCTAAATCATCCATTGTTGTGAAAAATATTCATTTATTTTGACAGGTTGTCTATGATTTTGACGTTTGTTAGTTCAAATGTCAAGGTAATGAGGGCGCTATGGGGACAAACAGAAGGTGTAATAGGTACTTTTTTTAAGTTTCAAGGCCATTTTGCTAACAGGAGTTGTGCATATGCGCAATAAGTTTGTGACAGGAGCGTAATACATTAAAATGTATCATCCTAAATTTTAAAACATGTATGTATGTATCAGTGGAGCACTAACTTTTAAAACCTGGGGTTTATCAACCAAAATGCTTGGGAGGTTCGTCCGCCTACAGTGACAGTTTACGCACGACTCCTTTGTCTCTCATAAGATTTCCTCTGCCCTTTCCTCAACTCTCCAATTAACTAAAAAAACCTTTTAACTTACCTTGAAGAATCATTTCTAATCCCAATAATTCATAAACCCAAATAATTAATTTTCTAATTACGTACGAAGTCCATATTACTGAAAATATATGGTTACATATCAACATCTGTATAAACATTCGACCATGTACTTGAAATAAACGGTGACAACATTTAAACAAATCATATAATATATAATATACGATCGTAAATTGTCCTGTCTTTCAACTCTTCCCCTTCAGTCGTTAAAAGTCAGCTCGTGACATCTTACAAAAATAATAATTATTTACATTTAGTTTCGCTTATTAACATTAAAGCCTGTAATACATGATGCGATTTCTCGTTTTGAATCTCGTACGATTTATCGTACGATAATTATTCCTAACGGTATCGGTCACGTGACTCTGCGCAATAATCAACTGCGTCGATATCTGTTCATTTCTATACAATATTTTAGGTCTGGAGCATAAATATTGGATGGTTTTCAATATCGTACAAGATCTCGTACGAAAATCCTGTAGTACACGATACAATAATTCTTGTACGATAAATCGTACGAGATTCAAAACGATAAATCGCATAATGTATTACAGGCTTTAGAATAGTCTATATTAAAATTCAATTGAAGCAAGAACCAATTTATTTATATATTTCCGTCTCGCACATGCCTTGAAAACATGAATGAGCCTTCCGCACAGCAAGGTCTGCGAGGCTTTAGCTACGGAGCTGGATATTTACCAAAATGTTAACTAATAATTTTATTAAAATACGGTCCTGTTATGTATTTGAGATTACAAGGTCACTTGATTGTGTTCTAAAATTAGTGACGCTAACTTATTACATCTTCTGTATGTTCTATGACATTATTTCATTGTTGCCAAACTTTAAAAAAAATATTTATTTTGTAAACTTATTTCAAAGAGGAAACAGGCGTAATAAATTTGATGTAAATACCGTAATTACAAAAATGTCAGTGTTTTTTACTTGAATCAATCATTCAGATTGCAAATAAGATATTGTTTTATAAAGTATATTAAAGTTTCAAGTTGGTAGTATTTACGTTGATTTGTTTTTGTGTGGTTGGTTCCCTTTTGTCATTGATTTTTAGAGTCGTTTGTAAAGTGACGCTTCTTTCCGGCAAACGTACTGGTTTTTGCATCTTGTGAACCGTTTTTATTGCGCGGTAAGTATATTTTTATTAATACTTTTTCGTATAGCTACCCAGCGTTGGTGTTGTTTTCTTCTCGATTGTTATTTTCTTCAAATTTCAATTTCGTGTGGTGTGTATAGATTCGAATATCAACGATGGAAGATAAAGAACGTGGTCGAGACATGGCAAATCGTGATAGATTTCGTCGTGATAAGGCAAGTCGTTTTTCTGATGGGAATCGGGATCGTGATCGCTCAAATGATCGATCAAGAAGAATATCTTCTAACAATAGGGTGTTTGTTTCTAATATAAGCTATGATTACCACTGGCAAGATATGAAAGATTTGTTTAGAAACCAGGTCGGTGATGTTGCGTACGTAGAGATGTTTGTCGATGAAAATGATAAATTTAAAGGTTCAGCGATTGTTGAATTTTCTGATGCTGCGAGTGTTAAAAAATGCATGGAAGTTATGCATAGATATGATTTGAAAGGTCGAAAATTGGTTGTTAAAGAAGATTTTGGCAACGAGAGAGATAAATATGGAAATATTGTTGGTCGACGTAATCGTGATCGTAAGGATATGGATGATTTACGTGATAGGAGAGATCGCCGACCTGAAAATATTCCACCGTCGTTGATGGGAAATTTGTTCAGTCGTACTGGTTCTGAAAATTCTGATGCAAAATGGGGACAGACTTGGGGACTCAGTACACAATTTCTTGAATTGCTCGGAATTAATCGACCTCTTGTTAGCAGGGTGTTTGTCGCTAATGTAAGTAGAAACATTTTCTCTCGTTTGTAATTTTAAGTTCTAAGATTGAATTCTGAATCTTTTTAAATTGATGAATCCTTTTTTTTTGTTGGATGACTCGTTGAAAATATACATGGTCTTGTATAGGGCTGCCACCTCCCGGTTTTCTACCGGAGACTCTGGTTGTTGTCGCTCTCTGGACTCCAACTTTTGTTTTACGTCTATGATTTGTTTAAAATATCTCAATTATTTTTTTGTTTTTTCGTCAAAATATTAAATTAAATATGTTCGTATTTTTGACATGTTCCATTTACTCCGAATTTGCTGAAAAGAGGAATAATACTCACCACCATATCAGTGAACAATGCATTTGTAAAAGACATATTTTCTCTATTAGACAAATGTATGGAGGGATAGATGCAATTGCTAAGACGTTATTATAGTAAAAGCTGAACTGCTTAACATTTTTTGATTACATTCAGCGTCTGGAGCAACTAAATTTGTTAGTTGAGTTAATTCGAAAAATGATTTTAATTTTATTTAAAAAAAAGAATATGTTAACTAGACAAGGTGTTTTTGGGAACTGTTTAAGCATTGTTGACTTATTTATTATAAGAGATACGAAGGAAGTTAAATTAAGAAATATAAAGTATTTTACTCTACAAATAAGAATATTAAATTGGAAAAACAAATGAACGTCAATTAAACTAGTTATTTAACTAGTATTTCAAATATTTCCTAATATTTCAGATATTTCCCTAGTATTTCATTTATTTCAAATATTTCCCTAGTATTTCAAATATTTCCCTATTTCAAATATTTCCCTATTATTTCATATATTTCCCTATTTCAAATATTTCCCAATTATTTCATATATTTCTCTGTTTCAAATATTTCCCTATTATTTCAAATATTTCCCTATTATTTCAAATATTTCCCTAGTACATATTTCTAATATTTCCCTAGTATTTCAAATATTTTCTAATATTTCATATATTTCTCTAGTATTTCAAATATTTCCTGGATTATTATTTCAAATATTTCCCTAGTACATATTTCTAATATTTCCCTAGTATTTCAAATATTTTCTAATATTTCATATATTTCTCTAGTATTTCAAATATTTCCGTATTATTTCAAATATTTCCCCAATATTTCAAATATTTACCTAATATTTAAGATATTTACCTAATATTTCCCTAGTATTTAAAATATTCTCCTATTATTTCAAATATATCCATAGTAAATATTTCAAATACCTAATATATCAAATATTTCCGCATTATTTCCAATATTTCCGTAGTATTTCAAATATTTTCTTAGTATTTCAAATATTTTCCTATTATTTCAAATATGTCCCTAGTATTTCAAATATTTCCATAGTATATATTTCAAATATTTCTCTAGTATTCCAAATATTTTCCTATTATTTCAAATATTTCCCCAGTATTTCAAATATTTCCCTATGATTTCCAATATTTCCCCAGTATTTAAAATATTTTCTTAGTATTTCAAATATTTTCTTAGTATTTTAAATATTTTCCTATTATTTCAAATATTTCCCTAGTATTTCAAATAGTTCCATAGTAAATATTTCAAATATTTCTCTATTATTTCCAACATTTCCCTAGTATTTCAAATATTTTCTTAGTATTTCAAGTATTTTCTTATTATTTCAAATATTTCCCTAGTATTTCAAATACTTCCCTAGTATTTCAAATATTTCCTTAGTAAATATTTCAAATACTTCCTAATATTTTAAATATTTCCCTGCAATTGGTTAGTATGGCCAATAATTTTTTTTTATTGGTTAATGGCCAATAAAAAAAATCCAATAATAAAAAAAAAAAAAAAACAATTCCCTAATATTTCAAATACATTTAAATTAATTGATATTCTAAATAATTTTTAACAGTGGTGACTAATGATATTTGTTTTTTCAAATACTTTGGTCGATATTTGGTATTTCAAATACTTTTATTGAGTATTTATTTATATATTTAACGAGTAACTATACAGATTTATACAGTAGTGCACAAGTCCAGTTACATAGTACTGGGAAAAAAATTTGGCAGAGCTCTGTTAAACAGTTTTCAGAAACACTTGGTATTCATATTTTACATAATTAAGTAAATGTTTTTCAATATATAGATGATTTGATTGTTTAAAATTGTTTGTGTTACTTTATTTTTACATAATCTCTTACAATTTATTTTGAAATAACCAAAAATATATTATTAATAAATACTAATAATTTGCGAAACATTTAATTTTTCTAAAAAAAAAAAGAAGCCTCCGGCCTTCGGATTTTTCAAATATGAAAAGGTGGTAGCCTTAATCTTGTGTATGAAATATTTTTATACACATCTTGTCTTGTCATTTGTGGTTCAAATCTACTAAGTTGCAAATATAGGATTGATGTGATTTAGGTCATTTGTGGTATAGATAGGTCAGTTGTTACCGAAAAAAAACAAAATCTACATGTTTTATAAAGGAGACTCAAGAACAAAGCCGAGGAATTATTTTCGTTGCTGTACTTCAACACAGGAAATCATCTATTGCACGATAACAGCCATAGTATCCACAGAAAAATTTAACTAACTCGTCTCGATTTCAGCTGTGTTTTTTTTTTATTATAACTTTAGAAATACGCTCTTGCGCTCTTCTACTCCAATCAAGGTCTTAAAGAATTGTTTCATTCGTATTGTTTTGTTGCATATATCGCATTTATGTCTATAGGAAAGATTTTTCTATTTAAAGTATTCTATTTTTGATTTTTCATCAGATGAGCACGAATTATTTACAGGAGAACTTATTAAAGTGGTTTTTGGAGTATCGTCTGTTGGTCTGTTTTTGGTTTGGCTGTCTAGAACTCTTGTGGCTAAACAACTCAATCGATTTTGCTCATATTAGGTACCTAGCCTGGATATATCGATCCATTGTTATTTCCAAAATTAAGATAAGAATTTCTTGAAAATGACAGACGATTTTGATTTATTTTAATGTCATTTGCGAATTTTTCTTGGAGAATTTGTATCGCTTTTCATTGCCACGAAAGTCTGATGATAATATCTGTTCTTATTTTTTTTTTTTTTGTTACAAGGAAAATTTTGTGGTAAAAAATCTAATAAAAATGTGAGATTTTGGTTAAAATCTCTTAACCAGGAGTTGTTTACTTATGTAGGTGACGTTTTTTTCAGCCTATAGATATTATTAAATGAATATAGTGATGCACAATGCTATGAACTGGAAGGGTTTTAGGAAAAATATGTCCAAGATTTCACGTCGACGCTGTTGCTTTTATTTACTAAATAGCTATGAAAGTCTGAAAGGTGTGAAAATTCACACATTAATTTTTTTCATTATTGATGTCTTATTTTTTCAAACTCAACATCAAATTATGTTAGATATACAATGTTTGCAGTTTCTTGCTTTTGATAATATAAATGTGTTCTAAAATGACACTTGCTACATACCTACGAAACTCTGAAATGTGTGAAAATTCACAAATTCTTTTTGTTGTAAAATATATTAAGAGGCAGTATTGAAAGTTGTTTCGTCTTTATATTTAGTTTGAAAAATACGTTGTATCTTCACTAGTTCTTTAAAAACAACGTCTCAATTTATATTATTGGACTGTACATTTTTGTAATTCTTTCTTTTACCATAAAGAATTTATGTTACCGTCTTATGTATATTAGGGTACAACCACGTAGAAAGATTGTTGTCGGCGACTAGGAGTGCTGGCTAGCCGGCGCCAACCGACGAGAATAAATATCCTTTTACTTCCAAATGTATCCGGGCACGTAGAAAGATTGTCAGTACCTGTAGTCTCATATACCATGCCATAAGTAAACAGGTATCTTTGAAACATTATTTATCAATTCGCATTTTTTTTAAATATTGTATGTTTTTAGGTCTTTGTAGGTATGACCACCAAAAAACCCTTATAACGTCACTCATTTGTCTGTCTGTCTGTACGGTAGAAATTGTAGCCAAACGGCTGAACAAGTCTTTGTTTGACCCACATATAAGAAAAATAATGAGAATTGAAAAAAACACATTACTAGATAAATACCATGAGTTCAAAAAGAAATTACATAAGGGTTGGCTATTGAAAAATAAAATAATGTCTACTGCAAGCTTTATATAACAATAAATAACTTATGATAACTACAATAGAGATGACAGTTAATTAATTCTAAAGCTTGTTTTAGACATTATTTTATTTTTCCATAGCCCTTATGTAATTTCTCTTTGAACTCACGGTATAAACAAATATGTATTAAATAAAAAAATATTTTTAAATTTTTAGTTGGGTATCTAATGAAACCTCTTAATGCGTGGATGCACAAACATATTTATATTTTTGAAAAATCTTTTTTTTTTTTTAATTGGGTTTTTGTCAATATAATGGCAAAAAACTTTTGCTTTCCACCCTATCTCCCAGAGGGGTTGAACTAAAAATCTGGGAAGAATCTCATTATTGTACATTGATGGGAACCGGAATAGTTCAACAGGAAATTTTGATCAAATTGGTTTTTCGCAAAATATTGTTTTTTTTTTGTCGCCGAAAAAAAAAAATATTTAAAAAAAATTTATTGTGTGATATCAAAAGAAAGCTCTATGAACCGGAAACGTACGAGAGGAATTTTTTATCCGATTTCGTTCTTGAAAAATATTAGTTCTTGATTTTTTTTTTTTTTTTAATTTAAATTTTATTGTAGGGATGTTAAATGGTAATTGACTTTTCAAATATATTTTAATTTGACTAAATTTTGCCGAGTATTAAGATTTTCGTTTAATATCTTAGCTAGAATTAAAAAAATATATTTGTATATACATGGATACATTTTGTTATGGGTAGAGAAGAGGTACGTAAATTTATTTTGCAAATATCGACTAGGAAAATAAATAAATAACTAACCGGTTGCTGGGATTCCATTTCTAGTAGAGAATCTGTTTTTCATATAGTCGCAATATAAAAATTGTCTCTGTAGGCGTTATCCTCTTGCGTGACAAAAGATCGCCCGCAGTGTTGCCAGGTCTGGATTTGAATATTTTTGCAATAATACAAAAAAAAAAAAAAAAAATGTAAAATATATATTATGGTATTATTAGAAATATATGATACACGGTAGAAAAAAACTAACTGCAACCTTCTTGTCGTGCCTATTGATTTAAAGGATTCAAAACCAACACTTTTAATTGTGTTATGTAGTGACAGGCATTCATCGTTTGGTCTTCTAATGGTTGGTTTATATACGGAACAAGAATAAGGAATAGGAAATAAGAATAGTACACAAGAATAAAAAATATTAAACGTTTATATAGGACATAACATTTCGTCGCTGCGCCTGCGTACTTGCGTTAGCCTGTGTTTAACGTTTGTTATTTGACAGATTCTTAAAACTTACAAGAAGAATAAATAAAAATAATAAATACATTTTATTGTTGTTTACAACCCTCTGATCACAACTGAAAAACATCTGAACAAAGTTTATTACGGCAGACATTTTGATTGCTGTGCGCAGGCTTATCGTGTCTTATTCTTGAAATAAGAATAAAATGTTGATTGTTACCAACTATTCTTATGTTTAAGTTAAATTTCATTCCTACATAAACCGATATACGGCGCAGCCATGTTTTAACATCTTGTGTACTATTCTTATTTCCTATTCCTTATTCTTGTTCCGTATATAAACCAAGCATAATAATCATCATTCACTGACTAAATACCTACAAAACCCTGAAATGTGTGAAAATTCACACTTCACCTCAATACGTCTACACTAATCGGCATCAACAAGGGAGGAAACCATGCGTTTATAGGCGCCAGGAATAATCTTTCTATGTGTTTTTACCCTAATTATATAAATTAATAGCGCCTTAATTATATATTATTGGTCTCAGGATATTTATAGTTCTTTATTTTACCACCAATTTGTATTACGTCTTATCTATATTACTTAAAATGACAAGAATATTCATGTTTCAACAAGTGGTGTTTCGTTATGACCTTATAGAATTTCAGTCTTGGAACAAATTGTTCTCTTTGTATTCTTTATTTGTTAATTTGGTTATTGGGTTTTTCTCAGCTGGACTACAAAGTAGACGAGAAAAAACTTCGAGAAATCTTCAAACTTGCAGGAAAAGTCGTTGACATTGAAATATCTCATGATAAAGAAGGAAACAGCCGTGGTTTTGCGATTGTTGATTACGATCATCCGGTCGAAGCAGTACAAGCAATTTCAATGTTTCATCATCAGATACTCTATGATCGTCTAATGACTGTTAGAATGGATCGGATTGAACATAATGAGTTGCCTTTGAAATTGCCTGATGGTCTTAAAGGGGTTGGTATGGGATTGGGTGTTAATGGGGAACCGTTAAAAGACGTATCAAGACATCTTCCAAGTCAAAATCCAGGTCTTTCTGATTTAACAGCCGCTAATACAGGTCCAGGAATTTTAGGAGCTGTTCCAAATCCAATTCAAAACCTAGGTCAGGCAGCTTTGTCAAACGTAGTAGGATCCAATCCTTTAAACCTAGCATTAAATCCATTACAGAGTTTAACTGGTGTCCAAAACCAACTCTTGGCCAGTAATCTTAATGAATTTACTTCACAACTAAATCCTTCTTTAGTTGGTTCAAATAGTATGTCTTCATTGGGTGGTAATTTAAATTTACCAAGTTTAACATCGAATTTACCTCCTTTGAGTAGTTTAACTCAAAGTCAATCGATGGGTATGTCGTCATATAATCGTGATTCAAGTATGTATGGAAGTGTTAGGGATAATAGGAACGCACCGAGGGATTTTAGTAGTGGTAATAGGGATTATGAGAGTAATTCACGCTTTGAGAAGAATGAAAATGATTATCAAGATGAATTTCGTCAACCACAGAATCCAAGTGTTTATAGTACTATAAATAATGGATCCCAGAGAAGTCAAGGAGGAAATAATCCGATGAAACAAGAAAATAAATTCAAATCTGACACCGTTATTGTTACCAATGTAAGTATTTTTTATTTTATTATTATTTTATGAATATGTTTACAGGCATACCACGCTTTTTGACGATTTGTTTTTTGATGCTTTGTTCATAGTGACGGATTAACTAAATGGGGGCTCTAAGCACAATTTGATTTGGATCACCCTGCTGTAAAAATGCAATACATAATAATAAAAAAATGGAATAAATATCATATAAAAATATTTATTATAAAAAATATTATACTATAAAAAAAGGTAAAATATTAATGTAAAAACATTTTAAATAAATTACAATTTTTATGACATTATTAGAAAAGAAATAAATTATAAATCATATATTGGTTGTCAAGGATGAAATTTGTAGAAAAAAAGGCAAAGTTGGTTGATAACTTACAAATATAAGGAATTATTTTATTCATCAAAGTATGCACCCATATTGTCTATACACTTTTGCCATATAAGCGGCAGGTTGTTCAGGTCGGTGGTATACAATCCTGGCGGACGAGAGTCAATGAATTCCTGGAAGGCCAGTTTTACAGCATTGTCGGAATTAAACTGTTTTCCTATTAAAAAGTTGTCCAAATTGTGGAAGAAGTGGTAGGGGCTAGGTCTGGTGAATATGGAGGATGATGAAGAAGTTCCAACTCCAATTCCTGTAGTTTGGCCACAGTTATTTGTGCAGTGTGTGGTCCAGCGTTATCATGCAATAAGATAGGAATCCAATCTACGCTGTTTTTTTGTAAGTTAAGCGTAGTAACACTAGGGCCAAATACACTATAAATGTTTCCCGCGGTCTGTGATGCCGTAGTTCCACGTAAGAACTCATACTTTATAATAGTACGAATTTCCGACTGTTCCATTTTCAACAAAATTAATTTTTAAAAAAAGTTTTTGATATTTTTAGAGCATACAATGATTTATTTAAACAGGCGAGATGTGTAACTTTCCAATTAAAAAAAAAAAAAAACGGTAAAATATTAAGCCAATGTCAAATAATAAGCTGTTAAAGTTGGCAATATTATTAACTACAAATTTCATCCTTGACGACCAGATATATATAAGATGAAAGATCATTAATCAGTTGAACCTGATTTCAAAAAACTCTGTACCTCAAAACAAGTACACGGATCGCACTGGATATTTGTTAAAGTTAAAATTATAGTCATTGAATTATTTATTTGTGTAATTTGTTTATGTTTAACTTTATATTTATGGTGACTTACATTTATTTTATTATTCTTATGCTTCGTTATTTTTTTATTATTTTATATTAAAGAGAAAATAATACATAAATAATAAAAAATAAAACAGACATTTAATAAGTGTGGTATGCCTGTATATGGAAAGGTTTTGTAACAGTAAATAATAATAAAAATAATAATAATAGGTTTCCAACGCCTAAGTGGCGGATAGGGCAGAGGAGGTAAGTTCTCTGTTACTTGACCTCCGACACTAATGAAAGCCACGTAGTCGGCGTGATGTTTCGACCGTCCCTTATCTCTGTTTAAACAGGTACTCATTTTTAAATACGGAGTGTCTCAAAATGATAAGTGTTGAGTCTTTCGTCCATTGTCGAATTGAGAAATTTATCCGCGAATTTTTGTATTAAGACAATAACGTCACATTTAATTTAATTTAAATAAGTACGTTCCTTACGTATTATATAAACACAGTAAGCAATTAGTTGTGACACAATTTTCTTTATAAAAAAAAACCTATATTTAAGAAGATTAACAAACGAAATTTAATTTTTAAATAACATTATTTTCATGCGGTGGCAAAAGAAAGAAAAAATTGCATGCATCCTTAAACTTAGAGAGTTCGGAATGATGATAATAATAATAATAATTTTTAAAAACTAATTTTAAATGGCCTCAATACCTCAACCATTTTGAGACATTCTGTATTACTTACTCGAGGCTGAGGCAACCCCTGAATTGATTTACACATTATCGGAAGGTGAAAATCCTCAGTGGACTCATCAGAGATTGAATCATCTTTCCATGATAGCCAAAATAATTTTAAAAAAACTTAAACTCTTTTATTGTTCATTATTTTTTCTGTAATATAATAAAACGTATAATTCAAAAAATAAATTCGTCTAATAGTCAAGCAAAACCAAAAACGGTTTATTAACAGTTTATTGTACCATGTGTTCAAAAAGAAATTACATAAGGGTTGGCTGTGGAAAAATAAAATAATGTGTACTGCAAGCTTTAACTGTCAATTAATTAACTGCCATCACTGTTGTTGTCATAAGTTTCTATTGAAAATTCAATTAAGCTACAATTCTAATGATTTTTACAATAGAACACAAAAAAATTATGATTGAATCATATTTTCTAAATGGTGTTTGAGTGAAGGACAAATGGATTTAAAATCCGGTGTCATGTTATACAAGACTCCTATAACAATATCGAGGAACTGCAAAACAGAATTACCGAACAGTGTGCCAATATAACTCCTTGAATTCTTATAAATGCTTTTATTAGTATGAAAAGACGAGAAAATTTGTGTCTGCAGGAAAACGGTGGTCATTTTGAACAGCTTTTTTAATTTTATATGTTTTTTTTTCTGCACCTTTGAAATCAAAAAATATATTCAGATCAATTCTGTAAAAAGTTACTGTGTAATAACGTTACTACAACATAAAATATTATAAAAAATACAATGACTTTCATTAATGATAGTAACTGACCTTGCTCATAGTGACGAATTTAGTAACTATTATCATAGTAACAGAGTTACAGAATTGGTCTGATTGTATATAATGTATAAATTTGTATTTAGCTG
Source organism: Liopterus haemorrhoidalis (assembly GCA_963971575.1). Lineage (NCBI taxonomy): Eukaryota > Metazoa > Arthropoda > Insecta > Coleoptera > Dytiscidae > Liopterus > Liopterus haemorrhoidalis. Next base: position 42,981,943 of record OZ020622.1, on the reverse strand, counting down.
GCTAATATGGTATAGACCAGCGGTTCCCAAACTTTTTTGACCGCGACCCTGTACGAGGTTTTAAAATTTTTCGTGACCCACCTTATGAAAAAAAAAAAACACCGGGCCGGGTCGCGACCCACACTTTGGGAAACGCTGGTATAGACTAATAAAACTAAAATAAAAAATAATTTCCAATTTTAATTATTACAAAGGCCTAAACGTTAGTCAATTGGTATATAAAGCTTGCAATAGACATTATTTTATTTTTCCCCAGCCAACCCTTATGTAATTTCTTTTTGAACTGATGGTATATAACTATTTGTTGTATTCAACCACTAGTTGTGTTAAGTACAAAATTATATTAACATTGCAATTATGTAGTAGTGAACATTTCGCTGGGCCTGTCCTGTTTATGTTCCGAATAAAATAAAATTATTGTCATTTTTGACAATTTAGTTAGTTTAAAAAATTTGTGTTTAATCATTTAGACCAGGGGTCTCCAAACTTTTTCGAAAGCGGGTCACATCAAAATTTAAATGGCGTGCCGAACAACTAGAATTCAGCTGGGCTCTTGGCTCTTGATTTTAAAAAGAAGCTTATTAATAATGGTGACATAATTAATCGGATCGGATATTATTTAGTTGGTCACATATCCCATCTTGTTTAGTTTATATCTTTATTATTTTATTTATTTGAGATTATTTACATAAGTGTTTGTGTCCATTTTTACTATTTTTATATTTGTGTCCTATTTTATAAAAAAATAAATAAACACTTTGTCCGGGTCCCGGTAATTTGTACTGGCTTTCCCTGTCTCTGAACGCCTCTGACAAAAAAATTGTTGTAATCTTGTCTTTCAGTCTGTCTGTGCCGAGTTCTTGTGGCTAAAACACTCAACCGATTTTGCTCAAATTTCATATTTAGAATTACCATTCCCGAGATGGCCGTTTAACAGCTTCATAGATTTTAGTTTTAATAAATGATATTTTTTGCAGTTACCAGCGACTGTATCTTGGAAACTTCTCCGTGAAAAGTTTGGATATTGCGGAGACATACAGTTTCTGGAGATGAAGTCCAAAGAAACAGCCGTTATTAGATTTAACGACCAGTGGGAAGCCGAGCGTGCTATACGTATCCTTTTATATATTATACTTGAACTGTTCAACTCTAGGGGGTTTCAGTTAAGCTATATGCTAACTAGTGGACAACATATGAAGTTCGACCACATTAACCAGCTGTCATATAGCTTGTTCACATACTGTTTAATAGTTTCTTAATCCTTTTATGGTTTTATTGTTACGTCAGTTGTTATTTTGTTGGTGTTCTGTCGCTTCTGTGTTGACCACAGCAGATTTCCCTCCATTACATTGAGCTGAATATGTACTATATGTACTCTTGTGATGTGATGTTGTTTTCCTTAACAGATTTGTGCAGAATCGCTGGACAGGACTCGAATCGACGGTCGCACTATCGAGGTTCGTTTGTTCTGAACATATCCCTGGAATTTATTTTCATAGTTTTATAATGTGACAAATACTTTTTAGTATTCACCTGAATTTCGTCTGTAACAGTTAATTATATAACTAATTATATGTTTTTAAGTTGTAACTCTGTGTATTTTGAGAAATAAAAATTTCTAGTATTAAATAATATTTTATTATATGTACTTTTCAGACTGACAGCAAATTAAAATGTCATTTTTAGGGTTTTGTAGGTATGACCACCAAAAACCCTTATAACGTCACTCATGTGTCTGTATCTCTGTCTGTACGGTAAAAATTGTAGCCAAACGCCTGAACATGGAAAGTTGAAATTTGGTATACAGAGTGATTATTTAATAGCGAGACGACGTCACCGAATTTTACGTCCCTCCTAGCACAATACTATGACTATAATAACCTTGAAGAAAATTTTGATTATGAAGAAAAAAAGATTATGCGCATGCGCGCATAATCGCCTGCTACGGAAGTGTATGAAACGGCAAATTATTAAAACTTCCAGTGACGTCGTCTCGCCATTAAATAATCACTCCGTACTTGTACAACTTTTTGACGCACATAGAGGATACCTATAGAGAGTTCAAAAAAATACAGCACGGGATAAATATAAACAAATATGTATTTAATGGAAAAATATATATATATATTTAAATTTTCAGTGGGGTATCAATTGAAACCTCTTAATGCGTGGATGCACAAATTTTTATTTTTGAAAAATCTTTTTATGGGTTTTTGGTCAATATAATGGCAAAAAATGTTGGTCCCCCCACCCTATCTTCCAGAGGGGTTGAACTAAAAATCTGAAAAAAATCTCAACAATGACATTGATGGGAACTGGAATAGTTCAATAGGAAATTTTGATAAATTGTTTTTTCGCAAAATATTGATTTTTTTAGTGTCTCCTAAAAACAATATTTTTTTAAAATTTTGAAAAAAAATTGTTTTAAAAATGTATTGTGTGGTATCAAAAGAAAGCTCTTAAGACGTAGATAAAGGGACGGGAAGTAGTTTTTTATTATTTTTTATACGATTTTTTACAAAAAATACTAAAAAATCAGTGCCCGCACCTTTAACCCTAAAGGTGTTAAATTAAAAATCTGAAAAAATTCTAAGCAATGTATATTGCTATGAACCGGAAACGTACGAGAAGAATTTTTTATCCGATTTTGTTTTTGGAAAATATTAGTTTTTGTGTTACTGAAAAAAAAAACATTAATTTAAATTTTATTGTGGGGATATTAAATGGAAGCTCTTTATGTGCATATTAAGGAACGGTAATTTTTGAAATACATTTCATTTTGACTAAATTTTGCCAAATATTAAGATTTTCGTTTAATATCTTAGCTAAAATTAAACAAATATATTTGTAAATACACTGATACATTTTGTTATGGGTAGAGAAGAGGTACGTATACCTATTTTGCAAATATCGACTAGGAAAATAAATAAATAACTGTCCGATTGCAGGGATTCCATTTCTAGTACAGTATCTGTTGTTTTTCATATAGTCGCAATATAAACAAGGTCTTTATAGGCGTTATACTCTTGCGTGACAAAAGATCGCCCGCAGTGTTGCCAGGTTTGGATTTGATTGATATTTTTGCAATTATTAAAAAAAAAAAAAATGCGTTAAAAAATGTACTATGGTATTATTAAAGATATATGATACACGGTAGTAAAAAATCTAACTGCAACCTTCTTGTCGTGCCTATTGATTTAAAGGATTTAAAAGCAACATTTGTAATTGTGTTATGTAGAGACAGACATTCATCGTTTGGCCTTCTAATAATCATCATTCACTGACTAAATACCTACAAAACCCTTAAATATGTGATAATTCACACTTCACGTCAATTAAATTTCACATTTTTTAAATCAGTTTAATAATGAAGTTACGACAATTTTTACCGGAAAAGTAATCTTGGGTAGGGTGACCATTCGTCCCGCATTTTGACATTTTGTCCCGCATTTTGGATTTGGGAGGTTTTTTTTTTGCTCTACACTTGGATTTGGGAGGTGAAGACCTTTTTTTTTTTGCTTTTTACTTGGATTTTGGAAGATGAGGGCTTTTTGCTCTTCACTTGGATTTGGGAGGTGAGGACCTTTTTTTTTGCTCTTCACTTGGATTTGGAGAGGTGAGGACCTTTGTTTTTTGCTCCGTCCCGCATTCCTTCTTAAGAAAATGGTCACCCTAATCTTGGGTCACTTTGAATCTCACACGGTTGTAGATGAGTACAATGCCATTCACTAGAAAGTCGAATTCTTGAATTTTCATAATCAAAAGTCGCGCCGAAATGTACATTTATTGTAAAATTAATAAAATGACTGAAGAAAAGATATTGTTTTTATTTATAAATATTATAAATCATTAGGGCCTGTGGCCCTTACGGCCTCGTGCAGGGTTCCAGTGGTTCTTCTATTTATTTGGGAATCTGGTAAGAACCTTCCACACGTCCGGAATTGGTAGATGATGCCCTTACACTTACCAAATGCAGTATCATATAATTTTTTCCATCTCATGCAATCATCTCAAAACAATTGTACACAATTTTTTACACACCATTACAGTAAAAAAATTGTACAAAGGAATTTGACCATGGGTGTTAAGGATAGTAAATAACGAATAAGCATTAATTTATATATTTCAATTTAAGAATAACGATAAATTTGACCTAATATATAGTGATATTATTAGTAAATGATATATCTTAAGAACTGCTCGAGGTAGAAGAGGCAACAACTTCGATTGCCTATACACATTCATTTAAAAATATACTATAATAATTACAAAAGACTCGCCCCTTCCACCCGCGGCAGCCAATAACACTAAAACACTTCACTTATTAACAATTCTAGGAAACTAGATTATATTCACACCATACCAGAACAACGGTATCGCTACGGACATTGTTAGGGCGAGTGGAAGAAATGCAATAAAAGCGGCAAATAAAACGCCTTTACTGCATTTATTCCACTCGACCGAACAAACTCCGTTCTCTAATTATCAGAAATATTCTGTAATACGTTTTCTATGTTTTCACTGATACATAAATTAGCCAAATGAGGCTGTACAAAAATACCAACAGTATACAGTAGAAGAAATGAGAGGTAGACGAGTACAGTGACACTTTAAGAGGATAATAAAAGACAGAATGGTAAAGATCTGGGAAAATTGAACACTCGTTGATTAGTGGGAAGACCTCGCAACAGATGGAGAGATTATCTGATCGAAGATCTAACAAATAGGTAGTTTTCGATTTACAAACGCAAAATAAATTTGAATTATCACACAGTGTTTCGTATTAGTCGGATTTTTTTAAAAAAATCAATGATTTTTTTTTAAATCAACTTTTAAATGTTAATCTTTTACAGTTGGCAATCTTGTTCAATCATACAAGTGTATATATTGCATTGAATAAAAAGACTAAAGAGGGTATTGAGAAGTGACATTATCGATGGCGGCGCTGTAGGCAATATGGCTGTCGTGTCTAGTATTCATCTGTCAATATGCTAACAGCGAACAGGTTAATTTAAGCACAGTACATTTTTATTTTATGAAAATGCGAGTAAATATTTGCGAAATTTTTTAATTTTTACGCGCTACACAATGTATTGAGGTGTATAACAGAAGGTGGGCATCAAATTACACTATTTAAAGTTTAATTTCAGTAAATTTATTGAAGTGTAATTTGTAGTTAAGCAGGTGTTAAATGCCGTGCAAGTAATTTTATGTGGTACATCTGAGTATCGGTCATCTGAATTTACAATATATGGATTCTGTTTGCAAACAAGTGCATTATGTTCATTGCCTCATGAAATAAAATTAGTTTTAGTTGGACAGGAGCAGCTAAAAGTTAAAAATACAACTTGCAGGTGCAAGCATATTAGTGCAGTTTTGTTTTTCTGCGACAAATCTAATGAACAAACTCGCATAGTATCGGTTACTTTTTAACTCATATATTCCCATGCCTTCCTCCTGTCCAAATATTTTTCCAATCTGGACTTAATATTAACTTTCCCTCCATTTTTCTTAAGAAAAGAATAAAAACTAAGATGCCTATCTTTGTCCTGTCTTGAATGACAGCCAAAAACACTACAATTTGTTCTACTTTTACGGTTTTTCACAACTTCTATTGACATTCTAACAAAAAATCAACACTAGAACATATGTAATAAATTCAAACAGTACTACAGGCGCCTAGTACAATATTTGACCACCAGACTGCGTATCCAAGCGTGTCAGTTCTCAATGAATACAGTAAAGCCGCATTCAGACCTCTTTAAATTAATAGACTGTTCGTTGTTACGCTCCAACTTATGTTTTAATGCATTCTTTTAAAGTTCCATGTACCGTTCACATCTGTTATAAATTAGTATGTTACGAATAGCCCTCCATCTGTGAATTTTGAAACCAACTATTTAGCTTCGTAAAATATTTTATATGTATTATCGTTCTTATAATTCTGTTGTCTTAGATTTTAACTACCTAATTACCTAAATTGATCATATTTACTGTCCGTCTTTGTAATTTTGAGCAAAATTTGTTAATGATGACATTATGTTAGGTTATGTAAAGGCAATCGATAACTACGGTATCACTGATAGAATGCGATAGCCAATGTGTTTATATGTCTGTCTCATTAAAACATCTCACTAGCTATAAGTTTAGAAAATTATGCAGAATCCACAACAGCGTATTAAATCTGAAGGTCTGAACGGTTTCACGTTTTATCAGACAAACTTTCTGGTGACAGTGAACAGTCCATAAGATACAGTGCATAAGTTATTGATTTAAGAGCTCTGAATGCGGCTTTATGGTGTATTGTTTTGCTCCAAATTGTAACAGCTACATTCTTAGTTGCAATTTTTTTCGTTTTTTGACAGATGAAAATGAAAAACAATAATGGATAAAATAAAAACAACATATTGTTGCTTCAAACCATTTAGATATGGCATACACACTTATTACTATGTTATTAACGATTATTAACGTAAAATTTTCAAAATTAACCTGCAAAATAATATTGTTCTGTAAAAATGACATATTAAATTATAATGTATAAAATAGGAATTTTAATAAATATATTGACTTGTAGTTTTGATGTGAAGCATTCTCTTACTTTGAACACTTAATTTATATTTCCAAATGCTATAGGGATTTGCAGCTAAGCACCCTACCATCTGGTGAGCGTTTCATGAACTTGTGTACATCAGATAACATTTCGTTTTGTGTATTGGTTTTGTATGAAGTTTGTTTTTAAAGTTTTATTATAATCATTGAAAAATGTATAATACATATTGTTGTGTGCCTATGTGCAATTCATTGCAAAGAAGAAACCCGGAAATATCGTTTCATTTGTTTCCACTAATATCAGACACCGTACGGTTCGAAACAAAATTGGGAAAGCAAGAGGTTAGGAATCGACGCAATGTTTAGATAAACAATTTAAAAATTGGAAAAAAAGTGAGCCCTTATATCAAAGTTTGCTCATTACATTTTAATAATAGTGACTACAACAAATATTTTCAATTTTGTATTTATTATCGCATATCTTGAAAATTCCTGTTATTGTGTGTGGGTTTGTAATGCACAAGTTTGTAGGCATAATGCATAAATCTTTATGAACTCTCTGTTTTTTTCAGTGACTCCACACAATATTATATGCCCAGCATTGTAGATTTCTACCCCTTGGTAAACAACACGGGAATTATTATTTCCCCCAATATAGTTAAAATAATCGACACTGGAAAATCGCCATAACTTAAAACCAGATCACAAAATGTAGTATTTTAGATGTTTACAAGTAATGTCACTTCACAAAATCAGAAAATCCCAAACAATTATTTATTTTTTGTCGTTTTTTAATACACTTTTCGCTATTATTTACTAGTAAATGTCAAGTGGTATCTGATTTAGAATGGTTTCAAAAAAATCCGCGTGGCGCTACGATCTTAAAATTTTTCCCCTATACAACATGCTAAATTCAAATAAAAAAAATCCAACCACGAGGCGGCAGCACTGAATCCCATTTTGTACGTAGTTACTAATATGACGCTCTTGTTTTTATTAAAAAAATCCGACTGTATCTTATGTATTGTGTGATAAAAACCCGAAAAAATAAAAATAATTGTATATTTTGAGCATAAATATATGTAAATATAAATCTAGTTCCAATATTATACTAAAAAACAGATCACATATTTTTTTTTATTTAGCACAGTCAATGATTAAGTATGAAAGATTCTAACGCAATAGGTACAACTCCTTTATAAGGTATTTTAAACTGTCTAATAATTCTCGCAGCTGTACAACTAAGTCTAGTATATTTCGCTGTATTCACTAATTCATGTACGACTTGTCCTTTTAATAAACTTTCAAACGTTTCACCATTATTATTAACTAAATCAATATGCGCTCCATTTTCTAATAACGTCTGCGCAAGCGTAGCTGGACATGGTCTTGCCATTGCTGCCAGATGAAGTGGCGTATTACCTTCTTCATCTCTGCTATTAGGTTCAGCACCTACTTTAAGTAAAACTTCAGCTAGATGTGGACTTGGAAATTGACAAGCTGGATAACGTCCTACAAGAGCTGCATCTCTACAACACGCTAGGTGTAACGCAGTCCTACCAAGTTTTCCCCTAACTTTTAAACGCACTAATTCGTAAATCGCTTTATGTATCTTTTTAGAAACAATTTCATCACAAGTTGGATGTTCCAATAATCTCGTCAAAAGACACGCTAGATGGAGAGTTATAACCAATACTCTGGTTAAATACGTCATGTCTCTTTCTATATTTGGCATTTTATCCAACATTTGATTTCCTAATTCGACTTCGCGAACTGCTTTGTTGAATACGCGAAGTAATTCGGCGAATTCTACTGGAGGTACTACACGACCTCGTGTTGCTGGACGGCCTTCTTCACCAATCATAAATGAAAACAGTTCTGTGAATGAGAATAAACTGCTTTGTGTCATTGGATTTAGACGTTCCAGCATACTTTGTTGCATATCTAAGGCGTAATTCCATAGTTCTATGCAACGATTGAATTTTCCAGCATCTGCGTACACCTGTAAAAAATATATAATAATAATAATAATAATATTTTATTAAGTCTGTTATAATATACAGTCTGTTCCAAACGGTTAAGCGGAACTAGATTTTGCAATCTAGTTAATTTCATCGTTTAAATCGTGCCTTTCGGCCGTTTTGTTTAAGCTTTGTAAATCATACTTACAATAAACATTTTTTGGTTAAGGTTAATATTATTTTAAAATGTCATTTTCTTTATATTTTGATTTTTTGTGTCATTCTTAATACAAATTTCCCATTTATTTATTTTTTTGTCATTAAAATATTTTATTTCAAACATATGTCATTCGTTTCCATGGTTTCATTGTTGGAATTATAAATTTTGACATCCCAACGTGAAAAATGAAATAACCCAAGCAAGGTCCCTTCTCGTGACAACTTAAAAGAACTAAATTCCCATTTAGTTCCGCTTAACCGTTTGGAACAGACTGTATCTCAGAAAGAGCGATAGTAATAAATCTTTTTGTAAGGCAGTTACCAGTGGCGTGCACATTTTAAACACGTTTAAATTGGTTTTGTGTATTTCTATATTACTATTTATCATTTTATTAAACGCACGCCTGTGACCTTATTCATCATATCATTAAACGCACCCCTGTGACCATTTTTTCTTCAAAATTTTAGGATAACATTTTGTATGATCTATTGTGTTTAACCCTAGTTCGTATTCCCATATAAGATGTGGGGCACACTCCGTTGTTTCTTAACAATATTTCGTTTCGAAATATTCATATTTTGTGTGCCGCTTCTGTGTGAAAAAACAATAACTTTTCACAGATAATAAATTTTATTACTATCGCTCTTTCTGAGATAGACTACAGCAACCATTAGAAATACAGAGGTTAAGTCAATATAATGTATACAAATGTAGATATTCTACAATTTAACAGAATGCAAAATTTAACACTAGTTACATTTGTAATTTAAATATTCAGAGATTGAATAGAATGTATGTTCTAGTACAGTGTTTCTCAATAGGTGGTCCGCGTACCACCAGTGGTCCCCAGAATTTTTTTTTGCAGTTTTTTAAAAAAAAATATGCACATTTTTTATGTAAATAATTTATATTTTGTTTATTTTCTGTAAACTTTCTGTGATTTTCAACAAATAAAATGTGTGACGTATTCCTTCTCACGCTCTGATTGGTCAGAAGTTATGAGGTAACCTTTACTTTAATATTTTTATTGACTATTTTCATAATAGATATTTATTTCAAGACAGTTCTACTGAATAAATTATAAATAAAAACCTAAGGAAATTTTATATTGATTTATATAAAATTTAAGGTGATGGGTATTTGTATTATAGTTAATAAATAACAATAAAATCGAATACAAATATAATTTTAGGTATATTTAAATAGAAATAGTAAAAAAAATTGATGTGAAGTGTGAATTTTCACACATTTCAGGGTTTTGCAGGTATTTAGTAAGTGAATGATGATTATTTGGGGTGCCAAAACAAATTTTATGACAAAATATTTTTTTATGAATTTTAATTCGAATGCCTATTACCATTATTTAAGTTTTTAAAGATGTGCAGTATTTTTTTTTTTATATATCAAGGTTCATTAAGATTTTGAAAATTGCGCCTATGGTTTCCATTGGTTGTTTTTAGTCATAGCTCCTCCCCTTTGATTTCGTGTACATTCAAATATATAATTAAATTATAATTTCAACAATTTCCACTGGTTATTAAATTTACGCTATTAAAAATTAAATGCAACAATTGCCAAAATATAATTAAAATTTTGAAAAAATAATTTAAACAATATAAAAATGCAAAAAAATAAATAAAAAATAATATTGTCTCCTCACGTAGGACTCGAACATGAGTCCGATTACGAATTCTTGGACAGAACGCAAGTATCTTAGCCACAGCACCAAGAAACACGTTACTGTTTAGCGTATTATATAACTATAAGTTGTCAACATTATTAGCAAAAAAACACAAATAATGCTTTTTTTTCCAAAAACATAATCTGATCAAAAATTCCTGTTGAACTATTCCGGTTCACACCAATGTACATTACTTAGAATTTTTTCAGATTTTTAGTTTAAACCATCCGGGCTACAGGGTGTGGGACAAAATTTTTTTTGCACAATATTGGCAAAAATCGCTTCAAAATAATTTATTTTGGAAAAATAAAAATTTGATCGTTAATCCACGTACCAAGGGCTTTCATTTGATACCCTACTCAGAATTAAAAAAAAATATTTTTTTTTTCGATGAGCACATATTTGTTTATATTTTTAGGGGGATATGTTTTTTAGATGTTTTGGTATTTTTCCTATGTGCGGGTCAACGAGTTGTATAAGCATGCCAAATTTCAACTCTCTAGGTTTAGCCGTTCGGCTACAATTTTTACCGAACAGACAGACAGACAGACAGACAGACAGACAGACAGACAGACAGACGACAAAATGACGGTATAAGGGTTTTTTGGTCATACCTACAAAACCCTAAAAAGTTGCTATAATAATATTGTAATTCATAAAATTGGAGGTTATATCTGTTTTTAAAAACGGCTGGACGTATTTTAACGAAATTTGGTACAATAGAGTAGAACCAGGATCAAATATAGGCTAGGTATCTCAAAATTTTCTTTCTTAGGGGTGTTTCTGGGTTAAAACTGGTACTAAAAAATTTTAAATATTTCCTTTATAAACAGTCTATCTTAACAGAAAAGACGAAGTTGGAGCCCTCACTAAAACCGTTCTTGCTCCAAAATTTAAAACAGAGCCGCAGTAGGGGTCGAAGAGGGGGGGGGCTAGCGCACTAAGGAAAAGGGCGCTGATGGGCTTGTTAAGGGGCGCCATAGCGAAGATGAGGACCTTTTTTTTGTTTTTGCTCGTCACTTGGATTTTGAGAGGTAGGAACTTTATTTTTATTTACCAAGGGCGCCAAAACACGGTTCTGCCCCTAGCGCAAGTTTACCTTACTGCGGCTCTGATTTAAAATAATCATAAAATTAAGAAAACAAAAATAATGATACGTATATATTAAATCAGCAAAAAAATAATGCAAAGGAAACCGTTGTCAGATGGCAGCACAATATGTGACATAGTCTATTTACGATATTTATTATACTAATGTGACTTACTGCTCCTCTGTAACGGATATAGTAGCTTGTGTCGGGGTGTGCTGGTCCTAGGATGCGTTCTCTGATGACGAGGGCCTGCATTCGCATCCCGTCCGGGTCTGCCATCAGGTCGTCCAGGCCGTCTGATGTTGTTATTTCGCGGGCATAGTCGTAGGCTGCTACTGTTGGTTGATCAGTCGGTTTGGGTAATGGCGGGTCATTTCGAGATCTACAATAATAATAATAAATAAAAATCAGTCAGGAAAATACATATAGAAGTCACTCACACTTTCGCATTTTGCGAATGGGAAACCAACATCCTGTTAACCCTTTGTTGCTTAATTTTTACCAACCGCGAACATATATAAGGGAGGTATTGTGATCATACCGATTTTGACATTTCGAGATTTCGATGGATCTCCACGAATTCAGGTCCCTTACATAACGTTTTGACTATTTTTACCATGATGACTGTCTGTCCGTCCGTCTGTGTACACGTGCAGAGCAAATTTGGCTAAAAGAATTCTTATGAAACTGCATATTTCAGCTTTTGACATCAATGACACGAGTTGATCAACTTTTGGTAAAAATCGGTTGACTAGAAATGGGAGTTTACTCGTGTCGATTTTAAGTTTTTGCGAATATTTAGCAGAAAAATATTTCGAAAAAATTTATTGAACAAAAGTTGCTATAAATGCAATAACTAATAACTTTTATTTGAGACGTTTTTTGATAAAACGAAAAATTTCGACAAACATTTATAAAAAATTTTAAAAACGTACGGATAGATGTCGCTCGATGGACGAAATCATCAAGCAACGCATAGAGATATTTTGTTTTTTTTTATTGTTTTCAAAGCTTGCTACGTTCAACTTTGTAAAACTTATGTTGATTATTATTTTGTAAATAAATGGTCGCCATTTTGAAATGGTTAACATAAAAATATGACTTTTTGGTGTCATTGTAAAGCTTATTTAATGTACTTTTAGGAAAAAAATATAAAATTATCGATTCCCTATGCTAGGTCAAAAGTTGACATCATTTCCGGTGAAACCGGAAGTTCCTCAGAATTCTTATAGTAACCTTTAGATGGGCCATTTTGTCTAGTTTAACTTTTGTTCTGAAGATTTTTTGTATCTTTACAAATAAAGGAGATTTTCGGGGTGCCCCGTTTCAAACAAACACCCTGTATATAATTAACTGTTTTTGCAAATGTGTTACTCATTTCAAGTTTGACTGTAAGTCTGATAGATCAGTACCTTTCTTCCATGGCACGTTTCCATAGGGCTAACGCTCCTATCATGTCTCTCTTCTTGTCGACGTATGTGGCACCAAGAAGTTCCAGCGCGTCTATCCTTTCCTTCCTGGACACCAGTCTCGGCAGTTTTATTAAATATTCTACAATGTGATTGTGTCCTGTTACACTGGCTGCTAACAACGGCGTCATTCCTACAACAAAAATAAAATCAGAAATGGTGACATTTCACGTATTGTTTTTCTTGTTAGATACATCGCTAGGAGAGAATGCAATAAAGGCTATTTTACAGTGCAAACTTTATTGCATGCTACCATAACAACATTAAAGAAACAAACACAAGTTTTAGATATAAGTAACAATATAAATTTTACAAAATCTTTTTTAAAAATGTATTCATAGGTTTGTTTATGTATATACAAACATAAAATTTATAATTTTTGTATGATACTGTTTACTATGTAATTACAATTTCTGTTGAAGCTACCTGTGGGAACCCGTTATACCCTTTTCACACTAGATCTTTAAGACGAGTGAACTTAAAGTTCACCGATGTTTAAGATCGGTATGCTTTCACATTTGATGTTTAAATCTCTGGTGCTGTCATCAGCTACAGTAATTTCGTCCTTAAGTTACCGTCATGAAATTACCAGTTTTGAACTGTCTGCACAGACGCACATTTTGAATTATTATAAACAAATATGGATATTTCATTTCATTCTACAATAAAGACACTACAATAAAGAATATATTACACCTGTATTAACATGTAAGTCGATACATTTTATCTCAATTATTGTAGCTCTGTATTTTATTAAACACATTATTAAAATAAATAATTTTATTATAACAATAAGTATAAACTTCTTATATCGTCGATATAATACAGTATTCTTGTTTATGATAATATAAAATATTAACAGCACAAATTCAAGGAGAATTTTTTTATAATAGAAATTAAGTTGGCAATGCGGACGAAGTTTAAGACGCAGATCTCTGTCTTAAACATCGCTTGTATTTAGACGAGGCCATACGGTTTCACATTAGCGTTTAAAGATACATTCACTTTAACATCCGATCTTAAAGATCTAGTGTGAAAAGGGTATAAGAGTACGTTCAAGTTAACTTCATGCCAGGGCATCATAAAATACGTCATCAATCCTGCGCAAGAAAACAGCTGTTCACATTGACGTACATTAGGGTTTTACACAATTGTTGTGGAAACCAAACACACAAAATCATGTATTTCAAATACATTTTTTCTCATTTTAGTACACGGTATACCTTGAAACGTACGAGAAATAAATAATAATAACAAAAATAAACAAACAAAATCGCACAATACGAGTTAAACACAAATCAAATTAAGTGACACCGCTGAAATGTGTCAAACTAGCTGTTGGTAACGTAATGGACGAAATTTGGTGTCTGCGCAGCTGAGTCTGTAACATAGGCCTGGCATGAAGTTAACTTGAACGTACTCTAGCTTCCACAATGTACAATAATAAATAAATAAATAAACTCACCAAAAATACACTGATACGTAATTACAACAATAACTTTAAACAATTAGATATTTTCTATGTATCTATGTCAAACTTAAAATATAATTTACTTGAAGCACAAATTTGAACCTTATTATGATTTTACTAATGATCTGTCACTTATTTTATTTAATTATGTTTTAATTTAACTTTTGAATATATTTAATAACACTTTTGTCGTGGTACGGTACAAATTATCTTACTTTATATATAAATATGTGGAAGCCTATTATTGGGCAACTGTCTGCTTCCAATATAAATAAAATAAATAGTAATAATAATGACAATTCGTTAAGTCGCCAGATACGTATCACATAAACATACTAAGATGTTAACTGCTTCGAAAGGTTAGCATAAACTAAATTTATTTGAGTTAAAAGTGTTAAGTACTTGTTAATTAACTGGTAGATTCTACCTGAAGCCCTAATGAATAAGTGCAAAAGGGTACTAATCCTCATTATTACTAATTACAAGCTGGAGTACCCGTACTTCGTACGCTTTTGTAATGTATATTTTTGCTGTAACGTAAATGAAAAGTGAGACATTTCAGTTTCAAGTAAAACTTCGTTTATAAAATAATCGTTTCTTAATTCTAAACCACCCTTTTGTATATATTTTTGATGTTAAGTAAATAATAAGTGAGATACTTCGTTTATAGGTAGCTATCCCCATAGCTCCCCATATATATATATCTTCTTAAAACTGCATTGAAAAGAGAGGAACTGTTTCGTCATATTCATTTTTGCGTGAAAAAATGTTTCCTCGTATACATGTAAATTGAATATTGAGTGGGATATGTCATGATTTTAATTATATGGTGTATCCTCGTAACTCCTCAAATATTCATCTAAAGGAAGTAATGCGTTGAACAAAAAGGATTTGTTTTATTACTATAAACAATTTTTGTTCTACGTATTTTTCTGTTAAGTCAATAATAATGGAGATCTGTTAAGTTTTTTAATAACCAGTTTTAACTCCGAAATATCCCCCTAGAATAAAATTTTTGAGATGCCTTATAGCCTATGTTCGAATCCTGGTTCTACTCTATAACCATACCAAATTATGTAAAAATATATCCAGCTGTTTTTGCGTGAATCTCGGACAGCCAGACAGACACAAATTGAATTTTTTGCGAATATTGTTTTATAATGATCTGAAACGTGGTAGAAACCAAATATGAGGCGGAAAAATTAAAAAAAAAAAAACAGATATAGCCTCTAGTTTTATTAATATAGATTATCTGCATCGAGCTAACAAGTCATATCAAATATTTCTGGTGGAAGTTTACTTAAATAACTCTTTTAATTTTGTAATTATTACCATAGGAGTCCACATCCATTGTAGCGCCATTCTCGATGAGTAGTTTGAGTATATCGAGACTGCCTGATTCTGCGCAGTCGTGTAGCGCTGTGTTACCCTTCACGCTCTTCCTGTTGACACTCGCTTTCAGGCTGAGCAGGTATTTGGCAATTTTAAAATGACCCTTATAGCAAGCGATCATAAGACACGTGTGACCATGTCTGTTCGCCACCTCGATGTCCGCTCCATGTTGTACCTGCACAAAACACAAAAATTAGTTATAGATGATAATATTACTAGATCCATCGTCTAGGTAAAAGCGTTTAAGGATTTTACCGACCGCTAACATATACCGGGTGAATTATTTAAGGAGCAACATACATGTTTCACATATAATGTTAATGAAGTGAGTTATTTCAAAAGCAACATAGCCATAAAACAAAAGCTTATCGTATCCATAGAAAAGACAAAATATTATTTTTTAAAATATTTTTTGAACTTGTCTACTAAACATTATTATTTTTGTTTGGATGTAAATATAAACAAGCTAATAAAAATTCATTTATTGTTTCTAATTTACTATTTTTTGGCCGTCTAGGAACTTAATCATGTCAAATAACTATTATATCTAATAACCATTGCATATCTGTTGCCACGGATATGAGCTTGCTTTCATAATTTGCTATGTTGCAAATGACTTAACTCACATCATTAACATTATATGTGAAACATGTATGTTGCTCCTTAAATAATTCACCCGGTATAAGGGAGGTATTGTGATTATACCGATTTTGACATTTCGAGATTTCAATGGATCTCCAATTGAGGTCCCTACATAACGTTTTGACTATTTTTAGTATGATGTCTGTCGGTCTGTCTGTCTGTCTGTCTGTCCATCCGTCCATCTGTCTGTCCATCCGTCCGTCTGTCTGTGTACACGTGGAGAGAAAATTCGGCTACAAGGATTTTTATGAAACTTCATATTTAAGCTTTTGACATCAATGGCACGAGTTGATCAACTTTCGGTAAAAATCGGTTGACTAGAAATGGGAGTTTACTCGTGTCGATTTTAAGATTTTTGCGAATATTTAACAACAGAAAAATATATCGAAAAAATGTATTTAACAAAAGTTGCTATAAAAGCAACAACTAACAACTTTTATTTGAGACATTTTCTGATAAAAAAAAAATTTTGAAAAATTTTTCGAATTTTTTTTCTAAGTATCTATTTTTTCATACTTATATGTAACGTTTCCATGGTTATGATAAATAATATCTCTGTTAGAAAATATTAGGCCAAGTTATTTCTACTCTGTAAGTACTTTGTGATGGCGGTCGGTCCTGTGGTGGCCACAGCTGATTTTTTTTACATGCAATTCTTATTTGCAAAACAATGATGTAAGCAACCAGCACAAGTCCTAGGGCAACCTCCGTCTCCCCGCCTAAGGTGCTGACCCTAGGTGTTGTGCTGGTTGCTTACATCAATGGTTTGCCGATAAGAATCCTCCCGCCCGAGGAGATGTTGGCTTCATAACAAGTCACCCTCGTTCAGTCTCTATGTTACATAACCTCATTGGAGAAGCCTTACCAGGTATTTGACTATTTCGTAGTGTCCATCGAAGCAGGCAGCTCTGAGGGGTGTGGAGTTGGTGCGCGTTGTCGAGTTGACGCATGCGCCATGCTGTATCAGCATCTGCACAACGGACATATGTCCAGCCGCGGCTGCGCACCATAACGGCGGAGCACCTTCTATAGTCTCACCATCAAATATCACTGCAAAACAAAACAACAAAACTAAAGTAATTCAAACAACAAGCTGAATCACGACGTATGTATAATAGTATGCGGAGCCTACTGAACACTACACACCACACTCATTAAGTTGGTTCCTAGCGGTTAATCTTTTTTATTATACCATGAGTTCAAAAAGTAATTACATAAGGGTTGGCTATGGAAAAATAAAATAATATCTACTGCAACCTTAATATAACAACAAATAAATTATGACAAAAACAACAGTGATGACAGTTCATTAATTCTAAAGCTTGCAGTACACATTATTTTATTTTTCCATAGCCAACCCTTATGTAATGAATACTTTTTGAACTCATGGTATTATTAATTTCAATAAGTACAAAAAACCCATAACATAACCATAATTGAGCTATGAATTAAAAAAATAATTAACTTTGTATTAAGTGCTTTCATTTATTTATTTTTTTAATTAATTTTAAAAATTTGCGAAATTTCGACACAATTTTTTCTGCATTTGCTTCGTATCTAAGTCTTCATTAAATTCATAAGAAATGTACCTACTGTTAAATGGCATATTTTTTTTTACAATTTCAAAATCTATTATTTTTATGGTATTTATCACTGTTAACAATGTGTTATTTGATTTTGAGTGAAGTACTTATATTTCACTATTATACGAGGTATGTAAATTAAGTAACAGGACTGGCAACATAGCGTTTGATCTGGCAACATTTGGGACGCGGGACTTGGAGGGGCGGCAGGTGAATATGTGATACGTCTTCAGTACGAGTTTGAACTCGCTAGATTAATTTTGATGTCCGTAGCGATTTTTTTTAATGAAAGTTTTTTCTAGTGCGTTCTAAAAATGAGTGACAGTCATTTCGAGCAACTGTGTGCTATCAGCTTTTGCTTCAGACTTGGGCAAAGTGCAACGGAAACTTTTGCAAAACTTCAACAGGCCTACGGAGACAGTGTTTTGTCAAGAACCCAGGTTTTTTTGGTGGTTTAAGGCATTTTCAGAAGGAGGAGAATTGATTGAAGATAAACCACGCAGCGGGAGGCTTCCATCTTCAAGAACCGATGAAAATGTCGATAGAATGCGGGATCTTGTGGGTTCAGATCGTCGGTTGACAGTCAGAATGACTGTGGAAGAGTTGAATTTGACTCACACTACCGTTCATCAGATTTTGACCAATGAATTGGGGATGACAATTCGGCTTGTCACACAACAATTTCAATAAATGATTTTTTTGTCAGTAAAATCATTCCTGTGGCTCCTCAGCCTCCTTATTTGCCTGACTTGAGTCCCTGTGACTTTTTCCTCTTCCCAAGATTGAAAAATTACCTCAAGGGACGTCATTTTGGGACACTCGAAAACATTCAAATGTCCTCAATCGACCAGCTGAAAGCTATTCCAGTATCCGAGTTCCAGCACTGCTATGAGGATTGGAAGAACCGTCTCCAGCGCTCTGTGGCTTCCCAAAGAACTTATTTTGAGGGAGACAATATTGAATTGTAATTCTATTCGAATAATTTATTTTTTTTAATCAGTCCGTTACTTAATTTACACACCTCATATTACTTTGCGTCAATTCTAACCGAACTATAAGTGTTTTATATGGTTGGTGGTTTACCTGATCCGGGTTGTTCAATGTCTGCATTACATCTCTCGATGAGGTATTCCGCTACATCGTAGTGGCCGTTACGGCAGGCGATCACCAGTGGGGTGGCGCCCCCTGTCTTGGCCGCTACCAGCATCGAAACCTCATCTTTGCCTTTGTTACCGTGAAGATAAATCTGTAAAGACAAACACAATAAAAATATCTATTCAAAATGTTATATATGGCATTAAAACCAATTAGTAATTAGTTTAACAACCGATACATGATTTTCAAAAGTAGGTACATATTGACATGATTAAAACGAAAACAGTATTAGAGATTCTACACTCCTTGTTCGCCGTTTACTGACTATATGTTGACGAAACCCTGAATGTGTACAAATGCA
The DNA here is from genome assembly GCA_963971575.1 of Liopterus haemorrhoidalis. NCBI lineage: Eukaryota > Metazoa > Arthropoda > Insecta > Coleoptera > Dytiscidae > Liopterus > Liopterus haemorrhoidalis. Next base: position 42,962,425 of record OZ020622.1, on the reverse strand, counting down.
CCTCTATCAATTTCCATCAATTCCTTTTATTAATAATTTTATGGTGCTAGTATTTCTTGATAATATCTCTTAATATTTAAATACGTGTTTCGAGATCTAAAAATGAAATGACCTATTATTTTCTAAACATGATAAATGGACATAATTGATATTAATAATGACAACTGTCTACCGCAATTAACTCCATAACAGATACTATTTATTTATATTGACATACTTTACTCAACGATATTCCATTTCCTCTAAACCAGAGTTTACCAAACTTTATGAGCTGCGAAGCACTTTTCACGAGAATTCGTCGCGGAGCACTATCATTGCATATACATACCGGGTGAATTATTTAAGGAGCAACATACATGTTTCACATATAATGTTAATGAAGTGAGTTATTTCATTTGCAACATAGCAAATTATGAAAGCAAGCTTATATCCATGGCTACAGATCCATGCAGTGTTTATTAGATATAATAGTTATTTGAAAAGTTCCTAGACGACTAAAAAATAGTAAATTAGAAAAAATAAATGATTTTTTATTAGTTTGTTTATATTTACATACAAAAAAAAATAATAATGTCCTTAGTAGCTAAGTCCAAAAAATATTTTAAAAAATAATATTTTGTCTTTTCTATGGATACGATAAGCATTTGTTTTATGGCTATGTTGCTTTTGAAATAACTCACTTCATTAACATTAGATGTGAAACATGTATGTTGCTCCTTAAATAATTCACCCGGTATATAGCAACACTAGTAGATCGCGGAGCACTAGTAGACGCTCCGCGGAGCACAGTTTGGGAAACTCTACTCTAAACCATACATCCTCAAACTTTTCACAATTATACGACAAGCCGACCGTAGCGTAGTAGTAGTCAAGGTGCCCTGCGTTGCAAGGGTCTCGGTTTTAAACCTGTTCAGGCATGAAATTTTCAAAAATTAGAATTGTCCTGGCTAATTGCCAAAGTAGCAAAAGCCATTAAAAAAAAACATTACAACAAACAAAAGAAACTAAGTACAATCGTAACTTGTTTTACGACAATTAGAATTAAGAGCTTCCAATTCCAATTAAGCAAGGAAATCGCTGTATTTGTGCATAATTCATAAAGGGTTACGAATTTAGAAAAAATATTAGAACAGAATCGTACATATATAATTAGCAAGTGTGTGTATGATATCTGGGTAACATTGTGACGTCATTTTTTCCAAAGTGAGTACATATTTCTTAATTTCAATATTTAACCCATCAAAAATTACGGGTTTTTAACAAAAAAAAAAAGAAAAGTTTTTGACTGTATTAACTTGGTTCTTTACCATCCCTTCTGCATCTTTTCTTTTAATATTCCTTTCTTTACATAGTGTCATGTTGTTTTTCGAAAATACCTGACAGGGTGGTATATTTTTTGGTTAATTATAAGAAATTAAGATACGTTAAAAAATAAAACCAAATACACATACATACAAATGAAATTTTTATGTTATAAATCCGTCATTGTTGACGGGTAACCTAGTAAACTAATAATATATGATCTTTACATAAATTTGTATTAGATTTTGATCGATTGAACAGCTTGAGTAAAAGCTGTGTAATTATTAAAATCCCACCTTTGTAATTTTGTAATTTGACATAGATTACTAGAACGACATCTAATGCAACAAAACATTTTAGCCTTAAAACAAATAAGATCGATTGGTTTTGCAGTTACAATCGATTGGATTTTTGAGGGCTGACATTGACATTTTGAAAACCCTTGACCCGAAAACATAGACTACAACAAAAAGTAACTTATACCTAGCTAGTTACACCAGCATTATTTAAATTTTAAGCATTCCTTAAAATCCCAAATATATTATAGCATAATAATGTAATGCGTTTCTATGTATTTTTGCGATGTAAAGCTTGCTTAAAAGTTAAAAAAACTGGTGCAATTTTGGGTATATGTATCATAGTATATACTAAGTAGGATAGTAAGATATTGAAGCCATATCTTTTATTTCTTGGACTATAAATACGGCACTTTGGTTGAAAACCAATGCTCTATTCTAAAAGAGTGATGCACTTCTTTAATAATTGCGCGTAACACACGCCTATGACCATGGTATTAATGACACTATGACCTTGTAAACTCCCCGACCTCCCTAACTATATTCTGTAGCATCTTTACCCTTGAAACTGTGATGTGATTTAGGTTGAAGGTTGATCAGTTAATGTGTTAATGATTTCAGGAAATGTTTACAAATGTCATGTCACACACATCGAGATAATACCAGAATAAGGAAACACTCGTTGCACTAGGCTAGCGCTTCTCAAACAATCAATAACATGCACTGCCTAGACACATAGACCAATTGCTGGGCTATGTCAGTCGTCCCACAACATATGAATCTCTGATTCTGAGCGAGATGCATCCAAATACAGTGCTGAACCATGGTATAATACAGAGGAAGCAGCATAACATACACTGCCTAGACACATAGACCAATTACTGGGCTATGTCAGTCGTCCCACAACATATGAATCTCTGATTCTGAGCGAGATGCATCCAAATACAGTGCTAAACCATGGTATAATACAGAGGAAGCAGCATAACATGCACTGCCTAGACACATAGACCAATTGCTGGGCTATGTCAGTCGTCCCACAACATATGAATCTCTGATTCTGAGCGAGATGCATCCAAATACAGTGCTAAACCATGGTATAATACAGAGGAAGCAGTATAACATGCACTGCCTGGACACATAGACCAATTGCTGGGCTATGTCAGTCGTCCCACAACATATGAATCTCTGATTCTGAGCGAGATGCATCCAAATACAGTGCTAAACCATGGTATAATACAGAGGAAGCAGTATAACATGCACTGCCTGGACACATAGACCAATTGCTGGGCTATGTCAGTCGTCCCACAACATATGAATCTCTGATTCTGAGCGAGATGCATCCAAATACAGTGCTGAACCATGGTATAATACAGAGGAAGCAGCATAACATGCACTGCCTAGACACATAGACCAATTGCTGGGCTATGTCAGTCGTCCCACAACATATGAATCTCTGATTCTGAGCGAGATGCATCCAAATACAGTGCTAAACCATGGTATAATACAGAGGAAGCAGTATAACATGCACTGCCTGGACACATAGACCAATTGCTGGGCTATGTCAGTCGTCCCATAACATATGAATCTCTGATTCTGAGCGAGATGCATCCAAATACAGTGCTAAACCATGGTATAATACAGAGGAAGCAGCATAACATGTACTGCCTAGACACATAGACCAATTGCTGGGCTATGTCAGTCGTCCCACAACATATGAATCTCTGATTCTGAGCGAGATGCATCCAAATACAGTGCTAAACCATGGTATAATACAGAGGAAGCAGCATAACATGTACTGCCTAGACACATAGACCAATTGCTGGGCTATGTCAGTCGTCCCATAACATATGAATCTCTGATTCTGAGCGAGATGCATCCAAATACAGTGCTAAACCATGGTATAATACAGAGGAAGCAGCATAACATACACTGCCTAGACACATAGACCAATTGCTGGGCTATGTCAGTCGTCCCACAACATATGAATCTCTGATTCTGAGCGAGATGCATCCAAATACAGTGCTAAACCATGGTATAATACAGAGGAAGCAGCATAACATACACTGCCTAGACACATAGACCAATTGCTGGGCTATGTCAGTCGTCCCATAACATATGAATCTCTGATTCTGAGCGAGATGCATCCAAATACAGTGCTAAACCATGGTATAATACAGAGGAAGCAGCATAACATACACTGCCTAGACACATAGACCAATTGCTGGGCTATGTCAGTCGTCCCACAACATATGAATCTCTGATTCTGAGCGAGATGCATCCAAATACAGTGCTGAACCATGGTATAATACAGAGGAAGCAGCATAACATACACTGCCTAGACATACGTATAGACCAATTGCTGGGCTATGATAATTATACCTCGATAAAACATAAAATCATTTTAATAATGAATGACAATTTTGCAGTAACAAACAATGTTTCATTATTATTCTAGAGATGTATAATCTCTTTCTGGAAAACTACTTTCTTTCAAAAATTATCTAATATAATTAATCTAATAATCTAAATTAATTCATTTAATATACTGTTTTTATATAATCGCCACATAATTTTCACTTTCATTTCAAATAATTTGAATTTAATTTTAGAAAGAAACTAAGTTTCATAACCATAACAGATATTTCAGCGCAATAACTGTAGTCACTAATCATCAATAATGGACATAAATCATCATGATCATCATGAGTTTTATTTGTTCTAGTATTGTACGGTATAATATAATACAGTACTAACGTATGTACGCGGATGTTTCATTTAACAGGATTAAATTCGACTAAAATATCAGTACTATAGTCTATTATAAATTATGGGAATCGTTTAAAATTCACTGATGATGTCAGAAAAAAATATTTTTTTATGTTGTTTATTTACATCACTTTTAAAATATTAGATAAGGATAAAAGTGGCATTTTTTAATGGGTATATAACACCCCCAAGTCGGGCTTCTTCTTTAGCCTTAAATTTTTGTCCACTCCTGAACACAAGTCCCGTTTTTTCTACCATCGTTTTTTGTTCGTAGCCAGTTGATACCAATTTCTACCTGTTACTTTTTTGTTCAACCTCCTTCTTTGAGGTCTGCCAACACTACGTTTGGAAGTTCATTCTGGTGTCCATGAACTCTTTTATATGTCTGTCAGTTAGTGCCTTGTCTAGATAGATGACCATCCCAGTTCCATTTAAGGGATGCAATTCTGTGTCCAATATTGGTTATTTTGAGGATATCTTGGTTTATTCCCTAAGCTTATGCTAAAAATAGCATTCTCCATGATTCACTAGGTGACGCTTTATTTGTTTGACACATTTAACCGTCAAATCCATCGTTTCCAGACGATACGTTGCGATAGGAAAAATTCATACATTTTTGCGATCATGTTGATAGGTACTTCTGGAACTTTAAGTACGAATCCTAACTTCACAAATGCTGTTTCACCTTTTTTGGAATTTCAGCTGTTACCTTACCCTAGTTGGGTTGTGTCCTAAGTATATATATGTTAGAGGTTCAGATGAACTCTGGATAGTCAGAGACCTCAAAGAGTTGTTGGACTTAAAATGGTCGTGTTTGTCTTGTTGACTCTGGATGGTCAGGGACTTCAAAGAGTTCAGAGGAACTCTGGATGGTCAGGGATCTCAAGGAGTTGTGTTTGTTTTATTTGGCTCAGGATGGTCAAGGACCTCAAGGGGTTCAGAGGAACTCTGGATAGTCAGAGACCTCAAAGAGTTGTTGGACCTAAAATGGTCGTGTTTGTCTTGTTGACTCTGGATGGTGAGGGACCTCAAGGAGTTGTGTTTGTTTTATTTGGCTCTGGATGGTCAAGGACCTAAAAGAGTTGTTGGACCTAAAATTCCCTAATAAATAAATCTTATAAAATTTAGATTTAATATGATAAACACAATTAAATTTGAAAATATGTAAATTACAAATAATTTATATAATTACTTAATATTAATTTCGGAAAATTAAACTTCGTTCCACTTCTGGGTCACTAATCAAGAGTTGTTAATACGCTGCAGCCAAATTCCCATAGACAGAGAAATCAGGAGGCGCAAATGGAACTGGATTGGACATGTACAAAGAAGAGAGCCAAGCAATCTAGCAAGAATGGCGCTAGATTGGAATCCACAGGGGAAGCGTAAAATCGGTCGTCCGAAATCTACCTGGAGAATAAGTATCAGAGACGAAATTAAAACGGAAAGTAAGACGTTGTCCGAAGTAAAAAGACTTTCAACTAACAGAGTCCGATGGAAACGATTTGTAGAATTTGTAGTCCAACTAGGAGTGATGGAGCTATATATATATAACCACTTCTGGGCAAAATCCTCCCCAATTTTTTCCATTCGTTTCTGGTTGTTGCTGTTGTCCATAGGTTTCCTGCTTGTTCTTTGATTTCTTCTTTCCACCTTCTAGTTTGCGTACCTCTTCTACGTTTAATATTTCTAGATATCTAAAGAGTTACTCTTTGAGTTCATCTTTCATCTTGTTGACGAATTACGTGTCCTCTCCAACTCCATTTTAAATCCCTTGTCTTTCTCGCTGCATCTATGGATGTTCTTCGTCTTAGGACCGGTCTTTCCACCTTCAGATAAAGTGGCTGGTAACGTTATCTGACGGATAAAAACAATAAAGCGTCTTTCCACCTTCAAATAAAGTTATTTCTACGAATAAACTATGCTATTTGGCAGATAAGTTATTCGGTAGTCAAAGTAGCGAATAAGTAACAAATAAGTGCTATCACTGTCAAAAAGTTAGAAATTAAATGATTTCTTGGAACAATAAATTGCAAAATGGACTTGAAAAAATATAATTTGTTTGAATTTTATTAATTGTAGAAATAATGCCTTAACTCCAAAATAACAGTGCACCAGTCCACGGTGAGAAAAAATATGAAAAAAGTATCTCGTGCAATATCCAGCTTATGTCTGATTGCATTTATATGCCTTGTACGGAAAATTAAATACACAAATTTCAACGAGTATTTTACGAAATTGCCCACTATCCACGAGTGGTTGCAGCCTGGGATGAAGTGTTAGTGAAACTGCTTTCTTCTGTGAAAAAAGGCTGAAGTAAACGGTGTCGAGAAGGATATTTTATATTAAACGTTAGCCGGGATCCACGCCTTACAATACAATGTTTAATAATTCTAATATTCGCTTCGAATTTGAGCAATAAGATAATAATTGGTATAGTAGCAACTGCAGTATTACGCAACTTTAACCTTACAAGAGTGGATATGAAGAACCACCCACAAAAGATCAGTACTGTGTCGGTGACGTACCTGAAAAAACTGATTACTCAGAAAAAAATGAAAATGAAAGAATACTCCGTGATTTAATTTCTTATTTTCAAATTTATTATAACTTATTTTGTATTTACATGAATCACAATAAAATTAAAAAATTAAATAAACGTAGAACAATTATTATTAATATCTACTATCTATTTTTCATCCCCCAATTTTATTACATGCTTACAACATTAATAATTGCTAAATCTTGTATAGCGCATACATAAATTTAATTTTGTTAATGACAAGAACCAAAAATCAGCTCTACAGCTGCCAGTTTACCAATTTATTTATTATTTCCATAGAGAAACAAAAAAAAAATCTTTCTCAACGCCTATTTCAGTTACACATTCAGTGTTACCAATCTGAGGATTCAATATGTCAGTCTCATTATCCGTCAGATAACTATCTGATAGATAAATTTGAATTGAAAGACGGGATGACATTTATCCAACAGATAAAGTATTAGATAACTTTATCTATCAGATAGTTACCCAGAAGTTTATCAGAAGGTGAAAAGACCAGCCCTTAATGTTGCATCCAAACAGGTATAGGTATAGGTACATTAATTCTAAACCAAATCAATTTTTAATAAAAAAGATTCAGTAAATCGACGTATCGTACTCAAATTCTAGAGAATGAAATTCTCTATTCTATTTTAATTATTTCTATAATTAAATCAGGTGTAAATATTCCAATAAAAAGTAAAAGTGATCCTACAACTGTAGAGTACTTTGGACTGCTGCTGTACTTTGCACCTCGAATGATTCGATTCCATTAACATTAATTAAAGTGAAAAAAAATCTTTTGTCTGTTATTATCGTGTTTTCCCCTTTTCTATTTAAAAGCGCGACAAAAACATCAATAGAATAGAAAAACAAATAAATGATTTGCATAATTAGAAATTTTACTTAGATATTATCAGGTATTCCCATTAAATTTATTATGATCCTGTTTTTTTCATGTAAACATCATTATTGAATTCTTGAAATAATAGCGGGAAATACAATTGACAGATAAGAGGCAATTATCTTAATTTGCGTAATTCAAAATTACAATTACGAAATAAGGAAAATAATGTAATGGGAAATAAACGTTGAAAAAGATAATAACTGTCCTCGTTGTTACCAGAACCGGAAAACTGAACCGGAACTGAGCCTTGAAGCCCCGAGAAACCCACTAAAATTAGAGAAATTTAACCGAAACCCTAACCTTAAACCCAAAATTTAAAGAACCACAATCACGCGGGGAAAATATGGTTTTTTGGGTTTCGTATTCTACCCTTCAAACGTCTATCGTCGGCACGCTAAAAATTTTTAACAGTATTTTTAGGGTTTTGTAGGTATGACCACCAAAAAACCCTAATAACATCACTCATGTGTCTGTCTGTCTGTACGGTAGAAATTGTAGCCAAACAGCTTAACATAGAAAGTTGAAATTTGGCATGCTTATACAACTTTTTAACCCACATATAGGAAAAATACTGAGAGTTCATAAAATTGAAAGTTTGACGTTTGAGTTTCATAAAAAAAAGCAGCTGTGGCCACCACAGGACCGACCGCCATCATAAAGTACTTGTATAAAATACATTCTAGCAGCAGAGTAGAAATAACTTGGCCTAATATTTTCTAACAGAGATATTATTTATCATGACCATGGAAACGTTACATGAAAGTATGAAAAAATTGAGACAGGCTGGGCGGGGTTATGCAATTTTCAAAATCTTAATGAACTATATAAAAAAAAAAAAAAAAATTGCACATATTTAGAAACCTAAATAATGGTATTAGCCATTCGAATTAAAATTAACAAAAAAAATATTTTAACATAAAATTTATTTTGGCATCCCAAATAATCATCATTCACTTACTAAAACCTGCGAAACCCTGAAATGTTGTGAAAATTCACACTTCACATCAATTTTATTTGATGGCCTATTAATAAAGTTGTGTGCTAGCCACTAAATCTTCAATTTTCTTGTAAACTATTTAAAGTCTGAGGATTTCAAAAATTCAAACCGCAGGTCTCTATCTCTTACCGTTTTTGAGATATGATTGTTTGGAAAATTAAAGTTGGCATTTCCATATTTAAAAAAATGATAAAAACATAATAATATTAAAAAAAAATAATAAATAAAATAATGTAAACCTATGTTTGTTAATAATGATAATAATAATTAATAGTTTATTTATTTAGCTAATGCTAGTAAGATCCATATTAACAAACATAAACATATAAACATTATAATAAACATTCAAATCAAATTTAATCCTTATTTTGTCAATTTAAACCATTATTTGTCCACTTAGTTCATGCAAAATGTGATTTTTGTCAAATTTAAATATCGATTTTTCGTAATTTAGCGCTTTAAAATTTTAATAACATATTTGAATTAATTGTTTGGGACCTTAAAAATAAGTAGGTCGTAAAATTAGGTTCCAAACTTGTTGCAAATTGGTTTGTAATGTTTTCTACAATAATTTCAAAACTGTATTACTGTGATAAATCATATTTTGAATATTATCTTCTCAAATATTTTTAATATCAGCCCTGCCTACGAAATCCTGTAAACTATGAAAATTCACAGTTTATATATTTTTTCAGATAAACAGGTTTCGTCGCGTAAATGTTTACGTAATTCCTGCTAATGATATAAAAATAAATTTTCCTTATCAACTTATTTAAGAGGATTAATTATTTTTTTAATCCCATACTAATTCATTTGTGGTTAACAAAACATCGAGATAACATTAAAATGTCTTTCTTATAAATTCTAAGTTATTTTTTGTACGTATTTTAACATTGAATATATTGGGTCTCGTGAAAGTGTAGTTATTTTTGGAAATTTGGATATTAAATTAAAAACTATAACTCAAAAATGGTAAGAAATAGAGACCTAAGGTTTAAATCTTTAAAAAATTTAGTGTTACGATGTTTTTTCTGTAATATTTGGTCCGTAATGACCTAAAACTAATTGGTAAAATTTTGATTTTATTTTGTAAATTTCAAAAATTCATATCTCAAAAACGGTAAGAGGTAGAGACTTGAGGATTTGAATTTTTTGAATTCTTACACCTTGTTTTGTCTAGAAAAAATTAATGTTTGGTCCGTAATGACCTAAAACTATTGAAAATTTTGATTTTTTTGGAATTTTAAAAATTCATATCTCAAAAAAGGTAAGACATAGAGATTTGAGGTTTGAATTTTTGGAATTCTCACACCTTGTTTTGTCTAGAAAAATATAATGTTTGGTCCGTAATGACCTAAAACTATTGAAAATTTTGATTTTTTTGTAATTTTAAAAATTCATATCTCAAAAAAGGTAAGACATAGAGATTTGAGGTATGAATTTTTGAAATTCTCACACCTTGTTTTGTTTAGAAAAAAATAATGTTTGGTCCGTAATGACCTAAAACTATTAGGGAAAATTTTGAAACTTTTTGTAATTTTTAAAATTCATATCTCAAAAAAGGTAAGAAATAGAGACTTGAGGTTTGAATTTTTGGAATTCTCACACCTTGTTTTGTCTAGAAAAATATAATGTTTGGTCCGTAATGACCTAAAACTATTAGGGAAAATTTTGAAACTTTTTGTAATTTTAAAAATTCATATCTCAAAAAAGGTAAGAAATAGAGACTTGAGGTTTGAATTTTTGGAATTCTCACACCTTGTTTTGTCTAGAAAAATATAATGTTTAGTCCGTAATGACCTAAAACTATTAGGGAAAATTTTGAAACTTTTTGTAATTTTAAAAATTCATATCTCAAAAAAGGTAAGAAATAGAGACTTGAGGTTTGAATTTTTGGATTTCTCACACCTTGTTTTGTCTATAAAAAAATAATGTTTGGTCCGTAATGACCTAAAACTATTAGGGAAAATTTTGATTTTTTTTGGAATTTAAAAAAATTCATATCTCATAAAAGGTAAGAGATAGAGACTTGAGGTTTGAATTTTTGGAATTCTCACACCTTGTTTTGTCTAAAAAAATATAATGTTTGGTCCGTAATGACCTAAAACTATTAGAGAAAATTTTGATTTTTTTTTGGAATTTAAAAAAATTCATATCTCAAAAAAGGTAAGAAATAGAGACTTGAGGTTTGAATTTTTGGATTTCTCACACCTTGTTTTGTCTAGAAAAAAATAATGTTTGGTCCGTAATGACCTAAAACTATTAGGGAAAATTTTGATTTTTTTTGGAATTTAAAAAAATTCATATCTCATAAAAGGTAAGAGATAGAGACTTGAGGTTTGAATTTTTGGAATTCTCACACCTTGTTTAGTCTAAAAAAATATAATGTTTGGTCCGTAATGACCTAAAACTATTAGAGAAAATTTTGATTTTTTTTGGAATTTAAAAAAATTCATATCTCATAAAAGGTAAGAAATAGAGATTTGAGGTTTGAATTTTTGGAATTCTCACATCTTATTTTGTCTAGAAAAAATTAATGTTTGGTCCGTAATGACCTAAAACTATTAGGGAAAATGTTGATTTTTTGTGGAATTTAAAAAAATTCATATCTCATAAAAGGTAAGAAATAGAGACTTGAGGTTTGAATTTTTGGAATTCTCACATCTTATTTTGTCTATAAAAAATTAATGTTTGGTCCGTAATGACCTAAAACTATTGAAAATTTTGGAATTTTAAAAATTCATATCTCAAAAAAGGTAAGACATAGAGATTTGAGGTTTGAATTTTTGGAATTCTCACACCTTGTTTTGTCTAGAAAAATATAATGTTTGGTCCGTAATGACCTAAAACTATTGAAAATTTTGATTTTTTTGTAATTTTAAAAATTCATATCTCAAAAAAGGTAAGACATAGAGATTTGAGGTATGAATTTTTGAAATTCTCACACCTTGTTTTGTTTAGAAAGAAATAATGTTTGGTCCGTAATGACCTAAAACTATTAGGGAAAATTTTGAAACTTTTTGTAATTTTTAAAATTCATATCTCAAAAAAGGTAAGAAATTGAGACTTGAGGTTTGAATTTTTGGAATTCTCACACCTTGTTTTGTCTAGAAAAATATAATGTTTGGTCCGTAATGACCTAAAACTATTAGGGAAAATTTTGATTTTTTTTTGAATTTTACAAAATTCATATCTCATATAAGGTAAGAAATAGAGACTTGAGGTTTGAAGTTTTGGAATTCTCACACCTTGTTTTGTCTAGAAAAATATAATGTTTGGTCCGTAATGACCTAAAACTATTAGGGAAAATTTTGAAACTTTTTGTAATTTTAAAAATTCATATCTCAAAAAAGGTAAGAAATTGAGACTTGAGGTTTGAATTTTTGGATTTCTCACACCTTGTTTTGTCCAGAAAAAAATAATGTTTGGTCCGTAATGACCTAAAATTATTAGGGAAAATTTTGATTTTAATGGAATTTAAAAAAATCTTATCTCAAAAAAGGTAAGAGATAGAGACTTGAGGTTTGAATTTTTGGAATTCTCACATCTTATTTTGTCTAGAAAAAATTAATGTTTGGTCCGTAATGACCTAAAACTATTAGGGAAAATTTTGATTTTTTTTGGAATTTTAAAAAATTCATATCTCAAAAAAGGTAAGAAATAGAGACTTGAGGTTTGAATTTTTGGAATTCTCACACCTTGTTTTGTGTAGAAAAAATTAATGTTTGGTCAGTAATGTCCTAAAACTATTAGGGAAAATTTTGATTTTTTTTTGAATTTTAAAAAATTCATATCTCATAAAAGGTAAGAAATAGAGACTTGAGGTTTGAATTTTTGGAATTATCACACCTTGTTTTGTCTAGAAAAATTAATGTTTGGTCCGTAATGACCTAAAACTATTAGGGAAAATTTTGATTTATTTTGGAATTTTAAAAAATTCATATCTCATAAAAGGTAAGAAATAGAGACTTGAGGTTTGAATTTTTGGAATTCTTACACCTTGTTTTGTGTAGAAAAAATTAATGTTTGGTCAGTAATGTCCTAAAACTATTAGGGAAAATTTTGATTTTTTTTTGAATTTTAAAAAATTCATATCTCATAAAAGGTAAGAAATAGAGACTTGAGGTTTGAATTTTTGGAATTATCACACCTTGTTTTGTCTAGAAAAATTAATGTTTGGTCCGTAATGACCTAAAACTATTAGGAAAAAATTTGATTTATTTTGGAATTTTAAAAAATTCATATCTCAAAAAAGGTAAGAAATAGAGACTTGAGGTTTGAATTTTTGGAATTCTCACACCTTGTTTTGTGTAGAAAAAATTAATGTTTGGTCCGTAATGACCTGAAACAATTAGCGAAAATTTTGATTTTTTTTGGAATTTAACAAATTCATATCTCATAAAAGGTAAGAAATAGAGACTTGAGGTTTGAATTTTTGGAATTCTCACACCTTGTTTTGTCTAGAAAAAAAAAGAGGTTTGGTCCTTAATGACCTAAAACTATTAGGGAAAATTTTGATTTTAATGGAATTTAAAAAAATCTTATCTCAAAAAAGGTAAGAGATAGAGACTTGAGGTTTGCATTTTTGGAATTCTCACATCTTATTTTGTCTAGAAAAAATTAATGTTTGGTCCGTAATGACCTAAAACTATTAGGGAAAAATTTGGAAACATTTTTCAATTTTTTTTTCGTTTTATCAAAAAATGTCTTAAATAAAAGTTCTCAGTTATTGCTTTTATAGCAACTTTTTCGAAATATTTTAGTCAACCGATTTTCACCAAAAGTTGATCAACTTGTACCATTGATGGCAGAAGCTTAAATATGAAGTTTCATAAAAATTCTTTTCCGCCGAATTTGCTCTGCACGTGTAGACAGACAGACAGATAGACGAACGGACGGACGGACAGACAGACGGACGGACGGACAGACAGACCGACAGACATCATGCTAAAAATAGTCAAAACGTTATGTATGGACCTCAATTCGTGGAGATCCATTGAAATCTCGAAACATCAAAATCGGTATGATCACAATACCTCCCTTATATATGTTGGCGGTCGGTAAATAACTCTTGATTATAATTGTGAAATGTAAATAGGTATAATTTGGTAACTGTGAATGCAGCTTAAGGAATGATTTTTATCGCAACTATAAGGGGTGTAGCACATGCGCATTACGCATAACGGGGGTACGCAGTACCGCGATATATATCTTTTTCACTCAGCGCTCCTTTCCACACATTTTACATCTGAATAGCGCATCCTTTACTTAATCATCCTAGTCGTACATTTTCGAAACAACACACTGCGCAGAAACGAGTTTTTGACAGCTGTTTGTTTGGGACCTTGCTTCTGTTTCGGACCGCCACTGGTAAAATATCTGAAGTTCGCGTCGATTTGATGACTCATTGTGTTGTTTCGAAAATGAACGACCTATAACATGCCTACTATGATGAAAATAAAACCTTATTGCTGTAGCTTTTCAATTTCGTTCAGAAAAAAATAAAATGCCGGTCAATTTTGAACCACCCGCGTATGTTTAGAATGCAACATTGCGTTTTAGTGCCGGTGTAATATCTAATAGATTTGGCAGTGGCAGAAGGAAATATTGCCAGGAAAGTTGGACAGGACACAAATACGAATTCACGTGTCTATTGTTGTCATGAGTTATATAAATACATAGTTTTTAAGGTTGGGATTCACTTGACACTTGAAATGCTCACTTCCGCTTGATCTTTTCTACATAATAACATTCAAAATACCAGTGGCGCACAACCAATATTAATACAAGGTGTACAACAAGAGTACGAGGGCTAACTTTTAAGTTTTTACAAAAACTAAGAAAGAAAACAATTTTTTTTGGAACAAACTGTTTTATTGCTTTTCAAAATATTCGCCTTTAAGATTTATACACTTTTGCATGCGTTCAAACTAATTCTCGAAACATTTTTAGGGTTTTGTAGGTATGACCAAAAAACCCTTATACCGTCATTTTGTCGTCTGTCTGTCTGTCTGTCTGTCTGTCTGTCTGTCTGTCTGTCTGTTCGGTAAAAATTGTAGCCGAACGGCTAAACCTAGAGAGTTGAAATTTGGCATGCTTATACAACTCGTTGACCAGCACATAGAAAAAATACCAAAACATCTAAAAAACATATCCCCCTAAAAATATAAACAAATATGTGCTCATCGAAAAAAAAAATAATTTTTTTTAATTCTGAGTAGGGTATCAAATGAAAGCCCTTGGTACGTGGATTAACGATCAAATTTTTATTTTTCCAAAATAAATTATTTTGAAGCGATTTTTGCCAATATTGTGCAAAAAAAATTTTGTCCCACACCCTGTAGCCCAGATGGTTTAAACTAAAAATCTGAAAAAATTCTAAGTAATGTACATTGGTGTGAACCGGAATAGTTCAACCGGAATTTTTGATCAGATTATGTTTTTGGAAAAAAAAGCATTTTTTCTGTTTTTTTGCTAATAATGTTGACAACTTATAGTTATATAATACGCTAAACAGTAACGTGTTTCTTGGTGCTGTGGCTAAGATACTTGCGTTCTGTCCAAGAATTCGTAATCGGACTCATGTTCGAGTCCTACGTGAGGAGACAATATTATTTTTTATCTATTTTTTGCATTTTTATATTGTATAAATTATTTTTTCAAAATTTTAATTATATTTTGGCAATTGTTGCATTTAATTTTTAATAGCGTAAATTTAATAACCAGTGGAAATTGTTGAAATTATAATTTAATTATATATTTGAATGTACACGAAATCAAAGGGGAGGAGCTATGACTAAAAACAACCAATGGAAGCCATAGGCGCAATTTTCAAAATCTTAATGAACCTTGATATATAAAAAAAAAAATACTGCACATCTTTAAAAACTTAAATAATGGTAATAGGCATTCGAATTAAAATTCATAAAAAAATATTTTGTCACAAAATTTGTTTTGGCACCCCAAATAATCATCACTCACTTACTAGATACCTGCAAAACCCTGAAATGTGTGAAAATTCACACTTCACATCAATTTTTTCCACTCTGAAGTTGGTATCTCAAAAACATGGTTTTCAAAGGCAACATTTCTTGAGGTGATAAAAATCGTTGTCCACGCATTTTTTGTTTGACATTGGGGGAAAAAAAAGTCGTTAGGGGATAAATCAGGTGAATACGGGCAATGAGACATTAATTCGATGTTTTTTTCCTTCAAATAATCAATTGGTTGACGTGCTGTGTGGGAGCTTGCATTGTCATTGAACAATGCAACATTTTTGGTTGTTTTTCCTGATTTTGTCGATTACTCCTGGCAAAAAAATTGTTGAATACCATTCAGCTTAACTGTTCTCCGATACTCTAAAGGAATGGTTGCGACATGTCCAGTACAACCGAAAAAACAAATCATTTTCTTGGAAGTGCTTCGTGAACGAACAACTTTTTTGGGTTTCGGTTCATCTTGGAAGAACTTAACAGTGGTTTGTTACTTAGTTACTTCCGGTTCATATGAATAAATCCAAGGTTCAGTTGATTTTTCAGTGCCTAGGTTCAATTTTTTTAGTATTCCCTTACACCAATCAACACAAGCCTTTTTTTGGAATTCTTCAAATTATGCGAAATCCATCGGGAACAAATCTTTTTCACAGCTAAATGTTCATGCAAAATCGAATGTATTGCAGTCTGCGATATGCCAAAGGATGCCTCTATCTCACAGTAAATCACATGCCGATCTTCTTCAATCATTTCGCACACAGCATCGATGTTTTTTTTAATCATAACCGATTTTGGTCGACCTTCACGAGATTCATCACTGACGGACGCACAACCCCTACAAAATTCTGCAAACCAATTGTAAACAGTCTGTTCTGATGGTGCTTCATTACCAAAAGTTGAACGAAGCGAATCTATGCATTGTGGTTGAGTTAGGCCTTTACTAAAATCGTGAAAAATCATCCAACAAAAATCTTCACGGGTAATATCCAGTTTTTCACAAACTTGATTTTTTTAAACGCTCACTGTCAACAAACTACTCGGTCAATTTATAAGCTGCCACTGATTTCACAATAACAAATGTCAAATTTAACGAATATAGTAATGACATATTTCAATATTGCCATCTAGTGGTCGTTTGTAAAACATAAAAGATAAAAAGGATGAATATGTGTCAATGCCCAAAGCGAGACAGTAGTGAATCGAAAATGGAAGCATAAAAGTTGTCCATCTAATTTTTTCTTTCGCGTGTTCGTCCATTTGACCCCTGGTTCATAGTTTTGGTATGTATACGTAAATTGTCCCAATGCCAAAATAGTAAAACTGACGTCAGGACATTTTTCTTTTAGTCCTTTGGGCAGAAGTGCCAATTTAGTAAATCGCACTTTTAATAATCAAACTCGGAACGACAATATGTGGATAGCACATATGTATCTATCCAAATAATGTGTATTTCAATTATTAAGCAGCTAAGTAAGGTTTTCCATCTCAATTATAAGGCCAGCTAGGGTTTGCCTCTTTCAGCTAGATTCTCCAGTTATTTTTATCTTCCCATCCTCTATCTTTCAGGCCTCTCTTCTCATCTTCTTGGTCCACCACTTTTTCTTCGTCCTATTAGGCTCCAGATTGCCACTCTATTTATCCATATTCCTTCATTTCCTCTCCTAATATGCCAGTACCAGAGGAGTTTCTTTTATTCTATGTATATTGAATTGTTCTTTTCTACAACCATTCTTTATTTACTATCCTATCCATTCGTGTAACCCTACAACAAGAGATGGCAACGATTAATCGAATGATTGAAATAATCAGTTATTTTGTTTCAGTTAATCGATTAATCAAATGATATTTTTGGTTTCGATTAATTAATAATTAATCGATTAATTTATTATTAATCGATAACCTTATTTTATTTTCAAGAAATTACTTAGTTGTATTGTTGAAACACTGGTCGGTAGAAGACTTTGTTCTCTTCTTTTCAATAACGTCCCTAGATTACTAGGCCTTCAGAACACTTGTTCTCGACCATCTGGAGAATTAAACTCAACCGCTACTCGTTTCTGCACAATATACTTCTATAGTTTACGTCCAGTCAATTCAAACGCTCACGAGCGAAACGCAATCTTCCAATTCGATAATTTGCGAGAAAAGCCTGGCAAATTACAGGTCTTTTGGATACAAGCCCTTGTTTCCTCTCAGTCGTCTTTGGACAGTTCGTGATGAAATTGCCAAATTTCGATCTTCTTCGAAATTACGTGGCAGTAAAGTTAAGGACCAGTCATTATCGCGTAAATCAATTAGGGCCGAGAGTTCCAATTGCTAATAAACTGTCCAATAAGTTTATTAGCAACATATTATTTTTCCGAGAGTTCCACCCCGAAATAGTTATTAGGTTGCTAATAAATAGGCTTATTTGTCTAATAACTTATACGCAACATGAAGTGCTTAATAAAGTGACATATAACCAAAAACAAGTTCGCAAAATGTGTTAATATTTCAATTTTAATTGAAAAACAGTATAATTTTAAAAGAATATACGAATGTGTAGTTTTTAAACATTTCTATAATGGTGATTTTAGTGTTTTATATACATTTTAGTTGTACTTTGACGAAATCGACGATCTGTTTGGATGAATTTATAAATTATGGACAACCGTTTTTAGAATATTTTGGGCATTTATTGTAAATGTGATATATAAAGAACAATATATAAATACATATTTTTAAATAAACATTGTCTTTTATTTTTATATATGTATTTATTTCAATTACGATTACAATACATTACAAAATACTTTAAGCATTACTATTTATATAAAAATGATAGAAAATAAGAAGACGGACGCAATTATTGGCAGAATAATAAAGATGTGTGGCTGAAAATTGCTGATAAGTTTAATTCATATTGTTTAAGGAATGTAAAATAAAGCAAAATATGGCTGTCTTCTTATTTTCAGTCACTTTTATATTATAAAATGCTATTTTTATTAACTCCTCTTCTATCTATATTGTCCTCTTTTTCTGTGATAAAATTTGTTGAACGCCGTTTAATTGTCATTTAAACAGTACCACAAAAAATAGGCGTAATGTCATTGAATGTAAAGTCAAACTATTTATTGTCAAAATATTTAATGTCAAAATATTCAGTGTCAAAATTTCATCTCACTTTAGCTCTACTAATTTACGTATAGCTCTATCCCTCTTGCACCGTGTTACTATCTTCATAAGAAATACCAATACAAAAACAAAAAATTATGTTGCTAATAAACTATTAGAAGGATTTTGTAAGTTGGAAATCACCAATAAATTTATTAGCTTCATAAATATATTATGTGTTTAATAACTATTAGGGAGTTTATTAGAAACTGGAACTCTCGGCCCTTAGTGTAAGAAATCAGTCGTTTCGAGCTCTTGTGAATGATGTTCGCTGATGACGCTTTATAGTGTAATTAATAGAGTTTTTAGCTACATCCAAAACACCAGCGATATTCCAATACTGCGGCCATCTTCATATAATGGCACAGCTCTTACTTTAACATGGATAAATAATGGCAAAAATGTATTTTAACAACGAATTATTTGTGTTAGAACTTACGTACTTAATATGCGATTTTATATAGTGTTCGTTCAAACGGGCATTATTTATTGTTACAGCCTGTTTAATTAGCAACAAAAAATATTTGTTTATGCAGACATTGTACTACCTCCCATTACTTAAAGTTGAATGATCAATTAATCGATTATTTTTAGTACATCGTAAGAAAACAAAGGATTATCTTAAAATCTTTAGTCCAACTCTGTAGATTTATGTCTGCCAAATCTGTTAGTTAATTTAAACATTATAAAATGGAGGCGGAAGTTAAACAGTAGGTCAGGTGTAGAATATTTGGGTGACCTGTTTACAAGTCTCTACTATTCAGTGCAAAAGACTTTTGTTATTGTTCACAAGATTTTAATAGCTCTCAAAATCGTGCCATGCGTATTATTTATATACATGATAAAATCGACAGAGAAACTATAAAGATCCATACAGAGGCCAATATTGGGTATTCATCTTTTATTTTGGGGTAGATGTATGCCAATTCTAAGATCATTTTTTCAAAAACTTAAAAAACTATCGAGAAAAAACAAAAGGGGAACCCATATTAGGACCTTTTCTTCAACTTATTTGTATTATATAAAATTGTTGACACAAACTTACAAAATTTCAGAGTCGGAGTTGGAATTTTTTTTGCCGACTCGACAGTTCTGGTTTATAGGTTAATCCAACTCTTACAATCCACTAATACAAGGTGTCTCAAAAGAAATTTTATATTTAGTGGATCGATTAAAAAAAAAGTAAGCCGTATATAGAAAAAATGTTTATTAATTATTAAAATACACATTTTGGGGATTTATTTCTTAAAAATAATATCGTCTAAATGTAGACCCTCGCGTTCTCGGCACTCATTTAATCGAACAGTAAAATTACTTATGACGTTTCGGCAGGTGGACTCAGGGATGGCTGCCATTTCGTGACGGATATTTTCTTTCAAATGCGCCAGTGAAGTCGGTTTATTGGCGTAAACTTTAGATATAAGATAACCCCATAGGAAAAAGTTCATAGGGGTTAAATCTGGACTGCGTGGAGGCCAATTTATGTCACCTCTCCGGGAGATCAATTTGCCTGAGAAAATTTCACGAACACGTGGCAGAGACATATTGGACGTGTGTGAAGTTGCTCCGTCCTGTTGGAACCATGTTCTTTGGTTATAGCCAGGAAAGTTTTGCAGTTCAGGTACCAAGAAGTTGTCTAACATCTCCACATAACGCTCTGAATTTACTGTAACTGCACGCCCCCTTTCGTCTTCAAAAAAGTAAGGGCCGATAATTCCTCGCGCCGACATCGCAGCCCATACGGTCACTTTAGGCGAATGTAGGGGTTTCTGATGTTTGCGTTTCGGATTCGTTGCACTCCAGTAGCGGCAGTTCTGCTTATTTACGTGGCCATTAAGATGAAAATGAGCTTCATCCGAAAACAAAATGTCGGTAAACGTTGGAAATCGATCAATCACCTGATTTACGAAATTAAGCCTCTGACTGGCATCTTGGGGCTTTAATTCTTGCACCAATTGAATTTTGTAGGGGTGCAGCTTTAGGTCTTTGTGCATAATGCGATGTAATGATGATCTATGCACATTTAAAGCACTTGCGCGCTTCCGAATTGAAAGGTTCGGGTCGTCACGAACAGACTGATTAACATTCTCCACGTTTTCTACCGTTCTTGATGACCTAGGTCGCCCGAATTTTGATTTATCCAGCGTTGTACCAGTCTCTTCAAACTTTTTAACCCAATGTCGAATGAGAGGAATGCTTGGCGCATCATTTAAGTGGCGAAAACCTCGAATACTGCAGAATTTTCTACGCGCTACAGTCGCCGAATCACCGTTTTTGTAAAACTCTCGCACGCATAACGCGCGGTCTGGTCCCGAGAAACGCTCCATAGCGATTGAATTCTCAAGAGCCAGGCTACCGATTGACATAACCCCCGCGCCCCTCGGATACGTTGCGTTCACGCAGTAAGCTAAATAAATATAAAATTTCTTTTGAGACACTTGTATATATATGATTACTTTAATCTGTAATATGAAATGCGTATATCTGAATAGCGTAGCGAAACCCAAGTAGGTAATATATGTGCATGTGTAGGTAATTATATTTTTTCTTGTCAGACGAGTTGAAGTTCAATTGAAAACAATATAGCAATATGTTGTTTGTATTGCGTGAGCTGTTTTTTAGCGGTGAAGACTCGTTCATACGAATACACGCTGAGATTAGTTCAGTGGCGTACACTCTAAGGCAGTGTTTCTCAACAGGGGTTCCCCGAAATCTTCAGGTTCGGGAAAAGTCGCTAGGCGTACCGCGAGAAACAGTGATGAATAGGCTAATCATATGCAAGAAATCCTAAGGTTTCGGAAAAAATCATATGCAAATGTATTTTTGAGTAATTTTTAGGTATAACAAAAAAAACCTTATAACGTCATGTGTCTGTCTGTATAGTAGAAATTGTAGCCGAACGACTGAAGCTAGAAAATTGAAATTTGGCACAGTTATACAACTCTTTGACTTACATATAGGAACATTATAGAGATAAAAAAAAAAAAATCGCGGGATAAATACAGGGTGTTTACGATTTTCTTATTTCTTTTTTAATGGGTAACACTACAGATCAATAGAAGGCGAAAAACCTTAAAACACCTTAGTAAAAGTTTTATAATAAAAGAGATATTTATTTTATAAGTTTTTATTTTTATGGGATAAAAAGAAAACGATAAGCACTTTTACAGCAGATGTTCGAAATTATCACCCTGCTGTTGTATGCAAAGTCTTTCTCGGCGTATTCATGAATCAGCGTATGCTGCAAGGCCCATGCCTTGTCGAATTTCTGCCGCTGCTGCTTTCACCCAGTTACGGAGATCCTCCAGGTCCATAATTTCGGTGGTGTATACCATGATAAACAAATTGAAAAACAAATGAAATTTGTTAGTTCGCAGGTAACTACAAGTTTTTCTAACATTATCGCTTCCCTATATAAATTAATATCTCTTTTATTATAAAACTTACAAAGGTGTTTTAAGGTTTTTTTCATTCTTTTGACCTGTAGTATCAACCATTAAAAAATAAATACAACACCCTGTATAAACAAATAAGTTTAATAAAAAAAAAAAATAATAATAATAAGAAATATTTAAAATATATATATATATATATATATATATATATATATATATATATATATATATATATATATATATATATATATATATATATATATATATATATATATATATATATATATATATATATATATATATATATATATATATATAATGGGCAATCAGCTAAAATCTGGCGCAGAATGAACACACGTGAGTGCATTCCTCATCGTTATCATCTTCTCCAGCGCAAGAACAATGTGCCCACTTGTCACATGCTCTGCACTGGAGCAATCAACGTCTGGATATGTGTGAAAAATATATCAACATAGTAAAAAACACGTTTCACCAATTTACAAAATGTAAACGCCAGATCTCAGTCATACAACCACTCTCGGAAGACATTAGTGACGAAATGAACGTGATTGGAATGCACACAAACATGGCGGTATGCTTTAACAGCCAAAAAGAGGGGAGCCCATTATACACCCGGGAACCCGTTATGCCCCGGCTTCCCCTAATGTATGGTATCTTCGATCGGAGGGAGTATTTTTTTTTTTACAGTTGAGAAAGGGTAGTGTATAGGGATGGGAATTTATTTTTGAATATCGATATATACGCGATTCGTATCGTAAGTGTGATATCGATATTCGATATATATCGAAGTAAAAATATCGATATTTTCGATATATCAAAATAACTAACACGTAACATGTAAGATATATAAATTACAGTTTTTTTTTGGT
The DNA here is from genome assembly GCA_963971575.1 of Liopterus haemorrhoidalis. Lineage (NCBI taxonomy): Eukaryota > Metazoa > Arthropoda > Insecta > Coleoptera > Dytiscidae > Liopterus > Liopterus haemorrhoidalis. The sequence goes on along the minus strand of OZ020622.1, from coordinate 42,939,185 downwards.
TGGCTTGGCCGGAAATGCAGTCGCCACTTGACAGACAATCACTTTACAGTTGGTACTCATCCAGCTACCAACCAACTCTCTAATATTTTCCTAGTTAATTGCTCTCATAATTAAATATATATATATATGCTGTTCACTTTTGTAAGGACAAACCATAACTTTTTGGTTACTTTTATAGTGAATTACGGACTTAACTAAAAATATTCTAAAGCTGTAAAACCGAGTTTAGATTTATTGGTTATGGTCATTATTGATCAAGAAAGTGACATTTTTAGGGTTTTGTAGGTATGACCAAAAAACCCTTATACCGTCATTTTGTCGTCTGTCTGTCTGTCTGTCTGTCTGTCTGTCTGTCTGTCTGTCTGTCTGTCTGTCTGTCTGTTCGGTAAAAATTGTAGCCAAACGGCTAAACCTAGAGAGTTGAAAATTGGCATGCTTGTACAACTTTTTGACCCGCACATAGGAAAAATACTAAAACATCTAAAAAACATATCCCCCTAAAAATATAAACAAATATGTGCTCATCGAAAAAAAAAATATTTTTTTAAAATTCTGAGTAGGGTATCAAATGAAAGCCCTTAGTACGTGGATTAACGATCAAAATTTAATTTTTGCAAAATAAATTATTTTAAGGCAATTTTTGCCAAAATTGTGCAAAAAAAATGTTTGTCCCACACCCTGTAGCCCAGATGGTTTAAACTAAAAATGTGAAAAAATTCTAAGTAATGTATAATGGTGTGAACCGGAATAGTACAACAGGAATTTTTGATCAGATTATGTTTTCGGAAAATAACGCATTTTTTGTGTTTTTTGGTTGACGATGCATACATGTTATACTCTTATAACACACTAAGTTGATAAGCGTTTGGTGGTCTAGTGGCTCAGTTGCTCGACAACCACACAGGATCGTTATTCACTACACAGGTTCGTTCCTGGCTTGTGGAGTCAATTTTGTTTTTTGTTTTTTTTTTTTTTTCATATTTATTATGTTTAAATTAATTTGTTAAAATTCTAGTTATATTTTAGCACATTTTGAATTTAATTTTCAAGAGTGTAAATTTAATAACCAATTGGAATTATATTTTCATTCTGTGTCATTTATACGAAGCCAGAGGGGCGGAGCGTATGATTTAAGACAACCAATGAAAGCCATAGGCCCAATTTTCAAAATCTTAATGATCCTTGTTGTATAAAAAAAATACTGCACTTATTTAGAAACCTAAATAATGATATTAGGTATTCGAATTAAAATTAACAAAAAAATATTTTAACATAAAATTTGTTTTTAAAGCTCTGAGATTAACAGACGATAAATTATTTTAAAAAGATCGTTCATTTTGCCGTGGTTACTACAAAGCAAAATTTGTCCTACACACTCAGCATGCCGCCTTCACTTATTATATACCTGCGAAACCCTGCAATGTGTGAAAATTCACACTTCACATAATTTTTTTTTATAATTTATTAATATACCAACATGACATACAAATTCAAAGGTGCAAATTATCTAAATCAAAAATTCGTCTTACAGGCTATTCCGAACGATTAGGCGGAACAAAATGGAAATTTCGTTATTGTAGTTAGTCACGAAAAGCCTTGCTTGGGTTATTTCATGTTTCAGGTTTGGCATGTGAAAATTTAAAATTCCAACAGTGAAACCATGGAAACGAATGACATATGTCAAATATTTTAATACATCTTTCATATTTTGAAGACAAAAAAAAATAAATAAATGGGAAATTTTTATTAAGAATGACAAAAAAGACAATCAATTTAATCTAGAATTTGCAATGTGAGAATGATTTACAAAGCTTAAACAAAATGACCAAAAGTCCGAATTAATAGATTTTAAAATCTAGTTCCGCCTAAACGTTTGGAATAGCCTATAGTTTGTTTTTACAAAAGTAAACAGCATATATTTAAATGTAAAAAAGATACAAAAATACCGATATTTTGTGCGAATATCGATATTTTGCGCGATATATCGCATTTCAAATATCGATATAAAAATATCGATATATTTTTCTAAAGTATCGATATTTTCGAAATATCGATATATCGTTCTCATCCCTAGTGGTGAATAATATTTTGCACCACAGCGGCAACAACCCGTAGTGAGGCTCCACCAGTGACTATGGTAGTTAGCGATCCTAACTTTTCCCATTTGCCCTACAGGTATCATTATAACGCGAGAGACGCATATAACTACAGCCAATGTACGCCACTGGTGTAATGTTATGAGTTCGCGCGCCTATACGGGAAGTGTTTTATCGTACGATAGTGATTACTGCCATTCTGGGTTGGGAAGGTCGTCTTGTATTCCGATACTCTACCTCTACCTCTACACCTCCGTACAAGTCAGACAAACAGCTCACATTTCTGCACAGTCATTCTCTCGGACAACCTGTGATTTATCAGCACCATGGAATTTGATTGTTTTTAAAAAATCACTCATTAACAAATCTTACGAAATGATCTATTATTTAATTAGATTTAAGTCAATAACATTCATATGGAGTTAGTTAGAATCATAAACAGCAAGGCTTCTTCTTTTTCCTTGGGTTACCTTTTGTTTTTACAAACGACCACTAGATGGCAATATTGAAATGTTTCATTAATATATTCGTAAAATTTGACATTTGTTATTGTGAAATCAGTGGCAGCTTATAAATTGACCGACTAGTTTGTTGATGTGAGCGTTAAAAAAAAAGTTTGTGAAAAAAATGAATATTACTCGTGAAGGTTTTCGTTGGATGATTTTTTACGATTTTAGTAAAGGCCTAACTCAACAACAATGCATAGATTCGATTCGTTCAACCTTTGGTAATGAAGCACCATCAGAAAATACTGTATACAATTAGTTTGCAGAATTTCGTCGTGGTCGTGCGTCCATCAGTGATGAATCTCGTGAAAGTCGACTAAAATCGGTTGTGATTCAAAAAAACATCGATGCTGTGCGCAAAAATAATTGAAGAAGATCAGCATGTGACTTACCGTGAAATAGAGGCATGCTTTGGCATATCGCAGACTGCAATACATTCGATTTTGCATGAACATTTAGCTGTGAAAAAGATCTGTTCTTGATGGATTCCGCATAATTTGACCGAAGCTCAAAAAAAGACTAGTGTTGATTGGTGTAAGGGAATGCTAAAAAATTCAACCTAGGCACTGTAAAATCCGTATACAACATCGTTGCAGGTGACGAAACTTGGATTTATTCATATGAACTGGAAACTAAGCAACAATCCACTGTTTGGGTCTTGATGAACCGAAACCAACAAAAGTTGTTCGTTCACAAAGTACTTTCAACAATTGATGATCGGAGAACAGTTAATGCTGAATAGTGTACAACAATTTGTTTGCCAGAAATCAGCGACAAAATCAGGAATACAACCAAAAACGTCGTATCATTCTTCATCATGACAATGTAAGCTCAAACAATAGATTATTTGAAGAAGTAAAACATCGAATTAATGTCTCATTGCCCGTATTTTTCCCTTAACGACTTTTTTATTCCCCAATGTCAAAAAAAAAATGCGTGGACAGTGATTTTCAACACCTCAAGAAGCTGTTGAAGCCTTCGAAAACCATGTTTTTGAGATACCAAATTCAGAGAGGAAAAAATGTTTCGAGAATTGGTTTGAACGAATAGAAAAGTATATAAATCTTAAAGGCGAATATTTTGAAAAGCAATAAAACAGTTTGTTCAAAAAAAAAAATGTCTTTCTTAGTTTTTGTAAAAACTTAAAGGGTAACCCTCGGATAAGGATGGGATCATTCCAAACAGGATTACGACATTTAAAGCTATAATTTGGAGGATTTAGTAGATCTTCGTGTATGGGTCGAGTGTGGTTGCCTCCAAATTTATGTCAGGTTGTGCGGCTGCTTTATTTGTCCGAATGGGTGGAGGGCATATGCCCGACAGTACAGGGAACCATTCTGAGGGAGTCAATCGCGGAGTCGAACAGTAGACGATGGAAGGAGCAGCATTTGACAAGTTTAACATCTCCTGGAAGTCTTGCATCCTTTAAATACTGTTTTCATTAGAGTCAAATCGCTTGCCTACCAAGAACTAATATTGCTAATGTTTAAAACCCTAGCCATTTCCTTCATAGATATTTGCCTGTTGTTCAGGATAAACTGGTTAACTTTTTAAATGTTCCCAGGATTCACAGCAGACGTTGGAGCCTGACAAATGTCCGTCCTGAAAGAATTTGCACAATTCAAAATCTCTTCTGAGATAAACACTCTTCTTCTAACTATTTTTGAACGCTCTGATAAATCTCAGTTGCTTTTACACTTTCATTGAAAGAAATTTAATAATTACGTGTTGTGCAGCAGAAGTTGAAACATCGTTGGACATCAACGTTAATAAAACTGACAGTATTGATACAGTCAGGTTGACATTATTTATGGCATTAGCCATGCCTGCTATGATGAATATAAAACCTTCTGGCAGTAGCTCTTCAATAACGTCCAGGAAAAAAAAAAACCTCCATCGTACATCAAAAGAAATTTTCACATTTCCATTTAAAAATTATCACTTTTCCATTTAAAAATTATCACTAAATTATTTTACAACAGCAGTCTGTTAGTAAAAAATTGTTTTGCAAAGTACTTTGCAAAAAAGTGCTCCTAATATTATTATTAAAATAAACAGCCTATATAATTATGACATAAAGAAAAAACTGCACATAAACAAAATTGTAAAAACATGCGTCATACATATTTCGTTTTGTAAAACTATATATTATGTAAATTAGAAGGTCGCCGATAGACACCACAAGTTATATATCGATTATAAAAATTCATTGATTGATTGATGTTACTACCAGCTCATTAACAATCATGTTCAATATAACTTTCCAATTAAGGTTAGAGGAAAGTATTGCAAAAAGATACAATTTAGAAATTTATATTTTGAAATTTCAATAGAAATATCCAGGGCCGTGCCGAGTCATTATAAAATTTAAAAAAAAAGAAATAACCTGCTTAAAATCAAAACAAAAAATTGATGTGAAATTTTATACATTTTAGGGTTTCGTAGTTATCTAGTAAGTAATATATGTTAGGTACATTTTTCACTTTACTCAATTTTTTTTTTTTGTGTCTAATAATGTAAATTAAGGTCTTTCACTTAGACCCGGTTTTTCCACCTTCAGATAAAGTTCCAGGCAACTATCTGACAGATAAGGTTATTTGTAACTTCATCTGCTGAGTAACTTCTTTCATCCCTTCTTTCTATACAAATGTATCTATCAGATAGTTATCTAACGTATAATGAGACTGACGTATTGAATTCACTGACTGGTATTGACATTTATTCAGCAGATGAAGTTACAAATAACCTTATCTGTCAGATAGTTACCTGGAACTTTAACTGAAGGTGGAAAGACCGGGCCTTAATATATTACGTGAAATTGAAAAATATATGTGAAGTTACACATTTCGGATTTTTGTAGGTATTTAGTAAATGATAATAAATTGTGGGTACATATTAAAAATTGATGTGAAGTGTGAATTTTTACACATTTCAAGGTTTCGCAGGTATTTAGTAAGTGAATGATGATTATTTGGGATGTCAAAACAAATTTTATGTTAAAATATTTTTTTTGTTAATTTTAATTCGAATGCCTAATACTATTATTTAGGTTCCTAACTATGTGCAGTATTTTTTTTTATATATAGCAAGGTTCATTAAGATTTTGAAAATTGCGCCTATGGCTTCCATTGGTTGTTATAAGTTCCGCCCCTCTGATTTCGTGTACATTGAAACAGAATTAAATTATAATTTAAACAATTTCCACTGGCTATTAAATTTACGCTTTTAAAAATTAAATGCAACATTTGCCTAAATATAAGTAGAATTTTGAAAAAAAAATTTAAACAAAATAAAAATGAAAAAGACAAAATAATATTGTCTCGATACCAGATCGAACCTTAGTTTGGAAATTAGGACGCGAGCATGCTAACCATTACACTATCAAAGCATGCTGGTTTACTGTGTTACATAAGTTATTAAATATTTTACTTGGTCCAGCAACAAAAAAAAATGCGTTATTTTCCGAAAACATAATCTGATTAAAAATTCCTGTTGTAGTATTCCAGTTCACACAAATGTACATTACTTAGAATTTTTTCAGATTTTTAGTTTAAACCATGGGCTACAGGGTGTGGGACAATTTTTTTTTTGCACAATTTCGGCAAAATTCGCGTTGAAATAATTTATTTTACAAAAATGAAATTTTGATCGTTAATCCACGTAAGGGCTTTGATATCCTACTCAGAATTTAAAAAAAAAATTTTCGATGAGCATTTTTGTTTATATTTTTAGGGGGATATGTTTTTTAGATGTTTTAGTATTTTTCCTATGTGCGGGTCAAAGAGTTGTATAAGCATGCCAAATTTCAACTTTCTAGGTTTAGCCGTTTGGATATAATTTTTACCGAACAGACAGACAGATAGATGACAAAATGAAGGTATAAGGGTTTTTTGGTCATACCTACAAAACCCTAAAAATGTATTTATTCTCTATTTAAAAACAAATTTGTTTATATTTTTCCCGCGATATGTTTTCTTTTTAACTCTATATAGTTTTCCTATATGTGGGTCAAAGAATTGTACAATTATACCAATTTTCAAATTTCAGCAGTTTAACCACAATTTCTACCGAACAGACAGACAGACACATGAGTGACGTTATAAGGTTTTTTTTGTTACATTTCTTTAAAACCTTAAAAACTGAAATGTTTTTAAATAGCTTTACATATCTCACAATATATATATTTTTTTAATAATTAATTTTCTCAACAATCCAAAATATTTGAAAACATCTTTTTTTTCGGGTGCTTTAGTCTGGCTCAATATGCATTAATCTAAATTTTTACAGGTTTTTTAGACCAACTCCTCTGGGCTACAGAGTATTGGACCTTTTTTTTGGAATAAGAGATGAGTCGACCCCTTAGTTAACTGTACAAGATCAGAAGGTGGAAATCCCGAAGTGTTGTCTGGCATTTGAACTCGCAACCTTGTGCTTTGTAAGCAACCGTCATACCACAAAGTGCTAATAAGTGGACACACGGCAAATCTTGTAAAAAAAAGTTTACTCTTAGCTAATATGACTGATAATACAGGTTTAAGTTGTTACTTTTATTTTTGATTATTTATAAAGATGTGTAAAAATATTCTAGAAACTTTCCGGGCCCTAAGGCAAAACAACTTTTTGGGAAAATTCTATGTTGCAAATCGGGGGTTCCCATAGCTGTATAAATGTTAGTTGTCTACTAAAAAGCAGTCCAGTGGCGTAGATAATCTGGATTAGCAATGTATGCAAAGTAAGCAGAGATGGGCGTCTAGGCGTAAACTTGAATTTTTTACGTCTACGTGTAAATTTACCGTAGACAGCGTAGAGAAGTGTAGACTGTGTAGACACGTAGAATCTGGCGTAGAATAATGAAAAATGAGGTTATGTAACGTTTAAAAAATAAAATACCGCCAGTTTTAAGTAGAAGAAGAAGTAAAGAACTCAAATTTAATATTTTTGACAGCTTCCTGATCCTTCCTGATTAAAACAACTGCTAACTTTTAATTTTAAATTTACTTTTGTAGTTCATACAGACAGAAACCAAGTAATTTATGTTGTCCATAACAACATACGATTTGTGAGACAATATATGCAATTAGAACTACATAAAATTGAAATAAACATAAATATTAAAGTAAATTTAAACTATTACCATTCTATTATTTCAAATATTACATTTAAACGTACTGCGCATGTACAGTTTACATTCTACATTCGACACGTAAACAAAGGCATATTCTACTTGACATGTTTACGCGTAAAATCTACATTAGTCTACATCATGTATTCTACGCGCCCATCACTGAAAGTAAGGCGCACATCCACGGGAAGGTCACGGGCTTGAGCCCCCCCCCAAACTAAAAAAACACGTGGTTTTAGTGTTTCTAAAGAATACACTTGAATTCTAGACCTCATGAGCTTTTTTTTTAAGCTTCACTCGTATTTTGGAAGTGAAGACCTTTTTTTGGATCTTCACTCGTATTTTAGAAGTAAGAACGTTTGTTTTGTTTTAGTCTTCATTCGTATTTTGAAAGTTAGGACCTTTTTAGGGTTTTGTAGGTAAGGCCAAAAAACCCTTGTACCGTCATTTTGTCGTTTGTCTGTCTGTTCGGTAAAAAAGAGAGTTGAAATTTGGCATGCTTATACAACTCTTTGACCCGCACATAGGAAAAATACTAAAACATTTTTAATTCTGAGTAGGATTTCAAATGAAAGCCCTTAGTACGTGGAATAACGATCAAACTTTTATTTTTGCAAAATAAATTATTTTGATGCGATTTTTGCCAAAATAGTGCAAAATTTTTTTGTCCCACAATGAAAAAATTCTAAGTAATGTACATTGGTGTGAACCGGAATAATACAACAGGAATTTTTTATCAGATTATGTTTTCGGAAAATAACTCGTTTTTTATGTTTTTTGGTTAAACTTTATCTTTGAATGTCATAAATGAATTTAAACTTGTTCTTGTATATCGATATTAAATTATGTATTATTCTTTTTTTTTGTTGTTATACAGTATCTATTTAACTATTTTTGTAATCTGTGGAAGCCAGTCATTAGTTTTTACTGTTGGCTTTCCTTAATGAAAAAATAAATAAATAAATAATAAAAGAGGTCCAATGTGACTACCTTGTGGTACTCCAGAGATGATATTTTTTATTTGATATTTGTGACCATTCACAACAACAAATTGTCAAATATTTGACAATGTCTCCAACTGACGGCGTGATTACTTGACCACATGGTTAACAACGCCGCTTTATGCAACAGGGCTTATCTCTAACATGCCTTATGTTGCTGTTTTGAATGACTCGATATGTGCATAGCTACTGTATCGTGTGTCATGGATGAGTACGCCACTGTGCTGGTCTTGTGAATTGATGTTTGCTCATTCTTTGTTAGTAAACAATAAACGCTTACTCACACACTTACATACACGCCTTGAAATGTTAATGTCTTTATGTGCGACACAAAGATTTAAAGACAATTATAGCACGGGAATAATCACGCTTATTTTATACTAAACATCACCAAAACTTACAATTAATCGATTTACTTACAAAACCAGGTCCAACCATTTTCTTTGGACTTTGGGCCCAGAGAAAACAATAATGATGAGCACGATGACAGGTAAAAACAAGCGTAGAAAAAATGTTCTTTATTTTTGTTTTTAGGATTTTGTAGGTATAACCACCAAAAAACCCTTATAACGTATTTCTTGTCTGTCTGTCTGTACGGTAGAAAAATAAAAAGTTGAAGTTTGGGATGCTTTTACAACTCTTTGACCCACTTGGAAAAAATGCCGACTTCAAAAAAACACATCCCGAGATATACAGGGTGTTTGTTTGAAACGGGGCACCCCGAAAATCTCCTTTATTTGGATACAATATTTAAGATACAAAAAATTTTCAGAACAAAAGTTAAACTAGACAAAAAGGCCCATCTAAAGGTTACTATAAGAATTCTGAGGCACTTCCGGTTTCACCAGAAATGATGTCAACTTTTGATCTAGCATAGGGAATCGTTAATTTTATATTTTTTTCCTAAAAGTACATTAAATTAGCTTTACAATGACACCAAAAAGTCATATTTTTATGTTAATCATTTCAAAATGGCGACCATTTATTTACAAAATAATAATCAACATAAGTTTTACAAAGTTGAACGTAGCAGGAACGTGAAAACAATAAAAAAAGAAACAAAATATCTCTTGTTTCTAATTTGTAAGAACATTTGTATTTTTTTTTTTTTTGTAAAATAATTATAAAAAGTAATAGTTTTTTTTTCTAAATAGTCAAATAGTTTATTTCAGAGATATTTTGTTTCTTTTTTAGGGTTTTGTAGGTATGACCAAAAAACCCTTATACCGTCATTTTGTCGTCTGTCTGTCTGTCTGTCTGTCTGTTCGGTAAAAATTGTAGCCAAACGGCTAAACCTAGAGAGTTGTAATTTGGCATGCTTATACAACTCTTTGACCCGCACATAGGAAAAATACTAAAACATCTAAAAAACATACCCCCCTAAAAATATAAACAAATATGTGCTCATCGAAAACAAAAATATTTTTTTTAAATTCTGAGTAGGGTATCAAATGAAAGCCCTTAGTACGTGGATTAACGATCAAATTTTTATTTTTGCAAAATAAATTATTTTGATGCGATTTTTGCCAATAATGTGCAAAAAAAATTTTGTCCCACACCCTGTAGCCCAGATGGTTTAAACTAAAAATCTAAAAAAATTCTAAGTAATGTATATTGGTGTGAACCGAAATAGTACAACAGGAATTTTTGATCAGATTATGTTTTTGGTTCACAAAGTACAAAAGTTATACCCAATGTAAGACACTCACATGCATAGCGTGCGATGGCTACATGCGTTAGAGCGCTCTTAAACTGGCTGAAAAACGAAGGGTTTCGAGTTCGAGTACGGAGTGAATTTTATTTTTTCTGTTTTTTTTTGCATTTTTATTATGTTGAAATTATTTTGTCAAAATTCTAGTTATATTTTGACAAATGTTGTATTTAATTTTTAAGAGCGTAAATTTAATAACCAGTCTTATTATATGATTAACAGACGATAAATTATTTTAAAAATATCGTTCATTTTGCCGTGATTACTATAAAGTAAAATTTGTCCTACACACTCAGCATACCGCCTTCACTTATTATATACCTGCGAAACCCTGAAATGTGTGAATATTCACACTTCACATCAATTTTTTATTGTTTTCAAAGCTTGCTACGTTCAACTTTGTAACACTTACGTTGATTATTATTTTGTAAATAAATGGTCGCCATTTTGAAATGATTAACATAAAAATATTACTTTTTAGTGTCATTGTAAAGCTAATTTAATGTACTTTTAGGAAAAAAATATAAAATTATCGATTCCCTATGCTAGATCAAAAGTTGACATCATTTCCGGTGTTAAAAGTTATTAATAATAACCTAAGATAGTGCTTTTAAGGTGAATCAGTGTCCCTGGCCCTGCACAGAACAGTATGCGTATTATAGACAGCTAAAGTTACCTTTACCACAAAAACCGTACGAAGTATGGGTACTCCAGCTAGTTATATTATATTATCTTTTAATTATAATCTTTATTTATTATTTGTTTTTGTTTGACAAGTCTCCTTTCTCAAATATCTCCCACCAGATTCGTCCATCATACTACATTTTAGCCGAAAACTCTTAGGAAGTAGATTAAGAAACGAAAAGTAGTCTTTGAAAATTCGTTTTTTTTTTAACTCGATTTTTACTAAAAATATGCTAAAATGTTCTTGTCCAGCACCCTGTTTACCCAAAGAGGTTAAACTAAAATCTGAAAAAAATTCTAGATAATGTACATTGATCTGATCCGGAAACGTACGAGAGGAATTTTAGATCCGATTGCGTTTTTGAAAAATATTGCCGTTTTTGTATTTTTGACAAGCAAGCGACATCCATCCCTCAGGCCAGAGGCCCTAGGGTTATATTACGTCGCTCTCCGGGCGTAATCATCTTAAAAGCACCCTTGGTACATAAATAGCTATTATCGCTCAATAAGATCAGGAAACAATTTTTCTTAGTTTTTAAAACCTATTACGATGTTAGGTCGGGTATTTTTTCATCAAACCTCAACTTAACCTAACTTACATCTTTATCAAGCTTCCTATTATAAGCAGAATATTTAAAAAAAAAATACCAAAACAAAAGATTCTTGGAAAATTGCGGTTTGTAGATTATTAAGTCGGTAGTGGTACGTGATATCTTCTTGCAGTAATTCCCAATAATATTTGAGTGTTTAATCTGTAGGACAAGGAGATAAAGAGAAGCATAAATATGTTTAATTTATGTGTTACAAGGTCTGTTACTGATTATATTTAATAAGACGATCACGTACGTATATTTGAACTTCACGGACGTCCAATGTCTTTCCAAGTATGTCTAGAAACACTAATATACAGTTTACCGTGAAAGTGTAATACAGAGGAAGTGGCATAACATGCACTGCCTAGACACATAGACCAATTGCTGGGCTATGTCAGCCATCCCACAACATATGAATCTCTGATTCTGAGCAAGATGCATCCAAATACAGTGCTAAACCATGGTATAATACAGAGGAAGCAGCATAACATGCACTGCCTAGACACATATACCAATTGCTGGGCTATGTCAGTCGTCCCACAACATATGAATCTCTGGTTCTGAGCGAGATGCATCCAAATACAGTGCTGAACCATGGTATAATATAGAGGAAGCAGCATAACATGCACTGCCTAGACACATAGACCAATTGCTGGGCTTGTCAGTCGTCCCACAACATATGAATCTCTGATTCTGAGCGAGATGCATCCAAATAGTGCTGAACCATGGTATAATACAGAGGAAGCAGCATAACATGCACTGCCTAGACACATAGACCAATTGCTGGGATATGTCAGTCGTCCCACAACATATGAATCTCTGATTCTGAGCGAGATGCATCCAAATACAGTGCTAAACCATGGTATAATACAGAGGAAGCAGCATAACATGCACTGCCTAGACACATATACCAATTGCTGGGCTATGTCAGTCGTCCCACAACATATGAATCTCTGATTCTGAGCGAGATGCATCCAAATAGAATGCTAAACCATGGTATAATACAGAGGAAGCAGCATAACATGCACTGCCCAGACACAGACCAATTGCTGGGCTATGTTAGTCGTCCCACAACATATGAATCTCTGTTTCTGAGCGAGATGCATCCAAATACAGTTCTAAATCCAGTTTTGATTAAATAAGTATATCCCAAATAAAATGAGTAAAATCTCCTTTTTTATTAGATTTGCTATTAAGGTATTATGTAGTATCTAAGGTGGAGAATGTATGTAAGAGAGGTCAAAAGGCAACTCGACTACAGTGGCCAAGAAATTTCAAATTTCTCGGAAATAAAAACGTGATTTTAACTTACCCAAGCACAATGTTTGATTTCTGAATGTGAAAGAATGTTGACCTGACTCCATATTGTTTATATTAAATGTCTTTGACTGTTTATTATGTTTATTATTCTACGTAAGTCGTTGCACTACTTACTATTTAATTTAGATTATTACATGATCTTTTTATATAAACTTTTCCACAAAAGAGGACTGTTTTGTAATGGTTTAGGTCTTAATTTATATTTGATGCATCTCGCTCATAATTATAGTCCAATACGTCCCATATTTTGTGGGACGACTGACATAGCCCAGCAATTGGTCTATGTGTCTAGGGCCTAAACCAAACGAACAGACTTTAACTCGTTTATTTGATGTTCAATTGTTTCTCTAATTTAATATTCTTAGTTTTAAAGTGGAATACTTAATATTCCCTTCGTATATATTATAATAAAGAAGTTAATAATGCTTAAATAATTCCCAAAAAGACCATGTATAAGATATTTAAATATTTATGTGGGTGTCCAAAAACCGTGTCTATTTGAAGTATCGACGAGCCGTGACTGAAAACTATTGACTTGTGTGAAATCAGTGACAGTTACAAAATGCCTAAATTGGTATAAATCAGGGCGTGACAATTAGGCAACTGTCTATTGTAAATATGTTATTAGATACTTTGTTACAAATTTGGATTTTAAAAATTAGAAACTGTAAAACATACGTAATGTACTTGATATCTGGCGTTGCATTTCGCTCTTGCAAAACAAGATAACAGTGAAAGTAATGTATGCACATGCACCGCACCAGCTATTCGAAAACTGCATTCACTACTCCTTTCATACTTAAGGCTGGAGTTCATGAACTCTACGATATTACAGAGGCGAATTAAGCTGTGGGCGGACTGGACCTTTTTTTTGCTCATCACTTCTATTTTTGGAGTGAGGACCTTTTTTTAGGGTTTTGTAGGTACGACCAAAAAACCCTTATACCGTCATTTTGTCGTCTGTCTGTCTGTCTGTCTGTCTGTCTGTCTGTCTGTTCGGTAAAAATTGTAGCCAAACGGCTAAATCTAGAGAGTTGAAATTTGGCATGCTTATACAACTCTTTGACCCGCACATAGGAAAAATACTAAAACATCTAAAATACATATTCCCCTAAAAATATAAACAAACATGTACTCATCGAAAAAAAAAATATTTTTTTAAAATTCTGAGTAGGGTATCAAATGAAAGCCCTTGGTACGGGGATTAACGGTCAACTTTTTATTTTAGCAAAATAAATTATTTTGAAGCGATTTTTGCCAAAATTGTGTAAAAAAAATTTTGTCCCACACCCTGTAGCCCAGATGGTTTAAACTAAAAATCTGAAAAAATTCTAAGTAATGTACATTGGTGTGAACCGGAATAGTACAACAGGAATTTTTGATCAGATTATGTTTTTGGAAAAAAAAGCATTTTTTGTGTTTTTTTTGCTAATAATGTTGAAAACTTATAGTTATATAACACACTGAACTGTAACGTGTGTCGTGGTGCAATGGTTACGGTCTAGCGTTCTGCCCAAAAAAATGAGTTCGAATCCCACGAGAAGAGACAATATTATTTTTTATTTTTTTTTTGCATTTTTATTTTGTTTAAATTATTTTTTCAAAATTCTAGTTATATTTTGGCAAATGTTGCATTTAATTTTTAAAAGCGTAAATTTAATAACCAGTGGAAATTGTTGAAATTATAATTTAATTCTGTTTGAATGTACACGAAATCAAAGGGAGGAGCTATGACTAGAAACAACCAATGAAGCCATAGGCGCAATTTTCAAAATCTTAATGAACCTTGCTATATAAAAAAAATACTGCACATATTAAGAAACCTAAATAATAATACCATTAGGCACTCGAATTAAAATTAACATAAAAATATTTTAACATAAAATTTGTTTTTAAAGCTCTTAGATTAAGAGATGATAAATTATTTTTAAAATATTGTTCATTTTACAGTGAATACTACAAAGCAAAATATCCTACACACTCAGCATTCCGCCTTCACTTAATATTTTTAGATTATACATCTATCTAAGAGGAATTTTTTCAAAATTTTATTGAACCTTGCTATATAAAAAAAAAATACTGCACATATTTAGAAACTTACATAATGGTATTAGGCATTCGAATTAAAATTAACAAAAAAAAATATATTTTAACATAAAATTTGTTTTGGCATTCCAAATAATCATTATTCACTTACTATATACCTGCGAAACCCTGAAATGTGTGAAAATTCACACTTCACATAAATTTTTTTAGTATACTCTTTTTCTGTAAAAAAAATCTGGTCAGCCTAGCTATGGAGGAATACATTAAAAATTATCACTTCTTTTTGCTCTTAATATATGCCCTACTATATGGCAGTGTAAAAGGGCCACTGATAGTGAAGCTGATATTGCGAGACAGCCTTGTAAAGCCGACTGAACGGTATCCATTGTTTAGCGATATAAACGTGATCTGATTTAATGTAATGACAGCATATCATATCATTACAAAACTGCTAGTTGTTGTCAAAGCACATTGCACTTTATCACTTCCCACACTTCACCTATTATTAAACAGAGTACGTGCTCTTCGCAACGTTTATCAACTGATTAGATAATTACTTATAATAATATTCTAATAGATTACTTATTGATTATTAATATATATTTTTTTTAATTCTTTATTGCCGGTTCAACATAAATACAATGTTATTCACAGCATTTCTGTCGTTCTTAGATCTAGCTTATATTATATCATAAGGAACACTTAACTACTTATTGTTCTTTTTTTTTTTCTTCGGTTTTTCACTAATAGTTTGTAAATGGAGGGGAGGCACTAATAATTTCACTCACTGTCAGATAGATACATGTCTTGCGGCAGTTGTCGTTTTAGTCTTGCATGGATGCCTCTTTGGCCAATATTGTAGTTTGTTGCATTTTCACTACTATTTAGTTAGGCAAATCTTTTGGTAAGTTTTTTAACAAAATCTTGAATTAGGGGCACTGACAGTATCTAAACTGTTCATTCCGTACAAACCAGGGGGCATTCACGGCGATTCTCCAAACTTTATTTTGGAAGACTTGAATTTTATTTATATTTGTTTTTGATGTACCTCCCCATACAGTGCAGCCATACGTGAGTAATGGTCTTACTAGATATTTGTATAATAGTGTTACGCACTTCGCTTTTAATTTTGATTTTCTGTTGATCATGGGATATAGTTTCTGTAGCCTAGAGTAAGCTAGGTGTAATTACCGACCGCCAACATATATAAGGGAGGTATTGTGATCATACCGATTTCGACATTTCGAGATTTCGATGGATCTCCACGAATTGAGGTCCCTACATAACGTTTTGACTATTTTTAGCATGATGTCTGTCGGTCCATCCGTCTGTCCGTCCGTCCGTCCGTCTGTCTGTCTGTGTACACGTGCAGAGCAAATTCGGCTAAAAGGTTTTTTATGAAACTGCATATTTAAGCTTTTGACATCAATGACACGAGTTGATCAACTTTTGGTAAAAATCGGTTGACTAGAAATGGGAGTTTACTCGTGTCGATTTTAAGATTTTTGCGAATATTTAGCAACAGAAAAATATTTCGAAAAAAATTATTGAACAAAAGTTGCTATAAATGCAATAACTAATAACTTTTATTTGAGAAAACGAAAAATTTCGAAATTTTTTTGTAAAATTCTCGTAAGTCTCAATTTTTTCATAATTACATATATGTAACGTTTCCATGGTCATGATAAATAAGGTCTGTTAGAAAATATTAGGCCAAGTTATTTCTACTCTGCTGCTAGAATGTACTTTATACAAGTACTTTATGATGGCGGTCGGTCCTGTGGTGGCCACAGCTGATTTTTTTAATTGCTCTCCGAGCTACAGATAACTCAACAGTAAGGATGCGAATGTGTTTAAATTAAAATGGAAGGCACTTTGAACACTTGTAAATAAAAATACTTTACTTTCAAGTCGTTATAGGGAATACAATCGTCATTTAAAAATATCAGAATTTTTTGTCAACCGTAAAATATATTTAAAAAAATGTTTAATCAAAAGTTGTTGAAAAGCTCTATCCAAAGATATCCAATATGACATACGTTCCCATTTCAAAATTCGAAATTGTCCTTGATATCCTATACTTCCGATTTTTTCCGGAAAATTTCAATACTACCATCGTTCAATTTTGTGGATGAATTTTAGTTCCAAATTTTTCCCAACTTGCTCACACATCACCTTTTCGAAAAAAGTGTCCCCATTATCTTGATACACCATAATATAGAGGGGCCGCAGACAATATTTACATAGTTTCGGGGGGCCCCATGCCGGAAGCTAGGTGTAATTTTTTATTGATGTGGGTACTCCAAGTAAGCCTTGTATCTAAATGAACGCCTAAGTATTTCACGGTTTTATCATTTGGTACCAGTCTATTATTTTGTTGTTGATAATTATGTTATCGGGATCTCTTATTCTTCTTAACGTGAATATTTTGCACTCACTTTTGTCTGTATTCAGGTTTATGTTCCATTTGTTGAACCACTGGCAGATAGTAGCTAATGATTGAAGTTCAGAAATTGCTATATTTAGATCGTCGTTATGTGTGAGGATGGCGGTGTCATCTGCGAACATTGCTATGGAGGCATCAGTAGTTGGGATGTCGCTGACGTAAATGTTAAAAAGAATTGGACCGAGAATGCTTCCTTGGGGTACGCCTGCTTTTATTTTTTTAAAGTATGATGTAATTATTAATTTTAATGTTAAAGGTTCTATCTTCTAAGAAGAAGATAATTGATAATATGTAATTTGGAATTTTCAGTTTTATAAGTTTATATTTCAGTCCTTCTGTCCACACCTTGTCAAAGGCTTGGGCTACGCCAAGGAATAATGCTGTTGTATATTTTTTCCCATCAAATCCTTTTTCAATGATTTCTGTTATTCTGAGGAGTTGCTGCGTAGTGACGTGTATTTCTTGCGAAAACCAAATTGAAAGGATGGTAGGACTGCTAATTTACGTACATCTGTTTCCAATCTTGTATGATTAATTTTTTCAAACAGCTTCGAAAATGTACTTAGCAGGCTTATTGGCCTGTAGCTTGTTGGTAGGTTTTTATTTTTTCCTGGTTTGTTAAATAGAATTATTTGAGCTACCTTCCACTGTTTTGGGAAATATCCAATTGATAAACAAGCATTCAAAAGCGATGCAAGAAATGTTATAAATATAGGAGATAGGTGTTTGAGAACAATATTGGGGATGAGATCTGGGCCGGGAGATTTCTTTGTAGGTATTGAGCTTATAACTTTTTTAATTTCTATTTGTGCTCTAAATTAAAATAAATAAACAGCCTTCCATTTATTTATTTTTTTATGCACAGCATTTTCCCATTTCCATATTTCATTTTCCCATTTGTTAAAAGGTGTCCCGTGCCTAGTTTCCATGCTTCTGAAAATACGTCCGTTTGGTCTATCAACCAGCCAGCATGTTATATATATATATTGTATTGCAGCATGTCCGATACCCTAATTTAGCGAACCCTATCGAATAAACAGAGCGGCGGTGGGTTAGCAGCGTGTAGTGAGTGAGGTCCAGGTCGGGAACAGTGGAACGACGCGCCGCCGCCGGTCGATACGTGGGCGGCAAGCGAGAGGCGGCACTAGTTCAATGGGACGACGACTTTTAGTACAGAACAACACCGCTATAGAACAGTTTCACTCGAAACTAGAAATCCATGAATCTGCTCGACGAACTGTCGATTCAGACTAAAATAATTAATCCGAAAAAATGAAAAGTGTGAATTATTACACATTTCAGGATTTCCTAGGTATCGCGTAAACGAAAAAGGCACACAGACCGCATGAATGCTGAATTTTCGCCATAGTGACAAAAAATAATTCTTTTGGATATTGTAGGTATGACCACCAAAAATCCTTATAACGTTACTGACGTGTCTGTCTGTGTATCTGGCCAAACGGCTGAACGTAGAAAGTTGAAATTTGGCATGCTTATACAACTCTTTGACCCACATATTGTAAAACTATAGAGTTCAAAAAAATACTTATGAGATAAATATAAATAAAATATGTATTTAACGATAAAAACATATTTTTTTAACCTGAAAATAAATTTTGTTTGAAGTTCTATGTAAATATTCTTTAACTATTCTAGAATAATGGACTTGTGCGCCATCATGTTGAAACCATACTTGTCCACTAATATTCAGGTTTCGCAACGCAGGGAATATTTGGTTTTGCAAAAAGGCTAGATATTTTGCGGCATTAAGGTTACCGTCAATAAAAAAATGCCCTATAATATTGGTTCCTATTATCCCTGCCCAAACATTTAATTTTTGCGGCCTTTGAGTTCGGGAGGAATGAAACAAATGTAAATTTCGACTCCAGTACCTAAAATGTTGTCTGTGCACTTCACCATTTAGAGTAAACGTTGCTTCGTCAGTAAATAAAATTCTTTGAAGCATTGTTGGGTCGGAATTAATTTTTTCAAACATTTCAAAACAAAAATCCATACGTACTGCTGCGTCCCTTTCTAACAATTCTTGATGATTTTGAAATTTATATGATCGAAACTTTTTTTAAGAAGTTAAAAACAGATCCAATACTGACACCAATGGTTTGTGCAATTGATCTTAAAGTATTTTGATTGTTTATCCACTTGTAATAATATTTCCAACTGCTTCTCTTCTGTAAGCACGTGGGATGTTCTTTTTTTATTATGTTTTGACTTAAGACATCCTTCACGATGAAATTTATTAACTAGTCTTGAAATAGTAGAGGGATTTGGTATTGGCCGATCTGGATAAGTTGCGCTAAATACAGCAGAAACTTCTCTTAAACTCATTTGGGAGTTATACCAAGTTACCATCATTATTTTTTCTTCATCTGTATACATGTTGATTAATTTTTAAATCAGCAATGAGCAAAAGTATACACAATAATTGTTTATGTTGCAAATGAAAATGAACACGATTTATATTGCTGTCAAAAACTGTATCCATGGTAATGACATAGTACATGTTGCATTAAAATATAAATTCACTATATGTTGGCAGTCGGTAAAAATATTGTCCTAAACATTCAGCATTCTGTTGGCTTCTTACACTAATTATGTACAAAACACTGAAATGTGTGAAAATTCACACTTCACATCATTTTCGTTTGGTCAGTTTTATTTGTTAGGGGGTCCCAAAAAATACTTCCACCCTAGCTCCTTTACAAATAAGACCGGCTTTATCTAGAAGCATGTTTTATAAACACGTAGACTTGTTCCTTATTTTTTGTGAAACAACAAGAAGTGTTGCTTTCTAAAGTAGGAAGCAAGAATAACCACAGTTAAATATAGCATGTACTTTTGTTTTGAGTTCTGGTCATTCCTAGCCTAGTACCTAGTACATACTACTGCTGACTAATAGCTTTGAAATGCTACTTTTCTTTATTTGTAATGAGGGAAATAGAATGAATCAGAGGTCCTCAACCTTTGCACAAAGACGGGTATAAATATACAAATACACGGAAAGGCCATAGACTAACGAATGCTAATTTCTATGGAATTTTACTTCGTCTTCTTTCTTGTCAAACAAATTCATCAGAGATTAAACAATTTCAGTCATTTCTTGTTAAACCACGAATAATGAATTTAATTACTTATGGTGCAATTTTGTGGCAAATCTATAAGCTACAGATGATCGTATCTAAAGCCGCATTCAGACCTCTTTAAATTAAGTTATAGACTGTTCGTTGTGTCGCTCTGAGTTATGCTTTAATGCATTCTTTTAACGTTCCATGTAACGTTCACATCTGTTATAAATTAGTACGTTACGAATAGCCCTCCATCTGTGAATTTTGAAACCAACTATTTAGCTTCGTAAAATATTTTATATGTATTATCGTTCTTATAATTCTGTTGTCTTAGATTTTAACTACCTAATTACTTAAATTAATCATATTTACTGTCCGTCTTTGTAATTTTGAGCAAGATTTGTTAATGATGACATTATGTTAGGTTATGTAAAGGCATTCGATAACTACGGTGTCACCGATAGAATGCGATAGCCAGTGTGTTTATATGTCTGTCTCATTTAAATATCTCACTAGCTATAAGTGTAGAAAATTATGCACAATCCACAACAAACAGCGTATTAAATTTGGAGGTCTGAACGGTTTCACGTCTTATCATATGACAAACTTCCTGGTGACAGTGAACAGTTCATAAGATACAGTGCATAAGCTATTGATTTAAGAGCTCTGAATGCGGCTTAAGGAGTTATTTTATGTGTTGTTATCGGCAGTTTCTTATAGATTTTGTCTGTAAGCTTACAGAAACGGGCTTAGATTAGTCATTATAGTGTGTTCAAAGGTGAGTTTGCAGTACAGGGCATATGGAGTAGTTCTTTTTCATACTCTCTAATGGGTTCACACAATGACGCTATCCTTTTCTTGCTTGTCGACGTTGCCAGCTCTAAAACGCGCTGATCTGTGAAGACGCAGTATTCTACAAATGGCCATTTGTTTTTGTTGACTGTTCTTTTGAGTTTTATAAAAGTTGATTTTTGTAAATCATACGAGTTTTTCATATTATTATAATTAACACATTTAACACTTTTACAACATTTGGCAACACCGCTCCCATTTTCCATAAGAGCTATACCGCAAACTCACCTTCGAACGCACTATAGTTACTAATCCAATGATTATTTTACGTCAAATTAGTTGAATCTTGTTATTTAGGTAACCTGGTAACATTAGCAATGAGGACGCAAAATTTAAATGACCAAATAATCCAATTGTTTGTAAATGACTATGTAATGGTAGGAATTCGCAGACCTTCCCACACTTTTTTTTCATTTAAATGTTTTATATATCGCGGCCGATGAAAAAAAAACGTTACACGTGTTTATTAAGTCCATAAATAAGCCACGAGGTAAATACAAAAAATGTACAAAAAAACATAATTAATACAAAAATTTGTTTAAGTTTTTTAGAGAATTAAACTTTCCAAATACAGTAGACGATCGGATATGTCAATACTGTTTTAAATGAACTATCCATTATAGTGACCCAGCCAACGGAGTAGCCGAGCTCGTTAAATCACGCAGCTTTGGCTGGTAAAAACAGTCTGAATTGTGAGGTAGGTGGTGATATTATTCGGGCGAGAATAATATGCTTACATTACTCCCATTTTCACAATCATTCACCCCTCGAGCATAAAAAAAAAATCCACGCATCAAAAAGTTTCATTTGATACCCCACTCAAAATTTAAAAAAAATATTTGTTTTTCCATTAAATACATATTTGATTATATGATTATATTTGATTATAGTTTTCCTATATGTGGGTCAAAAAGTTGTACAAGTATGCCAAATTTCAACTTTATATATTCAACCGTTTGTCTACAATTGCTACCAGACAGACAGACACATGAGTGACGTTATAAGGGTTTTTTGGTGGTCATACCTACAAAACCCTAAAAAAGTATTATTTTTTCATTAAATACATATTTGTTTATTTTATAAGTGGGTCAGTTTTTTTAATTCAAGTTTTGTAAAAATAATTTCAGGTGAAATATATTAAAAATAATTATTAAAAATAAGTACCTTTTCTAAAATTCGGGACAATTCGGGGCAAAAAACCCAAATTCGGGACAAGTATTTCCTCGGAAAAGCCGTGGATACTATTGAGAACTGACACGGTCGGATACGCAGCCTGGTGCTCTAGTACTGTTTGACCTTATTACATATGTTCTAGTGTTGAATTTTTGTTAGAATGTCGATAGAAGTTGTGAAAAACTATTAAAGTAAAACAAATTGTAGTGTTTTTGGCTGTCATTCAAGACAGGACAAAGATAGGCATCTTAGTTTTTTTCTTTTCTTAAGAAAAATGAGGGGAAAGTTAATATTCAGTCCAGATTGGGAAAAGATTTGGTTATGGACAGGAGGAAGGCATGGGAATATATTTTGAGTTAAAAAGTAACCGATACTATGCGAGTTTGTTCATTACATTTGTCGCAGAAAAACAAAACTGCACTAATATGCTTGCACGTGCAAGTTGCATATTTAACTTTTAGCTGCTCCTGTCCAACTAAAAGTAATTTTATTTCATGAGGCAATGAACATAATGCAATTGTTTGCAAACAGAATCCATATATTGTAAATTCAGATGACCGACACTCAGATGTACCGCATAAAATTACGTGCCCGGCATTTAACACCTGCTCAACTACAAGTTACACTTCAATAAATCTACTGAAATTAAACTTTAAATACTGCAATTTGATGCCCACCTTCTGTTATACACCTCGATACATGTGTAGATCTTAAAAATTTAAAAAATTCGCAAATATTTACTCGCTTTTTCATAAAATGAAAATGTACTGTGATTAAATTAACACTTTACCGCATAGTGTGCGATATATGGCACATTCCGATTTTTATTTTTTATTTTACTTTTAAAACTGAATCAGAACGTTACTTCATGAATGTTCATATATGCCACATGCACAGCAATGGATCCTGCAGTATCTCAAGTAATGGGCTGCAATAGATTTGAGGATATCAAGCGGAATTTGCGCTTCAACGATAACTCTGAATTTATTAAGAAAGGATAACTAGAAGATACGACCTTTTCTTTAAAAAATTCGAGGGCGACTGCTTTTAATCCCTAATGAAGAACACCTAGCAATTGACGAGCAAATAATACGGAATCATTTTCTTTTGTAACATAATGTAGAATCATAATGTTCCATGTATGGCACAAACCCTAAATTATTATTTTAATTATTATTTTTTCATAAAAATAATAATTAATATTTTTAATATATTTTTTTAATTAATTTTTCTATCAATAAGAATCAATTCCTAATGCTCATGAATTATTTCAGCCAAAAATAAAAATTCATGCAGTAAAGGGTTAACCTGTTCGCTATCAGCATATTGACAGCTGAGTAATAGACACGACATGCATTTTGCATTGGAGCACAGCGCCTCCAACGGTAATGTCACTTCTCAATAGGTATCTATTGAACAGACAGACAGACACACGAGTGATATTATACGGGTTTTTGGTCATACCCTAAAAACCCTAAAAATGAAGTTAGTCGAGAAGGTTTCAAATCGTGTTAAACTGAAATCACGTAAGCTAAATCGAGTATGACTTGCAAGACTCCTGGTCGGGATAAGGCCCTCGGGCCAGACCCGTGTTCCTTCTAAGAACTACCGTCTATGTGCTAGTCATTGAACAGGCTGGCAAATTAACAGCTAACAGCTCGAATTTACGATGGTGATTAGAGGCAGAGAATGACGTAAAGCGAGTCACGTGACAGTGTTTGGTAATTCCGTCCGTCTTTCTCTGGCTCTGTTAGAGAACGCCTTTCACACACTATCAGACAACAGAGAGTGCTTACATAAACACAGCGGCGGCTACAGACAGGTAAGATCCGCGAAATTTCCATTCGTACAGCTGATTTGAAACTGTTTACGCATCATTAACAAAGCCCCCTAGCGTTAATTTCTGAATTAATCAATTTTCTTAGTAGGAATTAGATCTAGCGGCTTAGAATATTCATTCCTCTATTCTACGCCACTGAACCTTACATAAGGAGAATGTAATATTGTAGTAATGCATCTCTCCACAATCCATGGCGCTTATGTAATTCTTTGGCAATGTTTAAATATTGTTTTTTTTATTTAGTTACAAGGTTATTTATGAATTACAAATTTTTACAATAGGGGATACGCATAAAATTTGTATTTCCTTAAAACTACATTATTTTGATATGTTAATGTTAGTTATGTCACCTAACAAAACAAAAATCACATTTTAATTAACATTATAGCCAAATTTTTTAATTAAAATATTGTAAATTTGAAATATTCCGAGCACGGGGCGAAGGTTGCCGAGTAGAAACGACTGAGTATGACATCAAACGATAGGGTTTTCACATCACAGATACAGACAGCTACAACATAATCTTCACACGTGTGTGTATTGTATTGTTCGAGAGTTTTGTATTTGTTTTTAAACAATTTTTCACGTATTTACTATTAAAATGGCAGATAAAGATTTTGTTAGGGCTCAGAGTGATAATTTACCCAACATTGATGCATTTATGCACACAACATAAAGTTTACTTTTTTCTGAAATATCGGTTTTATTTCCCCTCATAGTTTTCAGCCACAAATTTCGCCTTTTCTGTTGTTTTTCGCCATTAGGTAATGATATAAATAGTTTTTTTGGATTTCTAGTTGAACTAATTGTGCACATCGGTACTGAACAATATTTTCGATAATGTTTCGAAGTATTGGGGCCTGGATATTCCATATTTTAATATAAAATTTAATTCGGTAAACATGTATAAATTGTTTTTATAGAATTAAACTTTATTTTAATTAAAATCACTCTCCTTTACATAACCTATAAAAGTTACACAAACAAATAATTCACAACAGACTATGTTCGCTGCATAAACAACCGTTCGCTGGATTGGCTAGTAGTCTCATGCGTCAGTTAGAAAGGATTATGACGTCACACGTCGTTTTCGCGCGCTACATACATTTTTGATTTTTTAAAGCCTTCAAATTAAAAAAAAAAAAAATTAAAAACTGTTTTTTATGTTTATATACAACAAGAGGAATATAATAAAAAAATAAAAAAAAATCATGCCTATCCCCTATTATTAAATTGCCTATAGAAACTTATAGTCCGAGAGCTAGCAACGTTTTCGAGTAAGAATTTTAGGTCGGCTGGTTTTTCGATATTTCCCATTCTTATTGAAGTTAGGTAGGGATACGGTACGTCTGGCACCTGGGAGCAGTTGCGTTTACCTGTGCGCATCTCGCCTGTACAGGTAAATGGATATTTTGAAATCATTTTAAGACATTTTTTTTTTTTATATATAATTTTCTATGTCTTTTTAGCATTATAAATTTATAGTTGCCAGACAGTTTCGTTGTTGCTAACATTGCGCCAGATCTAATTTAAGTAATTAAAAAATAATAATTTTCAAACCATTTTAGTATACCAGGTCTACAAGTATGAAATGCGTTTTTTTTTTCAAACTTGCCGCGCAAACAGAGTGTATAGTTCAAAGTTTCAACACATATGGCGTTTTGTTAAGTTATCATTAAGTGTCAAATGCGTATAGGTTATAATTTGAAAAGTGATCATATAGTTTTGTTTTACTGTGTTAAAAATGTCAAATTTTGTGCCAAATAAAGAGTATTCGCGGACAGTACTACTGTTTTGTTTTCATTTGAAAAAATACTGCTGCTGAATCATACCGAGTGCTTCGAGAAGCTTATGGTGAATATGCTCCATCGCAAGATACGTGTGAACGATGGTTTCGGCGTTTCAAAAGTGGTGACTGATCTTACAGACAAAGAACATGGAAAACCTCCAAAAAAATATGAAGATACAAAATTGGAAACATTGCTACAGGAAGACGATAGTCAATCACAAAAACAACTAGCAGAGCAGTAAGGCGTTAGTCAACAAGCTGTTTCTAATCGCCTACGAGAGATGGGTAAGATCCAGAAAGTCGGCAGATGGGTTCCACATGCATTGAATGAGAGGCAGATGGAAAAACGCAAAAACACTTGTGAAATTTGGCTTGCACGATACAAAAGAAAGTCTTTTTTGTATCGTATCATTACTGGCGATGAAAAATGGATTTATTTTGAAAATCCCAAACGCAAAAAATCATGGGTGAACCCAGGCTCACCATCCACATCAACTGCAAGACCGAATCGCTTTGGCAAAAAGACAATGCTCTGTACTTGGTGGGACCAAAAGGGTGTGGTCTATTATGAATTGTTAAAACCTGGTGAAACAGTTAATACCCAACGCTACCAACAAGAACTGATCGAATTGAACCATTCGCTGCTCATAAAACAACCAGAATACGAAAGAAGACAGCACAAGGTAATATCTTCACGATAACGCTCCATCACATAAGACAAAAGCAGTTTGCAACACATTGGAGGCACTCAAGTGGGAAGTGCTACCCCATGCCGCTTACTCACCAGACTTGGCCCCTTCAGATTACCACTTGTTCTCATCGATGGATCACGCACTTGCCGAGCAACACTTTTGTTCATATGAAAATGTGAAAGAATGGCTAGATGAATGGTTTGCGGGGAAAGGGGAAGAGTTCTACTGGCGAGGTATTCACAAATTGCCTGAAAGATGGGAAAAATATATAACTTCTAATGGAGCATACTTTGAATAAATAAACTTTTACTGTTCTTTTGAGTTTAATGTGTTTTATTTTTTTTAAAAATCCGCATTTCATACTTGTAGACCTGGTAGCTGTAATTTTAATATGATATAGTTCTGTAATCGAAGAATACAATATTAATTTGCCAGACGGAAATTCCGTTGTTTAACTAGGAACCAGACCAATTTAAGTCCCGGGGATAATAGGTAATACACAACTAATAATGCAGTTCTGTTAGATAAGATGAACATTACTTTTACATTAGGATTTGACTGATCAAGATTTTCTATCTAAAATAAATATTAAGATTGCTAATCGACCTCATAAGAGTATTTATCCATAAAGAGAAATGATTCTTTGAATCTGAACTGATTGATGTAGAAATACATAAAATTATAAACAAACCATTTTACAACTCTTTTAATAAGCCATAAATATCTGAATATACATATGTATAGTATGTTACTTTTCCTGAATGACCTCAATGATTTTTTACTGTAATTTGATATGAATTGGAAAACGAGTTTTGCGTCAAAATTATCAATAAATTAATAATCAATAAAATATAATATCACGTCTAAAGTTTGTGTATTTTTTAAATTAATTTTAGAACAAGGAAACATTATTAACAGTACAACGTTCATATTACAAGCAGAGAGTCGAACCGGAACCGAACCGAAAACTAACCGGAATCGTAACCGGAACGTAAAATTGCTAAATTTAAAAACCGAAACCGAAACCGGAACGAAACAAAAATAACGGTTAATTTCGGTTAGAACGAAAAAAAAAAAAAACGGTTTATTTCGGTAATTTTTTTTTTTTTTATAAATTAATTCATTAACCGCTTTCTTTAATTCTCCCTGATGAAATGTAATGCTTCTTTCGTAAGCGTAAGAGTAACCCCTACTCCTTCATTTGACACTGCCTACCAGTGTTGCCACTTGTTTGTGATAAATTTATGGTGCAGCATTGCCTGAAGTATTTTTATTATTAGATTACCTCAAAAATTATATTTCTTCGATAGTAATGGTCATTACGGTAATAAAAAAGTTATATTTATCAGAATATCTGAAACTCTTTTCAGAATTTACTAAAAACTAAGACCTGATAATTATGTGACAACTGGTAACACTACGTATTTCATATATTCAGAGCCGGCACTGCCGGGCATGCGGGCGCCACTGCGAGGGGGGCGCTAAATGACCAAATGAATACAAAAGTAAGGCAGTGAAATGTAATTTTAGAAGTGAGTACCTTTTTTTTAGGTCTTCACTTGAAATTTAAAAGTGAGGACCTTTTGTTTTTTAGATCTTCACTTGAAATTTAGAAGGGAAGATCTCGAAAAAAGCTACTTACGCCCTACTTAGGGGCGCTCAATTAAATCTTGCTTGCGGGCGCCGCAGACCCTTGCGCCGGCTCTGCATATATTTATGTTGTATAGATGCAGATTATACGTAACATTCCTGTATTGTGTCCAATGAAAGGTTAGTAAAGAATTCTATTTGTATTAAGTATTTACTACCTAATTGTGCCCGATTATCAACGATTATCAGAAATAAATGAATAAACAAAATTAAAAGAAAAAACAATTTAATGGCTCATACACCCACACCAGTGATGGAAGTTTACGTGTGAACATTAATTGTTCAAATATACATGTAAAATCGACGTAAATATAGTCAATTTGTTAACAATTTTTGTTTTCTTCCTTATAATATTACGATTCTACGAACTGTTATTTTTTATTTTTATAAGAGAAAGTTCACATTGTTTATTAAAATTTAACTTTTTATTTGAACTGGAACTGAACCGAAATTTTTCGACGAACCGAAACCGAAACCGAAACGAAAAACGTTTACTTGGAACGTAACCGAAAACCGGAACGAAATAAATTTCGGTTCGACTCTCTGATTAAAAGTGAGCAATGACGATTTCATAATTGTAAAAAAAAACTGTTTACTTTTTAGTGTATTTCTAAATGAAATGGTGTAACTTAAAAAGTTTTATTTTTTCATATATTATGTAGATTAGGTTAGGTAAATATTCGGCAGCCGATTAATCGGTATCGGTTGATAAGGCACGGCCGATTAATCGGTAATCGACCAATTTGTTTATCGGTGCAACCCTAATAACAATGATGTACGCATTAAAAAAATATATTTTTTTCCTAGTAAATGATCATCATCATCCAATTGTTGAAGAGTATTTTTGTCTCATGTAAAATTTAAAAAATCTGATATGACCTCTTCGTGCAATTGGCGATTAATATTATATAGTTGATTTATCTAAATGTAAACTGTAAATAAATCGGGAAGTTGTCCGCATTTCTATCGGCGAAGGTTGTATATGTATTTTTAGTAATATGTTTATTTGTCTTTGAATTTTGGCGAGCTTTCTATAAATAATTTCATTTTAGGTAAATCAAAAATACGTACAAGGTGTATCAGCAGGATATGAACACATCTGAAGGCTTAACTTCAAACAAAATTGAGAACCCCGAAACAACGGAGAATTTACGGTGGTTCAAATTTGATCTGCATTTAATTTTTTTTTTTGATTGATAAGAATTATGAATTAACATTATATATATACATCATTTTACTACAAGGTGTCTCAAAAGAAATTTTATATTTATTTAGCTTACTGCGTGAACGCAACGTATCCGAGGGGCGCGGGGGTTATGTCAATCGGTAGCCTGGCTCTTGGGAATTTAGTCGCTATGGAGCGTTTCTCGGGAGCAGACCGCGCGTTATGCGTGCGAGAGTTTTACAAAAACGGTGATTCGGCGACTGTAGCGCGTAGAAAATTCTGCAGTATTCGAGGTTTTCGCCACTTAAATGATGCGCCAAGCATTCCTCTCATTCGACATTGGGTTAAAAAGTTTGAAGAGACTGGTACAACGCTAGATAAATCAAAATCCGGGCGACCTAGGTCATCAAGAACGGTAGAAAACGTGGAGAATGTTAATCAGTCTGTTCGTGACGACCCGAACCTTTCAATTCGGAAGCGCGCAAGTGCTTTAAATGTGCATAGATCATCATTACATCGCATTATGCACAAAGACCTAAAGCTGCACCCCTACAAAATTCAATTGGGGCAAGAATTAAAGCCCCAAGATGCCAGTCAGAGGCTTAATTTCGTAAATCAGGTGATTGAGCGATTTTCAACGTTTACCAACATTTTGTTTTTTGATGAAGCTCATTTTCATCTGAAACATCAGAAACCCCTACATTCGCCTAAAGTGACCGTATGGGCGGCGATGTCGGCGCGAGGAATTATCGGCCCTTACTTTTTTGAAGACGAAAGGGGGCGTGCAGTTACAGTGAATTCAGAGCGTTATGTGGAGATGTTAGACAACTTCTTGGTACCTGAACTGCAAAACTTTTCTGGCTATAACCAAAGAACATGGTTCCAACAGGACGGAGCAACTTCACACACGTCCAATATGTCTCTGCCACGTGTTCGTGAATTTTTCTCAGGCAGATTGATCTCCCGGAGAGGTGACATAAATTGGCCTCCACGCAGTCCAGATTTAACCCCTATGAACTTTTTCCTATGGGGTTATCTTAAATCTAAAGTTTACGCCAATAAACCGACTTCACTGGCGCATTTGAAAGAAAATATCCGTCACGAAATGGCAGCCATCCCTGAGTCCACCTGCCGAGACGTCATAAGTAATTTTACTGTTCGATTAAATGAGTGCCGAGAACGCGAGGGTCTACATTTAGACGATATTATTTTTAAGAAATAAATCCCTAAAAAGTGTATTTTAATAATTAATAAAAAAATTTTCTATATACGGCTTACTTTTTTTTTAATCGATCCACTAAATATAAAATTTCTTTTGAGACACCTTGTATAATAACAACCTCTCTTTAAAATACACTTTGGCTTCGGTAGCTTCCGTATTCTCATCCAAAATAATTCTTTTGGTTGATAAACCAATTTTGTACTGCACCCATTACTTCCTCATTAGAGTTAAATCGCTAACCTCTAAAAAACTAATGTAACTAATGTTTAATAAAATCACAGCAACTTCCTTGCCAGATATTCACCAATTACTCCGGATGAACTGGTCAACTTGTCCCTAGGATTCACAGCAGACCTGTAGATAGTGCGTCCTATAAACGTGGATGTGTTCGATTCGATGGTCGGACTACAATATCCTTTGTTTATGGTATATTTTTGTTCAGTCTGAGTACGTTGATGCATAATGATCTGCTGACATTGAATATATAATGAATGGCGCAAATTTGGAGTCTTCGACATAAATGGAAAGAAGTTCAGACCGGTTGATGCTTCCTGGTTAACTACAACAACCTTGTCCCAACTTGTACTATAATTTTTACTATAAAGCTATTAATATTTTAACCAATGTGGTGTTAAATATAAATGTGGCCGGCACATAAGCTCGAGGGATACAGTGCAGGCGCGTACATAGGATTTATTATTAGGGACAAAAAAGTTTTTTTTTTCTTGAAAACATCTTGATCTCTTGGGCCCCATCAAGAGCTCAAAAACACATGGTGTTCTTATCAAAATATAAATGATGAGCCCCCTCAAGAGCTCCAAAAACATGTAGTTGGTATTGGTTGTTATAGTTATTGGCGCTTTTCTTAAAACAGAAGTGAGGACCTTATTTAGGTTATTATTTGTATTTTAGAAGTGAGAACCTTTTTTGTCATCACTTGTAATTTAGAAAGTGAGAACCTTTTTCATAACCCCCTC
Source organism: Liopterus haemorrhoidalis (assembly GCA_963971575.1). NCBI lineage: Eukaryota > Metazoa > Arthropoda > Insecta > Coleoptera > Dytiscidae > Liopterus > Liopterus haemorrhoidalis. Next base: position 42,907,217 of record OZ020622.1, on the reverse strand, counting down.
ACATTGTCTTCTGAGCCCCCCCCCCCCGCTATTACTGAGTGCGCGCTTTTCCCATACCAACAACGGCTAAAAATCTACACAAATGGTGCAGCAACATGAACTTTATTAATGTAATGTAATGTAAACTTTTCATACGAAATATATATACAGTAACGCAATTAGGATAGATTTCAAACGCTTACTGCTACGTGTACATGATAAGGCGCCAACAAGTGTAAGCACACGAGGTAAAAATGACGTTATCACGCGCCACTTCGGCAGTGATACCTCAACAGTCGGAAAGGCTATACAATTTTGACCACTCAAAAGATTCGTAATAAGGAGTTCTACAATACTAAAACGCAAAAATAACGAACAATATCCGTAACATAGTGCAAACGTGAAAAAAATCACCTAGAAAATATATAAAACTGATGAAAAAATCGTAATATTTTTAACTGATAAGTTAAAAAAAAAAATGCGCTTCTATTATTTAGGGGGTGAACGCCCAGAACTCCCCTGACAGCGGCCTTGATATGATTATTACAAAATAAGGAATAAAATGTTCTTCTAAATTATAGTAGAATAGTATATTCTGTAACAAGGTTGGAATGAGAAAATTCGATGCGAGTGGAACATTCGAACCACGAGCATCGAATTTTCTCATTCCAACCGACTCACAGACCCTACTTTCTCCACGACCACCAGTAAGAAAACAAAATTAACAAATAATTATTTTAACAAACATTTTATCTTAACAAATAATTTATATTACATAACAAATTAATCAATTAATTAAACTAATTTATTTTATTTATTATTTGTTTAATTTTAATTTAATTTGCCGCACATCGGCCACTATTTTAGGTTAGGAAGTTATATTGCATTTATTTAATGTAAACGTTGCATATATCTTAATGTAACCCTACAAAAACAGAAAACCCCTAAAAAAAATAGTTATTCCATAACAAGTGATGGAATGAAATACACGCAAAATGCATAAGAAGATAAGTGCTTTAGAATAACATTCCAACTCTTGTGTTAGAATATTAACTTTCTGTAGTCAAAATTGATTTTAGAATTGGTAAATTCTATAGTGGTCGTGGAGAAAATAAATTCCTAATACAAATAAAACCATTTAAAAATTTATCACTCGGATATTAACCGAAAACCGAAAAAAACGTTATTTTTGCCGGAACGAAAACCGGAACCGAACCGATATTTATTTTTTTAATTGAACCGGAACAAAAACCGAAACGAAAAAAATAACGGTTCGAAGCCCTGGTAAAAACGATTGAAATTTATCAAAATAAATTAAATTCATTGCTTCATTGTTTCCTAATTTCCTCAAAACGACACTGTAACAGAACGACACTGTCACAAAACGACACTGACGTATTCTACGTAGTGAACGTGTCCCCGACACTGTCCTGCCAATTTTTTTTTTTTTTTTTAATCCCAATAATATATTTCTATGTAAGACAAAATACTGTACAAGCATGCCAAATTTCCACCATGACACATGATGATCGGTACAGAAGTTTTTGTTTTCACCAACGAAAAATCGTAAAAAGCGACAAGTATACTTAAATTTGGCAAATATATTATTTCTCAAGATTTTCACTTAACGGAAAAGTTTCTTTCTGTTTTCTGGACATTAAGATGCAAAGTTATAAATAAACAGTTTATTTTTATATAGTTTTATTTAGAATCTAATGCGAGACACACGCCAACCTGATTTGTATAAAATATATCTAACTATTAAAATCACATTGTGACGTCACATTGGGTTCGATCAAACCTTGCAAATTAAACACACATTCATTAAAAATATCGAACAACCTGTCTAAAATAACATTATTTACTATTTAAAAATATTCAATTTTGTTACATTGAAATTCAAAACTTAAGAATAATTTATCATTATTATATACCTATGCATGATTTTGTTGATTTTACTGTACCGTACTAGAGATGGGAATTTCGGCTCAGTTTGCGGAACCGGATCAGTGGAGGTCGTTCAGTTTGTTGAGCCGGTTCATTGATCCGGCTCAGTGATCCGGTTAAGTAAACATGTTTCCAAAACATAGGACGGTCGTTAGTTCGTAGGTAGAAAGTCGCTTAGAGCCGGTTCTTGCTTAGAGCCGGTTCTTGCAATATATGAACTGTAAATATGATCCTGAGACACAGGTCGGTCGGTCGTTCGGTCGTAGGTAGAACGTCGTTTACAGTCGGCTCTTGCTTAGAGCCGGTTCTTGCAATATATGAACTGTAAACATGATCCCGAGACACAGGTCGGTCGGTCGTTCGGTCGTAGGTAGAACGTCGCTTAGTGCCGACTCTTGCTTAGAGCCGGTTCTTGTAAACATGATCTCGAGACACAGGTCGGTCGGTCGTTCGGTCGTAGGTAGAACGTCGCTTAGAACCGACTCTTGCTTAGAGCCGGTTCTTTTAAACATGATCCCGAGACACAGGTCAGTCAGTTGCCGGTCGTTCGGTCGTAGGTAGAACGTCGTTTAGCCCCGACTCTTATCTAACATTTTTGAAACAAACAATTCACTTTATGTAGCTACTGTATTTTAAACCAGATGTGTTAAGTTTATGGCGATGTTTATTGCCCTTATAAATCGGACATCTGGGATTTGGGCAATATTTTTAATATTTTTATATAGCATGGTTGTAAGAAAATACAGAATAAGCCGATTAGTTTCAAATAAACTGCCCTACAAATTGATGACAAAATACACTTTATGATAATACATTACAAGCCAAGTTCTCGCGAAGTTCAACATGACATCGACCCAGATCCGGATCACTCCGGTCACTGTTCACAATCGCCCGACCTATCGTATTCTTGAAACTTGAAACTATACAATGAGCCGTGAGCCGGCTCATTTCAATTTGGTGAACCGTGTCACTTCGGTCAGTGTACTGAGCCGGCTCAGTGAGCCGGTTCGTTCATCTCTACATCTCTATACCGTACTACAAATTGTCAAATTATGCGGAATTCATCGGGAACAGATCTTTTTCACAGCTAAATGTTCATGCAAAATCGAATGTATTGCAGCCTGCGATATGTCAAAGGATGCTTCTATCTCACGGTAAGTCACATGCCGATCTTCTTCAATCATTTTGCGCACATCATCGATGTTTTTTTTTTTTAATCACAACCGATTTTGTTCAACCTTCACGAGATTTTTTTAAATTTCTGACTATCTCATTTCTATACACAAGAACTAAGAGGCAAAATCACATTGTTTAGGCTTGTTTTACGATTTTTCTAAAGCCTTTGATTTAGTCAATCACTCCATTATGGAAAAAAAATTAAATGAAATCGGTATCGTGGGTCCACCGCAATCTTATCAGTCTTATCATTTTTGTCTAATAGAGAACAAGTTGTTTCTATTAGCCAAAACCATAATAATTTCAGATCCCATAAGCGACAGTGTAACCCTGGAGTCCCACAAGGTTCTATTCTTGGCCCAGTTTTATTTATCTTACATATAAATGATTTGTCTACATTATTTCCATATAATGCTATTTGTCTATATGCGGTAATACTTCACACTTGAAATGCAGATGCAACTTAACTCGCTTTCGATGGTAAAAGTAATTTGGAATCAATGAGTCAATGGTGCTACGAAAATAAACTCATTTTAAATACAAAAAAAAAGTCATCCTCTGGTCTTCCATGGGCACAAAAATGCACCTATTACCAGCCCATATATCCACTTGCAAGGACAATAAAGTATTCAGTGTTCCCAATCAACAAAATTTTTAGGTAGAATGAGAAGTGATAATCTGAGTTAGCAAAATCACGTTAGATATATGCTACCTAAACTTAGCAAAACTTGTTTTATATTTAAAAAAACTTAAAGATATGGTTTCTTCTGATATACTTAGAACTGCTTACTTTGGAACTTTTCAGGCAACAATGAGCTATGGCATTTTGTGTTGGGGAAGTTCCTCTGAATCGTCAAAGTTTTTTGTAGTTCAAAAACGTGCTATTCGCATAATAGCTTGTGCCCCCTTTAGATCATCTTGCAGATCCATTTTTCCTGTTTTATCCATATTAACTCTTCCATCTGTTTATATATTAGAAGCCGTAATGTTTGTTAAAAATAATCCGCACCTTTTCGCTACCAATTCTGATTTTCTTATCATACCCGCAGTAAACACTCAATTGTATGTCCCTCTCATAGCTTTGCACTGTACAGTAAAAGTCCTCACTACATGGCTTTAACATTATTTAACTGTGTACCACCTGCATTAAAATCTATAACGTCCAAAATTTAGACATTTTTTACAATCCAACTGTTTTTATAGCATACAGGAATATTTACACCATAAGGGCTAATATTAAATTATTTAATCTCCTAACTGTACTATTTGTTAAATTTGTTTATATTGTTTAACTCATGTAGTTCGAATTTATATTATATGTGACATCTTGACTAAACCACAACATTTATGTAATGTGATATTGGTTGAATAAATTTATTATTATTATTCACTGACGGACGCACGACCACGACGAAATTCTGCAAACCAATTGTAAATGGTTTGCAGTTGTCTTTTCTGATGGTGATTCATTACCAAAAGTTGAACGAAGCGAATCTATGCATCGTTGTTGAGTTAGGCCTTTACTAAAATCGTAAAAAATCATCCAACGAAAACCTTCACGAAGAATATCCATTTTTTCACAAACTTTTATTTTTAAACGATCACTATCAATAAACTACTTGGTCAATTTATAAGCTGCCACTGATTTCACAATAAAAAATATCAAATTTTACAAATATAGTAATGACACATTTCAATATTGCCATCTAGTGGTCGTTTGTAAAAACATAAAAGGTAACCCTCGTAGTATTTATATTTCAGAATGTTTTGTATAAGAACTATGGTAATGACTTCTTAACCCATTAATGGCCAAAGGTTCGTATACGCAACCTTTTAGAAATTATTTTTTTTAAGGAAAGTAATTGTTTTATTTTTATTGCATAATTATTTTACAAGCATTACTAGGATACAATAGCTTCGTGAATATTTTATTTCGCAGTTTATTTAAAGAGTATATTTTTTTAAATATTTTGAAATTGGTCAATTTTTGAAGATTTTACTGGTTTATAAAAGCAGGCATTTTCTATACACTTGTTGGTAATATAAAAAAAATTATATATAGAATCAAACCGTATGAGAACATTGTTATGAATTATCCTATTTTAAAAAAATATAGATTTTATCTGTCATATTGCTGTGCATATCATTCAAATTTATGGGGTGCGTATACGCACCTTTGGCCAAATCAGTGAAATGTACAGGCGTGATTCATCATCGACAAGTCTCATCTTGTCTTAGCCATCTAACCTATTGTTCATTTCTACTGTGTGTTCTTTCATAGTTCAGTATATGTATTTACAGAATAAGTATAGTGAAAATAAAAATTATACAGTTGTCAAATGATAGTAAAATTTCTTAATTGGTCACGACTAGCAGTTGCTCTTATGAAGTATCAGAGTAATGCAGATACTGATAGAGAAGCAACAAATTCAAACTATGGGCGTCCTCCAAAAAACAGTTTATCCGATGTTATCAGATTTGATAATATTGGTCATCTAATAAAAGGCATGAAACGAATGTAAAAAAAATGCAGTTTGTGTAAGTGCAACTCCATTTATTTATGTGTAAAATGTTAAAGTACATCTGTGCCCAGAGTGTTTTGAAATGTTTCATTTCAAATAAGTTCATATTTCATTCATAAATAAAATAATTTTGCTTATTACATGTTTACTTATATTTCATATTGTTATTAGCCAAGGGTGCGTATACGCATCCTTATATTCCTGTAGAGTTAAGTATATATATTTTTTCAAAATGCAATAATTGTCTAAGTTGATGTATTTTAATTAATTTGCATTACAAGTTTTGTGGAAAATATTTTTTCTTAATAGCTTGGCCAAATATAGAATTTAATATGGGGATTTGTCGATCTGTTTATCTACAGTATTATGTTACATTATAGTTGTGTGCTATCCACAATAATTTGCTGTTGAGTGTGGTCAGTTCGCCCCTGATCTACATAAATATATTTGTTTCAATTAGAATTTAAATGAGTCCAATTACGCACCATTAAACAATTCCAATTGTTAGACAATAGGAATGATAATACACCTTTTATTGGTCAATATCATTGTATAATATCTGGAACAAATGAATCGATTGCTAATTTTCATATCACTACATTCATTAACATCTGTCCTCTTTCTAAATTAACACAAGCCAATCACAATAACGTAATCAATTCAAAAATTTAACAAATACACTAGTACTCGTTCATAACGAACCCAGTTAAAGTGAACTTTCAGAGATGATTCAGAGGTGATTTACAAAGCTGAAACAAAATGACCAAAAGTTCGATTTAATAGATAAAAATTACTGGATTTCAAAATCTAGTTCCGCTTAAACGTTTGGAATAGCCTATACATACATATTTGTTTATACAGGGTGTTAGGTAAATGTACGGCACAATTTAAAAGACAGCAAGGTGACATAGAATGCAATCGATTTTTCCTTTGCCAATTTTCTCTAAAATGTGAATTTCGTCCAAAAATAAACAAACAAAAAGATGCCCCAAATTTTGAAAACCAATGACTTTTTTTATTTTTCATATTAATCTAGAAGTTGTGTAGTTGCCATAAAGAAAAAAATATTTTAATTGTAATTCAATAATAGAATATTAAAGTACGTGTTTTTTTTTTTATCTATGGCAACTACACAACTTCTGGATTAATATGAAAAATAAAAAAAGTCAGTGGTTTTCAAAATTTTGGGCATCTTTTTGTTTGTTTATTTTGCATTCTACGTCACCATACTGTCTTTTAAATTGCTGGACATTTACCTAACACCCTGTATTTATCTCCTGATGTGTTTTTTCGAAATCTCAGTATTTTTTTATACACGGGTTGCCTCTTATATTTCGGGATTGCGCTAAACTAGTGCTGCCATCTGGCAACTGACGCTTCTATCGTAAAGTTTTACATTTTTGACGGCATACGTACTCAGAACGTTTTGACGTACGAGCGCTATTTGTGTTGTTTACAGTAACTTGAAAATAATCATCTCGGCTAAATATGGAATTAAATCGTGAACATTTTCGAGCGATTATTTTTTACAACTTTCGTGGATTAACCCAACAACAGTGCATCGATGAACTTAATTCGACTTTTGGCGATGAAGCACCATCAAGGACTACTGTTTATCGATGGTTTGCCGACTTCAATCGTAGCCGTAGTTCGCTTAAGGACGAATTTCGTGAAGGTCTTCCAAAATCGGTTGTTGTCCCGGAAAACATTGATGATGTGCGTGAACTGATACTGCAAGATCGTCATGTGACTTGTCGCGAGATTGAGGTATCCTTGGGCATTAGTGGGACCAGCATACACTATTGCATGAACATTTGGCCATCAAAAAGATATGTTCGCGATGGATCCCACATAATTTGACAATCGCAGTGGAAAATGCCTCAAACGGAGTGGAAAAAGTGCTTCGAAAATTGGTTGAAACGCATGCAAAAGTGTATTGATCTTCATGGAGAATATTTTGAAAAACAATAAAGCCAATTTTGTTGATAAATAATTGTTTTTGATCTCAAATCCCGAAATATAAAAGTCAACCCTCGTAGTGACACAAAACGACACAGTAAAAAAATTTATGTGAAGTGTGAATATTCACACATTCAGGGTTTCGCAGGTATATAATAAGTGAAGGCGGTATGCTGAGTGTGTAGGACAAATTTTACTTTGTAGTAATCACGGCAAAATGAACGATATTTTTACAATAATTTATCGTCTGTTAATCATATAATAAGACTGGTTATTAAATTTACGCTCTTAAAAATTAAATACAACATTTGTCAAAATATAACTAGAATTTTGATAAAATAATTTCAACATAATAAAAATGCAAAAAAAAAAGAAAAAATAAAATTCACTCCGTACTCGAACTCGAAACCCTCCGTTTTCCAGCGCATTTTAGCTTACGACACCAGTGCTCTAACCCATTACGCTATCACACGTCTTGCATGTGAGTGTCTTACATTGGTATAACTTTTGTACTTTGTGAACCAAAAACCACAAAAAATGCGTTATTTTCCGAAAACATAATCTGATCAAAAATTCCTGTTGTACTATTTCGGTTCACACCAATATACATTACTTAGAATTTTTTTAGATTTTTAGTTTAAACCATCTGGGCTACAGGGTGTGGGACAAATTTTTTTTTGCACAAATTTGACAAAAATCGCATCAAAATAATTTATTTTGCAAAAATAAAAATTTGATCGTTAATCCACGTACTAAGGGCTTTCATTTGATACCCTACTCAGAATTTAAAAAAAATATTTTTGTGTTCGATGATCACATATTTGTTTATATTTTTAGGGGGGTATGTTTTTTAGATGTTTTAGTATTTTTCCTATGTGCGGGTCAAAGAGTTGTATAAGCATGCCAAATTTCAACTCTCTAGGTTTAGCCGTTTGGCTACAATTTTTACCGAACAGACAGACAGACGACAAAATGACGGTATAAGGGTTTTTTGGTCATACCTACAAAACCCTAAAAACACTATAATACGCGATGCTTTCTACATGCAACCGTAACACGGGCCAAGATCTAACTGGCTCGCTTTAAGGTAATTCTATTGCATGAACTGACCACCCGATCTTACCTGCCAACCCTCCGCTGAGGCCCACAAACCGTCTGAAAACGGAGCCAGTTTCGATTTGGCTTACCTGCTTAAATAAATACAAAGCGTACTTCATCGCATCAAATGCATGGCAATAGCAGCATTCCGTACTTAAATGCGTGTATGTTTATTTGTATTTACCGGTATTTTTAAAGAAAATAAAAGGTTCTGAATGATTAATGTGTGATGATGTTGCCATAATTTTGCAATGGTAGAGCCAGGGCTCTTTTGCTCTTGCCCGTTTTGTGAAATTTTTAATCAACCAAAATATTTCCGAAATTTTCCATTTTTGGGCCGCATGCCATATTTTATAGGGCCTTTATGACACAAACTTTAATTCTTTTCATCTGCATGTTGCATGAAAACGCGGAAAATCATATTTTTTTTATTACAAGGTCACGTGACCGTTTGAGCCCTTTGAGACCCTGCGAATCGCATACCTCTAATTTTTAAAACTTTAAATTTGTTTTATCTCTCTTTTGATAAAAGGACATTATTAAATCAGAGAAAAACACCACATTTTGTGCAAGTGGAAATGCAGTTTTTCATATAACCAGAAATCATGCAGGGGTTTAGTACCCTCCTTTCTTTGTTGTCACAGGGTAAATATTCTCTCCTCCAAAAGGCATGCTGTATGAAATCGGTAACCATAAACTGTCATGAGCTCCCGGTCTATATGTTTATTTGTATTTATCGGTATTTTTAAAGAAAATAAAAGCTTTTCAATGATTAAAATGTGATGGTGTTGCAATGGTAGAGCCATGGCTCGTTGGCTCTTCATAAGGAGCCACTGCTTGGGTCTTTTAGTCCCTAATGACAAAGCGACGTTAAAATAATTTGTAATTAAAAAAAGAAAAATCTTTGACTGGTTTTAAAAAATAAATCTTTTGTCCAACCCAACTCCTATTCAAAAGATATCTTCCAAATGTCAACAGATGGACATAAACAGTCCAAAGACTATATATTACGCATATTGTTTTTTTTTTCACCAACTTATTTGTGTAATTTTATATTTTACAAAACAAGATAATGATAATGAAGTAAAATTTTTCAAAACAAACCTTTTTCGTGAATGTTTATTTCACTATTTTTTTGTTAAAGATTTTTACCTACATTTAGTCTAACCTATTTATAAGTGTGCGTGTCAAATATCTATGCCAGAAATTTAATTCAAATTAAAACAAAATAAATTAACCACTGACATATTACTGAATGAAAAAAATATGAATAATTTAAAGTTATTTTAACAGAAAACAAATTATTTGTTATATAACCAAAATTGAATTAATTGCTATCCTGACATTTGATATTTCCAACCATACTTGATAAGAACAACATTAAAAACCAGTATTTCATAGTTCCTAAATCTATAAATAAAAATGAAATCCTTTATTTATTAACTTAAATATCATACCTTTAATCTATTTAGGTTTCCATCTCTAGCAGCGTTGTAAACCACGCTTTTGTAATCCATATTTTGTATTGTCACAGGCACTAAAACTTAAAAAACCCGGATTTTTTTCAGATATTTGTGTAAAACTTTAGAATGTTTCTCCTATTATCCATAATACAGTACTACCGCGGTTGAACTGACAAGGAATATGGAATATTGTCCCCTAATCCCTGCCACTTTTAGATTTTGACGTTTTATTACAACTGACGACATCTAGTAAACTTAAACAGTACTAAAGAGAGCGGTAAATTTGAATTTGACATTTGTCAAAATTTTTATAAAAACTATTTTTTAATAACACATTTAATTAAAACTTTGTTTACATATTTATAATTAAAACTTCATTTTGATTAACAAACAAATTTTGTTGTTAATAAGTATTAGATATTTATTATTTAATTGTTTTGTAAATTTTTAACATTGGTTACTATTTTGTGTTGCGAATAATAAATTTTAAATTTTAGAAATTATATTGTTACGTCTTCTAATGACAGGTCTTCAAATATAATTTATATTTACATTTTAATAAATAATTTAATATTTCTTTATTTTATTGATTGGTGCTGCCATCTTTTGAGAAATTACATAACTAAAATTTTAATTATAAAGGAAATCACTATTCGCGACTGCAAATAACAGTGAGACGTCTGGTGGTGACTAGCTAAATTAAACAGAAGCGTATATTTGGATAATATTTGTAGCGTGTTGTGCTGCAATTTATGTGAATTAAGAAGTATTTTAAAATATAGTGACTTAAATACAGTGAATTTTTGCCGAAATATTGTTTGAACAGATAAATATTAAGAAAAAACTTCTGACATATACGCTTCTCGTGCGCCATTAGCTGTTGTACGCAGCGCCGCCAACGTTAGTTTCAGTCGCGAATGGTAAAATATTAGGTGGAGGCAATGTCTATATTATCAACATAAACTTGTTAATAACAAATGCTGAATAGATGGCGCTGCTTGTTGCATTCTAATCAGTGGTTCTCAAACACTGGTACGTACAAGACAAGAATCAGTGGTTTTTAATCAGTTCCGAACTACTTGTATACAGAATGTCCCAAATAACTTGATAAGCATGGGAATCTCGAGAACGGTAAGAGAAAAGAGATCGGCTAAATTAGACCAAAGTTACCGCATTAAGGGTCCATTTTAACAATGTCGGTGTTCTCCTAAAAAAATACATAAGTAACTAGATATTAACGAAAATGTAAATTTTTTGGTTTTAAAGTTTTGCTCATAACTTCCAAAATTAAAATATTAAATGACTTTTCTCGTCTACCACGACAATTCATATACAGAGTTTTCGTCTACCACGACATTTTGTATACTGACTTTACCTCTACTGACATTACGTCTACCACAGGGGTCCGGCAACCTTTCAGTGACAAAGAGCCAAATCTATATTGAAAACAATAATAATAACATGGAAGAGCCGCTAACAAATATATGCTATATTTAAGAAAAAAACGTAAAAATTGTTATTAATATATAATGTATAAATAAATTAATATTTACTTATACATTTAGTTTGTGGTACCTATTGCACTTGCCAGTATATTACAATATAATAATTTTTTTACTGGGATGATCGCTACTTGCATAGTGTTCGATAAGACTTCAGTATTTGGTAAATATTCAGTAATCTTTAACTTAAGGCAGCACTCAAGTTTCAGGTCAGTAAGATTACTTCTTAACTGACTATTAATTTCATGTGTGAAAAGACTTGCTCACAGTAATATGTGGATCCGAAAATTGTCAGTATTCCAAAAGCATAATTTTTTAAATGATTCTGGAAGACGATTCCAAGCTTCGAAAACAACTTTATCTACATCTACATAAAATGAACTTTTCTCTTTCTAAACTTTCCAGTTCAGAATTAAGTATTAAGAATATATTATTCCATAAATCTTTGGATTTCAAATCCAATAATTGAAGTTCAAATTGTACCTGATTAATCAATGGGAATGGTGATAAATGTAATTGCTGCATATCTGCTTCAATTGGTTTTGTCAAAAGAGCTAGTGTAGCTTTATATTTTCTAAACTCTTTAAATCTTTCTTCAAAAGCTTCTTGCATGTTAACAATGGTTAAAAATTGTATTAATAACGTTGTTATTGTCCTTATGTTTTTGAAAATTAATAAAATGTAAAAATGTTTCTGCACGTATATCATTCATCAAAAATTACTTCCCATTCTTCTAAAAGGGAATATGCAGCAACTCGGGGAATTACCGGTCGTGAATTGCACCGTAAAACATTCTGAACAATATAAAGCCTGTATAGTACAGGCAGAAAGTTGAAAATTAAAAAATAAATTATATTATATTAAAATAAAAACCAGCCAATTTTCAAAGAGCCACAATATTTTCTAAAAGAGCCGCAGGTTGCCGAACCCTGGTCTACCAGGGTTATTCATCTACTAAAATATATAAATACTAGGTTATTACCCGTCAAAAATGACGAATTTATAATATAAAAATATAGATACTTAGAGAATTAATCTGCAAAATACGTTCATATCGATCAAAGAATATAGGAGTATCCTAGGGTTTCTTGTTTATACCTACGAAACCCTAGACATTTATGTATGTTATTATATTCGAAGATTCTTAGAGAATAAATCTGCAAAATATTGTTCAAATCGGTCAAAGGATATAGGACAGGGTGACCATTCGTCCCGCTTTTTGCGGGATTGTCCCGCATTCTAGCATTTTGTCCCGCATTAAGATGTGTCCGGCAAAAGTCCCGCATTTTAACATTTTGTCCCGCATTTTGTAACTTGTATTTGAGGAAATGAGGACCTTTTTTTTGCTCTTCACTTGGATTTGGGAGGTGAGAACCTTTTCTTTTTTGCTCTTCACTTGGATTTGGGAGATGTGGACCTTTTTTTGCTCCGTCCCGCATTGCCTTCTTAAGAAAATGGTCACCCTAATATAGGATTGTCTGCCAATCACGAGAACCTTAAGAAAAATTGACGTCACAATGTTACCGATACTACATACAGACACTTGCTAATTATATATGTCAGATAATATGAATATGCTGGCATAGACATCAGATCAGTTTTATTACTTCTATATTATTAACAAGAATAAATACATAATAAATAAATAAATTATATTATTTTACAAGAAACCTTAAAAATAAACAAATTATTTTATTAACAAGCTTAATCAGATGGAAAATAATTATAGATTTGTAATCCAGTTACAATGTCAGTACAATAATACTTTACGGGTATTTTTTCATGGACGCAACCAACTATACTTCTGTGCAATGCGTATTGCCTACATTACCTTAAGGTATATTATGAAAATTTGGCACTGTTACCGCTAGGCCAGGGATGGAAAACTTCGTTTAGTAACATGTAAATAATTGTACAACTTACTTTTAATAAAGTTTTTGAATTGAATTGAATTGAACCAGTTTGGTTGAATTAATCCCTTTATTTTTAATAATATTTTCTTGTTTATTATTTTAATTTTAGTCTTAAGTGAATATATAGACTACTCCAAACCTTTAAGCGGAACCAAATGGATTTTTAATTTTCTTAAGTTGTCACAATTAAACAATTAAGTGTACACAAATGTTTAGAAAGCCATTAGTTTGTAAACATGTCTTCAAAAAATTAAAAACTATATTTTTTTTATCGTTGTCCATTTTGGCAATATAATTTTCTATAGTAGATTATTTCACTTATAGGCATTTCCAGATAGAAATTATAATTGGTGAACGTTTTATGACTTCCTTCAAAGTAGAAGTCGCTGGCCTTAGTCATACTGTTTAAGTCGATTTGATTTTGAGAAGTCCACAAAAATGGATAGATCTTATTGTTGTGTAACTATGTGCAAGTCAAGGAAAAAGAGGAACCTTGAATTATCGTTCCACAGATTTCCACCTACTTCAGACAATGTTAAATTAATAACAAAACTTGGAATCGAGGAAGTAAATCGTAAAGCTTGGATTAAAAATGTAAAGTTTGGAAAAAAGTGGGCCATAGGTTGAAAATTTGCTTACACTTTCTCTCCTTCATACACAACGCGTAAATTTTTATTTCCATCTAGCTATATACTTGAAATAATCCACTACAATTTTTTTTATCACCATAACCTAAATTAAACATCCTCTACCTACGTTTCAAAATTGACCACCGCGGCGCTCCGATCTTAAATTTCCCTATACAGGCTATTTCAAACGTTTAGGCGAAACTAGATTTTGAAATGTAGTAATTTTTATCTATTAATTTGGACTTTTTGTTTAAGTTTTGTAAATCATACTCACATTGCAAATTCTATATTAAATTGGCGTATCCGTGTGAACGAATACTATGATAATATTATAAATGTATTGTCAATATACAACATAAAAAATTAACTTTCCCTGTTAGTTACGTATTACAAAATGAGACAGATGTACTAGCGTCGGCGAATCAACGCAGTTACGTCACACGACGTAACAAACGAATGTATTGTTCCAAACAATACAGTCTTTTGTTACGTCGTGGGACGTAACTGCGTTGATTCGCCGGCGCTAGTATAGTAACATGTCCTTTTTATTTCATTATAATATTTTTTCATTCTTAATACAAAATTTCCATTTATTTATTTTTTTTGTCTTTAAAATATAGAAAAATGTGTCATATTTTTAATAAATGTCAATCGTTTCACTGGTTTCCATGGTTTCACTGTTGGAATTTTAAATTTTCACTTACCAAACGTAAAACATGAAATAAACTAAGCAAGGTCCCGTCTCGTGACAACCTAAAAGAACGAAATTCCCATTTAGTTCCGCCTAAACGTTTCGAATAGCCTTTAGGTACATATATTTTTGTTTGATTTTGATAAACTGAACAACATGGATAAAAATCGTCCACCCGAGATTTTGTAACGAATTTAATAATAAGACAGATTTTATTCATACTGGTGTGTACAGGCTAAATATCAGCCTTAAAAAATCATGTATACATTATTAATTACTAAAATGTTCATCTGTTCCAATAGGCTCCATATTCGTCTCCACCATTAAAACCATAATGTTTGTAAATGATATTCTGCATTGGTTCCTGGTTGTCGTGCCTGGTCCTGAAGAAGTTGATGGCCAAAAGAAGAAGGGCGAGCTTGCCTATGATGAAGGTTTTCATCAGCATGAACTTTATGGACATCAGTAGCATGGGGAGAATGGCTGACTGCACAAGGTAGGGGGTTATAAGCATTGGAAGAACCTTTTCGAAGATGCCTTTTTTCTTCTTCTTCCTGCTACCTAAAAATTTAAAATCAATTAATTTCTGTTACTGTAAAAATTTGATGATGTGTAAATTTTCACATTTATAAAAAAATCGTATGTATCGTAATGGTCCAGGAATTACATAGGTTTCGAAAGAAATCTTTGCGTTATAACTTCCGAAATAGCGTAATTTTTGCCTCTCGTGCTTACATGTGCCGGAAACCAACAGGGCCGGATCTAGGGTGTGGCGAGTGAGATATTATTACGGACACAGAGCTGATAGGGGCGCAATTACCTACATAAAATTCGGCTTAATGATTACTTTATACATTAATGTAAATTAATAAGATCAACAATTTATTTTTATCTACGACCATAACATAATTAATGCATTATGTGTCCAACCTTAAATGCTGTTCATATTATAACAAGTGTAAAAAAGTGAGAAACATGAATGCTCACCCTGAAAAAATAAGATTTTTTTACACTGTAAATTTTTATTTCGTAAGTTAGTTGTTTAAAATATTTGGCATTTAGCAATGATGACTATTTGCGTCTCACAAAGCCCGTCTTTATAACTAGAATAGGGGATACACATAAAATTTGTATTTCCTTCAAACTACATTATTTTGATATGTTAATGTTAGTTATGTCACCTAACAAAACAAAAATCACATTTTAATTAATATTATAGCCAAATTTTTTAATTAAAATATTGTAAATTTGAAATTAGCCGACCACGCCGCGAAGGTTGCCGAGTAAAAACGACTGAGTATGACGTCAAACGATAGGGGTTTCACGTCACACATACAGCTACAACATAATATTTACACGTGTGTGTATTGTATTGTTCGAGAGTTTTGTATTTGTTTTTAAACAATTTTTTACGCATTTATTATTAAAATGGCAGATAAAGATTTTGTTAGGGCTCAGAGTGATAATTTACCCAACATTGATGCATTTATACACACAACATAAAGTTTACTTTTTTCTGAAATATCGGTGTTATTTCGCCTCATATCTTTCAGCCACAAATTTCGCCTTTTCTGTTGTTTTTCGCCATCCGGTAATGATATAAATTGTTTTTTGGATTTCTAGTTGAACTAATTGAGCACATCGGTACTGAACAATATTTTCGATAATGTTTCGAAGTACTGGGGCCTGGATCTTCCATATTTTATATATTTTAATATAAAATTTAATTCGGTAAACATGTATAAATTGTTTTTATAGAATTAAACTTTATTTTAATTAAAATCACTCTAACTTTACATAACCTATAAAAGTTATACAAACAAATAAGTTCATAACAGACTATGTACGCTGGGTAAGCTAGTAGTGTCATGCGTCAGTTAGAAGGGGTATGACGTCACACGTCGTTTTCGCGCGCTACATACATTTATGATTTTTTTAAGCCTTCAAATTACAAAAAAAAAATTAAAAACTGTTTTTTATGTTTATATGCAAGAGGAATATAATAAAAAAAATTTAAAAAATCATGCCTATCCCCTATTCTATTTATAAGTTAGAATAAATAAAAATATTTTAAACATTGTTGTAGATTACAATCAACTGATGGTTCGGTAGCCATCTTGATGACTCTCGGTTTTTAAAATTAGTCAATTGACGATCAGAATTTCCAAATATTTAAATTAAATTTACTAATTTTATAATAATAAAACTATATAGTTGTAGATAAAATATTGTATTTGACTAGTAATGGCTATATTTCACTGGGATGATTACTACCCTCGCCCCGTTCCGTCTTTTCCATAAGGGCACATGGGGCACGAGACCAGGGCGCCCAGCTTGATGGGGGCATCAAAATGCCGAGGTCGTCGTTTACACGGAAAAAAGAGGAGCTTAATTTTCACTGCAATTTTACTAAGAATTGCCGTTAACAGTGAACAAAATTTTACTAAACCTAAAAAAACTTCAAAAAAATGCATAACGTAAACTTTCTTAATTAATCCTATAAAATATATACAAATATTTAAATAACTTAAAAATATTTAAAAGATATTTTTTTAATTTATTTAAAATTTATTTTATTGTTTAGTTGATTTTACTAGGTAGTATAGTAAAATTTACTAACTGTTATTATACCATATAATTATAGATAGTAAATTATACAAACTAAGGGATATGAATAATTTATATTTTTGTTGGAAAAAATATTCAATAATGAATTACGAACGACTATATTACAAGAACGACTTACTAATTTGCCAATCATGTGCATAGAAAGTGATATCCTTCAAAAATTAGATTTTGAGGACATAATAGAAGATTTTACGCAATAGAAATCCCGGAAGAAACCATCATCATTAACGTAAGTTCAATTCTCAAAATAGTAATCACTTCACTTATATTTGATTTATATAAAGCTAACCATAATAACCAATAAAGTCACTAAATAAAAGTATATACTGATGTTTTCATTCATTTTTTTTTACTTTCTAAAAGGGCCCCAAACTGTGTGTGCCCAAGGCGGCCCAACGGCTCCGATGGTAAACTTCTCTGTTAAATATAGCTCCCATTATATGCTTATTAATAATATACTTTTGTTAATAACAGTATAAATTTGTGTGTAAGTGTATATAATTATAAATTTAGAAAAAAAATTAGCTAAAGGCATTTTAAACATTGTTGTATAATACAATCAGCTGATGGTTCGGCAACCATCTTGATGACGTATGTTCTGAAGTTAAACAATTGACGCACATATTATCAAGGTTTTTAAATTAAATTTAATAAATGATAAAACTATACAGTTGTAGATAAAATATTGTATTTGACTCGCATATAATGGCTATGTTACACTCGGATGATTACAACCCTCGCTTACAACTCGGGCGATAAACTTCATCCTCATGAAATATAACCTCCATAGAATTTTTTGGGGGCGTTGAAAAAATTATTAATTACTGTCATCGTAAAAAAAAACACTTATTTTTCACAACATCGAAATTTATACGTATTGAAAAGGCGAGATATCTTGAAATGCGTTAATTAAAATTTTAGTTCTTTTCGAAATTTCGGGGAGGAAGCATTTATGCCCCTAACCCCCTTGCGTACGACACTGCCAGAAAATATGATTAACCATTCCCAATTCCCGATTTTTTAATTTTTTTAGCAATTTTGAAATCCTATGAATTACGAAACACAAAATATATATGTACTTACTTACTACTTCCTTATTTTCTATTCCATGTTCTGTTTCATTTTCTTTTATATCTCTTCTTTTCCTAATCTTCCTTTTATGAATCAGATTACCTTTTGGTCTCTTTCTTAACTTATTTTTAACATTTAAAAATCTTGTTTTTAGTTTTTGAATTATTTCACTCACATCTTGTAACATATTATCATTTAATAAATCATTTTTTTGTCCAGTTTTCAAATTTTGTTCATTTTTAACAAATTTATTCACATAATCGTAATGAAAACTAACATTTGAACTGTTATTTGTTTTATTAACTTTAGTTTTTTCTAAATTATTATTATAAAAATTATTTGTATTAACACGTGATATATTAAAAATTATAAAAAAATATATTATTTTTATTCTCATTTTTATATTTTTATAAGAACCGTGCGTTTCGTGTGAGATTACTGATATAACTGAAGGAATGGTATATAGATGGCTCTCGTTCAAGTCTGGTTAACATCTAATCAGATGTTCTCAAAATTTTTACAGTTAGGACATCAAAATATTGTTATGCAATATTGAATGGGTTAGACTAGTGGTATTCAACCTGTGCTCCGCGGAACCCTGGGGTTCCGTGGAACGTTTTCAGACGTTCCAATCAAATGGTTTTATGTTTTTTTTTTTTTAATCACTGCTTGGATACAATGATTTTGATAAATTTTGAAAATTGAATAACTTTTAATCTGAGGGTGCTACAAAATTTTTAGTCACCAATTTCGTCAGTAGACCATATTTATTCCAAAAAGAGCTAATTTTAGTCGACAAAAAGTTCAAATTTGTTGAGTAGTGATTATTATTTACTTCTTATATGAGTTTTTACAAAAACTAAGAAAGATTTTTTTTTTGGAACAAACTGTTTTATTGCTTTTGAAAGTATTCGCCCTTAAGATTTATACACTTTTGCATGCGTTCAAACCAATTCTAGAAACATTTATTTTACTCTGAAGTTGGTATCTCAAAAACATGGTTTTCGAAGGCTTCAACAGCTTCTTGAGCTGATGAAAACCGCTGTCTACGCATTTTTGTGTGACATTGGGGAACAAAAAAAGTCGTTAGGAGATAAATCAGGTGAATACGGGCAATGAGACATTAATTCGATGTTTTTCTCCTTCAAATAATCAATTGTTTGACGTGCTGTGTGGAAGCTTGCATTGTCATGATGAAGACTGACGTTTCTGGTTGTTTTTCCTGATTTTGTCGATGACTTCTGGCAAACAAATTGTTGTACATTCAGCATTAACTGTTCTCTGAACATCTAAAGGAATGGTTGCGACATGTCCAGAACAACCGAAGAAACAAGCGATCATTTTCTTGAAAGTGCTTCGTGAACGAACAATTTTTATGGATTTCGGTTTATCTTAGAAGACTCAAACTGTGGATTGTTGCTTAGTTTCCGGTTCATATGAATAAATCCAAGTTTCGTCCCCTGTAACGATGTTGTATACGGATTTTGCAGTACCTAGATTGAATTTCTTTAGCATTCTCTTACACCAATCAACACGAGTCTTTTTTTGAGCTTCGGTCAAATTATGCGGAATCCATCAGGAACAGATCTTTTTCACAGCTAAATGTTCATGCAAAATAAAATGTATTGCAGTCTGCGATATACCAAAGGATGCCTCTATCTCACGGTAAGTCACTTGCCGATCTTCTTCAATAATTTTGCGCACAGCATCGATGTTTTTTTGCATCACAACCGATTTTGGTCGACCTTCACGAGATTCATCACTAACGGACGCACGACCACGACGAAATTCTGCAAACCAATTGTAAACAGTCTTTTCTGATGGTGCTTCATTACCAAAAGTTGAACGAAGCGGATCTATGCATTGTTGTTGAGTTAGGCCTTTACTAAAATCGTAAAAAATCATCCAACGAAAACCTTTACGAGTAATATACATTTTTTCACAAACTTGTTTTTTTTAAACTCTCACTGTCAAAAAACTATTCGGTCAATTTATAAACTGCCACTGATTTCACAATAACAAATGTCAAATTTTCTCGTACAAACAAGTGTTTGCCTTACATCTCAAAATAATCGAGAAAAACGCAAATTAAATTTATTTGAATTTTATTAACGTGTTATCAACAGAAATGATAAATTGCGAATGTAGAGAAAACTATCTTAAAGTTTGAGTGCCACTGTTCTGCTTACTAGCTGAGAATTGAGATAGTTGAACAAAAACAAAAGTTGGCCTATAAAGTGTCAATTTGTGTGTGATTTCTAGATCAATTGATTTTTACTATTAACACTTGTATGATTCATTTACCACGTTAACGACCAACTCATTTTATGTGTTTACACGCACAATAATTATAAATTAAACAGTCCACAACAGCATATATACTTATATAAAATACACACCTTGATGTATGTTGACAGAATAAACAATTTGCATAAGTGTACACTCTAAAAAAAGTAGTGTTAAGGGGACTTAATGGTACACTAAAAAATGAACTTTTAGTGTACCATGAAGTCTCGCTTTTCGTGTTTATTATTTACACTTCTTTTTTGGTTAAATTTAGTATAAAGTTCACACTTACATTCTGGTTAAATTATAGTGTTAGAAAACAAATAGTGTTAAAGTACAGGCTATTCCAAACGTTTAGGCGGAACTAAATGGGAATTTCGTTCTTTTAGGTTGTCAGGAGAAAGGACCTTGTTTGGGTTATTTTATGTGTGACGCTTGGTATGTGAAAATTTAAAATTCCAACAGTGAAACGATGGAAACGAATGACTTAAGCCTGGTTTATAATAAGCCCATAGCATAACTGCATATGCATTAAACAATAGATTTGACCCTTCAAAACATCTGTTTGTAATAAACAGAACAAAGAGAGTAGTGTAATTTTTATGCTTATGTTCCATAACATATCTATTATAAACCAGGCTTTAAGCCTGGTTTATAATAGATATGTTATGGAACATAAGCATAAAAATAACACTATTTTCTTTGTTCTGTTTATTACAAACAGATGTTTTGAAGGGTCAATCCCATTGTTCTATTATGTATGCGCTATGCTATGGGGTTATTATAAACCAGGCTTTATGCCAAAAATTAAATAATTTTCACAAATATTTTAACAGCAAAGTACAAATAACTTGGCCTAATATTTTCTAACAGAGATATTATTTATCATGACCATGGAAACGTTATATATAAGTATGAAAAAATAGAAAACATTTCGAAAAAATTTTCAATTTTTTTTCGTTTTATCAAGAAATGTCTCAAATAAAAGTTGTTAGTTATTGCATTTATAGCAAGTTTTGTTAAATAAATTTTTTCGAAATATTTTTCTGTTCCTAAATATTCGCAAAAATCTTAAAATCGACACGAGTAAACACCTATTCCCAGTCAACCGATTTTTACCAAAAGTTGATCAATTCGTGCCATTGATGTCAAAAACTTAAATATGAAGTTCCATAAAAATCCTTTTAGCCTAACGTGTATACAGGCAGACGGACGGACAGACAGACAGACAGACAGACAGACAGACAGACAGACAGATGGACAGACAGACTGATAGACATTATAGTAAAAATAGTCAAAACGTTATGTAGGGACCTCAATTCGTAGAGATCCATCGAAATCTCGAAATGTAAAAATCGGTATGATCACAATACCTCACCTTATATATGTTGGCGGTCGGTAAAACATAAATAAATGGGAAATTTGTATTAAGAATGACACAAAAATCAAAAATTAAAATTATATTAACCTTAACCAAAAAATGTGTATTCTAAGTATGATTTACAAGGCTTAAACAAAAGGCCAAAAAGCACGATTCAAACGATAAAGGTAACTAGATTGCAAAATCTAGTTCCGCCTAATCGTTTGGAATAGCCTATAATGTTAATTTTAACACTGAAAAAGATTTACACGGTGATTTTGTTAAAAATAGTGAACTTTTTACTTTTATTAAATAAGAATTTTAACACTAAAATTTTAACCAAACTGAGAATGAACTTTTACACTTATAATTTTTTTTACTGTTTATAGTCCATTCAACTCTTATACGGAATGACTCTTACCTTTGTAAATTAATAACCAATAAACTCGGCGGTTGGTCGGTGGTTGAGATAATCATAAAGAGCTGTATGCAATAAAAATTGAAGATATAACAAAATAATTAAAATTCAGTTATCCAATAATTTCTTTTAAATAGAAACCCAATTTTCTCAATTTTATTGCCAACTTTATTTTTCATAATAAATAATTAAATAAATAAATAAATTAATTTATAAATTAAAACACATATAACATATATGCGTTTGGTTGCATTGTGAGGTAGATGTGTCTTCTTCTTCTTCTTATTGTCTCTTCCAAGCTCCATAGGCCTGGGCTTGGGCATCTGGGACGAACCCACTTCTGTCTATGTAGTGTGGAGCCCAGGCAGGCCCAGCTGGGACCGTTATATGGGCCGTTGTAGGTCCAGAACTAAATCTGTAAATAATATAGCATATATTAACATGTAACTCTTCATGTTTCAAAATAATAATGATTTTATTGATCTTCCCTCTTCAGAACTACTAAAATTAAATATAAGCTACAGGATATTCCAAACGATTAGGCGGAACTAACTGGAATTTTCATTTTTGTAAGTTGTCATTAGCTATTTTTTTATATATTGAAGTTGGCTTTTCCTGAACAAAATGATCAAAAGCTTCAATCAATCTGTAAAATTTAATAGATTTGAAAATCTAGTTCCCCCTAAACGTTTGGAATAGCCTTTACTATAAAACAATGACAGTAGGTATTTTATTTTATTTATTTATTTTTTATTCTTTTTGCTGATCATTGCATGTAGACCAAATTTTAAATAGCACTGATTTAAGCTACAAGTCTTTTAGGTCAGAAATTTTTATAAAAATTAGTAGAAATTTGGTTAAAATTGCAAAAACCACTGCAGTGAAAACAGTTAGAAATTTTTATAACGTGCAATAAAATTATAGTTTTTTAAAGTTTCAAATTGGCGGAACTAAAAAGTACTACTTTTTCTAAATTATATAGAGTTTAAAAAACGTGTTATAATTGTAATAATAATTATTGTGACAACCTAGATTCCAAAGAATTTTATTAAATATGTTCTAAATTATTCATACGTATCTTTCATTGGATACCTCACATTAATAAAAAAAAAAATAATAATAATAAATATTACAATTTTGATGACCTAAATAAAATATACAGTGTGTTTGTTTGAAACGGGGCACCCCGAAAATCTCCTTTATTTGTAAAGATACAAAAAATCTTCAGAACAAAAGTTATACTAGATAAAAAGGCCCATCTAAAGGTTACTATAAGAATTCTGAGGCACTTCCGGTTTCACCGGAAATGATGTCAACTTTTGATCTAGCATAGGGAATCGATAAATTTATATTTTTTTCCTAAAAGTACATTGAATTAGCTTTACAATGACACCAAAAAGTCATATTTTTATGTTAACCATTTCAAAATGGCGACCATTTATTTACAAAATAATAATCAACATAAGTTTTAAGTTGAACGTAGCAAGCTTTGAAAACAATAAATAAGAAACAAAATATCTCTAAAATATTATACCGAGTGTAAATATTATCTTGAAGTTAAATAACTTAATTCCCATTATATTGGGCTGGTTTCTCACGTCATATATAGCAAAGGGTATTCTAAAATCAATTCTATTGCACGTGAAGTATCCATGAAAAGAACTATTCGTTTTTAAAGATGAAGAATTTTCTTTGATGTGAATTAGGATATGGTGTAATATGTTAAGTGCTGGGAAAGTGAAAATACCATGCTGTCGTGATCTACTAAAATTCTCAGCCCGCTCTCGTCTCTAATTAATTCGGTGTGACCTACCTGTTAGCAATGAAGTGTCCAACCCCGAGAGCCAGCAGGAGTGACCCTACCATCAAGCCCTTGGTGGAGGTCAAGGTGGCCACCACGAGGAGTGTGAACATGACGCCCAACTTGAACATCAGCAGTGGAACGAGGAAGGCCAATCTCTTCATAGCGTGGTGCACGAAAGTACGACCTACAAAAAAAGTGTTTTTCAAGCCGGATGAAATACAAATTAAAACTTGCAAAAAACGTTTTAGCTAGAGGCTGTAGTTGTTTTAAGACAGAACAAGAATCTATGTACATATGTATTATATTTTAGGTAACGGTTCTCTATATCAGTGGTTTCTAAAGTAGGATACGCGAACCCCAGGGGGTAAGTGCGTTGATACTTTGGGGTATACGAAAAAATTAGACAAGTAAAGAAAATGTACGAGGGACGTTTCCTAAATTCTGGGAATTGTGCTATAATTAAATTACGCAGAACTTATAGGCAATGTTATTGGTGCCAGACAAGTCTTCACATGTTTATGCAACTATCTAGTGCAATATTGTTTAGTCTGATTTAGGTGTTCGACTGATATAGACGCGTTTTCATAGCACTGTTTTTGTAACCATGGAAGACGCAGCAAAATCTCAAAGAGCAATAATTTTCTTTTTGTGGAAAGAAGGTGTGAAAACATCAGAAATTATTCAGCGTCTGCAAGGAGTATTTGGTGAGTCTGCAGAATCCAAAAGTACTGTTTATCGGTGGATCGATCGTTTTAAAACCGGTAGAACATCACTAGAAGACGATCCACGCAGTGGGCGCCCAA
Organism: Liopterus haemorrhoidalis; assembly: GCA_963971575.1. Classification (NCBI taxonomy): domain Eukaryota; kingdom Metazoa; phylum Arthropoda; class Insecta; order Coleoptera; family Dytiscidae; genus Liopterus; species Liopterus haemorrhoidalis. The sequence continues at coordinate 42,881,968 of OZ020622.1, read as the reverse complement.
GCACGTCGGTAAATGAAAACATTACTGCCGTCGAAGACCTACTGAAAGGGGACAGGTGAATGACTATTCGTCAAATTAGTGTGCGCCTAGGGATAGGTACACGACAAGTTCATGACATCTTGCATGATTGTTTGGGCGTTAGCAAGGTTTCGCCGCGCTGGGTGCCAAGGCTGTTGGGACCAGAACAGAAACTCAATAGAAGACACCGAAAAAGTTCTTTGAGGGCGGCTTAAAAAAATTAGTTTATTGTTGGGATAAATATATTCAGTTAAATGGAGATTATGTTGAAAAACTACATTGTAATATTGACGAAAATTAACAAAATAATAAAAATTATAGCTAAATTCCCAGAACTTTGGAAACATCCCTCGTAATATCTTCTTATAGATTAATTTTGGATCTGTATTCACTGATGAAGTTCCTTAATGGAATTTCTTCTTAATTTAACACCGCGAACGACGTGTAGTAATTTTTATTTAATAGGGGAAACTTTTGAGATCGCAGCGCCATATACGGCAAAAGCTGGAACACTCGAGAGTGACATTAAACTGTCACTTGTGTTTTTGTTTACATGGTGAAAATGAACACGAGTTGTATTTTCTTATTTTCCAAGTTTTTTTTGTGCCTTTTTAGGGTTTTGTAGGTATGACCACCAAAAAACCCTTATGTATCTGTCGGTCTGTCTGTCGTCTGTCTGTACGGTAGAAATTGTAGCCAAACGGCTTAACATAGGAAGTTGATATTTGGCAAGCTTATACAACTCTTTGACCCACATATAGTAAAAATACTGAGAGTTAAAAAAACACACCTTATATGGAGCAATAGGCAAGTATCTGTAAAAAAATGGTTGAAATTTACTAGCAACATTATTTTCTGGGAGGCAAACGATTTGTCTCTAATGAAGAAGTAATGGATGCGGTGCAAAATTCGCTGCGTCATCAACCAGATGAACTTTTTTCGACGAGAATAGGACAAGTGTATTTTAAAGGGAGAGGGGTTTGTTACTTAGTAAAATTATATATATTTAATGTTAATTTATAATTTCTGTCGATCATAAAAAATAAAATGCATCAAATTTAAACCGTCCTCGTACATTTTAAGATTAAGTATTGCTAATATTTAAAATTAATGGGCATACACAACAAACCTACTATGTCTGGAGAAGTCTCTAATGCTTGTTTGTAATGTTTTCGTCCAAGTTTTCTCAGACCTTTCATAGTCGTCTTATTAACTTGATGTTGTTTTAGTATTAGCTGAAGTCGTGGAGCGCTACTAATGAAGTGGTCGGCCCATATAGGCGAGGAAGTGGCTCTCGGAGAATCTTGTTACATATAATTATCGCACATAACTAGGCCTTTTAATTGAGTGAATGCCAGACTTATGAAAGAAATCTCGCTCATACTCGTAAGTCTGATAACATTCTATGCTCTCTATATTACCATAGTTGCATGTGTAATGTTTTAATTTGTATCTCAACTTATAACATAAAATCATAACTAGTAACTGGGTCATTTTGATTACCTTATACCGTCACTCATGTGTCTGTCTGTATGGTAGAAATTGTGATCAAACGGTTGGCTGGAGAGTTGATATCTGGCATGCATGCACACAGAGGTGTGTTGGTAAATAACAATTGACTCGCTTTAAAAAAAGCGGGAGGAGATACTGGCCTATTGCAGTTCCGTCTTTTCCATAAGGGCACATGGGGCACGTGCCCCCGGCTTGATGGGAGCCTCAAAATGCTGAGGTAATTTCCACGGAAAAAAGAGGAGCACAATTTTTAGTGCGATTTTACTAAGAATTGCCGCTAAAATTTCTAAATTAAAATGTAAATCGAAAACCAGATGAAATTTATGGCAATTGTAATGGAAATCACTCATTTTCATGGCTAAAAAGAATAAAAAAAAATCAGCTGTGGCCACCACAGGACCAACCGGCATCACAAGTACTTGTTTAATTTATGCTGCTTTATCAAAAAATGTATCAAATAAAAGTTGTTAGTTATTGCTTTTATAGCAACTTTTGTTAAATCAATTTTTTCGAAATATTTCTTTTGTGGAATATTCGTAAAAATCTTAAAACTGACACGAGTAAACTCCCATTTCTAATTAACCGATTTTTACCAAAAGTTGACCAACTCAATGGCATCAACCAATGGCACATTGATGTCAAAAGCTTAAATATGAAGTTTCATAAAAATCCTTTTAGCCGAATTTGCTCTGCACGTGTACACGGACCAACAGACAGACAGACAGACAGACAGACAGACAGACAGACAGATAGACAGACAGACAGACAGACAGACAGACAGACAGACAGACAGACAGACAGACAGACAGACAGACAGACAGACAGACAGACAGACAGATAGACCGACAGACATCATGCTAAAAATAATCAAAACGTTATGTAGGGACTTATAGTTGATAGATAATGGGATTCGGACCAGTCAGAAAATAAAACAAATTTATTAACTTCGCTTACGTTTCGATTTAATTTAAATCTTCATCAGAGCTTAGTTAATAGTCACGATATAAAATAACAATTTAAAATTAATAAAATACACATCATATTGTCCGGTCATTGAACTTAGAGATAAGCTTATAAACCGGACAATATGATGACAAGTTTCTATACTTTTTGACCAAATAAATATCATTTATGTTGAATTGTATCTTTCATTTCAAACATATTATCAGTTGTACAATAAATACAAGGTGTCTCAAAAGAAATTTTATATTTATTTAGCTTACTGCGTGAACGCAACGCATCCGAGGGGTGCGGGGGTTATGTCAATCGGTAGCCTGGCTCTTGGGAATTTAGTCGCTATGGAGCGTTTCTCGGGAGCAGACCGTGCGTTATGCGTGCGAGAGTTTTACAAGAACGGTGATTCGGCGACTGTAGCGCGTAGAAAATTCTGCAGTATTCGAGGTTTTCGCCACTTAAATGATGCGCCAAGCATTCCTCTCATTCGACTTTGGGTTAAAAAGTTTGAAGAGACTGGTACAACGCTGGATAAATCAAAATCCGGGCGACCTAGGTCATCAAGAACGGTAGAAAACGTGGAGAATGTTAATCAGTCTGTTCATGACGACCCAAACCTTTCAATTCGGAAGCGCGCAAGTGCTTTAAATGTGCATAGATCATCATTACATCGCATTATGCACAAAGACCTAAAGCTGCACCCCTACAAAATTCAATTGGTGCAAGAATTAAAGCCCCAAGCCCCGTGTTCGTGACATTTTCTCAGGCAAATTGATCTCCCGGACAGGTGACATAAATTGGCCTCCACGCAGTCCAGATTTAACCCCTATGGACTTTTTCCTATGGGGTTATCTTAAATCTAAGGTTTACGCCAATAAACCGACTTCACTGGCGCATTTGAAAGAAAATATCCGTCACGAAATGGCAACCATCCCTGAGTCCACCTGCCGAGACGTCATAAGTAATTTTACTGTTCGATTAAATGAGTGCCGAGAACGCGAGGGTCTACATTTAGACGATATTAGTTTTAAGAAATAAATCGCCCAAAAGTGTATTTTAATAATTAATAAACATTTTTTCTATATACGGCTTACTTTTTTTTTAATCGATCCACTAAATATAAAATTTCTTTTGAGACACCTTGTATATATTCTACAATGTCTTTGTCAGTTTAAAGGTTAGTTAAAAAAAAAACAGATCAGAACGGTGTATATACTCATGCTTTCATATACCTTAATATATATTTGCAGGTTTTGCGATATCTGTTATTATCCAAATATTAAAACATATTCCCAGTAAGCTGAGAATTACTGTTTTGTAAAGAAACCTAATATTTACTTTCATCTCATTATTTTCGAACAATGTTTACTTTGAGATGTTAACTGTATCACATATCTAAGTAGTTATTAAGTGAATGTCTTCTGAAGACCACTTGTGTAAGATGTTCCGTAAAAAGAAATTTAACCCGATTTTAAAAAATGTCGAAAGTACTGTTTATACGGAGCAGGGAAATTAATGATATTGACGGTTAACAGTGGTTAGGAATCCACTGCCTACCTGTCTAACTGTATTAGACATTGTAATAACTATTCAGGTGAAAAATTGCATTTGTCACTGACAGCGAACTCTTAACAATGGTGGTTAAGATTATGTACTTGCTTACCTTATACAGGTAATTTCTTTACAACGTATGAACTCTCGCGCATTATCCGTTAAACCAGCCTTAAATAGGATACTTAAAGAGGTTTGTTTGGCAGTCCTTAAATAATGATGCCAATCTTTTGGAGCAAATATCAATTAATTTCATATGTGAATAACGTTCTCTTATTTTCAACCAATCTTCACACCATAAATCATGTTTTATTTTTCGTTTGTGATATTTTTTTGAAACTATTGACAAGGCAACTTATCGCCAAAGCATCTTCTGTTGACACCCAGACTAGCGAGAGAACAAGGGATGGATAGTCGGCAGAAAAATAAACTCCGACACCTACTCCTTTCACTCGTAAGTCGTAAAGTCTATTTCAAATATTTAAGCGGAACAAAATGGAATTTTTATTCTCTTAAGTTGTCACGAAGTCACTTTGTAACGATCAAATTGGGGTTTTGGGATTGGAATACACCTCTGAACATAATTTTCAACAAGAGTTATCCAAGAAAGTATTATTAAATCTATTTATAGAATTTTTAAATTTAAAGCAAAAATCTGAATAACCTTTAGCTAATCAATATATATGTGTATATATAAAAATGGGCGTTTGTTATGACTCTTTAGTCATAACAAACGCCCAGCCCAAACCATTGGACCTATAAACATGAAATTCTGCGAGTATAACGTAAGCACTCACTAAGAACGTACTTTTCGAAAATAAACCTCTAAGGGGGTTAAATGGCGTAAAATGTGGTTTCACGGATTCCTCAATATCTTTTAAGCCCTATGAGATACAGACTGGATTTTGCTTACAAAGTTTTATACAAATGTTTAAAACCTTGTTTCAGGATTTTACCCTAATCAAGCCCTAAAGGGGTGAATCTACATTAGGGTGAATTATAGAAACCTTCGTATCTTTTGTGGTTTTTGTGTTATAACATTCCTTTTTAGCAAATAGGTGCCTTTTTAAAATATTCAGAAAGAGTTTTGACCGTTCTTTTATATTTCACCCCTAAAGGGGTAAATTGGTATTCTTTTATTCGATAGAACGTTCCCTGAACCTAGAAACATAAAATTCAGAGACTATATTCCTTTCGTAACACTCAATAAGAAGGGTTTTGTTGATTTTCGCCCCCCACCCCTCAAATGGTTTAAAAACAAAATTTAGGATTTTACCCTAATCAACACCTAAAGGAGTGGCTCTCAAAATTCGACCTCTAAAGGGATGATAATGGGTAAAATTAATCGCGGATTCGTTAATATCTCTCAGAACAGATGAGATATCGACTGTTTTTTTCTTACAAAGGTTACACATACAAATGTTTAAAAATATATTTCACGATTTTGCCCTAATCTAGTTCTAAAGGAATGAATCTAAATTTGAGGTTAAAAAAGATTATCTTTTGTATCTTCTGTGTTTGTTGAGTTATAACACTCGTTTTTGGCATGTAGTTTTTACCGACCGCCAACATATATAAGGGAGGTATTGTGGTCATACCGATTTTGAAATTTCGAGATTTTGATGGATCTCCACGAATTGCGGTCCCTACATAACGTTTTGACTATTTTTAGCATGATGTATGTCGGTCTGTGTGTCTGTCTGTCCGTCTGTCTGTCCGTATGTCTGTCCGTCTGTCTGTCCGTCTGTCCATCCCTCCATCTGTCTGTCTGTGTACACGTTCAGAGCAAATTCGGCTAAAATGATTTTTATGAAACTGCATATTTAAGCTTTTGACATCAATGACACGAGTTGATCAACTTTTGGTAAAAATCGGTTGACTAGAAATGGGAGTTTACTCGTGTCGATTTTAAGATTTTTGCAAATACTTAGCAACAGAAAAATATTTCGAAAAAATTTACTTGTAATAACATACTTATATGTAACGTTTCCATGGTCATGATAAATAATATCTCTGTTAGAAAATATTAGGCCAAATATTTCTATTCTGCTGCTGGAATATATTTTATACAAGTACTTTATGATGGCGGTTGGTCCTGTGGTGGCCACATCTGATTTTTTTTATATTTAAAAAGTGTTTTGACCGATTTTTTTAATTTCACACCTAAATTGGTAAATTGGTATTTTTCATTCAATAGAACATCCCCTGGACGTAGAAACATGAAATTCACGGAATATATTACTTCCAAGACATTTGTTTTTGTATGTTGTAATATTCAAAACAAATGATTTTAACTTGAGTTAGAGAAAACTCTTACGTTAGCAACCCGCCATAAGAGTTTCAATTTATTTTTATTTGTTTCAAGAACATATGTATAAATGTTCAATTAGTTTTATTTTGGAAATATATATATATATATAAAATAATAAATAATAGCAGGGTGTTAGCTCTGATTTGAAAACCTTGAGTTGTTAAAATTCAATACAACATTTATTTCTTTAATATCCTATATTTCGGCAGTTTTATTCCATGCCTTCATTCAGGGATTTCTATAAACAATTTTAAATTGTAAGTTACAAATGTAAGTACATAGATTTAATAAATAATTAACAATATAACAATTTTAAATTTTGAAAAACATTTAAATGTTTTTATATATTTAATATTTATTTAAATAATTAAATTTCATTTATAATCAACTTAATTAAACTTATTCCGTGCGAAGAACGAGTATTCTGCTTGTAGATATTAATTAATCTTTGGTAAAAGTCAATCTAGAAACTACAAAAATTTAATTTAGACGAAATTCATTAAAAGTGCTAACTTCCGGAACGCACCCACGCGTAAATCAAAGATTAACCTGTACTGATATTTGAAAATAAATAGCTTATAGTTGAGAACATCATTGGTCAATTAAAATAAAACTTTCTTTAAAGTGGTTTCTACTTTGGTGTTCCTCTCAGCTCAGATGAAACCGATTGGTTCAGCTGTATCAGTTATGCGTTACAGTTAAGCTTCGTTAGAAACAAAGTAGCGTTATTAAGATCCATTTGCATGAAAAAAAAAAATTGTAGGAACTTGTTTGAAAATATTTAAAGTGGCCAACAGCATGCCGCAGGCAAATTTTTTACGCTCAGATTATTTTACAGATTATTCGGTTATGTTAGATTATTTTTTGACTCTTTGTAGGTTATACGCAAACTAGTTTTTAACAGTTCATCGATTTCAACACTCATGTCCGGTCTTCTAAACAACTATTAAATTATTTGGAAAATAATTTAATAAACAAAGCAAGTTCATTCCTGCATCATTAAATAGACCATTCAAAACGTACGAGGGTTGCCATTTATATTTCGGGATTTGAGATCAAAAACAATTATTTATCATCAAAAGTGGCTTTATTGTTATTCAAAATATTCTTGTGCATGTATGCTGGTTCCTCTAATGCCCAAGGATATCTCAATCTCACGATAAGTCACATGTCGATCTTGTATTATCAGTTCACGCACAGCATCAATGTTTTCCGGAAAAACAACCTATTTTGGACGACCTTCACGAAATTTGTCCTTAAGCGAACTACGGCCACGATTGAAGTCAGCAAACCATCGATAAACAGTAGTCCTTGATGGTGCTTCATCGCCAAAAGTCGAATTAAGTTCATCGATGCACTGTTGTTGGGTTAATCCACGTCGGAAATTGTAAAAAATAACACAGGTCAACAAAAAAAATATTTTTTTTTGAGTCTTTATTTTAATGACTATTTTCTGATTCTTTATATCGAAAAATAACTAAAACCTTCGTTTATTTTTGAAAAACTTTGCTTTTGTACATTTTACAACGATCAATATATATTTATTTATTTTTATGACCATATAAGGAGAAGCGCTTTATTTTAGGTAAGGGTGGGGACGAGCGGGTGGAAAGCAAGTGGCATTTCACTTACGTGGTTCATAGTCGGTATGCGCATGCGCATTGCAGCGATACAACGCATTTTGTGTGGCGGCAGATCCAAAAATGGCGTCAAAAAGTTGTAAACACGAGGTAGACTCATCATGCTACATTTGCGGCGAATTTATCAAAACAAGAGAATGGTTGGATTTCTGATGGGAATGCATCCCATCAGAAATCCAACCATCTTAAAATCCCCTATAACTGGCCAGGTATACTCATCATACTTGAACTCTCAAGCACCATTTTCACACTTTCGTAATTTTCTTTGAGCATTACGGAATGAGCCAAAGGAAGAGATGGAAATTTATTTCTATTGTGAAGAAGTAGAGCTTTTAAACTTATTGTAGAACTGTCTATGGAAAGACGCCAGTCAGAAGGAATGCATGAGATTTCGACCGCCTTGCATAGGCGGTTATACTAAATATCCTTGCTACCTTTATTTTTGTCGGACCACAAATAAACAAAATAATGGCCAGTGAGGAATTTTCACAGATACTCAATACTCATGAAAAGAAAGCCTGAAAGCAGTGGTTCATGGTTTTCTCGGAACCAACAGAGCAGACAATTACAAAGAGCTTATTGCAACTATGCTTGATAACTTTAAGAATGTCCCTTAACGTGCATTTGCTACATGCATATTTGGACCAATTTAAAGATAACATGGGAGCCTATTCGGAAGAACAAGGTGAACGTTTTCATCAAGACGTGATGGACTTTGAACGTCGTTATCAGGGGCAATACAATGAGAGTATGATGGGGGACTATATTTGGGGGCTAACACGAGAAAGTCCATACAATCAAAGAAGAAATACGAAAAATAATCATTTCTAAAGTTTTTATATATTCTGTTACAGTAGTTGTTTGTTTCGAATGGTTTTCTTGTAAATAAAACTGATTCAAATTCATAACAAAAGTTTGTATTATTTTTACATACAATAAAGGTCTGAAACAAGGGAAATTTTCTTAAAATCCGTAATTTCATTCTGATAGCTACAAAAACTTTCTGGGGTAAAACTATTTTTTCTTTATTTAATAATGTGTAAGAAATAAAAATCAGATATGCAGAACCCAGACTCAAAATTCCTGTTGACCGGTGTAATCGCTCGAAAAAGAATATCCCAGCAAACATTTTTATACGGGCCAGTACTGGTAAAACACATACTCCCCGGCATTGAAAGTAATGGGCCAGTACCCCGGTGTCCCCGGGGCCGTTACTGGCCCATTGATGTATCAGTTGCTGGCCCAGCAACGATAAACTGCAAAATAATCGCATTAGTTGCAAGATTTATTTCTGTAGGTTTTAAGTAAAAAGTATGAGTGAAGAAGAGTGCTTATAAAATGCTGGTAAAGTACTTCGTATAGGCGGAATGCGAAATACAAATGTGAAGTACATTATTAATACTGGCGTTGCACTTACTTTTGGTGCCAGTAATTTACCAGCATAAAAGCAGTTTGCCAGCATTCGGCCGTTAGTTGAATGTTTGCTGGGATCATTATATCTTTGGAACTACTAAACAGATATTAAAAATTCTTTCAATTCTGAAGTGTATAAATCATATAAAATGTTTTATTCTATTTCAAAAATATCAAAATAGTTCGTTGTCCTTATAATTACCAAAATTAATTAAATCATTTAGATTTATTTCGTGATTCTTTGAAAATTAGAAAGCATTGCTAATTTCCGTAATATCGTGGCTTTTATGTTAATATTTTAGCAGTATTTTTTTGCAATGCCGTCACACACAAAAAAATTTAACTGTATTATTTTTTATTAAATATCCTATCTTTAAACCAGCGTCTCCCAAAAGGTAGAGAAGACAGACTAGACAGGCAACAAGAATTTTACAAAAGATGACTAGTTGATAATAAATGACTGATGTCGGGTTGCTAACGTAAGAGTTTTCTCTAACTCAAGTTAAAATCATTTGTTTTTGTATGCTACAACATACAAAAACAAATGATTTTTACTTGAGTTAGAGAAAACTCTTACGTTAGAACCAGTGTTGTAATGTATCTAGGTATTTGTACCTAGATACAGTAACTAGATACTGTGCAAGTATCTAGTTACTGTATAATAATAATAATAATAATAATAATAATAATAATAATAATATTTATTAAATAGCACAATTAAAGGTACATTTTAAAATATGTATCTGTATCTGTATCTAGATATTTAAATCAGTATCTAAGTATCTGTATTTCAGGTACTTTTTTCAGATACTTTCCTATTTTGTCTTTATCAAGGTCTTTTTACAAAATATGTCCTTACGATTTTTCAAGTTGGTAATACATTTAGCATCATTCAGATATTTGAATTTTAAATTAACCAATCAGCGACCAGTAAACTCTTTCTTGCTTGGTGGGAGTAAAAACATGCTTCAGCCATTTTCAGAGCTGGAAATACAATTACATTTTATTAAAATTTTATAGATAAAAATAAATTAAATAAATAAATTATAAGTTTGAGAATTATGATAAAATACAAGTTCTATATGTAATTAATTAAATTTTGGAAAACATTCTTTTATTTTTTATTTTTATTTTTTATTTTTTATTTAAAAAAAAAGGAATAAAGTAAAAGGATTTTTTCCAAAATTTAATTAATTATATATAGAACTTGTATTTTATCATAATTCTCAAACTGATAATTTATTTATTTATTTAATTTATTTCAATTTATAAAATTTTAATAAAGTGTTATTGTATTTCCAGCTCTGAATAAATTTAAAAAAATAATAAATAAAAAAAAAATTAAATAATTTTATTAACAACGGTTAAGTAAAACAACCATTAAGTAATTATCTAATCTAAGAATAAGAATTAATTTTATAAATGTGAATTAAATAAAGAAATATAATAAATAAAATTGTTGTTTTATTTTTGTCATCCTAAATACTCATTTAATAATCAGTAATTTATTAGGGAACAAAAAATGTTCGAGATATCCGCTGAAATTGGAATAAAAAAGTGATTTTTTTAAAGATTACATAGGTATATAGTTAGTTAATATTTCTGACACACAGCCTCAAAGGCTATTTGTGTTTATTTTAAGAGTAATAATAGTGCATAACTTATTTTATATTGTGAACAAATATATTCCTTGCTCTAGTTATTTCTTTTTTTTTTGTGGTGTTTTAATTTTTCCGAAAGTATCTTAAAAGTATCTTGAAGTATCTAGATACATTGTAAAAAAAATGTATCTGTATCTAGATACTTTTTAAAATTTGTATCTGTATCTGCATCTAGATACATTTTTCCTCAAGTATCTGCATCTGTATCTAGATATATTTTCAAATGTATCTATTACAACACTGGTTAGAACCCACCATAATAATGGCCGGTATACCTAATGTCTGTATACGAAATATCGTAGACGTAAAGTCTGTAGACGAATTGTCGTGGAACCCTCTCATATATATGATTAAAATCATTCTGTTTTATAAACACATCACTATTTTAATATCATTTAATACTGACTCTCCGCGCTTCTAAATCTGTACTACTAAATTACAATTTACTAGACAGTGCTAACAATAATTGTGTATTATGAGTCTTAGTAGTACTACTAAGATTTAGTAAAATATTATGAACATAGCACATAGTGATTAACATACCTTCTTCAAGAGCTCTTGCTAGTGTTTCTTCCTCTTCATTTTCTTGTGTATTCTCTTCACATTTCACTGTCACTACAAACAGTATGAAGAAACAAAAGAACAGATATATTTGTTTCACAGCCATTTCTCACTTCTACTTTTAACAAATAGTCGATTTAATTTTATAACGATTTTTTATGTTGTCTTTTAGTGTCCACACCCACAAATGTGTTCTAAATGTCATTGTTGTGCCTTAAATACCTTCGTACTTCATAGTGAAACAATAATGAAATTTGAATTCATATTATCATTGTTATCACGTATTTTTGTATCATAAACGTATGGTACAAGGAGCGGTACATTTCACATGAACATAATATTAAAATACCAGCTCCTAAATTTTGTTCTCTCTTTTTAGAGTTTAGTAGGTTTGACTAAAAAAAACTTATTTCTTTACTCATGTGTGTGTTTTTCTGCCTACCTTCAAACTAGGGTTGTACATCGAAGGCAAAACATCGATGTTTAACATCGAAAAAACATCGAAGGAAAAACATCGATGTATCGGAAACATCGATGTTTTATTAATATTAAAAAAAGCTATTTGTTTATATTATATAGGTTTTATTTAATAATGTAAAGATAAAATACGAAAAAGGTAACACATAATACACAAAAAGCATTTATTAGATTTTGAAATAGAAATATTCCTTTTTAATAGTAATTAATTTCACATTAACATTATTATACCCAATATAATAATCCTAATTTGTACCTACAGTCTATTCCAAACGATTAGGCGGAACTAACCGCAATTTTCATTTTTGTAATTTATCATTAGATATTTTTTTATATATTGAAGTTGACTTTTACTGAACAAAATGATCAAAAGCTTCAATCAATCGGTAAAAGTAACTAGAATTGAAAATCTAGTTCCGCCTAAACCAAAGGAACAGACCTTACTATTTTTACATTTCTAAAATGAAATATTGGATTTTATTACAATACTAATATAGTAATCTTAATGTTAATTTTATATTATTTAACATAAAAATAACACTGTCATACACAATTATTTTTATACTTTTTTAAGTTGAAATAAAGTCTGTTCCTTTGGTTTAGGCGGAACTAGATTTTCAATTCTAGTTAATTTTACCGATTAATTGAAGCTTTTGATCATTTTGTTCAGGAAAAGCCAACTTCAATATATAAAAAAATAGCTAATGACAACTTACAAAAATCCAGGGATTGGAGGAATAACAACTGGGAAAGTGTCAACAAGACTCAAAAAGAAAAAGTGTGTTGGCGGCGTTGATCGTTCGCATTGTTTGCAAAAATTAGAAGTTTTTTCTTATTTTTTCGTATTCTGCTAACTGCTAAGAAGAATAAAAATTAACACTATTAGTATTGTTATATCACAATATTTTGTGTACTAATTTTAATAAAAATTAAATTTTTAAGATTCCAGCGCTCTAGCGGTCGTTTCTGAATTTCAAAGTTTAAACATCGACATCGGTAGTAGACATGGATGTTTTATCGATACTATCGCCAGCAGACCATCTATGGTAAAAACATCGATATTTTTAAAACAAACATCGATGTTTTCGATACATCGATGTTTTTTTCCCATCCCTACTTCAAACCCTAAACTGTGCCAAAATTCATGCTTCACAGCAATTTTTCATTATACTTGGACATGAGGATAGTATTCGGATATCTTCACTCTTGAGGTTTCTCTACTTACCATTAATTTGGAAAAAACTGTTTTGCTAACAGTAATAGGTGCTAATTAAGAACTGTTATGTATAAATTATTTAAATGTAGAAAATGCGGAAATCTTTCTAATGTTATAAATAATTGTCGCGGGAATTTAGACCGGTGGACTTTTCATATTGTACAGACAAACAGACATACTGATTAGATCTTTCCGCTCTGATTTTTTACAAGGAAATTCAAATTAGGTGTTCCTTTGCCCAAATACATATCCTATTAGCCAAAGCCGGCTTGAAGTATGGGCAACCGAGGTAATCGCCTAGGGTCTCGCGTTTGCTCAATACTCAGTACTAATTGGTTAGGGAAGTTGAGGCCCAGTTGTATAGGGCCCACATTCGCACGGTACACAATATATAGACAAAGTGATTAATGACGTATGCTCAGCGTTCACTGGCATAAGCCCTACAAAATTTGCTGCCGACTTATTCCCAATAGACCATATCTGCCTTATACACCAAATAGGGATGTAAATATATATCGCATTTATACCAACGCCCCTTGTTGAATTAACTGGACCCAGGGAGAAACTGGACCAAAGATTATTTTGCAAGAAATTGTTTGGGTATACCTATAAACTATGTTTTTTATTTACAAGAGATGCTTCGGCTTCTAGGCCATTAGCATTACATATACAGGGTGTTTGTTTGAAACGGGGCATCCCGAAAATCTCCTTTATTTGTAAAGATACAAAAAATCGTCAGAACAAAAGTTAAACTAGACAAAAAGGCCCATCTAAAGGTTACTATAAGAATTCTGAGGTACTTCCGGTTTCACCGGAAATGATGTCAACTTTTGATCTAGCATAGAGAATCGATAATTTTATATTTTTTTCCTAAAAGTACATTAAATCAGCTTTACAATGACACCAAAGAGTCATATTTTTATGTTAACCATTTCAAAATGGCGACCATTTATTTACAAAATAATAATCAACATAAGTTTTACAAAGTTGAACGTAGCAAGCTTTGAAAATAATAAAAAAAGAAACAAAATATCTCTAAAATAAACTGTTACTATATGAAATTACTAGTTATTATATGAAATAACATGAAATAACTTAAATTTTTTTTTTTCAATTAAATGTTTTATAAATAACAAGAGTTTAATAGTTTATTTTGCTTATTTTTGTTTGAAAAAAAAAAATTGTATTAATTGGTAGTAAGTCGTTATTTGTACCTAATTATGGCTTTTTCGTTTGGGGGTATTTAAAAGATAGAGTGTATCGGACAACACCAACGATGATACAAGATTTAGAAGAAAGGGTTAGAAGTGCAATCCGGGATATCCAAGAGTGTACTCTTATAAGGGCGATGGAAGAGTTTTTATTAAGAATGAGAAAATGTGTAGACAATAATGGTGGTTTGATCGAACATTTGTATTTTTTTTTTTTTTTTGTAAAATAATTGTAAAAAGTAATAGTTTTTTTTTTTTCTAAATAGTCAAATAGTTTATTTTAGAGATATTTTGTTTCTTTTTTTTATTGTTTTCAAAGCTTACTACGTTCAAATTTGTAAAACTTATGTTGATTATTATTTTGTAAATAAATGGTCGCCATTTTGAAATGCTTAACATAAAAATATGATTTTTTGGTGTCATTGTAAAGCTTGGCGGTGATACGGGAGTGCCTCAGAATTCAAACAAACACCTTGTATATATATTTGTTTTCAAATAACTTAATCACAAAAAATTTAAAAACTAACGAGCTACTGTCTAACAACACAGATACACTAAATACATATATCACATAGAGGCCCCTAGATGTTAGAGAAGGAACTGGAAACTGTTCAAGGTACAACAGTTTACCCTATACTTATGTAAAATTTTGCAATAAAGATTTCGTAAAATTAAAAATTGTTTGCTTTAACTCAAAGTCCCCAAAATGATTATTAGCTTCAGGTCTCTCGAAAGTCTAGATCCGCCACTGTGTATCCTCCTAATATTCCCACGTCTATGGCGCGAACAGAAGACAATGCAAAATTGTCAACTTGCTCACGACTGGTGGTACAGTTACCGCGGACACGATTGACCATGACAGTAAGTGGATTTTTGGATAAATAGTCCAGCGGACAGTGATATTGTCTTTGATTCAAAGAAAGCATTCCACAATCATGTTGTATCGATAGTAAATGTTACTGCGTTTGGTATGCGCCCGTTGTTCGCACCTGAAAGTATAAACATTCAATTTTAACTCGCTTATAAAAGTTAATTTACATTCAAAAATTGATGTTAAGTATGAATGTTCTCACATTTCAGGGTTTTGGATAAATAGGGGTGGCGGCTCGGAAGACAAAATGATTTAAATCATGAATAAGGTCCTCACTACTGAAATATAAGTGAAAACCTAAAAAAAAAGAAGGTCCTCACTTCTGAAATATAAGTAATGACCTCAAATAATTAATAATTTGTTGTAAATTCCGAAAATAATATTAATAATCCCAAACAATTTTGGACATATGTTAAAAATAATAAAACCAATAACGGTATGCCACAGACTTTACATTATGACAAATTAACGTCTAATGATTCTAAATCAACCGCTGATATGTTTGCTAAATACTTTGAATCCGTTTATGACACTGGTACCGTAACACATTCTAATAATTATATTTACTACATATTCAAGCCAAACATTAAAACAATCCAGTTTGCGGATGACATCTGCCTCTACTCTTCCGAAAAATCTTTTCGAAAACTCATTATGAACTTAATATATCCATGCGACAATTCAACCACTAGGCATTAACAAATGGTTTTAGCATATCACAGGAGAAATCTGTTCACTAGACGTCGCCACATAATTCCACAACACATTACACAACCCAACAGACATTTTGGTGCGATTTTTTAACTGTCTCTAGGTAATTTTTGGGCACAGAATCCAAAATAGTCGTCAGATTTGGTCTATCAGATTTAGTTTTTGAGATACACTATATTGGCCTCTTTTACAATAAAATATCTTATTTCTTAACTTGTGTATTTTTCACGTTATTACTGTTACTATTTGCTCCAACTGCCAGTTACAAACTCAAAAGACACAAACTAAGGTATTTATTTCACAAAGTACATAAATATATATTCATCACTTATCACTTAAAAATGTTCTATTGTACGACTAGCATGGAGTTTACCAGAATAGTCTTTCTAAAGACTCCAACAGTAGTAGGCCATCATGTGGCTATCTTATCTTCCTTGATATCTATCTTCCATAGTTTTCTATCCTGATGGAATCTTTCCTTCGGTTCTTCACTAAAATCACCTAGGTTTTCTAAGTGGTCATAATACAACCGAGAATATTAAAGTTGGAAAGCATATTTTCCACTAATTCTCAGCCGTATGATTTCCAAGAAAATTTTGTACTACTTGAATAAATGAACACCAAGAATTAGATTCAATCTCGTTCATTGATGCGGTTGGATTGGATTGTGGATCTTCAGTAGTTGCCTTATCTGAGGACTATCAAATATTCTGGCTTTCAGTTTTTCAGAGTTAATCCCAGGAAATTTACGTGTCAAGTAGCCTACACAAAGTCCATCTCGATTTAAAGCCTTCAAAAATTGCTACATTCGCCCAAACTTTATATGCAAGGGTGGAAATATAATTTTCTCTCTCGCAACCAAAGGTTCGTTGACAACGTTTTGTCTTTCTTGAATTATGACATTTCTTAATGGAAATCACCCAATTTCTGTTAACCCAGTGCTGATCCTTAGCTCTGCTGTCCCAAAGACATAAAACATAACAAGGATATTTTGTATATCCACCTTGCTGTCCAAGGAGTTTACCGTTTTTAGATAAAAAACTAAAATCAATTATTCTGTATCTCAAAAACTAGAGCTGCTACGAAAAAGAGTCAGGTATTTTTGGAATCAGCACATCAAAAATATCCAAAATCAGTTCTTACTTTTCCGGCACCAAAGATAAAAAAATTATTTTGTTGGGCAATATCTTATACATGCAATCTTACTGTATTATTAATTCCATATATCTTTGTAGCTCTGATGAAGATTTTAAATTAAATCGAAACGTTAGCGAAGTTAATAAACTTTGTTTTATTTTCTGACTGGTCCGAATCCCATTAACTATCAACTATACTAACTTACGGACTCATCTAATTAAAAACATATATAGTTCCAAGTCAATTAGGATCTCAAGGTTTTAAAAATTTCAACCGTAGTTCTTTATCGTATTTCGTTTTTGAGATACGTCCATGCAAAATATTGTTCTTGACATCCAGCAGCCTGTTAGTTTCTGACACTTATTAAATACCTACAAGTCCCTGACATTTGTGAAAATTCACACTTCACATGCATTTTTTAATGTAGAAATCTAGTTGAAAAATTCGAAATTTTTTAATCTTTTTTTATATAATATACCGTTAGAAACGGCTGTTCATATTCCAAAATCTACTTTTTCTCCAAAACGGGACATTTTAGATTTAATTATTAACATAAATTTTTAAAAGTCTTCAATAATTTTTCTTAGTTTCTACATTCCGTTACATCAATTATCGAGAAAAAATTTATGACTTACTTGGATATAGTTTATGAAAACGATTAAAGTTTTTTTTATGAATTATAATAATAAAAAACAGTCGGAAAAGTGTTCCAGTAACCGATAAATATTATAAAAACAGGATTGGACTCGCAATTCTTTTTTGAAAAGGTAATTTTTTAATGATTAAGTTAACTGGTTTGATATTACAGTGAAGGTTTCAGTTTGAATTGAAATTTATTTTTCAGTTGGCTGTTAATTGGTCAGAATGCCTAGGATACGAGATATTTAAACATAAGCATAAAACAACCGGAGCATTATGAATCCATAACTCCCTCTCATTACGCCCTCAACAAATATTAGTCGCATTTACGGCCGGTACCTTATTATTAAGGTTTTGTAGGTATCCAGTTTTATGACCATCAAAAAACCCTTCTAACGTCACTCATGTGTCTGCCTGTCTGTCTGTCTGCACGGTAGAAATTGTAGCCAAACGGCTGAACATAGAAAGTTGAAATTTGGCATACTTGTACAACTTTTTGACCCACATATAGGAAAACGACCCATCTCTAATCGAAATACATATGTATATACGATAGAACCATCTCCAAGACGTGCAGGTTTGTCCATGCAGTCCGGAAAAGCATTAAAGATTGAGTGAATATAACATAAAAAAATTTCAAATTCATTCTTAGGGTTTTGTAGGTATGACCACCAAAAACCCCATATAACGTCACTCATGTGTCTGCCTGTCTGTCTGTCTGTCTGCACGGTAGAAATTGTAGCCAAACGGCTGAACATAGAAAGTTGAAATTTGGCATACTTGTACAACTTTTTGACCCACATATAGGAAAACTATAGAGAGTTCACAAAAATACAGCGCGGGATAAATATAAACAAATATGTTTATATTAAATAAAAAAATAAACATTTTTTTTTTAATTTTGAGTGGCATACCAAATGAAACCTCTTATAGCGTAAATCAATAAACTAATTTTTATTTTTGAAAAATTATAATTTTTTTTATTGGATTTTTGCCAAAAATATGTCAAAAAACTTTTTTACCCCACCCTATCTCCCAAAGGGATTGATCTAAACATCTAAAAAAAATCTCCGTAATGAACATTGATAGGAACCAAAATAGTACAACAGGAATTTTTGATCAGATAAATTTTTCGAGAAATGTCGTTTATTTCGAGTCGTTGATAAAATAAATATATTTTTTTAAATTTATTGTGTGGTATCAAAAGAAAGCTCTTAAGACGTAGATTACGGAACGATAGATAGTTTTCTGAAATTCGTTTCTTTTAACGCTAATTTAGCAAAAAATGTGCAAAAGTTCTTGTCCCGCACCCTTTTACCAAAAAAGGTTAAACCAAAAATCTGAACAAATTATAGGTAATGTATATTGATCTGAGCCGGAAACGTACGAGAGAGTTCATGGTTAAATTATGTTATGATTTTTAGGGTTTTGTAGGTATGACCAAAAAACACTTATACCGTCTGTCTGTCTGACTGTCTGTCTGTCTGTTCGGTAAAAATTGTAGCCAAACGGCTAAACCTAGAGAGTTGAAATTTGGCATGCTTATACAACTCTTTGACCCGCACATAGGAAAAATACTAAAACATCAAAAAACATATCCCCCTAAAAATATAAACAAATATATGCTCATCGAAAAAAAAAATATTTTTTTACAATTCTGTGTAGGGTATCAAATAAAAGCCCTTGGTACGTGGATTAACGATCAAAATTTTATTTTTGCAAAATAAATTATTTTGAGGCAATTTGTGCCAAAATTGTGCAAAAAAATTTTGTCCCACACCTCAGTAATGTAGGGGAAGATTGGGACCCTTCGTACAATTTTTGTTCTTTTCTATCTCAAGTGACAGTAAATGAATTAAATGTTATTAATTTTAATTTAAAGTATAGTAAATACATTAAACTTTAAACAGGTTATCGATTTTAGTTCTTAAATCTAATCTTAAATCTAATTATGATACTTTTTTTTAAATATGGAAAATGTACGAATGTACCCCTCGAAAGGGGTACTTTCGTACATGATATGGGGCACTTAAGTACACTATGGAGCAGGTTGGGACATAAATTTTAAATACAAGAATTATAGTACCAAACATTTATTTATAATAAAAATTAGGAAAACAAAACAAATTATAGTATTCTTATTTATAATAATATAAATTATAGTAATCAATATAACTTAAAATTACAAAAATAGAACCTAGCTTGAAAAAGTAGTTATAGTATTGCATTTATTTTTTATTCTAATTTGGTCCAAATGAGATCAAAAGTTAACATGAAGTCGAGAAATAATTACCTACTGCAAATTATATGAAGTTAAGTCTGCTAAAAAATTGAACATAGTAGATGTCCTAGCTGTATTAGAAGAAATGGGATTTGGTAATATTAAAACTACATCAGTAATATCAACCATTGCTTCATCGATAATATTTGGGAAGACAAACGTCCAAGAACCTGGTTTTTTTCTCAAAAATGAGACCTTGAATTCTGTCTGACTGTAATGACTTATCACCTGCCCTACATAATATACAACAGACTTTTTTCTCTCAAATTTTACTATAATAAAATTATTGTCTGTAATATTTTCAGGTGTAATATCAACGTCAGTTTGATAATCCTCATTTGCTTCAAGCATTTCAATACTTGACGTAGAACTTTCCCTTAAACTAATACTAAAGTCCGAATCACTACTTTCCCACATTATTTCTGTCTTCTTCTGACTTTTCTTTGGTTTTTTCAAATTTGTTTCAGTTAAAAACGTCAGTGCACGCTTCATTTCTTTAGCTCTTAGCCTCTTTTCTTGCTCAGATCTCTTCATTTCTTTATTTTCTTGTAACTCTTGTAGTCTATTTTTTTCTGGAGTGTCGGTGTAGATTCTAGACTTCCCTGGCTGTCTTCCTTTTTTAGTTTGTGTTTTTTTTTCAGTCTTCGGATATGGAGGAACCATTTCTGGTGTTTTTAAGATTGTGCTTGTAGATACTTTTAAGTATGGTGGAGTTGTAACAGCACTAGTTGATTGTACGGACATAGGCTCATGTAATGACGAAGAGGCAATTGGTGACGCTGTAATTTGTTCCACACTCATAGAAACATTCTCATCTGTGGTGTCTAGTTGAGACTCAGCAGATTTATAAACTTGAACGGCAGCAAACTCATCTTCACTGAAAGCTAATTTGTTGAAGGGCCATATTCCTGGTTTTGTGAACCCACTCACGATATTTTTTGCTGTGAACGATTCAAAGTATGCTAATTTAACTATTTTCGGAATATGGTAGATACTAAGGGTTTTCCCTGGATTAGAAATATGCCAGTCATTAAAGGCCGTCTTCAATTTTGACTTAAAAGGTCCAAATACTCCAACATCCAAAGGTTGGAGACGATGCGATGTGTGCGGCGGAAAAGAAAGGTAAACTATGCCATTTTCGCGGGCATAGTTGATGGCTTCTAATGTCACATGGCTTTCGTGATTGTCACATAATATTAAAATAGGATTTTCTTTAGAGCTAAGTGTAAATTTTTTTATATGCTTTAATACATCTACAAAAATCTGTGAATTGATCCAGCCACTTCTCGTAGCAACACCCATGCTGCCTTCTGGAGCTCCTTCCATACTGGCTTCAGGTGCACCTTTAAAATGAACTCGTGGAAACACAAATAGTGGAGGAACTGTGTTCCCATTTGCAGATATAATGCCACCAAAAGTAACGAGTTCCCCTCTTTCTGCCGAAACGAGCTGACCAACTTGTTTTTGAGTCTTTTCTGCCAAAATTTTAGGACAACTAAGCACTGTCGATATGCCTGATTCATCAAAATTAAAAATTCGATCTGCAGTAAACTTATGTCGACCGTAAAGTATTTCAAGGTTTTTATAGAATTCAATTACAGCTGTCTTATTAAACCCAAACGACCTAGCAGCACTGGTGTTCTCAGGCTTCCGCAAACTTAAGTTGGCATTACGTTTTCGAAAGCCATGCATCCAGTCGATACCGGCGATCTCATTCTCATCCCATTTTGATGGATATTTGATATTGTTTTCTTTTGCAAATTCGTACGCAAGTCTTCTAACTTGTGTTATTGTTAACCCATAATGCATTTTACAGCAATCCACAATGTATTTGTTCAAAAGAGTCTCCTCCTTGGATGAAAACACTTGACAGGAGGTATATTTACAACTGAAAGTGCGATGAGTAGATTCATGTACATCAGATGGATTATTCCGTATTTTTTTAATGCGACTTTCTAAGGTTGTTGTCTTTATGTTGTATTTATTCGCAGATTTTCTGTAAGATAGTCTGCCTTCTAACACTTCTTTAATAGCGGAGGACATTGCCTCTTCATCTACTTCACCGCTTCTCGTCTCCTTCTTCTTATATTTTCGCACCATGGCTCTGTAAAAAAAACAAACAAATGCATAGGTATCTATGGGGTACATTCGTACACGTACGAATCTGCCCCCTATATATGTGTATGAATGTGCCCCAAAGTTTACGAAATATATGTAACATGTTTATAAAAAAATTCGTTGCACATTGACTAAAAATCATTATTACAATATATTATTTACATAGTAAATTTACTTAAAAAAATAACATTGTGTTAGAAATGAATATGTAAGAAAATGTATAAGAGCTGCAAACTACGTAATGAAGATTACTTACATGCTGTCGAAACACGTTACGTCTCGTTCCTTCGCTTACGGCGGTCACACTGTTTTCAAATCCCGTTGACGCGCTTCACTATACAAGTGCTACGCACACGTTAACCAGAATTTTTGCTGTTTCGCGCGGTTTTTAAATAATATCGTCTGTATGGATGTGCCCCGTGTACGAAGGGTCCCAATCTTCCCCTACATTGGTGTGAACCGGAATAGTACAACAGGAATTTTTGATCAGATTATTTTTTCGGAAAATAACGCATTTTTTGTGTTTTTAAAAGCGTAAATTTAATAACCAGTGGGAAGTGTTGAAATTATAATTTAATTCTATATTTGAAGGTATCAGAGGGCGAGGCTTATGATTTAAGCAACCAATGGAAGCCATAGGCGCAATTTTCAAAATCTTAACTAACCTTGCTATATAAAGAAAATACTGCACATATTTAGAAACTTAAATAATGGTATTAGGCATTCGAATTAAAATTAATAAAAAAATATTTTGACATAATATTTGTTTTGGCATCCCAAATAATCATCACACAGTTAATAAATACCTGCGAAACCCTGAAATGTGTGAAAATTCACACTTCACATATTTTTTTTTGTATTTATAGCTAAGATAGTGCGTGTATTTTTTTAGAATTAAAAATATTAAAAAAATAATATATTTTTTTAAAAGTTGCGAACTGAGTTACTCACACCACACCACACTACACTCTACACTGTAAAATATTTTTTATTAATCTAATGAAGACTTAAATACGAAGCAAATGTAGAAAAAAACGCTGGAATATTTGGCAAATTATTTAAATGTTGTTTAAAAAAATTAAATGAAAGCTCTTAGTTCTCAAATAACGAATAAAAGTAATCAAAAAAACTGTTGATTTTGATGTGATAAATATACCTAGACATCCAGTATTATGTTGACTTCTTACACCTATTAAATACCTGCAAAACCCTGAAATATGTGAAAATTAATATGTAAAAAATAAACTGTTTATTGTCATAGGCTACCAGATAGGTATAAATATATATATTTTTTTATTTTTATTTTTGGACATAGCTACTGAGGCTATTATCTAGTAGATGCATTTATTTTTGATAAATCCATGCCATAACCGGGATTCGAACCCGAGCCTTCATGGTCTAGAAGCCAGTGCATCGCTACACTAACCACTATAGACCGGGAGCTCATGACATTTTTGGTCTCCGATTTCATACAGCATGCCTTTTGGAGGAGAGAATATTTACCCTGTGACAACAAAAAAGGGATGGTACTAAACCCCTGCACGCTTTCCGGTCATAGAGAAAATTGCATTTCCACTTGCACAAAATTTTTGTGTTTTTCTCTGATTTAATATTGCTTCCCCTTTTGTCAAAAGAAAGTTATAACAAATTTAAAGTCTTTTAATTATAGGCATGCTGTATGAAAACGCGGAAAATCATATTTTTTTATTACAAGATCACATGACCGTTTGAGCCCTTTGGGACCCTCCGAATCGCATGCATATATTTAAAAGACTTTAAATTTGTTATAACTTTCTTTTGACAAAAGGGCAAGCAATATTAAATCAGAGAAAAGCACAAAAATTGTGTGTTTAAGTGGAAATGCAATTTTCCCTATGATCGGAAAGCGTGCAGGGGTTTAGTACCATCCCTTTTTTGTTGTAACAGGGTAAATATTCTCTCCAAAAGGCATGCTGTATGAAATCGGAGACCAAAAACTGTCATGAGCTCTCGGTCTACTACGCCATGGTGACCGGTTGTTAATTTTTACTTTTTACTTTATGTGAAGTGAAAAATAAAATCTTGTCTGTACCATTGGCGTTACTGGATGATTTCGCCCATCGAGCTTAATGACGTGAGTCCCCCCTCCCCTTACAGGTACGGGCCTGGGTTTCCTATCTTTCTGTCAGAACTTGCATACGGCCCCTTCCAACAGTATGGGGATAAAATACAGTCTTTCTTTACGTTATAAATATATTCAATACACCTCTGTTATTTCCAACGGAGTGTAAACAAAAAAAAAGCTCGTCCAGCTAACTTCATCTCGGTTAGAATGTTCAAGATACTGCAACATGGCAGTCATGTCAAGAACACTTCTAATAATACTACTAATTGTCGCTAAATCTCACCTGTACAATTGCGAAAACAATCTACAAAGTGACAAACTTACAACCAACAACAGACAAACAGACAATTTAAAAAATAGTGCCTTACAATTCAGTGAAAACAGTGATAACCAAAATAATAAAATAGATAAAAAATATTTTAAATTTAAAAATGGTGCCAAGAATATAGAACAAATAAATAAAGAAATAATAAACAGTGTAAAAGAAAGACATGTGATGCATTTCAATACAAGAAACTTAATTATTAATCATTATAATAAATTAAATCCAATAAATAAAAATGATAAATATACTAATTTGTATAAAAATATCCAAAAATTAAACAATAATGCTAACAAAATTAATGACGTATTAAATTCACAAAAAATAATAACAAATAAATATAAAAGCATTAAGATACTGCATAAAAAATTTTTAAATAATTTTGATAGCTCAGTTTTGAGAAAAATAAAACTTAAATCCAAATTTGGAAATAAAAGATTAAGAAGAAGTGTTAATTTTCCTAAAATTAGTTTTAAAAAACCGTTTTCTGAAATAAAAATTTCAGGAAATGTGAAAAATTTAACTGAAATCTATAAAAATAATTCAGAAATTTTAAAACATAATTTGAAAAATTTATCTGACCGTATCAGACAAAAGACTGATAATCGGACAGAAATTTTGAAACAATTAGAAAATTTAATAAATAAGTTTGATTTGAAAAATTTTGAGATTTCAGATATTTTGAAAAACCAGTTGTCAGAAAATTTGAATACAATTGGTTTGAAAAAGTCTGAAATACAGACAGAAAGCCTTAATAATTCGGATATTTTAGAGTTTCAGAAGGAAGACCCGCAAAATTTTGATTTAGAAATTTTGAAAAATCAGGCAGAAATTTTGGAAAAACAAATATCAGAATTTTTGAGAAATAAAAATGCATTAAATTTCAATAAGTCTAAAATTGAGACAGATAGCCTTAATTCTAATTCAGATATTTTGGAATTTCAAAAAGACCCCAAAAGTATTAATTCAGAAATTTTTAATAAACTTACTAATATATCAGATTTGAAAAAAACTAACTTTTCAGAAATTCGGACAAAAAGAAACAGTTTGAATTCAGAAATTTTCTATCAGACAGAAACTGAAAATTTTAGTAATATTTCAGTTTTACAACCCAATTTAAAGCCTTTTCAAAATTTGACAGAAAACCGCAATAGCTTAAAAATTTTAGAAAACCATACAATACTAAAAAAATCTGATTTAGCCACGAGAAATCTTCCAAATGTATCAAACTTGAAAAAATATGTTTCAAAATCTTCAGAAATCCCCCAAAAATTAGAAATTTTAGATTATCAAATAGAACCCCCCAAAAAATCCGAAATTTTGGAAATCAGCTCCAAAAAGGCTTCTGGTGATGATTCAGAAACGAGAAATCGTCTAAATATATTAGGCTTAAAAAAATATGATTCAAAATCTTCAGAAACTCCCCAAAAATATTCTGAAATTTTAGATTATGAAACGGAACCCCCCAAAAATTCTGAAATTTTGGAAATCAGCTCCAAAAAGGCTTCTCCTGGTGCTGATTTAGAAACGAGAAATCTTCCAAATGTATCAAGCTTGAAAAAATCTGTTTCAAAATCTTCAAGTTCCCAAAAATGTTCTGAAATTTTAGATTATCCAACAGAACCCCCCAGAAATTCCGAAATATTGGAAACCAATTCCAAAAAGGCTTCTGGTGATGATTTAGAAACGAGCAATCTTCCAAATGTATCAAGCTTTAAAAAATCTGTTTCAAAATTTTCAAGTCCCCAAAAATGTTCTGAAATTATAGAATATCAAATGGAACCCCCTAAAAAATCCGAATTTTTGGAAATTAGTTCCAAAAAGGCTTCTCGTGGTATGAAATTAAAAATGGATAAAACCAAAATAATCCAATTTCTCCTTGTTCCTGCTTTGATAATGTCTGGACTTATACCGTTTGTCCTTCCAGTGATAAAAATGGGTGTAATGATTGTAACGATGATGACCAATTTTGCTTTTTCTTCGGCCTTGTTTGCGTTGATTAGAGGTTATATTTTTGATCCAAAACCTGAGCAACAGAAGATTGTTTATCCAAATTATGGATATGCTAATGAAAAAATTTCTAAAGGACAAAAGGAGACAGAGACAGTTTATGTTAAAAAAATTGATACTGTATCTAGAAAATAGATTTTTGGAAAAAAATGTTAGTGATATGTAAATATTATTTATTGTATTTATTTATTTTTGTACTTTTTCAATAAAATATTTTGTTATATTTATAATTTTAAATTATGCAGTGTGTATGTACATTTTAGAAAATAGATTTTTGAAAAAGATTTTTTAGTGATATGTAAATATTATTTGTATTAATTTATTTATTTATTCATTTTTGTACTTTTTCAATAAAAAACATTAATTATTTGAAATTCTTCAGGTGACCTGTGCATTTTGAAAAGACAAGGACCATATATTCATTATTTTCTTCTTCTTCATCATCTTCCTCTTTTTCTTCCTCTCCGTCTTCTTCCCCTGCTTTTGTCTTCTCTTCTTCTTCCTTTTCTTCTTTCTTATCTTCTTCTTTTTCTCCTTTTTTTTTAGCCAAGACTCGCTACTATACGTAAAAATAGGGTATGTGATTGATTTATAAAGATAATTTTAAATGAACCATTAAAAATAATGGTATTATCTGTCTCATTTTGTAATAAGTAACTAACAGGGAAAGTTCATTTTTTATGTTGTATATTGACAATACATTTATAATATTATCATAGAATTGGTTCACACGGATACGCCAAAGTCTGTTTACACCACAACAGTCACCAAAGTAACCAGATCTATGGTCTATTTCAAAGTAGAAAAAAGTAGATAGCGCTGCGAACCGAGTACGATTTACACTGATCAAATACAATATAGCGGGAAATTTAAAATAAATTACAACTAGGGCATGGGCGTAGTAACTGGGTTAGCAAGTGATTTATTTTTTTAATATAAAAAAGGTTAATAAGATATTGAAATAAACAAGGCAGATAATACACTTACGTTATTTATACATAAATTCAGTTTAATGGAAAATTTGAAAAAGTTAAAAAAATATTAATTTTAAAAATTATGTACTATATAAGCAGTTCACTTTTGTAAGAACAAACTAAATCTGGTTATTTTGGTTACTTTTATAGTGTTTTACTGACTTTAAATGTCAATTAAAAATATTCCTTACACTGTAAAACCAACTTTAGGTTGATAAGGTTATGATCATTATAATTAAGATATCATTTTTCATTATGACATATGTCAAATGGATCGACATTTTAAAAAAGTGACATTTTTTAATACCAACATGACATACAGCTTCAAAGGTGCAAACTATTGAAAACAAAATTCCCTCTTAGTTTGTTCTTACAAAAATGAACAGCTTATATGTAAAAAGAGAGATTTGGCTAAAAGAGTTTAAACAAAGCAATAAAACAAACAATATATCTTCAGAGCTAAAGTTTCTTATTTAAATAATTATTGTAAATAAAAATTAAAAATATATGTATATATGAAGGTCTAAAAATTATATCAATAACTTCTTCTTTGGGCACAATCAACTGGGCTGTCTTTTGGCCTCACATTAGTCCTCTTTCTTGATCTGTTAATTGTCAACTGTCAAAAAATATTTATATGTCAGATAACCTAAAAAATATATAACTGCGTAAAAACAAATTACATGGAGAATTTTCTCCATAAAATCTACGCCAAGAATATAAATAATAGTCTAAATATGTAAATAATAACAAAATATATGAGAAAAATTAAATAATATATATTTCCAATGTACGAAACTGAACATCTGTCAACTTGGACTAAAAACAATATTTTTACAGTGTAATAGGGATGACGATCTAAACCAATCCGAAGCAAGGACAAACAGCTCCTATCTTCTTACACACATTTTTCTACTTTGAAATAGACCATAGTTTCGTATTACAAATTGAGACGGATTAAAGCATTCAATATATTGTTTTATTTTCATCCTTTCTACATATTTTATTTTTATTCGGGGCGTCATTCTTTTTCTAAGAGTAGACAAAAAGGTTCTTGTAGAGGACAATCCTATATTTTTAAGATTGTCCTATTAAAAAAATATTTTTGACACATTTTATAGACGCCGAACACTTATGCAAAACGCAATACAGTTCTGATCATTTAATAGTATAAGTTCAGGCGCTCTAACTAAGGTGGCTTATAACGTACAGTTCTAAAGCCTACAGTACAGCATGGGGGGGGGGGGCAATTGGAAGCTACTCTTTTGATACGACCAGTGACAATTTACTCGGAAAGCTTATGCAAAACGCAATACAGTTCTGATCATTTAATAGTATAAGTTCAGGCGCTCTAACTAAGGTGGCTTATAACGTACAGTTCTAAAGCCTACAGTACAGCATGGGGGGGGGCAATTGGGAGCTACTCTTTTGTTACGACCAGTGACAATTTACTCGGAAAGCTTATGCAAAACGCAATACAGTTCTGATCATTTAATAGTATAAGTTCAGGCGCTCTAACTAAGGTGGCTTATAACGTACAGTTCTACAGCGTATAGTACAGCGCGGGGGGGGGTCAATTGGAAGCTACTCTTTTGATACGACCAGTGACAATAGGGGATAGGCATGATTTTTTTAATTTTTTTTATTATATTCCTCTTGTTGCATATAAACATAAAAAACAGTTTCTATTTTTTTTTTTTAATTTGAAGGCTTAAAAAAATCATAAATGTATGTAGCGCGCGAAAACGACGTGTGACGTCATACCCTTCTAACTGACACATGACACTACTAGTCTACCCAGCGTACATACAGTACCTAGATAAAATATTATAACCACTTACAAAAACAACTGTTTATTAAAAATGCCGACATATTATCATATGCTACTTTATTTATTTCTTTAACATATCGTGAATTTATTAAAAGATAAGCCATTTTAAACATCTTCAACTCTGTATTTTTATTCTGAAACTGATTTGTAAGAACAAAAAGTATCGATTTTGTCCTGGCCAGGTAATTCGCCGGATATCAATCCTATCGAAAATGTTTGGAACCCCCTGAAAAGACTTGTTTATGATTTAAATAATACTAATAAACTAGTTTTAATAGATAATATTAAAAAAGTATGGCATGGCTCTCCAGATATTGAAAATTGTATTAGGGCATGTATTGAGAGTATGCCTCGAAGAATTGCGGCAGTAATAAAAGCAAAGGAGGCAACACAAAATATTAAAAAACATTTTATAAATGTACTAAAATAATTGGAAACAATAAAATACAAAATAAAAATAAAATTGGTGTATTACTATTTTGTTGATTTTGTGTAAAACAATGAATTTTTAAAAATTTATAAGTGGTTATAATATTTTGTCTAGGTACTGTAGTCTGTTGTGAACTTATTTGTTTGTATAACTTTTATAGGTTATGTAAAGTTAGAGTGATTTTAATTAAAATAAAGTTTAATTCTATAAAAACAATTTATATGTACATGTTTACCGAATTAAATTTTATATTAAAATATATAAAATATGGAAGATCCAGGCCCCAGTACTTCGAAACATAGTCGAAAATATTGTTTAGTACCAATGTGCACAAATAGTTCAGTTAGAAATCCAAAAAAATAATTTATATCATTACCTGATGACGAAAAACAACAGAAAAGCTATGAGGCGAAATAAAACCGATATTTCAGAAAAAAGTAAACTTTATGTTTGTGAAGACCATTTTAATGTGAGTACATATATTTTATAAATTATTTTAATAATAAATGCGTGAAAAATTGTTTAAAAACAAATACAAAACACGTAAACACGTAAACATTATGTTTTGTCTGTATCTGTGACGTCAAACCCTTACAGTCTCAGTCGTATCTACTCGGCAACCTTCGCGGCGTGGTCGGCTTATTTCAAATTTACAATATTTTAATTAAAAAATTTGGCTATAATATTAATTAAAATGTGATTTTTGTTGTGTTAGGTGACATAACTAACATTAAAATATCAAAAAAATGTAGTTTTAAGGAAATATAAATTTTATGCGTATCCCCTATTTACTCGGAAAGCTTATGCAAAACGCAATACAGTTCTGGAAATTTAGTAGCATGATTTTAGGTGCAGTATACTTGATTGGTGTTTCTTAATCTTATATTATGTATATTGATACTGGTATAGTATTTCCAAAATGAAATGGCCGGTCTTGTTAAGAATCTTAACAATGCAGTAATGAGTTTATGACAGTAATCCTAGGACTTATTGCAGTAAAAAAGAATTTTAAATTTAAATCGAATAGATGTAACACTAGTTCAATTGAAGTTTCTTAAAAACCATAAAGGATATTTTCCAAATGTATAATCCTATTGTTGCTAAATTTTAGTGGTTGTTATACTTGTTTATTAGTTAATTTTCAACGTTCATACCGTGCATACATTAACAACATGGCTTTTTGGCGACTATTTGATTTTGAAGAAATTCTTAATCTGTAGTGAAAATAGTGAATCTGTGCAAGGTTATGCAAAACTTGATTTTTGTCAAATTTAAATATCGATTTTTCGTAATTTAGCGCATTAAAATTCTAATAACATATTTGAATTAATTGTTTGGGACCTTAAAAATAAGTAGATCATAAAATTAGGTTCCAAACTTGTTGCAAATTGGTTTGTAATGTTTTCTATAATAATTTCAAAACTGTATTACTGTGATAAATCATATTTTGAATGTTATCTTCTCAAATACTTTTAATATCAGCCCTGCCTACGAAATCCTGTAAACTATGAAAATTCACAGTTTATATATTTTTTCAGATAAACAGGTTTCGTCGCATAAATGTTTACGTAATTTCTGCTAATGATATAAAAATAAAATTTCCTTATCAACTTATTTAAGAGGATTAATTATTTTTTTAATCCCATACTAATTCATTTGTGGTTAACAAAACATAGAGATAACATTAAAATGTCTTTCTTATAAATTCTAAGTTATTATTTGTATGTGTTTTAACATTGAATATATTGGGTCTCGTGAAAGTGTAGTTATTTTTGGAAATTTGGGTATTAAATCAAAAACTATATCTCAAAAATGGTAAGAAATAGAGACCTAAGGTTTAAATCTTTAAAAAATTTAGTTTTACGATGTTTTTTCTGTAATATTTGGTCCGTAATGATCTAAAACTAATTGGTAAAATTTTGATTTTATTTTGTAAATTTCAAAAATTCATATCTCAAAAATGGTAAGAGGTAGAGACTTGAAGTTTGAATTTTTGAAATTCTTACACCTTGTTTTGTCTAGAAAAATTAATGTTTGGTCCGTAACGACCTAAAACTATTAGGGAAAATTTTGAAACTTTTTGTAATTTTAAAAATTCATATCTCAAAAAAGGTAAGACATAGAGATTTGAGGTTTGAATTTTTGGAATTCTCACACCTTGTTTTGTCTAAAAAAAATTAATGTTTGGTCCGTAATGACCTAAAACTATTAGGGGAAATTTTGAAACTTTTTGTTATTTTAAAAATTCATATCTCAAAAAAGGTAAGAAAGAGAGACTTGAGGTTTGAATTTTTGGAATTCTCACACCTTGTTTTGTCTAGAAAAATATAATGTTTGGTCCGTAATGACCTAAAACTATTAGGGAAAATTTTGAAACTTTTTGTAATTTTAAAAATTAATATCTCAAAAAAGGTAAGAAATAGAGACTTGAGGTTTAAATTTTTGGTATTCTCACACCTTGTTTTGTCTAGAAAAATATAATGTTTGGTCCGTAATGACCTAAAACTATTAGGGAAAATTTAGATTTTTTTTGGAATTTAAAAATTCATATCTCAAAAAAGGTAAGAAATAGAGACTTGAGGTTTGAATTTTTGGAATTCTCACATCTTATTTTGTCTAGAAAAATTAATGTTTGGTCCGTAATGACCTAAAACTATTAGGGAAAATTTTGATTTTTTTGTAATTTTAAAAATTCATATCTCAAAAAAGGTAAGAAATAGAGACTTGAGATTTGAATTTTTGGAATTCTCACACCTTGTTTTGTCTAGAAAAAATTAATGTTTGGTCCGTAATGAGCTAAAACTATTAGGGAAAATTTTGATTTTAATGAAATTTAAAAAAATCTTATCTCAAAAAAGGTAAGAGATAGAGACTTGAGGTTTGAATTTTTGGAATTCTCACATCTTATTTTGTCTAGAAAAATTAATGTTTGGTCCGTAATGACCTAAAACTATTAGGGAAAATTTTGAAACTTTTTGTAATTTTAAAAATTCATATCTCAAAAAAAGGTAAGAAACAGAGACTTGAGGTTTGAATTTTTGGAATTCTCACACCTTGTTTTGTCTAGAATAAAATTAATGTTTGGTCCGTAATGACCTAAAACTATTAGGGGAAATTTTGATTTTTTTTGGAATTTAAAAAAATTCATATCTCATAAAAGGTAAGAAATAGAGACTTGAGGTTTGAATTTTTGGAATTCTCACACCTTGTTTTGTCTAGAATAAAATTAATGTTTGGTCCGTAATGACCTAAAACTATTAGGGGATATTTTGATTTTTTTTGGAATTTTAAAAAATTCATATCTCATAAAAGGTAAGATATAGAGACTTGAGGTTTGAATTAAGGAAAGGCCTTAGCGCACTAAGGACGCTGACGGGCTTGCTATGGGGCGCCATTGCGAAGATGAGGACTTTTTTTTTACTCGTCACTTGGATTTTGGGAGGTGAGGACCTTTTTTTTGCTCATCACTTAAATTTTGAGAGGTAAGGACCTTGTTTTTATTTACCAAGGGCGCCAAAACACGGCTCTGCCCCTAGCGCAAGTTTTCCTTACTGCGGCTCTGGGAATCAGATAATAGTAAACCCTATAGAACTAATATGGAGCCAATTAAAAGGTAATGTGCGCCGAAAAAATACAACACCGACAGAAAGTGACTTTTGGGGATCACTAGTGTTGCTATATATGTAGCAACGATAGTGCTCCGCGACTAATTCTACACGTGAAAAGTGCTCGGCGGCTTAAAAAGTTTGGGAAACTCTGACATCGAATAATAAAATCATCTGAGGTCTATTCGGCCCGATTCTGTAAAAAGTTACTAGATTAGTTGCTACTGAGTAACGTTGCTACGAAATAACTTTTATAGTAACTTTCTTATCAATCGCCAAACAATTGGTATTCTCCAAGCATAAGCACAAGCAACGTTCTTATAACAAGTTATATTTAGTAACGTTGCTACAAAGAACCGTGAAGCTAGATGCAGATTACGTTCTGCGCAGGCGAGGTATT
Source organism: Liopterus haemorrhoidalis (assembly GCA_963971575.1). Taxonomy (NCBI): domain Eukaryota; kingdom Metazoa; phylum Arthropoda; class Insecta; order Coleoptera; family Dytiscidae; genus Liopterus; species Liopterus haemorrhoidalis. Next base: position 42,848,010 of record OZ020622.1, on the reverse strand, counting down.
CGTTTTTAATTGAGTTTGACAGCTATGTTGTGAGTTTCTGAGGTTAAACGAAAAATGTTTTATAAACAAAATCAGAAAAAGAATTGCAAACAGATGGAAATTCTGTTGAATTTCCTGGAAAATAACCCGGTCATGGTCAGTGATAGGAGTGTTTAAAAAATAATTGACAGGAACGAGTGGTGGTGATGTGCTATGTGGTTACTGTTTTCTATGTGGTGGTGCAAGTTATAGTCCAAATTTAAATGAATTGCGTGAAATACAGTTAAAGAAGTTCGGATAGCCATTGAACAGGCGCGCACTTAAAACATTGATCTGGGAAGGGTCCATTTCGAAAAAATATCTGTAATATAATACAAATGTACTGTTGTGTTTTTATGGAGAGGACTGGGTTTATATATTAATTTAATTTTGATTATAATTTAATTTTTAATAATAAAAAAGGTGATTCTTATTTGCAATCGCTTAGTTTTTATTAAATAAGATTTGATTTTTCAAATCCTTGGGGGAGGGGGTCTGAACTCGTCGACCACCCCCTTGTGTGCGCGGCTTCTATTGACAGTCGTAGTTAATACATTTAAAAAATATTGTACTGTTATACTATTATAAAACAAATGTAAATAAACAAAAAAAAAAAAAATAGAAATTGAAATAAAGAACTCGAAGAATTTTGTGCTATACAGAAAATAAAATGAAAATCCTTCTATAATTATAGTCTCTATGTGCCCTTTATTGTAAAATGCTTGAAATAATTCATTATTAAACAGAAAAATTGCGATTTTTCACGATTTTAACAAGTTATTTTGAAGTTACTAAGTGTAGCAACTGCTTTCTGTTAGTTGTTATCCATAATAACTTTTTTAGCAACTAGTTACTAATTTCATAGTAACTTTTTTCTTACAGAATACGGATTTCGTGAAAGTTGCTAAAAAAGTTACTGACCTTGTATTTAGCAACTTTTATTGTAACTTTTTTGTAGTAACTTGCTTACAGAATTGGGCCGATTGTTTCATAAATTAATTTTCTATGAAAAGATTAATACCTATTAATATAAGAGAATAAAATAAAGGAAATAATGAAATAAAATCATAGATACAAGTTATTTTGGTGTATTTTTTATAAAATGTACATAGTTAATAATTAATAAATATGACCAAATATATTAACAATTAAATATTAATTATTTAATTCCCTTATAACTAACTACCTATAAACTATAACTAAAAAACTGAAGACATTTTTCAACTACATAAAGCTGAACGTATAAATACAAAAATACAAGTGGCCCGATCAGTTTTGTTTTTAATTAAACGCAGTCTTTAATCACAGATAATGATTAAAAATTTTGTACTTAGATTCGTTACAAAATTAGTTTTTATAAATTTTTTGGTAAATTTTGGATTTCTTTTTTATTTTTCAGACGAAATACTGTTTTCTTCTTTCAATATATCGTGGGATTACTGCAAAAAGTGACAACGTCAAATATTTACAATATTGAGAAAATCGTTAAAGTTAAATTTTTAAGCGCACAGCAATAAAGGCTATTTGCGTTAAGAAAATCGCATCATAAGTTCAGGTATATCAAATTTTTTTTTAAATAACGTCAAAGTAACTTTTTAGAACTTGAACAGTGCTCTTTATTACTGTCGTTAAAACAAGTGCAATATAAAAAGAGAAATATGCCATTTGTTGTTTTTTTATCCAAAAAATCGTACTTGGTTACTTTTTGCTGTCGAATATTACTTGTTAAACTACTTGGTCAAAAGTTAAAAACAATAGTAAAATGCAAAATATGTATTAATCACTTCAGTAACACACATGTATCGCCTTAAAGAAAATTTGAATTTGGCATACTTGTACAACTCTTTGACCCACATATAGGAAAATTACTGATAGCTCAAAAAAAAAAAAAAATACATGACGAGATAAATATAAACAAATATGTGTTTAATAAATAAATAAATAACTTTAAAATTTTGAGTGGGGTATCAAATGAAACTTCTTAATGCGTAGATAAACAAGCTAATTTTTATTTTAGTAGAATCAATTTTTACCGACCGCCAACATATATAAGGGAGGTATTGTGATCATACCGATTTTGACATTTCGAGATTTCGATGGATCTCCACGAATTGAGATCCCTACATAACGTTTTGACTATTTTTACCATGATGTCTGTCTATCTGTCTGTCTGTCTGTCCGTCTATCTGTCTGTGTACACGTGCAGAGCAAATTCGGCTAAAAGGATTTTTATGAAACTTCATATCTAAGCTTTTGACATCAACGAAACGAGTTGATAAACTTTTGGTAAAAATCAGTTGCATAAAAATGGGAGTTTACTTATGTCGATATTAAGACTTTTGCAAATATTTCAAAACAGAAAAAAATTTCGAAAAAAATTATTTAACAAAAGTTGCTATAAAAGCAATAACTAACAACTTTTATTTGAGACATTTTTTGATAAAACAAAAAAAAATTTCGAATTTTTTTCCGAGTATTTATTTTTTCATACTTATATGTAACGTTTCCATGTTCATGATAAATAATATCTCTGTTAGAAAATATTAGGCCAAGTTATTTCTATTCTGCTGCTTAAATGTATTTTATACAAGTACATTGGGATGGCGGTCGGTCCTGTGGTGGCCACAACTGATTTTTTTTTTATGAAGTTTACTTTATTTTTCTAATAAATGCCACTTAATAATAAATGCCAACATAAAACATGAATTAAATTTAACCAAGCTCTGTTTTCGAGTCAATTCTAAATATGTTAATTCTGTAGGGATACTGTTTAAAGCCCTACCTGTTAAATGTTTAAAGGTCTAAATTTTTCCTATTATTCATGTAATAATTTGCATTGACTTGTTCAATTCCAAAATCGTAAAATTGGACTTAGTCACTTTACTGATAGACCGGGAGCTCATGACATTTTTGGTCTCCGATTTCATACAGCATGCCTTTTGGAGGACAGAATATTTACCCTGTGACAACAAAAAAGGGATGGTACTAAACCCCTGCACGCTTTCCGGTCATAGGGAAAATTGCATTTCCACTTACACAAAATTTTTGTGTTTTTCTCTGACTTAATATTGCTTGCCCTTTTGTCAAAAGAAAGTTATAACAAATTTAAAGTCTTTTAATTATAGGCATGCTGTATGAAAACGCGGAAAATCATATTTTTTTATTACAAAATCACATGACCGTTTGAGCCCTTTGGGACCCTCCGAATCGCATGCATATATTTAAAAGACTTTAAATTTGTTATAACTTTCTTTTGACAAAAGGGCAAGCAATATTAAATCAGAGAAATGCACAAAAATTTTGTGTTTAAGTGGAAATGCAATTTTCCCTATGACCGGAAAGCGTGCAGGGGTTTAGTACCATCCCTTTTTTGTTGTCACAGGGTAAATATTCTCTCCTCCAAAAGGCATGCTGTATGAAATCGGAGACCAAAAACTGTCATGAGCTCCCGGTCTATGAGTAAGCCCCCGATATGTAAAAAAACTACGGTCCACCTTTGACATTCGTGGGTTTTCAATCCATTTACAGGTAAAATTTAAAATTTAAAATCTTACAAAAATCATACATGCTCTTTTCGTCAACGTGTCTTTTGTGTAAACTTTACAACATTAGATTTTCATAAATTCCTTCTAATCCAAAATTTACCAAAATTTCCAAGTGTACTAAAAATCGCCACCACATAAATAAAATCTAACCTAACCTAAATTTACTTCATTATCACTGATATTTCCTGTGTAATATTTCACACATCTTCACATGTTCTTCTTTAAGGTCTTTATCTCCCCATCCCCATAATTGGTCTTCGTGATCCTCTAGTGCTGGATGAGAGCCATCGCCAGTGCGCATGGCTCTCTTCTGTATCATATCTTGAGTGACTGTCTTCAGGTCATAAGCCCAGCCTATCTTCGCCATTTGGTTGATGAAACCTAGGGTGAAGTTTTTACCGTATGTTGGCAGTTCTGCTGCTTTATAATCCCAGGGGAAGACGTGGTGGTAGTTATGCCAACCTTCACCGAAGGCTAAGGAACCAACTAGACCATTTTCTGTTGGACTTATTGTTCTGGAAAATAGAAAACACCAATTAAAATTTGCTAAAGCATTACTAGTTTTCTAGGAAGCATTTTTGAAGAGAGATTGATTCCAGATCGATAAATTCGAGAAGTGATGACATTGATTGGACTCCAAGGTAGCCAGATTTAACCACATACTTTTTTCGGTTCGTCTAAAAATTTCGGTTCAGTTCCGGTTCGGTTCAGGTTTGGATAACAAGTCAAAACCGAATCGAACATCAAATCGATCCATCCTACGAAGATCGTCGTAACTAAATATTTAAATTTTTTGACATATGTAAGTTAAATATTAGAATACACGATATTCTTTACGTGAAAAAATATATATTTCTTACAAAACTGTACGTTATGCTTCCAAAATTATAATTTTGTGAGATACGAATTTTTTCATGGAAAGATTACACGATATTCTAATATTTAACATACATAATTATAAAAATGAAAATATTGAGTTACGACGATCTTCGTAGGAGGGGTCGAATCTTCTTATTCCCTTATTTTAATTCCCTTCTTATTCTTATTTTTCAGGTATAAAATTGAAAATACAATAGAAATAGAACTTAAAAATTAAAATTAATTATTTTACTGTCAAAAAAGAAAACAAAATACGATTTAGGTACATTAAAATGAAAATACAAAAATTTATTGCATGTAAATAAAATGAAATTATAACAAATTAGTAGGAAATTACAAAAATAATTAAGAAAACACAGGGTCGTATTAAGGGGGTGTCAAGTCAGTCAGTTGCCTGGAGCGTCAGATTCAAAGGGTGCTGAAAATTTTGGTTGGTGATTTATTTTTTGCTCAACAAATATTTTTAACAACAATGAACAAAAGAAAGTCTTCAACTTAATTTTCAGCGCCCTTAAAAAATTGGATTCAGCTGGCTAGTAACTTCAATTTTTGCGTAATTATGCACATCTGGGGGCGCCATATAAATATCAATAATTACACAAATTATCAATAACACAAAAAAATTTCTTACAAAAAAAATAAATAAATAATAATCACAGTTCATTCAGTTGAAAAATAACATTTGAAATTTGAAATGAACCAAAAATAAAAATCCATGTTTAATCGACACAATAATGGACATTTCTGTATGGATAGTAAATTAAAGAATCGCTTAATTAAATTAATTAATCTTTTCAGTCGCGCTTAACTTACGGCATAATTCACTGGGGTTTAAGTTCGTCTGTTAACAGAATTTTGCAGAACAGGCACCACTGCCGACAGCTCTTTAGGAAATGCAGCATTTTGTCTTTTTATAGTTTATTTATTTATGCTTGTCTGGTATACGTTAAAGAAACCCGAACAAGTATGTAACCGTATCCTCTAGACATGATTAAAATGTTCGCTTTGGTGGCAACATCAGACTACCAAGACTTAGATTGTCTAAATCTAGGAATGGTATTATTTTTCGCATTCACCTTCTTTAACTACCTACCAGTTTCTTTAAAAAATTTGCTACACCTAACATGTAAGCTGTTTTTTTTTCTACCTTTGTTAATTTTATATATATTTTTTTTTTTTTTCTCTTATCTATCATATTTAATATTGTATTTTCATTTTTCAATGTTTTCAAATATTTTTCAACTTTTGTTCAATGAATTTATATTATATGTACTGACAAATGTAAACGTCGTAAGATGTCTAGCATGAAATAAATATTATTATTATTAATATTATTAATGAATTAATTTAATGAAAAAATATATATATATATACCGAAATTAATTGTTATGGGTATCTCAAAATGGCGCTTGATGTTCTATGCTGACGTATTATACAGGACTTGTTATCTCTCTATAAACTCCTTTGGAAAGGATAAACATTAAGCCAACATTTTCTTTTAAGTAGTCTTTCGCTCTAAATTAGATGGACCCAGTACCGCTTGTTCCGTTGATTTTTCTTATGATAAGTGAACATAACACAGCCGTCTCCTCGAAATCTATATTAACGACTAATGAAATAAATCAGAAAGTTATGGAGTTTTTGGATACTAAATTAGTCCGCAGCGACAATACGGCGATAGTGACAATTACGTGACAAAGTCTGCAGTACGTGGTAACTCTTATTGTTGTAAAGTTAATTTTTGATCAGTTGTATATTCTCCGATCAGGACATGTCTGTTAAAGTTGATCAAATAATTAATAACTATAATTGACAGATACTTACTCGTCATAAGGTCTTGTTCCATAGATGTGCGCTGCACTATTGACCAGCCATGTGAAATGGAGAGACAAGACGTATCTGAAGATAGCGCACACATACCAGGCAGTGTACAGGTTCTCGTTCCAGAAGTACCATGGGACTACGGTGGGATAGACGAAGCACAACAATGGCATCACGATCAAATACAATCTGAAAAGAGCAATAGAGTATTATAATAAATTATAGTTGAAGGTAATGGGATTCGGACCAGTCAGAAAATAAAAACAAATTTATTAACTTCGCTAACGTTTCGATTTAATTTAAATCTTCATCAGAGCTACAAAGATATATAGAAATATAGAATTATTAAATTGGTAAGTTTACATGTATAAAATTATGATAGGGTTCAAATTTAACAAGTCAAGTAGTTAAAATAAGCATTACAAAATTGTCGGAATTTAAAATATAACATAAAATAATTATTAAATAATAAAAACATATCAAATATGAGTTAAAGAATAACTCATATAAACAATGTTAAATTTACATTACCTTAGTTAATAGTCACGATATAAAATAACAATCGTGACTATTAACTAATGTAATGTAAATTTAACATTGCTTTTTATTCTTTAACTAATAATTTAATAATTATTTTATGTTATATTTTAAATTCCGACAATTTTGTAATGCTTATTTTAACTACTTGACTTGTTAAATTTGAACCCTATCATAATTTTATACATGTAAACTTACCAATTTAATAATTCTATATTTCTATATATCTTTGTAGCTCTGATGAAGATTTAAATTAAATCGAAACGTTAGCGAAGTTAATAAATTTGTTTTTATTTTCTGACTGGTCCGAATCCCATTACCTTCAACTATAATTACTAACTTACGGACGTAACTCATCTAATCAAGATTATAATAAATAGTAAACAAGGCACGTAGTAATATTCCAGAATAGTATATTATTATACAAGTTTTATTACGAATTTTATTTAAGACGATGTATTATCACACAAGTTGTTTGGAGTACGACAAGGGCAACGAGGAGTGCTGTGAGTGAAAATAAATTTCAAATTTCATTGTTGAAAAACTCACCTTCTTTGCCAGACAACCAAAGGATCCTTCTCCAAATCACTTAAATCCACAATCTTTCCTCTTTCTCTAACATCTCTATGTTTTTTAATCATAAGCCAACCCATGTGGGAGAAGAAGAAACCTCTTCTGCTGTTATGTGGATCTGCGTCTGTGTCCGTGAACTTGTGGTGTACTCGGTGATCTCTCACCCATTCGTACACGTGGTTCTGGAAGGACATTGTCTGCAAGGTGATGAGGAATAGACGAAGTTGCCAGGTGGCCTTGTAGGAGCGGTGAGCCCATAGACGATGAGCACCTGCTGTCACACCTAAGGCTGCTGTCATTCCCGTTAGGATACCTGGACAAAGAAAATATAAATTAGCCTGGACTACTTCAGACTGATTTCTCTACTACCTAGAATTTCGAAAATATTTGACAGAATCTTAAAAATGATATTGCTTAGTTTTTATGTGAGAAATTACTTATTTTCTGCAAAACAGTATAGATTCCGGTCGGGTAAATCAACAAGTCTTGCTGTAGGAGAGGCGGTACACTTTCTTCTAAAATCGTTTGATAAGGGTAAAATAATATCTTCTACTTTTTGCGATCTAAGCAAGACATTTAATTGCATCTCGCATGAAACGAGATGTGTAAATTAAGTAACCGGACAGGCAACATAGCGTTTTATATGTCAACATTTGGGAGACGGGGCTTCGAGGGGCAGCAGATGAACATGTGATACGCCTTCAATACGAGTTTGAAGTCGCTAGAGTAATTTTGTTGTCCGTAGCGATTTTTTTCGTGAAACAGTTTTTTCTAGTGCGTTCTAAAAATAAGTGAAATTCATATCGAGCAACGGTGTGCTATCTGGTTTTGCTTCAGACTTGGATACAGTGCAACGGAAACTTTTGCAAAACTTCAGCAGGCCTACGGAGACAGTGTTTTGTCAAGGACCCAGGTTGTTTGATGGTTTAAGGCATTTTCAGAAGGAAGAGAGTTGATTGAAGATGAATCACGCAGCGGAAGGCCTTTATCTTTAAGAACCGTCTACAGAATCCGGGATTTTGTGCGTTCAGATCATCGGCTGACAGTCAGAATGATCTGGGAAGAGTTGAATTTGACCCACACTACCGTTCATCAGATTTTCACCAATGAATTGGGAATGAGTAAAATCTGCGCGAAAAATAAATGAGTTTTTGGCCAGTAAAAACATTCCTGTGGCGCCTCACTTGTGACTTTTTCCTCCTCAAGATTGAAAAATCACCTCAAGGGACGTCACTATGGGACACTCAAAAACATTCAAACGTCCGTAACCAACCAGCTGAAAAAAGCTAGTCCAGTATCCGAGTTCCAGCACTGCTATGAGGATTGGAAGAACCGTCTCCAGCGCTGTGTGGCTTCCCAAGGAAGTTATTTTGAGGGAGATAATATTGAATTGTAATTCTATTCGAATATATATATATACGAAAGAAAGTTTTTGACGAAATTAATATGGGTATTAAAGAAAATTCTTATGTCATACTCGTCATATATTTATTAAAACAATTTTTATCGAGACGTTTCGATTGGTAATCCAATCATCCTCAGTCTAAAAATAAGGATCCACATTGAAATATAACAAAATCGAAAATTATTAGTCTTGTATTAAAGAATATTTGTGATGAAGAAATGAAAAAAGTAAAATGAAATAACTAGAAAAATAACAATGAAACCAAAATATGAAAAACAAAACCAAGATGGCACGAACTCCATTTTGTATTACGTACGGTTAATAATATATGTGCTTAACACGTAAACTGAAAAACATATAAATTAAAACAAAATGGACAAACAATATTCTTTAATACAGTGAGTAATAATTAATGTGGAAATACATTATTTTATACATTTGACAATAATATTGGGTAAGCTATCTTTGTTAAGAACACTTCCTTTTGTTGCTAATTATGACTGTATTAAAGAATATTGTTTGTCCATTTTGTTTTAATTTATATGTTTTTCAGTCTATCGGGGCCCCAGCCTCTATCTACTGGCACCATATACCTATAAATTTCTGTGTGATACTCAGTTTCGAGTATTTCGTTTCCCATAACGATATTACATGGGTGAAAGTAAAAATAGAATACTTGTTTTTGTAAAATAAATATACTAACTCATATAGGTAACAGTTAGTACAATTGATTGGAGAATAAGAAGAGAAGAGAATAAATATAATTATAACAATCGGAAATCATTTTTTCGGGAGATAAGTAAACCAGGTCATCATTTTATGACGGCCGGCTTGATCAGTTACCTCTACTTTCCAATTATACGCAGAGCATGTACATATTCGCATATTTGGCTCTAAGTAAATTATCTGCAACTTTCTCAATAATTGTTATTATTAGCACTTCGTTACACCTTTGTTCTACTGATTGTTACTGTCATGCAAAAGAAAAAAGAAATAAAAACAGATTGCTAGAGCTTCTATGGTCTGTTTTTTAGTCCGAAGGATAAAAAGCAAAAGGCACATTTACATTAAAGCATTTTAAGAATCATTTACTTTGACCAACTAAATATGACACATGTCCAAAAATATAATAGATTGCATCTGAAAACCAATCAAATGACAATTTTGTGTTTAATGCATAAATTAATACCATTTATTTATACTTTAACACGTTATTAATTTATCTGGCAGTTTGACAGAATTTTGAGGTTTACATGTAAATTTATTGTATGTACAAACGGAAATTAAATAATTGGGGAATAAACCAAATCTGTTTGTTCATTAAGGATCGGTGCGCCCTGCTCAGATGTTTGTAAATTTCAACAGATTCAAATAAGCGTGTTCTACATTATACAATTCTCATCAAATTTTCATACTTATTTCTTTGACTAGAACTTGTACTAGAAATAAATCAGTGAAATTGTACAGTGTAGAACACTTTATATAGTCAAGGTCAACTTTATTCAAAACTAGATTTGATCAAACTTTTCTTGAAAACACATCCAACTTGGAACTCGGTGCATGCGCAGTAGACACTTTTAACAATAGTACCAACATTAAAATTACGCTGGTAAATATTTTGTATTACCACGTGTTTAATAGTGTTTTGTTGATCATTGGTTTGAATAAGCGAATATATAAATTGTGTTTTGTACGTAAATCAGTAATTTTACAAATCTAATAGCTAGGTTATAAACACTTGACAAGATATGAATTATATTTTTATGTTGGTACTTTAAATGAACTGAAACACGTGTAAGAATTTCATTCTTTACCAAAAAATTGAAAAATAAATTGTATTAAAACTTTGACAACTTCTAGTTCAAAGAAAAAAGTTTAGAAAATTGATGAATAAAGTATAATGTAGAACACGCTATAGAGTTAGTTTACAACTTTTTGACTCACATATAGGAAAACTATAGAGAGTTCAAAAAATACAGCGCGGGATAAATATAAACAAATATGTATTTTTTGTTTTGTTTTTAATTTAATGGCCTTTGCTGCTGTGGAAGTTAGCTAGGACAATTTTTTATTTGTGAAAAATTCCATGTCTGACCGGGATACGAACCCGTGACCTTAGCAATGCAGAGCACCACTACACTACGCCGGTCGACTAAAAATATGTATTTAGTGGAAAAATAAATATTATTTTAAAATATCTACTGGCATACCAAATCTTAATATTTATTTATTTTTGAAAAATAATTTTTTTTATTGGAGTATTGCCTAAAATGTGTCAAAAAACTTTTGTCCCCCACCCTATCTTCCAAAGGGAATGATCAAAAATCTGAAAAAACTTCGTAATGAACATTGATGGGAACCGGAATAGTTGAACAGGAATTTTTGATCAGATAAATTTTACGAAAAATATCGATTTTTTGTGTCGTTGATAAAAAAAATATTTAATTTTTTTTTTGTGTGGTATCAAAAGAAAGCTCTTAAGACGTTGATTAAGGAACGATATATATTTTTTTGAAATTCGTTTCTTTTAACACGAATTTAGCCAAAAATGTGCAAAAGTTCTTGTCCTGCACCCTTTTAACCCAAAGGGGTTAATTATAGGTAATGTATATTAAACTGAGTCGGGAACATACGACAGGAATTTTTGGTCAGATTGTGTTTTTGAAAAATATGGCAGTTTTTGTGTTTTTGAAAAAATTAATAATTTTTTTAATTCATGGTTAAATTGTGGCTAATAATGTATTGGTTTTTTTGTATTTATAGCTAAGATAGTGCATGTATTTTTTTTTTTTAATTAAAAATATTAAAAAAATAATATATTTTTTAATAGTTGCGAACTGACTTACTCACACCACACCACACTACACTCTACACTGTAAAATATTTCTTATTAATCTAATGAAGACTTGAATACAAGCAAATGCAGAAAAAAAAAAAACGCTGGGATATTTGGCAAATTATTTAATTTTGTTTAAAAAAATTAAATGGAAACTCTTAATTCTCAAATAACGAATCAAAGTGAAAAATTGTTGATTTTGATGTGATAAATATACCTAGACATCCCGTATTATGTTGGCTTCTTACACTTATTAAATACCTACAAAATCCTGAAATGTGTCAAAATTCACACTTAATTTAATTTTTTTTGTATAAGTATATGTTGTAAAATTTAAAAATAAAAATAAATTTATTAAATTATTTTCAATAGTGGATAATACTTTACATGTTGTTTCACCCATATTTCCAAATACTATATCAGCCATACAAATTGTTATAGAAAATTGGGGGCGCCATATAAAATATTGCACAAGGGCGCGAAAACTGCTAGGTGCGAGCCTGTCCTCAGTGAACAAACAGATTTGGTTTATTCCCCAATTTTCTAAGTATTTGTTAATTAGGTTTTGCGGTACTGATATTATATAAGGCTGTACATTGAAAATTCATTCATAACTTCGACTCAATGGCGGCGCTAGCGGGGGGTCCGGGGGGGGGGCGAAAAGTTGCTCTGGCCCCCCTAGAATTGCTTGAAAAAAAATATATTTTAGAAGTGAGGACCTTTTTTTTTGTAATGTAAAAAATATTTTCATATGTAAACGATAAAAAAATATTTCCTGGCCCCCCCAAATTTTACTCAAATTTTTTTGCCCCCCCCCCAGATTTTAAGAGCTAGCGCCGCCCCTTCTTCGACTGAATCACTTGATAATGACATTGTATGACAAAACTATAGTCATATATTATTAAATAATAAAGTGATATTTTGCATAGAAATAAAATGAAAAGTGTTTTTATTTATTTTAAGTATTTTTTTTTGTTTTCTTGCATTATACATAAAATGACACTTATGGTTTAAAAGCACTTACCAAATATCGTCGTCAGTAATTTGGCATGTGCAAAAATACAGTAAAATCCATAAAGGAATCCACCATGGAGGTAGACGAATCCTAGAACATTTCTCCACACAATTGTCCATTCGTAATCATCTTCTCTTTTCGGGGGTGGTGGAAGTGGTTTTGTTATTGGCTTGGCCTCCGGCAGACATTTGACGGGCTCTTGGGTCACCTCCGCAAGCAGTAGGGTTGAACTACCCAGTAAGTTCGGTGCCATTGCCTAGAAAAATAAAACAATATTAGTTGTCTATAAGGTAGGCAACACTCAATACACAAATGTAGTTTTGGTTGCTGACTTATCAGAGCAAACATTTTTAACTTGAGAAATAAAATTTTACAGCGTTTTTGGCTTAGCCCGAGCGCTCACTGATAGTGAGTAACACTGATAGTGACAACAATGATCTGACAATGATTTAACGAAGATATAACTTAGAAGTAACGTGATTTGAATACAGCGCTTACAGTTATAATTAGAGCCCTGCAAATCCGCGGGTATCCGCGGATTATCCGCGGATATCCGCAACTTTTCTGCGGATGCGGATAAATTATCATTTAAACCATGCGGATGCGGATCGGATGCGGATTAAATATCATATCCGCTTATCCGCAATATCCGCGTGAACATTAAATCTTCGGTTACTTTCGGAGAAACAAGCAATTGTGTTCTGACTACGCAGTCCTCGGTTATTTTCGGTTGTCTGTATATACATGATATTTTTTAGCATTCAATCTCACTTTATGTTATTTTTATTAAGACAATTGTCTATGATCAAGTCTGAGTTGAGACAATCAACTTAACTTTCTTTTTATTATTGAATATATTATAGAAAATAATATTTTGGACAAAAGTTTCCTGGTACACTTTCGACGTAATTCTTCCTACCTCTGCTCTAATTCTGGCTTTTAAATCTGATAAAGGTTTTTTTTACATAAAACTGATTAATAAGTTTTATTTAAATACCAAAATTTATCTACAAAATTTTTTCTCGAAAATTTTATTATGTAACCTGCCAATTTTTTTATACTACCCGAAGTAAAAAGTCTTGGCGTAAGAGAATTACTTGATCCTAAAAATATGAAGCACCTTCTATCAAGTAACTTTTCTGATTTTTTTTTTTTTTTCAATTCAATATTAAAAAAACAGCACGCCACTTACTCCCTACGAAAAAGAACGCTTAGGCCCCCCAAAATTGTTATCTCTCTCTAGATTTAAATAAGTTATTAGCGCATCTAGGCCTTAAATCTTTTGGGGTCCCTTAGGTTAGGTTAGTAATAAATAAGCTGGTAAATCCAAAAATTTTCAGTAGCGTTTTATAGCAGAGATTACCTAAACAGGCGAAATATGTTAGTTCTTTCCAAACTGACAGCAAAACCTGTAGTGCGGATAGTGCGGATATTTTTGCGGATGCGGATCGGATGCGGATTTGTTATTTACAAAAGCTGCGGATGCGGATCGGATGCGGATCATGGATGTGCGGATGCGGATCGGATGCGGATACAGAAAAGCTTATCCGCGCAGGGCTCTAATTATAATAAAGTTTAGTATAAAAATAACATATCGTCGGACGAAGTAGATGTCTGATTGAAAATGTTGGATGTATAGTAATTAATATTCAGTGAAAGTTATTAGTAATTATTGGGGGGGGGGGGGGTAAGCAATATAAAAAGATCAACACTAGCATAACCTATACTTAGTCTTACAAAACTGTGAGTTATTTTGTAAATATAAATGTATAATAACAAGACTTAAATAAACATCCATATCCGGGTTCGTATCCTTTTCTCCAAGGCAGATCTTAGACGGTTTTCATTCAGATATATTTGAATTAGTTATAATATAAGAACAGTTGGTCCAAACATCGTGTTTGGAAAGGGGGGAGGAAAGAGAAAGAAACTAAGATGGGAATGGTCAGGGACAGAAATTGAAGAGGTGAAATGTATGAAATACCTCGAATACGTTCTAACGAGGAACAACAGGGCAGAGCAGTACGTTAGAAAAAGGGTGAAGAAAGCAAGAATGGTTATGGGGAAGTTATGGAGCATAGGTAGGGTGACCAGATTTCAGTGAAGGGAAACCGGGACACAGGAAAAAAAAGAAGGTCTTTGTTTCCTCCCAGATTCAAGTGAAGAGCAAAAAAAAAGGTCCTCACCTCCCCAAATTCAAAGTGAAGAGCAAAAAAAAGGTCCTCACCTCCCCAGATTCAAAGTGAAGAGCAAAAAAAAGGTCCTCACCTCCCCAAATTCAAAGTGAAGAGCAAAAAAAAGGTCCTCACCTCCCCAGATTCAAAGTGAAGAGCAAAAAAAAGGTCCTCACCTCCCCAGATTCAAAGTGAAGAGCAAAAAAAAGGTCCTCACCTCCCCAAATTCAAAGTGAAGAGCAAAAAAAAGGTCCTCACCTCCCCAGATTCAAAGTGAAGAGCAAAAAAAAGGTCCTCACCTCCCCAAATTCAAAGTGAAGAGCAAAAAAAAAAGGTCCTCACCTGAAGAGCAAAGAGATTCAAAAACCGGGACAATCGGGCGTCCCGAGGACAGTCTTCGGGACACCGGAAAAATTGACCGAAAACCGGGACGGATGGTCACCCTAAGCATAGGAGAGAGGAGGTTTGACGACGATATTAGATGGAGGATGAAATTATTTGACGGGATAGTGAAAAGTATCCTCATGTACGGAGTAGAGATCTGGGGATGGAAGGAATGGGAGATAGTAGAAAGGGTACAAGAGGGACATCGAGATGGATTATGGGATTAGACAGAACGACACCAGGATATATAGTGAGGGAGGAAATGAAGAGGGAAAAGCTGAGAGTGGGAGCCGGGGCGAGGGCGGCGAAGTATGAGGAGAAAATCAGATGGGTCGAAAGGAAGATATTAGGAGAATGCTGGGAAGAAAGAATAAAGGAAGAACAAAAGTGTAAACTGTCGGAATGGGGAGAAACAAGGAAAGAGTACTATTGGAGATGTGGGATGGACACAAGGGACGCTGAGCGAAAGAGAAACGGAGGAAAAAACATATTAGAAGAATTGAGGAGGAGAGACAAGGAGGTACAGGAGCAGGAAAGAACAGTAAGAATAGACAATTCAAGGAATGTGAAAAGGTATAGAGGAGAGGAAAGGCAGGGGGCAGAGTTAGGAGGATTGCCAGATTAAAATGTGGAAATGAAAAACGGAGTAATAGGTATTGGGCGAAACCAGAGGATAGGCTATGCAGAATGTGTAGGGAGGAGGAAGAATCCTTAGAACACCTAACGAAAAGATGTGGAAAGATTATAAAATGGGAGGAAGAGATAAAGGAGCTGTTGAGTGTAGAAGGAAAGGGAGAAAGGTGAGTGAGAGTACTCGAGGAAAAAAGTACTCGCTTTTATGTTATCCGGCACATCACTAATAGATATATCCAAGACTACAGTCTACTAATACGTCACTGGCTACGCTTCTCTTAGCCTATCACTGCGAGACTGTCCGAGTACATACGAAGAGTTCCGAATATGGCGATTGATGATTACAAACAACAGAAATAGGTAAATATTATATAAGATGATATGGGAAAGATTATTACACAAAAAATATTTAAAATTCTGTTATAAACAAAAAACTATTTGACAAACGTAAAATCTGCAGTGGATCTAAAACTTTTTACCACCATTATGCACAGTTGCGGAATCTTGATGATAGAAAGCAAGTTATAAATAACAATGTGACAGTTTAAAATGTGTGTGTATCCGCAGAAACGTGTCGAGACAAGTACCGTTTCAAGATGCTCACATCCCAGATCATGTTCCACTTTCGCTCACCTCTAGAGATGATGCAGGTAAAAGTACCATTGGAGAAATTGCTTATTATTTTAGATTTATATCTATTGAAGATTGTTTGCGAGAGAGATTTATCTATTATTCTGCATACTTAAATTGCAAACAATTTGTGAAATTATATTTTTATCTTCACTACGATTATGGAAAGTTTATAATGATTAATATTGTTTATTATTAATTTTAATAATGATTTTTTAAATGAAGTTCCGTTTATTGATTAGATTCTCGGATGTTAATATATTAGCATGAGATTTAATAAGAAATACTAGGGCTACATTTCAAGTTTTTACAAAAACTAAGAAAAAAAATTTTTTTTTTTTTTGGAGTAAACTGTTTTATTGATTTTCAAAATATTCGCCTTTAAGATTTATATACTTTTGCATGCGTTCAAACCAATTCTCGAAACATTTTTTCCACTCTGAAGTTGGTATCTCAAAAACATGGTTTTCGAAGAATTCAACAGCTTCTTGCGGTGATGAAAATCGCTGTCCACGCATTTTTTGTTTGACATTGGGGAACAAAAAATAGTCGTTAGGGGATAAATCAGGTGAATAGGGCAATGAGACATTAATTCGATGTTTTTCTCCTTCAAACAATGACAGTTGCATTGTCATGAAGAATGATGCGACGTTTTTGGTTGTTTTTCCTGATTTTATCGATGATTCTCTCAAACAAATTGTTGTATACCATTCAGCATTAATTGTTCTCTGATCCTCTAAAGGAATGGTTGCGACATGTCCAGAGCAATCAAGAAACATTTCTTTGAAGTGTCATTTCTTCAGTAACGATATTGTATACGGATTTTGCAGTGCCTAGGTTGATTTTTTTTAGCATTCTTTTACACCAGTGTTTCCCAACCTTTTTAACTTGTGGAGCCCTTTTCAGAATCAATTTCTATGGCGGAGCCTCTTAGGCATATGTCTTCAATAGATTTTTATGAAATGCAGCAAATAATCAAAATACACGCAAATTATTCAAACAACAATGCATATCACCGATCACATTCCAGTTAGTCATAGAGTCATAAACCAGCTAGAGTCAGAAATCACTCAGACATACATTTAACTTGAAAAAATTTCGTTCAGAATGTAATTTCCAGTTTTCTTATTTTGATTCTATTTTATATTTCTAATTATTTTGTTTTTATTCAATTTTTATTTATTTTATTTCCTGGAACGGCTGCGGAGCCCCCGGGAAGTGCACGCGGAGCACTCAGGGCTTCGCGGAGCACAGGTTGGGAACCAATGCCTTACACCAATCAACACGAGTCTTTTTTGAGCTTCGGTCAAATTATGCGGAACGCATTGGAAACAGATCTTTTTCATAACTAAATGTTCATGTCAGAATGTATTGCAGTCTGCGATATACCAAAGGATGCCTCTATCGCACGGTAAGTCATATGCCGATCTTTTTCAATCATTTTGCGCACAGCATCGATGTTTCTTTGAAACAGAAGCGATTTTGGTCGAACTTCACGAGATTCATCACTGACGGACGCACAACCACGACGATATTCTGCAAACCAATTGTAAATAGTCTTTTCTGATGGTGCTTCATTACCAAAAGTTGAACGAAGCGTATCTATGCATTGTTGTTGAGCTAGGCCTACTAAAATCGTAAAAAATTATGCAACGAAAACCTTCACGAGTAATATCCACTTTTTCACAAACTTTTTTAAACGCTCACGTCGACAAACTACTTGGTCAATTTATAAGCTGCCACTGTTTTCTCAACAACAAATGACAAATTTTACGAATATAGTAATAACACATTTCAATATTGCCATCTAGAGGCCGTTTGTAAAAAGATAAAAGATAACCCTCGTATTATCCTATAATCATTTGAAAAGTGTTGAAATATGAGGCCGGAAAATAAAAAAATATATATATTCTCCAATTTTATTAACATAGATTTGCCTATGACATTTTCAATACTTTCCTTATCAGGCAACTGGAAAGTTGTATGTACAAGGTGTCTCAAAAGAAATTTTATATTTATTTAGCTAACTGCGTGAACGCAACGTATCCGAGGGGCGCGGGGGTTATGTCAATCGGTAGCCTGGCTCTTGGGAATTTAGTCGCTATGGAGCGTTTCTCGGGAGCAGACCGCGTGTTATGCGTACGAGAGTTTTACAAAAACGGTGATTCGGCGACTGTAGCGCGTAGAAAATTCTGCAGTATTCGAGGTTTTCGCCACTTAAATGATGCGCCAAGCATTCCTCTCATTCGACATTGGGTTAAAAAGTTTGAAGAGACTGGTACAACGCTAGATAAATCAAAATCCGGGCGACCTAGGTCATCAAGAACGGTAGAAAACGTGAAGAATGTTTATCAGTCTGTTCGTGACGACCCGAACCTTTCAATTCGGAAGCGCGCAAGTGCTTTAAATGTGCATAGATCATCATTACATCGCATTATGCACAAAGACCTAAAGCTGCACCCCTACAAAATTCAATTGGTGCAAGAATTAAGGCCCCAAGATGCCAGTCAGAGGCAATTTTCTCAGGCAAATTGATCTCCCGGAGAAGTGACATAAATTGGCCTCCACGCAGTCCAGATTTAACCCCTATGGACTTTTTCCTATGGGGTTATCTTAAATCTAAAGTTTACGCCAATAAACCGACTTCACTGGCGCATTTGAAAGAAAATATCCGTCACGAAATGGCAGCCATCCCTGAGTCCACCTGCCGAGACGTCATAAGTAATTTTACTGTTCGATTAAATGAGTGCCGAGAACGCGAGGGTCTACATTTAGACGATATTATTTTTAAGAAATAAATCCCCAAAAAGTGTATTTTAATAATTAATAAACATTTTTTCTATATACGGCTTACTTTTTTTTTAATCGATCCACTAAATATAAAATTTCTTTTGAGACACCTTTTATATGTGAGTACGTGCCACTGTGTAAGTGTTGCAATATGTTACACGTGCTTCATTGAGAGTCGAGAGAGTTTATTGCACCAGGTATCGGGCAGCGAGCAGCGAGCAGAGAGCAGAGGGCAACACGGAGACGAGGTGAATGTTTGAAACGGTGTTGTTTGTAGCAAGTGCTGTTGACCCAGATGCGGAGGACCTGCTACACGGAGCTGCACACGGCCACGGCCAAGGTTACGAGAAAACAAGGTGCGCCCTCCAAAGATACTCTCACATTTATACATATATATTAAAAGGCAAAAAGTAAAAAGGGTACAATAAAATTAAGCGATTTCTTTCTGTGCCATTTCTTCCGCATTTTTCAGTGTCTGAAACTGATGATGCAATATTCTAACTTTATTACATGATTGTTAAATGATTGGTTCATAAATTATGTATCAAAACTCGTCCGTAATAATTAGGTGTGTAATATTCGTAAATATCAACTAGATACATTATATCATTTAAAATGGGCACGGGGGGAAATTTGTTTATGTCTTAAAGTATAAATTCTTACTTTAAGACATAAACAAATTGGGTTTTGATATTAATAATATCAGAAACCAAGGATATTTATTATAATGGCTCGAATATGAGAGGCCGAATATCAGAAGTACAGGCTCGTATTCTAAAGGATAACCCAAGAGTATTTTTTACACCTTGTTCCTGCCATAATTTTAATCTAGTCTTAGGAGATGCAGCTATAGAGTTTCTGATTTCTCGACATTTTTCATCTCTCGAGAAATGATAAATTTGACTTATATTCTCGAGAATTCTTGAGAAATTTTGAGAAAAATAATTATTAAAATATATATCTTTTGGTAATGTTGAAAATATGGTAAAGGATAAAAACATGTTAAAATTATAGTCAACTTTCAAGTACTAAAGTATTCATTAAAATTATTAAGAAAACAGCACGTAAATGCATATTAATTGAAAATACATATGTATAGAGAAATTTTCAAAAATTTAAGAAATTAATAATAATTATTATTAATTTCTTATTACTATTATAATAGTAATAATTAGAGACCGGTAAAAATATGCAACGGTACTTTTGCCATAGGCGTGCTATTTTAACTTTATTTTAACAAAAAACCAACAAAAAACAAAAGAATAAAACACTTGTACCGCAATGAATTCTTATCTTAATAACGACACCTCATTATTTTGGGATTATATCCAAGATAGGTAATTCCGGTCACTCCTTTGTCATTCTATCCGCAAAAATCTTAAAATCGAAACGAGTAAACTCATTTCTAGTCGACCGATTTTTACCAAAAGTTGATCAACTTGTGCTATTGATGTCAAAAGCCTAAAGTTTCATAAAAATCCTTTTAGCCGAATTTGCTCTGGACGTGTACACACACAGACGGACGTACAAACAGACGGACATACAGCCGGACAGACAGACAGATAGACAGACAGACCGACAGACATCATGCTAAAAATAGTCAAAACGTTATGTACGGACCTTAATTCGTGGAGAGTCGTAGAAATCTCGAAATGTTAAAATCGGTAGTATCACAATACCTCCCTTATACCCTTTTCACACTAGATCTTTAAGATCGGATGTTAAAGTGAAACGCTAATGTGAAACCGTACGGCCTCGTCTAAACACAAGCGATGTTTAAGACAGAGATCTGCGTCTTAAACTTCGACCGCATTGCCAACTTAATTTCTATTATAAAAAAATACTCCTTGAATTTGTGCTGTCAACATTTTATATTATCATAAACAAGAATACTGTATTATATCGACGTTATAAGAAGTTTATACTTATTGTTATAATAAAATTATTTATTTTAATAATGTGTTTAATAAAATACAGAGCTACAATAATTGAGATAAAATGTATCGACTTACATGTTAATACAGGTGTAATATATTCTTTATTGTAGTGTCTTTATTATAGAATGAAATGAAATATCCAGATTTGTTTATAATAATTTAAAATGTGCGTCTGCGCAGACAGTTCAAAACTGGTAATTTCATGACGGTAACTTAAGGGCAAAATTACTGTAGCTGATGACAGCACCAGAGATTTAAACATCAAGTGTGAAAGCATACCGATCTTAAACATCGGTGAACTTTAAGTTCACTCGTCTTAAAGATCTAGTGTGAAAAGGGTATTATATATGTTAGCGGTCGGTAAAAAACATTTATATAGAATCTAGTAGTCGTATGTCAGATATATTAAGAACTGTTAGTAAATAATTGTTGTATACATATTGTTACTGTTACTCTTCCTAAATGTACTGTTAATAAATATCCATTGTTTATATTTCCCTGTTGCATTACCGCTAATGCTAACAATTTTTCTATAAAATACGTGTTAAATCATGTTTGCTACAGCTAAATCAACTAACTAATCTAAATTATTGTTTATTTAAAAAAGTGCAACATATTATTTATATTAAAAAAATACACATGATTAAAATGAAAATAAATATACCTACATGATCAGATTAATAAAAAAAAAAACTGAAACCTTATGTACTAATTCAATGTAGCAACATAATTGTATAATGTTACAAAATTTAATTATGTTCATTACAAGTTAACAAAATAAAAATTACGGTTAATTACAACATACGTATTGTTTTCACAGTTGTAAAATGTTTAATTTACAAAAAAAAAGATAAAAACAAAGCAAAAACAAGATTAAGATTTTTATATTGTAATTAAAATTAAACTGATATAATTAAAAAAAAATTGCAATTTTTTTAGTTTTAATTAAAGGATAAAATACAAAATTTCCGCTGATTTTTTTGTTATAATTTTACACGTGTTGCAAACATTTTCATTTTTATGTTTTCCAGCACAGGATTTATGTACAAAATAATTACCGGTTGCCTAAGAACATAGCTCCAATCCTGGTGATATTCATGGCAAAGAATATTCATTTTCCAATAATATGCAAATCCAGGGGTCGATTCAGCTTTGATTGATTAATACTTAATATAATAATAATAAATTTATTTCGTGTCTTTCGGCTTTGAAAGAATTGATTTACATTCTATAATTATTATATATACTATACTATGACTATACAGGGTGTTTGTTTGAAACGGGGCACCCCGAAAATCTCCTTTATTTGTAAAGATACAAAAAATCTTCAGAACAAAAGTTAAACTAGACAAAAAGGCCCTTCTAAAGGTTACTATAAGAATTCTGAGGCACTTCCGGTTTCACTGGAAATGATGTCAACTTTTGATCTAGCATAGGGAATCGATAATTTCATATTTTTTTCCTAAAAGTACATTAAATTAGCTTTACAATGACACCAAAAAAACATATTTTTATGTTAACCATTTCAAAATGGCGACCATTTATTTACAAAATAATAATCAACATAAGTTTTACAAAGTTGAACGTAGCAAGTTTTGAAAACAATAAAAAAAGAAACAAAATATCTCTAAAATAAACTATTTGACTATTTAGAAGAAAAAAAACTATTACTTTTTAGAATTATTTTACAAAAAAAAAAAAAAAATACAAATGTTCGATCAAACCACCATTATTGTCCACACATTTTCTCATTCTTAATAAAAACTCTTCCATCGCCCTTATAAGAGTACACTCTTGGATATCCCGGATTGCACTTCTAACCCTTTCTTCTAAATCTTCTATCGTCGTTGGTGTTGTCCGATACACTCTATCTTTTAAATACCCCCAAACGAAAAAATCCAATGGCGTGAGATCCGGCTATCGTGCAGGCCAGTGGACGTAAGCCAATATTCTTTCTTCGTCATTTTCTACATGGTTTGCTCTTTCTGAACGTCGTTTTTGAATTTCGAAAGAACCTCGCTGGCTTAATTTGTTCACTAATTTGGCAAATTACTGCCTTCTCGGCTGAGCTCTATCAGGATACCTTTCTTGATAGAATCGTTGGGCTCTAACCGCATTTCTTTGGCACTCTGCGTATATCAGAACCATATCTGTCATCTCTTCGTTGGTATATCGTACATAAACCATAATTACGTACAAATAACGACTTACTACCAATTAATACAATTTTTTTTTCAAACAAAAATAAACAAAATAAACTATTAAACTGTTGTTATTTATAAAACATTTAATTGAAAAATTAAAATTTAAGTTATTTCATGTTATTTCATACAATAACTAGTTATAACAGTTTATTTTAGAGATATTTTGTTTATTTTTTTATTGTTTTCAAAGGTTGCTGCGTTCAACTTTGTGAAACTTATGTTGATTATTATTTTGTAAATAAATGGTTGCCAGTTTGAAATGGTTAACATAAAAATATGATTTTTTGATGTCATTGTAAAGCTAATTTAATGTAATTTTAGGAAAAAAATATAAAATTATCGATTCCCTATGCTAGATCAAAAGTTGACATCATTTCCGGTGAAACCGGAAGTGCCTCTGAATTCTTATAGTAACCTTTAGATGGGCCTTTTTGTCTAGTTTAACTTTTGTTCTGAAATTTTTTTGTATCTTTACAAATAAAGGAGATTTTCGGGGTGCCCCGTTTCAAACAAACAAACATACTTGATAATAAAATTTGATGATTTGCACACGTTGTTCAACGCTATTGGCATCTGACACTACCGATAGAGGCGCTACTGCATTCACATCATGGCTGACTTTGGTAGGATATTTTTGACAGGTTCAATGGTAAATTCATGTGATATTTATTGAAACACACGGGAACACACTCTAAAATGGTCTTTAACTGTCTTTCCACTTCTAAGAACATATTCCCATGCTTGTCACAAACTCGACTATCCTACAACCTTCAGTTTCTCAAAATCTCACTAGAGGCGCTTCAGTTATTGTCAGTTGACAATAACCCTCCATAGTGATTTTCCGTACATTACTAAACAATAGACCATATTAGTAACTACGTCACAAAATGGGATTCAGTGCTGCCGTCTCGCGGTTGGATTCCTTTTATTTGAATTTAGCATGTTGTTTTTTTGTTAAATTGTATTTTGGAAATATAAATTAAGTTTTCAAAGTAAGAGAGTGCTTCACATCAAAACTACAAGTCAATATTTATTTATTAAAATTCTTATTTTATACATTATAATTTAATATGTCATTATTTTTGCAGAACAATATTATTTTGCAGGTTAATTTTGAAAAATTTACGTTAATAATCGTTATTATGGCAAGTAACATAGCAATAAGTGTGTGTGCCATATTTAATGGTTTAAAGGAATAATATGTTGTTTTTAATTTTCCATTATTGTTTTTCATTTTCATCTGTCAAAAAACGAAAAAATTTGCAATTAATAATGTAGATGTAATTGTTACAATTCGGAGCAAAACAATACACCAATATGCATTCTAAAACAAAATATTAATGATTACTTAGTGTTAATTAAATAAATACTAAAGATATTCCGATTTTCATATTATTTAAAAACGTAACCTATAAATATATCTTCGAATCCTTATTTATATATCCTTATAATATAAAGTGTCTGGACTGTATATATTAGTATATATTTATCAAAAATTCATATTTTTTGCTCCAAAATTGAAAATATTTATAAAAGTAAGGTAACAAAAGCAATGTCCCATGTATTTTAAACTTCAAAAGGACTCAGCTCTCAGATGGCAGCACATGTATGTGACGACACACTAATATGGTCTATTGACAAAAAATTTGACAGACGTCACTTAAACAACATGGCTGCTATAACCTAACAAATTTCGATCGTCCCTATTGAAAGACCCTTTATAAGACCAGGTGTTGTGAAGGAGTAGATTTAGAAAAAAAATGTACTAAATATGTAGCTAAGGACATTTGAAACAAGTTTTATTTTAAATTTTTTTCTCTATCCTCTTTTATTTTCTAGATATTTGTACATGTATTAGACAGAAAGTTGTGCTCATCACATATTTTTAATATCTTTGACTTCCCATTTACTTCCTGTATTGAATAAGAAATGCAGTAATTAGCAAATGGTAACAATTTCTAAAAAACCAAATTGACACTAATATTACCAATGTCAGTGATGCCAACTGTTCGCGTTAATGAAGAAAGTTTATTAGAAACTAGTGAAAAACGGAACCTGATATGTTGAACATGTTCTTACATATGTAAGTACATTGCATTACAACTCTCTTACCGGGTTAAGTTACTAATGAAACTAGGCATGTATTTCACTATCTCACTAGAAGATGAAACTATTTGTTTATTTTTTACCGGTTCAAATTTGACCTGCATTTTATTTTTGTCTGCTCGATACATGAATTAACGTTATCATTCAAGGGCAACTTTTTAAGTTTTTACAAAAACTAATAGCCGGTTGCTAAAGTAAGAATTATCCCTAACTCAAGTTAAAATCATTTGTTTTATGTTGTAGCATACAAAAACAAATGATTTTAACTTGAGTTAGAGAAAACTCTTACGTTAGCAACCCGCCATAAGAAAGAAAAAAACTTTTTTATTGCTTTTCAAAATATTCGCCTTTAAGATTTATAGAATTTTGCATGCGTTCAAACCAATTCTCGAAACATTTTTTCCACTCTGAAGTTAGTATCTCAAAAACAAGGTTTTCGATGGCTTTAACAGTTCTTGAAGTGATGAAAATCGATGTCCACGCATTTTTTGTTTGACATTGAGGAACAAAAAAAGTCGTTAGGGGATAAATCAGGTGAATATGAGCAATGAGACATTAATTCGATGCTTTTCTCCTTCAAATAATCAATTATTTGATGTGCTGTGTGGGAGCTTGCATTGTCATAATGCGACGTTTTTGGTTGTTTTTTCTGATTTTGTCGATGACTTCTGGCAAACAAATTGTTGTATACCATTCAGCATTAACTGTTCTTCGATCCTCTAAAGGAATGGTTGCGACATGTCCAGTACAACCAAAGAAACAAGCGATCATTTTGGAAGTGCTTCGTAAACGAACAACTTTTGTGGGTTTCGGTTAATTTTGGTAAGACCCAAACAGTGGATTGTTGCTTAATTTACGGTTCATATGAATAAATCCAAGTTTCGTTACCTGTAACAATGTATACGGATTTTGCAGTGCCTAGGTTGAATTTTTTTAGGATTCCCTTACACCAATCAACACGAGCCTTTTTTTGATCTTCAAATTATGCGGAATCCATCGGGAACAGATCTTTTTCTGCAATATGCCAAAGAATGCCTCTATCTCACGGTAAGTCACATGCTAATCTTCATCAATCATTTTGCGCACAGCATCGATGTTTTTTTGAATTACAACCGATTTTGGTCGACCTTCATGAGATTCATCAATGACGGACGCACGACCACGACGAAATTCTAAAAACCAATTGTAAACAGTCTTTTCTGATGGTGCTTCATTACCAAAAATTTAACGAAGCGAATCTATGCATTGTTGTTGAGTTAGGCCTTTACTAAAATCCTAAAAAATCATCCAACGAAAACCTTCACGAGTAATATCCATTTTTCACAAACTTGTTTTTTTTTTAAACGCTCATTATCAACAACTACTCGGTCAATTTATAAGCTGCCACTGATTTCACAACAACAAATGTCAAATTTTACGAATATACTAATGACACATTTCAATATTGCTATCCAGTGGTCATTTGTAAAAACATAAAATGTAACCCTCGTAGTATTCTTATTTTTTTTGCATTTAACCCGCGATAAAAAAAATGTTACCGATCAGTGGTATCAAACTTTCTAAGTTAATTGGCCCCTTCACAGCCTATTACCATCAGCCTGACTGTTCAATTTTTCGAACAGACCTTTATCCCATTTATTTGTGTTTGTCGGTGCAAGATTTCTTTTATTGAGTATGCGTATATTTATTGATTTTATTTATTTATTTATTGTTTAATTTATTGATTTTAATATGTAGTGTAGTCATTTAGATGGGTTGCGTTAGGCGCAAATAGCCTTTGTTGCTGTGCGCCAAAAATTTTAACTAACTAACTAAACTTTCTAAGTTTACACCTAGGAATACTTAAAAATGTAGACGCAAGTTTTCTTGAGTTCCTGTCAGACGTACTAAATAAAAACTTACACAGTGTAAAAAAAGGTAAATTTTTCATGGGTAAGCATGAGCCTAACTTATTTTACAGTTGTTGCAATATGAACAGCATTATGTATTTACAGTTGGACGTATAATGTATTATTTGATGGTCATAAATTTGATGGTCATAAATGTATTATTTGATGGTCATAATCATAAAGTTAATTATAGGGATTTGCAGCTAAGCACCCTACCATCTGGTGAGCGTTTCATGAACTTGTCTACGACAGATAACATTTCGTCTCGTCTATTGGTTTTGTATGAAGTTTGTTTTTAAAGTTACTAGTATAAACTAGTTAAATTCTCAATAAATTATTTTGCAAAAGGAACAGTTATGTTCCATTGAAATAATAAAGAATGCAGTTTTCGTTTTCACGGTTATTTCTGTTAAGTTATTCTTGTTTTATTTGCAGCAGCGCAGCGACGGGCGAGTGAATGGTCTTTCTTCATTATAATAAGACTTTTACGTGCAAATTTCTAATTAATATGTAACGAATACTCAGAAAAGTCATTTAACACTCGAGAAACTGACAAGTGAGATGTAGAAATTATACTGTTTATCTTTAACGTGCTAAAACATTTGTTCAAGCTGTTCCATGAACCGTATGATTTATGCAAACTGCACTTTTGTACAGTTGAAACA
This sequence comes from Liopterus haemorrhoidalis, assembly GCA_963971575.1. Taxonomy (NCBI): domain Eukaryota; kingdom Metazoa; phylum Arthropoda; class Insecta; order Coleoptera; family Dytiscidae; genus Liopterus; species Liopterus haemorrhoidalis. The sequence goes on along the minus strand of OZ020622.1, from coordinate 42,819,969 downwards.
TTAATATGAAGTACGAATTATCACACAAAAATAAATAAAAATAAAAAAATTGATGTGCAGAGTGAATTTTCACACATTTCAGGGTTTTGTAGGTATTTAATACGTGTAAGAAGCTAACAGATTGTTGGATGTCTAAGACAATTTTTTTTCTATTGTCACATCAAAATCAACAGATTTTTGATAATCTTTTTTATTCGATATTTGAGTAATAACTAAGAGCTTCCATTTAATTTGTTTAAAATAAATTTAAATAATCTGCGAATTTTACGTCATTAGAAAATATAAATTAAAAAATTGATGTGAAGTGTGAATATTTACACATTGCAGGGTTTCGCAGGTATATAATAAGTGAAGGCGGTATGCTGAGTGTGTAGGACAAATTTGTAGTAATCACGGCAAAATGAACGATATTTTAAAAATAATTTATCGTCTGTTAATCATATAATAAGACTGGTTATTAAATTTACGCTCTTAAAAATTAAATACAACATTTGTCAAAATATAACTAGAATTTTGACAAAATAATTTCAACATAATAAAAATGCAAAAAAAAAAACAGAGAAAATAAAATTCACTCCGTACTCGAACTCGAAACCCTTCGTTTTCCAGCCAGTTTAAGAGTGCCTTAACGCATGTCGCCATCGCACGCCATGCATGTGAGTGTCTTACATTGGTATAACTTTTGTACTTTGTGAACCAAAAACCACAAAAAATACGTTATTTTCCAAAACCATAATCTGATCAAAAATTCCTGTTGTATTATTTCGGTTCACACCAATATACATTACTTAGAATTTTTTTAGATTTTTAGTTTAAACCATCTGGGCTACAGGGTGTGGGAGCAAATTTTTTTTGCACATTTTTGGCAAAAATCGCATCAAAATAATTTATTTTGCCAAAATAAAAATTTGATCGTTAATCCACGTACTAAGGGCTTTCATTTGATACCCTACTCAGAATTAAAAAAAAATATTTTGGTTTTCGATGAGCACATATTTGTTTATATTTTTAGGGGGGTATGTTTTTTAGATGTTTTAGTATTTTTCCTATGTGCGGGTCAAAGAGTTGTATAAGCATGCCAAATTTCAACTCTCTAGGTTTAGCCGTTTGGCTACAATTTTTACCGAACAGACAGACAGACAGACAGACAGACAGACAGACAGACAGACAGACAGACTGACAGACAGACAGACAGACGACAAAATGACGGTATAAGGGTTTTTTGGTCATACCTACAAAACCCTAAAAATCGAGTTTATGAGTGCAAGCTCCTTAAGAAGGATATTCGTTCTCATCGGTTAAGAGTTTTTTATTATATTTTTAATATAAAAAAAAATCAATGTGGCCACCGCAGGAACGACCGCCATCACAGAGTACTTGTTTAATTTATGCTACTTAGCATAAATTAAATTATGCTATTAGGTATCAAAAAATATCTCAAACAATAGTTGTTAGTTATTACTTTTATAGCAACTTTTGTTAAATAATTTTTTTCGAAATATATCTCTGTTGTGAAATATCCGCAAAAATCTTAAAACCGACACAAGTAAACTCCCATTTTTAGTCAACCGATTTTTACCAAAAGTTTATAAACTCGTGCCATTGATCTTAGAAGCTTAAATAAGAATTTTCATAAAAATCCTTTTAGCCGAATTGTTTCGCACATGTACACAGATCGACAGACAGAACGACAGACAGAACGACAGACAGACCGACAGACGGACAGACCGACAGACATCATGCTAAAAATAATCAAAATGTTATGTAGGGACCTCAATTCGTGGAGATCCATCGAAATCTCGAAATGTCTAAATCGGTATGATCACAATACCTCCCTTGTATGTATATATGTTGGCGGTCTGTAAAAAGATATACACTAGCTTAGTCAAAATATAAAAAATCCATAACATTATTAGCCATAATTTAGCCATGTATTAAATAAATAATTAATTTTGTCTAAAACACAAAAACTGAAATATTTTCCAAAACCGAAATCTGATTAAAAATTCCTCTCGTACGTTTCCGGCTCAGATCAATATCATTTTTGGCATATTTTTGACTAAAATCGTGTTAAAAGAAATGAAAAAACTACTTTTTATTCCTCAATATACGTTTTAAGAGTTTTATTTTGATACCACACAATAAATTTTAAAAAAATATATTTTTTTCAGCATTGAAAAGAAGAAATCCGGAAATATCGTTTCATTTGTTTCCACCAATATCAGACATCGTACGGATCCAAACAAAATTGGGAAAGCAAGAGGTTAGGAATCGACGCGATGTTTGGATAAAAAATTTAAAAATTGGAAAAAAAGTGAGCCCTTATATGAAAATTTGCTCATTACATTTTAATGATGGTGACTACAAATAATATTTTCAATTTTGTATTTATTATCGCATATCTTGAAAATTCCTGTTATTGTGTGTGGGTTTGATTGTAATGCAGTAGTCTGTAGACATAATGCATAAATCTTTATGAACTCTCTGTTTTATTCAGTGACTCCACACAATATTATATGCCTAGCATTGTAGATTTCTCCCCCTTCGTAAACAACACGGGAATTATTATTTCCCCCAATATAATTAAAATAATCGACAATGAAAAACTGTGCCGCCATAACTTAAACCAGATTACAAAATGTAGTATTTAAGATGTTTACAAGTAATGTTACTTTAAAAAAAATGTCCTCACAATACGTATATATACTTACTAGGTTATAAAATTTTAAAACAAAATCAGATAATTGCATATAATTATTTATATTTTGCCGCTTTTTTATACACTTTTCGCTATTATTTACTAATAAATGTCAAGTGGTATCTGTTTAATGGTGCGATTATAGTCCAACATGTAAATCTTACAGAATTTAGGCCTAAATGAATCTTTAACTTCGACTATTATGGTCAACTAAATTTAAATACTTCAGCTACAGAATTGTGACCTTTTTAGAGGCTAATTAAGTAACGTTCAACTGAGCATTGTCTCTCTCTGTTTGTACGCATTGAATAAAGAGAGAAAGCAATAGTAAAGACATGTTAATTTAGTGTTATTAGTGCTGGCTGTCAAAACATATAACGTGATATAACCAAAAACTTAAAATCTTTATTTATTGAAGGAAAAGCTTGGGCCCCTCCCAGGACCAGCAGATAACACGGCGCTGCCTGGGGAGTTGAAGATAAAATTTAACCACATTTTCCAAATATGCTCCAACGAATTATATGAAGGGGAGCGTTGATCCTTTTCCCCCCTGACACATCGACTAAAATATTCGCCCAGTCAAATGATAAAACTGTTTTAAACAACTAATTACTCGATTCAGATAAGATAAAGTGGAAATCTGACTTCGGTATAACCTTCAGAATGTAATTTTAAAATGACACCTCAAACGTGAAATAGAGTAAAAATAGTAGAAATATAATAAAGACAGTAGTTTTGGAGACAATAGCGCTCTTAAAATCGGTATTTGGTTTTATTTTGTAGATAAATGTGAATATCAATATCTTTTTAGGTATTTTTGAAATTATAATGTTTTACACACAAAAAGGACTGATATAAGTTGTACAACAGTGGCGTATTCAGGTGGAGGGGGGGGGGGGGGCACAAGCCCCCTCTGAAGGTCCAATGAAATGAAAATTTAACAATTTTATCATAATCGTACAGCAAAATAACACATGTATTTTACAATAATAATAAGCTATATTTTATTATGATTAGTGTTGAAATTAACAGAAAATGCACATTTACATGTTATTTTTAGGTTTCGTAGGTATAATCAAGAAATCCTTATTCCGTCACATGAGTCTGTTCGTTCGGTACAAATTGTGGCCAAGCGGCTGATTTAGAGAACTGAACATAAGTAAGAGAAATATTGAGACTTCAAAAATATATCCCGCGAAAAATATAAATAAATATGTATTTATCGAAGAAAAAATCAAGTTAAAGTTTTAACAATTACATTTTTTTATTAACAAATAATGGAATTATTATTTGATATAAACATCAATATCCAACAGCAGGGGTGTCGAACTGATTTGGGTCGCAGTCTATTTTACATACAGAATGATAAGTAGTGACGGAACTTTAAATATCCCGAAGGGTTTCTTGACATTTTTTTATAAACAGAAAAGGGGAAGAGAGTATATTTTACATTTTTAAATATATTTTTCCCCTAAATAAGCTCAAGTGATTTTGATTAACGCTGAAGGGGCCATAAAAAATAAGGTTCAGGGTCGTATGCGGTCGCGTGCCCTCGAAATTTGATTCAGCCCTCCCCAAGACAAAATCCTGGCTGCGCCACTGATGAAAATGAACCGTGCTTGTGGCAAGTAAGTTCTAAAGAATACCATGATAGAAATAAAAAGGATGCTGCTTACGCGAAATTATTGGACCAAATAAAAGAAGTGGACGCGAAAGCTACAAAAAATGACGCAATTAAAAAATAAACGATATCAGAAGCGCTCTCCGAAAAGAGAATAAAAAAATTAAGGAATCGGTGAAATCAGGAGCATCTGCTGATTCTACGCACAAGTCTAAGTTGTGGTCCTCAAGGCCTTTTCCTTGAGGCCAATCCTCTCCGTGTGTGGGCGAGGGTTCGGTAGAGGAATCCTCAAGGAATTCCTTGAGACTTTTTCCTTGAGGAAATCCCCGTGTATGGCTACCTTAAGAATCGTTTCAAAAATATCCGTCTGGCGCAGTGATGGGCGTTTACACGTAAACTTTAATTGTTTACGTTTACGTGTAAACTTATGTAAACAATTGGTAAACTTGTCAACAATGTCAACAATGTAAACTTTGTAAACTGTCAAATAATGAGGTTAGTTTAAGTTATTTAATACGAATAATAGAGAGTTAATGAACAAGTATGTGATGAAACCGAAGGAATAGTTCTGAAGAACTAGCTTTTGTTTTAATTAAATAAAATGAAAGAAAATATAGGGCGTTATGCAAAATTTGTAATGAATCTTTTCGTTATTAAAAAATATAGGCTGATTTTCTTAAAGGTGAAATTTAATGCATTTTGTTATTAAAAAAATGAAGACTGAATTTTTTAAAGAAAAAAATTTTTTATTTTTCATATTCATATTTACTAATTTGTATGTAACACCTGTATAATGATGCAAATTCGATTTTTATTAATATGTATATTGGCTTCTTCTAATTTTATATACTTACTTTTTCATTTAAAATCGTTTCATTAAATTTTTTTTATTTATAAAAATTTATTGATAATGAGGTTCTGTAATTCAAAACAATTGCGCATGTCTAAATCATTGTTTACGTTGTTTACATTGTTTACAAGAGTTTTTGTGTTTACTTTACATCAATTGTTTACGCGTCAACAATGAGGTAACTTACATCATGTAACTTACGCGCCCATCACTGGTCTGGCGCTACGATCTTAATATTTTTCCCCTATTGTATTGTTTTAGTATTGTGTTGGGGGGTAGTATAATCCAACGCATGAAAGCGCCATATAGCCACGATAAGGCTCTAAATGTATATGCACTGTTGTGTACAGTTTATCGAGTATAGGTGATTTGCGTTGATGAATTTGCTGATGAAGATCGTTTGCAATATGTGTCAATATGTCCGTGAACGTCATCGCGTGTCCATTTTATCGCTGAGTCTGTTGTTTACATTCAACATAACTGTTACAGCTCGTAACAAATTATTAATAATACCAAATAAAAATATTATCACCATCAATTACAATATTATAGTCTTTAATCAGAATGCAATCATCCAGATAATCGATGCGTAATATTTAACTTCTTTTTAAAAATGTGTGACATAATTTAGAAACGTAAACTGTTACGAGCTTACCTACCAACCTCCATTTGCTTCCTTAATGATACGTGTAATCCCTAGAGATTACCAGTTTCTTATACAAAACAAACAGTCTGAAATAAAATTAGTATCAATCTATACATCAAAATTTGAATTAAGCCGCATTCAGACCTCTTTAAATTAACGAGTTATAAACTGTTCGTTGTTACACTCTGACTTATGTTTTAATGCATTCTTTTAACGTTCCGTGCACCGTTCACATCTGTTATAAATTAGTACGTTACGAATAGCCCTCCATCTGTGAATTTTGAAACCAACTATTTAGCTTCGTAAAATATTTTATATGTATTATCGTTTTTATAATTCTGTTGTCTTAGATTTTAACTACCTAATTACCCTAAATTGATCATATTTACTGTCCGTCTTTGTAATTTTGAGCAAGATTTGTTAATGATGACATTATGTTAGGTTATGTAAAGGCATTCGATAGCTACGGTGTCACTGATAGAATGCGATAGCCGATGTGTTTATATGTCTGTCTCATTAAAACATCTCACTAGCTATAAGTTTATTAAATTATGCAGAATCCACAACAAACAGCGTATTAAATTTGGAGGTCTGAACGGTTTCACGTCTTATCATATGACAAACTTGCTGGTGACAGTGAACAGTCTATAAGCTACAATGCATAAGCTATTGATTTAAGAGTTTTGAATGCGGCTTTAGAGCCGTAGCAATGTTTTTAGCGCCCTTGGAAAAAAACGTCGCCACTTCTAAAACACAAGTGAAGACAAAAAAAATTGATGTGAAGTGTGAATTTTAACACATATCAGGGTTTTGTAGGTATTAAATAAGTCACATTAAAAACAATAGTTTTTTGATAATCATTTTTCTTCGTTATTTGACAAAAATCCCAGATTTTTTTTTTTTTTGCTGCATTTGCATCGTGTTCGTCTTCATTAGATTAATAAAAAATATATTGATTAATGACTTAATTTTTTTCAATTTCAGAAACGTATTTCTCACTATTAACAATGTGTTATTTTATTTTATAAGTATTTTATTACTACAAATGATTTATTCCTCTTTGATACTTAAAAAAAAAATAATGCAATTCAAAAAATAGGTTAATTCACAGCGTATAATAAAATATCTAAAACACTCCTGAACTCCTAATTGAACTGAAGTGTTGAGTGTAGTGTGGTGTGGTGTGTAACTCGATTCACAACTATTAAAAAAAATATTGTTATTTTTTTTATATTTTTAATTTTAAAAAAATACAAATACTATCTTAACTATAAATACAAAAAATCCATAACTTTATTGAAATTTAATTAAAAAATAATTAATTTTATTAAAAACACAAGAACTGCAATATTTTTCAAAAACACAATCTGATCAAAAGTTCCTCTCGTACGTTTCCAGCTCAGACCAATGTACATTAACTATATTTTTTCAGGTTTTTGGTTTAACCCTTTTTGGTAAAAGGGTGCGGGACAAGAACTTTTGCACATTTTTGGCTAAAATCGTGTTAAAAAAAAACAATGTACAAAAACTATCTATCGTTCCTTAATCTACGACTTAAGAACTTTTTTTTTTGATACCACACAATAAATTTTAAGAAAATATCCATAACTCTTAGTACATTTATTTAATTTTGGTACATTTTTTCAATGTTGCCAGTTTGAAATTGGATTGTTCAATCGTTATTTGTCAGGTTGACATTTAGGTGTTTAGAATTTAGTGAGGTTAAATTATATATTTTTTTAAATTTTATTGTAATAAAAATGCCTAAGCTCTTAGTAGCCGTGCTCAAAGGATGGTTTTGTCTCTTATTAATTATTTTTAAAGTAATTTTAGCGTACTCATGAAATTTACACTTGCAGCTAGCGGCAATAAACTGTTCGACTGGAAATAATATTTGAATATTCATTATTCGAAACAAAATTGTATCTAACATCTGAAATTCAGAAAATTCTATTCGAATAATGAAAAATTTGACTCTTTATCATTGCTTTCCGATATCATTTAGTGAGTTCAGGAAGCAAGCTCGGAGCGTTCGAGAAAAGGTCTAAACGCGTTTATTCGAGCAGTCTGGAGTTAAACAGTGTGACTCGGAACACTCCGCGTTTGCTTCCCGAACCCGCTGTGTCAATGTGACACCAGGTGAAAAATTAAAGTAAATTGTATAAAAAGTATTAAAAGAACACGACACATTTCTAAAAACAAATATTTCTGATGATTCTTATACACTGAAATTTATTATAATTTTTTTTAATACTACATTACACACTTAATATAATATAAACCATAAATTTCGCGAAAAATCGGTTAGAAAGAACTGCTGTGCATCATAATTTACATTAATTCGTTTCCTCCATAGGAAATACAGGTTTTCAATATATTTTTAGAAGTTGTTCGATATAACCTAACTTTTTTTGACAGTTTACGAATTGGCAACAAGGTGAGTTTTTCAACTGTGACGTCATTTCATAGTTACGGTAAATGGACTTTAGTATATAATTTTAAGAAAATATATTTTTATCAACGACAAAAAATTGAAAATTTTCGAAAAACGAATCTGATAAAATAGATTTAAATATAAATATAAATTTAAGAATAAATTTTACATGTAAAATCGCTATGGCCGACAGGTCAATTCATCACCAATTGCTAGGAGTACACAATAATCGTGATAATCTGACGACTCATATAATATCCATCATTACGACACTAGGCATAAAAAGAATATTTACTCTCCATATACTAGACTCCAAAAATCTAGACAATGGAATAATTACGCATTAAAATTTTATAATAAGTTGCCAGATTTCTTCAAAGCTTTGTCTTCAGCAAACTTTAAACGTGTTTTAATTTTTGTTGTTGTAGTTTTAAGTCGTAGTTTTGTTCATATGAAGTATTTCTGCATTTTAATTTTGACAATATGATTTTATCTGACTAATAGTACATCACTATCATTTTTTGACTGACCATTATGTATTTGTTTCTACGTCCAGGAATCCTAAATAATTATTGACATATTTTCAATAATTCAGTATAAATATCTTCATTATCGAATTTTTAACAAGTATGAATAAGAAACCAGGATTACACCAAAAATTCTCAATTAAAAAGAGAACATTTCAATACAAAAGACGAAAAATGAAGAAGGAGAACACGTTTTCTTTAAAAGAGACGTTACCACCTTAGTTAAATAACGTATAATCGAGGTACACTAACCTTTTTGTCTAATCGGTTATAATCAAAACAAGTATTGAAATGATTGCTAAATGTTTATTAATGGGCCAACACGCTTCTGTACGTTATTAAAAAATAGCAATTATAAATTACAAACTAGAGATAGTGGATCATGAATCATGAATATACTGTTACTTGTATTTCATTTGCAAATTATATAAAAATTAATTGCTTTATTTATTGCCAATATGTTTACACACTTTTGGATCCGTTTCAAATATTTTTCGTTGTTTTTTAATTAAAAAAAAGTGGTCGAGATTTACTGTAATTATGATTTAATAATAATATTATTATAGTTTTCTTTTATTTCCTTCCGTTATAATTTTTAAAATTCATATCTTTTTAAACTTTTGCGTTATTGCAAAATTTCCGACTTTTTCCAAACCGAAAAAAAAAAACTGTCGTCGAACATTATTAATGATATTAAAACCAAACTAGTTCAATAGAAAAAATCAGCTGTGGCCACCACAGGACCGACCGGCATCACAAAGTACTTTTTTAATTTATGTTGCGTTTAATTTATGTTGTTGATTTGGGCATGAGACGGGTCGCCGCGAAATTCGTACCAAAATTGCTCAATTTAGACCAAAAACAGCATGCCGCAGCCACCATATTCCCCAGATCTGGCCCCCTGTGACTTTTTCTTGTTCCCGAAACTGAAGAGGCCCATGACAGGACGACGCTACGCTACGAGTGAGGAGATAAAGACGGCATCGAAGGAGGAGCTGAACAAGATCACAAAAAATGATTTTTTCAAGTGCTTCGAGGATTGGAAAAAACGTTGGCACAAGTGTATAATATCTGGTGGGGATTACTTTGAAGGGGACAAAATAGATATTCATGAATAAACTGTTAAGGTTTTGAATACCGCGCCGAGCTGGCGTAGTTCAGTTAACTGCCACCGGACTAGGCAAGTGCTGCCGAACAACACTACTAACGTAGTGGCAGCGTTATGTACTAATGAGTCCACGTGCATTGTTTGTAGAATTAACACAATATCTGTATCTGATTTGTTCATTCACATTATTTTCTCATTAAACTATTGTATAGTGTTAATCAGTTTATTTATTTAACCCTTAAATCCACCATCCGTCGCAATAGGTTACGGGCCCAGGTCGCGAGACAAGGTGTTAAATAAATAACTGTGAAAACCGTGAAGTGCAACATTGTGAGAGTGAAAATATTTTTGTGAAAAACGCTAAATAACATTGTGTCGACTGTTGAGTGTCAATAGTGAATCTTGTGTGAATTGAATCAAGATGTTCGGAGCCAACACGTCCAGAATCGAGTCTCTTAACAAAGAAAATTATGACACATGGAAGATGCAGATGGAGGCATTGCTAGTAAAAAATGATGCTTGGGGGTATGTTAATGGTGAGTTTAAAAAACCAATATTAGAACCTGGAAAAGAAGCATCGGAATTAGCGGTGAACACATGGTTGAAAAACGATGGCAAGGCTAAATCCGATATAATTTTAGCCATTAGCCCTTCCGAATTGAAGCAAATAAAGGGCTGTGAATCGTCACGTGCTGTCTGGTTAAAGCTGGAAACCATATACCAGTCAAAGGGGCCAGCTAGAAAAGCCACGCTGTTGAAACAACTAACGTTACAACGCATGCAAGATGGCGGCGATGTGCGCGAACACGTAAATAAATTTTTCGATACAGTTGACAAATTAAGCGAAATGGAGGTAGACATAAACCCCGATTTATTAGCAATTATGTTGTTGTACAGTCTACCGTCAACGTATGAGAATTTTCGCTGTGCCATAGAGTCACGTGACGAGTTGCCTTCCCCAGATGCTCTTCGTGTGAAAATCCTGGAGGAAAACGAAGCGCGAAAAGGTGAGAATTTGTGTAGTGCGGCTCAAAATGCGTTATACGTGAATAAACATGTACGGAAATGGCGTGATAATAATAAAAGCGCGAGAAGTGCGGAAAAATCGGGCAAAACGGACAATAAAACTGCCATTTTTAAATTTCGGTGCCATAAGTGCAAAGAACCGGGACACAAAGCTGCGGATTGCAAGACCGGGAAATACAAATCGTATGGCAACAGTGCGGAGAACGTAAGTCTGTGCGCGTCTAACGCTCAGACATCTCAAATCGCGCGTCAAAGTGCTGAACGTCTAAAGTGGTGTTTGGACAGTGGTGCCACATCCCACCTGTGCCGCGAGTTAAGTGACTTTGCAGAAATCAGTGATGCCAACCGCGGGACATTGAATTTGGCAAATAACGCGTGCGCGGAAATTTTAGCAAAAGGAACAGTCCATTTTAGTGCTAAAGTTAGTAACGAGATGAAAAACGTCATCTTAAAAGACACTTTACACGTGCCGGAGTTGCGAACAAATCTACTTTCCGTTTCTAAAGTGACAGACAACGGACATAAAGTGGTTTTTGAAAAAAATGGCGCTTCAATAATCGGTTCGGATGGAATTGTGAAGCTAGTTGCCGAACGCGTCGGCGACTTGTATTATATGCGCGATTGTAATCGAGACGGGCGTGAAATTAATTTGATCTCTGATAGTGCGTGTACCGTGCGAACTTCAAGAACTCTTGAACTATGGCACCGGCGCCTTGGTCACTTGAATGTGAGAGACACCAAAGAAGCAGTACGCGATGGTGTTTTACGCGGCGTTTCGATAGACAATTTGAGCGATGAACTTGACTGTAGCGTGTGTTGCCGTGCCAAAATGACTCGGACGCCATTTCCCGTGAGTTCTGGACGAACGACAGCGCTACTGGAGTTAATCCACTCAGATGTGTGCGGTCCGATGCGCGTAGAATCCAAGGGAAAATTCCGATATGTAGTCACGTTTATTGACGATTATTCACGTTGGTGTGAAGTGCGATTTTTAAAATCGAAGGACGAGGTTCTCGAGCGCTTTAAAGACTTTGTCACGCTAGTCGAGAAGCAACGAGACGGGAAAGTCAAGTGTATCCAATCGGACAACGGGCGTGAATATGTTAACCACACTTTCGATGCCTACCTGAAAAACAGAGGCATAACAAGGAGGTTGACCATTCCATACAACCCGGAGCAGAACGGAGTCGCGGAGCGTAAGAACCGTACTCTCATGGATACTGCCAGGTGCCTGCTGATGCAATCTGGCTTGCCCCCGTCCTTTTGGGCAGAAGCCATCAATACGGCCAACTTCATAAGAAATCGTTGTCCTACCCGAAGTCTAAATGGTCGGACTCCGTATGAAGTATGGACCGGCAAGACTCCTGATGTCAGTTATTTCAGAGAGTTCGGTTGTCGAGTGTTTTGCCTGAACAGGAAACCGGGCCTAGGCAAACTTGATACTCGAGTGAAAGAAGGAATTTTCGTGGGCTATGCAGAACAGTCCAAGGGATACCGAGTGTGGATTCCTTCTGAAAACAAAATTGATGTAACCCGAGATGTGAAATTTGTCGAGAAGCCGGAGGATTCTCCCGAAAATGTCACCGATTTTCTACCTGCGGAACAAGAGGAGGCGCCGCGAGTGGTGGAAATTGATATCCGACCACTTGATAAGCCTGCAGATGTTCCAGTAGAAGACTATGACGACTGCCAAGCTCATGCACAGAGGCAAGAGGCCCGTGAAAATGAGCGTGCTCCAGGAAGAGGCCGAGGTAGACCACGTCGCTTACTGACCGGTTCCAGAGGAAGACCTCGGAAGATTTTTCAAGTCCGTGAAGACGTCAGATGTGTGGAAACGCCTGAGTACACGTTCTTGTCGGAGACACCCATGCATCAGGCGATTTCCGGTCCCGACGCCGAAGAATGGCACGACGCCATCACCACGGAGATCACGTCAATCCTGAAGAACGACACATGGCAGATCGTTGATCGTCCTAGGAATGCAGAAGTGATCGGCAGCCGTGTAGTACTTAGGAACAAGTACAAAGCTGACGGCACACTCGAGCGACGAAAAGCCCGAGTTGTTGCTCAAGGCTTTTCTCAGAGGCCAGGCGTGCATTTTGATCAAACTTTTGCGCCTGTCGCTCGTTTGAGTTCAATTCGTCTGATGGCAGCTCTAGCGACGCGCCTATCAATGAAAGTCAGACAATTTGATGTGGCGACGGCTTATTTAAATGCCGATTTGAAAGAAACCATTCTAATGGAGCCGCCGAAACAGTTATTTGACGCACTCAAAAGAATAGTCAACTCGAACAGAGAAAGAGATATACGCGATAAGGCCAAGAATATGCTGAGCGAGTTGAAAACAGGCAATAAGGTGTGTCTGTTGAGAAAATCGCTGTATGGATTGCGCCAGGCTGGCAGGAGCTGGCACACTAAGCTGGACAGTGTTTTGAAGTCCGTCGGCGCGACGCCCACGGACGCAGATCCATGTGTGTACCATTTAGGGCGAGGGGAAGACCTGACCCTCATTGTCGTTTATGTAGACGACATCTTAATTGCATCTCGGAACGATGACACCGTCTCCAGGATAAGCAAGACATTATTTCGAGAGTTCGAAATGAAGGATCTCGGAGAAGTTAAGTACTGTCTGGGTATCGAGTTCACCAGAGAAGGCAACAAAATGGCTCTGAATCAAAAGGGCTACATCAATGATGTCCTGCAACGCTTTGGAATGAGCGATGCTAAGCCGGTGAGTACCCCAATGGATGTCAGTGTAAGGCTGACCAAGCCAACAGAGACGCCAAGTGAAGAGGATAAGAGACTCCCGTATCGTGAGCTAATTGGGGCCCTCACGTATCTGTCTGTGGCCACGAGACCGGACATCAGTTTCGCTGTCAGCTGTCTTGGACAGTTTAATCACTGCTACACGAGGGTCCACTGGACTGCAGCGAAGCGTGTTCTGAGGTACCTGAAGGCTACTATCAACCTGGGATTGATATATGAAGCAGACTCGAAGCCTATCCGAGGATTCACAGACGCAGATTGGGGGAACTGTTTGGACGACAGACGTTCATATACCGGATATGCCTTCCTATTTTGCAAAGGACCCATATCGTGGGATTCTAAGAAGCAGAGGACCGTTGCATTATCATCGACGGAGGCTGAGTATATGGCAGTCGCAGAGGCCACGAAAGAAGCCATCTACTTGAAGAACTTCCTCCGTGAATTGGGATTAGACAAGCAGTCCGAACTTGTATTGTTCAACGACAATAACGGAGCAGTAAAATTGGCTGAGAATGCCACATTTCACGCAAGGAGCAAACACATAGATATTCGGTACCACTTCATACGTGAAGCTTTATCGAATAAACTGCTAAACCTAAAATACCTCCCGACAGAAGAAATGACGGCGGACGTGTTGACTAAAGGACTTCCTAGACCGAAACACGTAACCTGTGTCAGACTGCTAGGACTAGAAGAAGGAATAAAGCAGACACGCGACCAGCCACGTCGCGAGGGGAAGTGTTAAGGTTTTGAATACCGCGCCGAGCTGGCGTAGTTCAGTTAACTGCCACCGGACTAGGCAAGTGCTGCCGAACAACACTACTAACGTAGTGGCAGCGTTATGTACTAATGAGTCCACGTGCATTGTTTGTAGAATTAACACAATATCTGTATCTGATTTGTTCATTCACATTATTTTCTCATTAAACTATTGTATAGTGTTAATCAGTTTATTTATTTAACCCTTAAATCCACCATCCGTCGCAATATAAACAAATAATTTTTGAAAAAACACAAAATTCGCGATATTTTTTGAACAGACCTCGTATGTATTACAAAAGTATTTTATCGTGTTTAAATTTTGAATTCTGATAGACTATGCCATGACCTCATCTTAGATATTGCATCTTGTAAGTTACCTATGATATAACTTCTATAATACTTGTTTATTAAGTTTATAAAATTTGTTTACTTATTTTTTTAGGTTGAGGAAAGTTGTTTTTTGACACGTGTCTGCCAGCAATATTATCTGGGCCAATATTTCTTAAAATTAGTGTATACGTTTAGAAGATTATACATTGGTAATAATATTACCCTTTTCCTGACTGGTTATGGACAAGCTGAGGTCACTGAACTAGTTGAAGAGTAGTATGAGTAATATCATGAATTAGATTAGTTTAATTAAATTATTAATAAAATATAGGCGTGGAAAGTTTTTTAGTTTTTATTATTAGTGCAGTATGCGAACTAGTCACGACTTACTCGCTGAATTAAACAGACGTCTTTTGCGTTTTGATTAAACTCTGTAATCTTGAGTACCTAATTATTGTTTTCGTTTCATTTTAAACCCTTGCATTTTAAAATGGAGGAAGAATTTTCATCAAAACATTTTTTATGCTGTTTAATGTTGTATGAGTATCATAAAAAAAATCTGCTACAGTTGCTACATAAAATATTTGCACTGTTTATGGTGATAAACTAAGTGTACGCACATGTCAACAGTGTAAAAATTTAAATCAGGAAATTTATGCTTGGATGATGAACTTTGATCTGGAAGGCCCTATAAAGGAATAATTTATTATGAGATGTTAAAACCGGGGCAAAGTGTTAATTCTGATCTCTTCTGTGAAAAATTGGATCGATTGAATCAACTTGACCAGAAATCGGACAGAAATTGTGAATAGAAGAGGAGTTATTCTTCAAGGCGACAATGCTTGAGCTCATTCATCAAAAAACGACATGTGAAAAAATTTCTGAGGTTGATTGGGAGGTTCTAACACACCCACCCTATTCACCAGACATTTCACCCTCCGACTATCACTTATTTCGGTCACTGGAACACTTTTTAAGAAACAAGACACAGAGATATGAACCATGTTAAAATAGCTTTGAACAATTTTTTTCTTAAAAAAATCAGGAATTTTGTAAATCGGGAATATTTTCTCTTCCTGATAAATGGCAGTGTTATAGATCACAATGGTAACTATTTTACTCATTAAAGTACATTTTTTGCTTTCGATTTGTTTCTATTTTAATAATACCAAATAAACGAAAAAACTTTCCGGCACACCTAATATTATTTTTATTTCTTTGTAGTAGTTAACACCCTAAACGCCGCAAGGGAAAATAAAGAATATATATGCAGGGCCGTACCTAGGGTAAATGGCGCCCATGGCAACCATTAACATTGTGCCCCTATCCAAACATGTCACATCCACTTTTTGAAAATTTAAATTTAAAATAACTTGCCTGGTAATCTTTATAAATAAAACTGAATATTTGTGGGTATGTCCGGAAATTCTAACCTACGTCCAGATATGTTACCGAGTTGAATTTTTGCATACAGGTAGGAAATGTCTTCATCATAACTAGAAAATCTCAAAAAAGTCCCACTAGAAACGAGAAATTAATAATTTTGTTTTTAATTATATTGGACCACTGGAATATCTATTAAATATGCAGTGAGGACATAGGAAATTTTGTTCAATAGTTGACTGGATGACTATATTCTGATAGTGGCTCTTCTGGCGGCATCGGAAATGTTCGGCTCAAACATTGTCGGTAAACAGCACTGATCTTTATTCAGTTATTTAGCAAAACTATGATTAGTCTATGTAGAACGAGACAACATCTATATTATATTTTTTTATTTTTGCCGATATTTATGAACTTAATTATTTTGGTTTATTTATTATTACTTTTGACGAATCTGTTTTAAAAACAGTTATATATTTTAACCAAATTTAGTATGATAATAGATTAAAACCAGGATTCGAACAGAGGCCATATAGCATCTCAAAATTCTCATTCTAAGGGAGTGTTTCGGAATTAAAACTGTTAACTTAAAAACTTAAAATATTTTTTTAACATATTTTTTTAATTAAACCCCGAAATTTTTTTTCCATAAACAAATTTTTCCTAATAAAATTTGCTATTTTTTATTCCATAAAACGTCCCTTGGACATAGTCATGAACTTCGGAAAGCATATTTTCTCCATGATGTAAGCATCCACAAACAAGAAATTTTTTGAAATTTCGACCTCTAAGGGGGTGAAATATGGTGAAATATGATTTCAAGGATTCCTCAATGTATCTTGGAACCAATAAGATATCGACTTAATTTTTGTTTATAAAGGTTACAAATATTTATGAACAAAATTCAGAATTTTGCCCTAAACAACCCGTAAATCTACATTCGGGGTCAATTGTAGATCGCTTCGCATTTCCTATGTTTATTGAGATAACATTCCGTTTGGGCATATAAGTGTCTTTTTAAAATCTTTAGAAACCTATTGAGTTTTTTTTAAATAATTTCAACCTTAAAGGGGCAAAATGCTTTTTCACTTTTTTTTATTCTTTTTGTTTTGTTTTCCTTTTTTTTTGCGCCCCTCTTCAAGTGGCGCCCGGGGCACGTGCCATGCCTGCCATACCCCCAGTTACGCCTCTGTATATATGTTTTATATAAAATTCGTAAGAACAAAGCTTTAAATAGCGTATTGTCGCAAAACGGGGCATGCTTCAAACGCGAGTAATAATTCCGCAATATATGGCTTGCTTAGGACAACAATTTTATTTCTTACACGATTGTATCTTACATAACATTTTTATCTTATCTTATATAAGAGAACGTACTCCTTAAATTTCTTTCTAAATTATTTAGAGCATATTATTTGCTAGCTGGGAACTTGTCCAAAAACACACGTATATACTTTTCTAAAAAGAAAACTTATTTTTTTCAAAATAAGAAATAACATCTAGTTTCTATATTTCTTGTGTTTTTAAGTTGTATTATTTGTAAATTAGAAATATTTCTCAAGATATTACGCTTCATTTCAGAATCATTGTTATTTAATATTTTTGTGTATTATTTACCAATTTCAAAGTAAGGAAAGTGATGGTAAAATTAATAAAAGTTACTTTTTGAATCTTTAAAATGAATTGCAGTTACTAGCAATGTGTTCAATTTAAGCCCGTGAGACCCCCCCCCCCCTTTCACGGTTAGTGTTTGTTATGGATTTCTTATACAAAAAAAAAAAAAAACAATCTGAAATATAATTAGAAACACATCAAAATTTGCAGCGAATTTTTACCTATCTAATAGGATATTTACCGACCGCCAACATATATAAGGGAGGTATTGTGATCATACCGATTTTGACATTTCGAGTTTTCGATGGATCTCCACGAATTGAGGTCCCTATACATAACGTTTTGACTATTTTTAGCATGATGTCTGTCGGTGTGTCTGTCCGTCTGTCTGTGTACACGTGCAGAGCAAATTCAGCTAACGGATTTTTATGAAACTTCATAGTTAAGCTTCTGTTATCAATGGCACGAGTTGTTCAACTTTTGGTAAAAATCGGTTGACTAGAAATGGGAGTTTACTCGTGTCGATTTTAAGATTTTTGCGAATATTTAGCAAAAGAAAAATATTTCGAAAAAAATTATTTAACAAAAGTTGCTATAAATGCAATGACTAATAACTTTTATTTGAGACGTTTTTTGAAAAACGAAAAATTTTGAAAAATTTCTTTTTTTAATATTATTATTATCATTTTTTTAAATATGGAAATGGCAACTTTAATTTTCCAAACAATCATATCTCAAAAACGGTAAGAGATAGAGACCTGCGGTTTGAATTTTTGAAATCCTCAGACTTTAAATAGTTTAGAAAAAAATTGAAGATTTAGTGGCTAGCACACAACTTTATTAATAGGCCATCAAATAAAATTGTCGAAAAGTACCAAAAATTGAAAATTAAAAAATTGATGTGAAGTGTGAATTTTCACACATTTCAGGGTTCGCAGGTTTTAGTAAGTGAATGATGAATATTTGGGATGCCAAAATAAATTTTATGTTAAAATATTGTTTTTGTTAATTTTAATTCGAATGGCTAATACCATTATTTAGGTTTCTAAATATGTGCAGTATTTTTTTTTTTTTTATATATCAAGGTTCATTTTGAAAATTGCATGACCCCGCCCAGCTTGTCTCAATTTTTTCATATTTATATGTAATGTTTTCATGGTCATGATAAATAATATCTCTGTTAGAAAATATTAGGCCTAGTTATTTCTACTCTGCTGCTAGAATGTATTTTATACAAGTACTTTATGATGGCGGTCGGTCCTGTGGTGGCCACAGCTGATTTTTTCATTGTAGTAAAAATTGTTGTAAAAATAGTATGTATCATTCAATAACTTAATAATACATATCAGACAACAATTTTATGTAATTTTTTAAATATATTTGTGAGTTTCAAATAACTTTTATATTTATATTGTTTTGTGTAGAAATATTCAAATAATACGTCAACATTTTTTCCGGCATGATTCTTTATATTTTCGTCGAAAGTTTTACTTTTGTTGAAAAATTATATACTTAATGATAATGGAATGCCACTTGGTACACGTGCTCTTTACGAAAATTAAATCATTTTTGCGAACACCTATATTAAGAAACATATTTAAAATAAAACACCAATTACAAAAATTAAATAATTTTCACAATTGAACAAAATAGCTAGAAACATATTTTTAGAATAAAGCTTTAGCTATATTTTGCCGCGTCGTATGTAAATATGCTTCGATTGGTTTATAAGATGTAATATAAAATGCAATTTGTGTATTTTCAATTGCCCAACAATTTTGTTTACAATTTTAAATATCCTATTAGACAATTCGCTGCAAATTTTGAAGTACATATTTACTTTTAATAACCATACCGTTATGTCTCCTCTTAATAAAGGAGTAGGGCTCACCACAGGGGCGACATTGTGGACCAATTTCTTTTTTGCAAATTGTATTTTTTTTTGTATCATTTGATTTCAACTGTCATATGCGCAGATTAATTAATATTAAAAAAATCACTTAATATTTAAGATATTGGCGTTACCCACCATTAAAATAAAATACTGTATACAGGGTGTACAATCTAAGTGTGCCACCATTGCTATCTCTGGAACTATAAGAGCTACGAGGTTGGTTAAATTAGCAAATAAATACCATTTTGCAAGTCTATTACAAAACAATTAACAATTTTTTTTTATGATCAGTGGTTCTCCAAATATGGGGTCCAACTTTTTGAATAGTTTAATTCTATGACATAATACAATTTTAATTAGTAATATTGCTCAAAATTGCCTTCATTCTTATTAATACATAATTCAATCCTTAAAAGTAAACTATTTCGAACCTTTTTAATTGTCTCCCATCAATATTAGGTATAATATCTTCAATATTGTCTTTCAAATGTTGTACGTTTGGATGCACAGTGCTATAAACAATATCTTTTACATAGCCCCATAAGAAATAATCTAGGGGATTTAAATCTGGAGATCTTGCGGGCCATGCAAATATGCCATTGTATGGCGAAACTAGTCGTGTTATTAATTAAATAATAAAGTGATATTCTTATTATTTTTATTTATGTTAATCTGACATTTGTAATTTTTGAATGCATTTAACCTTAATACAACGAAACCTAACCAAAAATTTAATATCCAAGTTTCCATGGTTCCATAAAAAAGTCCATTTACAATACAACAAGAAACAAAGTCACCAAATTTAGTAACGTATAGCCTTTTTTTTTGGTTTAAGCGGAACTAGATTTTGAATTCGAATAATTTTTATAGTTTAAGTAAGGCTTTTGATCATTTTGTTTAGCAAAAGTCCTCTTCAATAGTTAAAAAATGAGCTCGTGACAACAAAAAGAAAAATTCTATTTGGTTTCGCTTTAACGTTTGGAATAGACCATATTACAAAATGAAATATATAATACAAACAAAAATACTACCTATTCAGATGAGGAAATATCTTGAATGGATTCAAATTTATATATTTGTGAAGTGAATTTTATGCATTCATTAATATTGAACATAAATTTTAAGAATGTATTATTTAAAATTTTAAAATATAATTTTTGAAAACAATTATATAAATTTATAAAATGACTTACGAAATTCTGAAAAAATCCGTAAGAGGCACTCACACACACACGCACAGGTTGTTCTTGAAGTTTTGGTGTCACTTTTCAAAATGCTATCATGTTCGAACGAAATGCATTATATAGGTAAGCGATCGTTTTCTGGGGTACGTGCCCCCTTCCACAACGACACTTGCTGTGCCAATGTCAGGCATCACTACGGCGTTCAAGAGCGCGCGTCAACTGGGGCACACACAACTCAATTGTTTAATTCAAAAACCATCTATCTCCAGTTTACCGTGTTTTGACAAAATAAAAAAAATTGATGTGAAGTGTGAATTTTCACACAATTCAGGGTTTTGTAAGTATTTCATAAGTGTAAGAAGCCAACATAATACTGGATGTCTAGGAATATTTGTTCTATAATCATATCAAAATCACTTGATGTGATTAATAATAATTTTTGACATTTTTATTAGGGTTTTGTAGGTATGAAAAAAAAACCCTTATACCGTCATTTTGTCGTCTGTCTGTCTGGCTGTCTGTTTGTCTGTCTGTCTGTCTGGCTGTCTGTTTGTCTGTCTGTCTGTCTGTTTGTCTGTCTGTCTGTCTGTCTGTCTGTCTGTCTGTCTGTCTGTCTGTCTGTCTGTCTGTTTTGTAGGTATGACCACAAAATAACCCTTATAACGTCACTCATGTGTCTGTCTGTCTGTTCGGTAAACTTATTGTTTTATGTGTGAAGTCGTGCACCTTATTTTAATGTATTTCTAGTTATTGCTTGTGATATTCGATGGTAATTGGCGCCTTTACAGCCTCTTACCATCACCCTGACTCTGTTTAAATTTTCGAACAGACTTTTTATATTATTTATTTGTGTTTGTCAGTGCAAGATTTCTTTTATTGAGTGTGGGTATTTTTAATGATTTTATTTATTTATTTATTGTCTAATATATTGTTTTTAATATATAGTCTAGTCATTTAAATGGGTTGCGTTAGGCGCAAATAGCCTTTGTTGCTGTGCGCCAAAATTTTTAACTAACTACCTAACTCTGTTCGGTAAAAATTGTAGCCAAACGGCTAAACCTAGAGAGTTGAAATTTGGCATGCTTATAAAACTCTTTGACCCGCACATAGAAAAAATACTAAAACATCTAAAAAAGATACCCCCTAAAAATGTGCTCATCGAAAAAAAAAAAATTCTAAGTAGGGCATTAAATGAAAGCCCTTAGTACGTGGATTAACGATCAAAATTTCATTATTGCAAAATAAATTATTTTGATGCAATTTTTCCCAAAATTGTGCAAAAAAAAATTTTATCCCACACCTTGTAGCCCAGATGGTTTAAGCTAAAATTATGAAAAAATTCTAATTAATGTACATTGGTGTGAACCGGAATAGTACAACAGAAATTTTTGATCAGATTATGTTTTCGGAAAATAACGCATTTTTTGTGTTTTTTGGTTGACGATGTACAAAAGTTATAGTTATGTAACACACATGCTAAAAGGCATATCCTGGTCTAATGGTTAGCTTGCTCGCTTGCTACCCAACAAACTAGGGTTCGGTCCCGGGCAGAGGAGACAATTTTATTTTTGTTTTTTTTTTTCTATTTTTTATTTTGTTTAAATTATTTTGTCAAAATTCTAGTTATATTTTGACAAATATTGCATTTAATTTTTAAGGGCGTAAATTTAATAATCTTCTGAAATTATATTTTCATTCTCTTTGTCATGTATACGAACCAGAGGGGCGGAACATATGACTTAAAACAATCAGAAGCCATAGGCGCAGTTTTGAAAATCTTAATGAACCTTGCTAGGTATAAAAAAAATACTGCACATATTTAGAAACCTAAATAATGGTATTAGGTATTCGAATTAAAATTAAAAAAAAAATATTTTAACATAAAATTTGTTAACTAATGTATTAACTAATTGTAATAAAATTAACAGACGATAAATTATTTTAAAAATATCGTTCATTTTGCCGTGATTACTACAAAGCAAAATATGTTCTACACACTCAGCATGCTGCCTTCACTTATTATATACCTGCGAAACCCTGCAATGTGTGAAAATTCACATTTCATATCTCTTTTTACTTGCCCGACCTTAATATATAAGGGGTAAGTATTGTAATCGCGAAAATTTTCGATGTCGAGATTTTGACTGATGACCACGTTTCATGGTCCAGGGAATCCAAAAAACCTATTTTCGAAGTGCCGTCCGTATGTGTGTGTGTCTGTGTGTCTGTGTGTATACACGATAACTCAAAAACGGTTTAACTTAAAGAGTTCGTTCTGGTACTAAAAAATTCTCCTAATAATTGGGAAGAACCCTACTGTTTTTTATTAAAATCCGAAACCGGAAACGGAAGTTACTAAACTTTAAAATTTAAAAAAATTTGTAACTAGTAAACAGTAAAAAAAAAGCCTTGGACAAAAATTTGTATAGGACATAATTTGACGTATTTTTGAAGATTTACCTAAATCTTTTTTAAATTTTTTTAAAAAAATTTAATTTTTTTTATGTATTTTTTTTTAGTATTATTTTTTTTTATGGGAGGGCAAGTCTAGCGGAATTGTCCCTTCGCCACTGGTTTATGAATATAATTGGAAAATAATAGAAAATCATCGAATGATGTAATTAAACATAAAATTTCAGGGTTTTGTAGGTGTATAGTAAATATACTGAACAAATTGTTTGTACATGTTAAAAAATATAAATTTTGACTACATTTGAAGGAATAAACCACGTTTTCAGTCAGTCAAATAAATATTGTAAGAACAGTGTTGCAAAAAAAAATGATAACTTTAGAAATAACTAATTGCAGTACCCGACTCAAATAACACTATTTAACTAGCCTCGTAGCTCTTATAGTTCTTGAGATAGCAATAGTGCACAAATTAAAATGTACACCGTGTAAGAAGTTCATTTGCGTTAAAATTTGATTTATAAAACTTCGAGATATAATAATTATTAATGTGCACTGTAGTAAACTGTTTATTATTGAAATTTGTGACACTCCAGCGTTACCCCTTGAACCCTATCATCTTCTACGTCCATGCATTTACCTCTGTGTATTTTCTCGGTCAAAGTAAGATGGTACTTTCCAATGCGTTTTTTTTTCTTGTCATCAACGAGAGAGATTTAAAAACAAGTCCGTTGAAAACTTTCACGTTCTCAGTACCTCGTATGTACCATGTACCATTTTAATTCATGGTCTCTAGATACATTGTCACATTAGAATGTGATTAAGTGGAATTTTCATTTTATTTTGAGATTAGCAGGTCAGGTTTTTGGCACATTATCATAAATATATTATTTAATTTTTCAATTGTTTGCTATTTTATTAAGTTCAATTCATAGATTGACAAACGGAAGTCAGTTTCTTACGTGGAGATGATGGATGATTTTTGAATCTTCGGGAATCGAGAATGGGAAATTACATTTCCCGGAAATTCTCCGGAATTCCCGCTATTCATCCTTTTTATTTAATTTTCTTAGAATAGCAGTGATGGCAATAATACTCACTGTTAACTGTACTTATAATCTAGACAGACTGTAAATTTCTCATAAAAAACTACAAATCTGAAATAAAATTAGTAACAATTTATACATCCAAATTTGCAGTGATATTTTATTTAATATACAGGGTGTTTGTTTGAAACGGAGCACCCCGAAAATCTCCTTTATTTGTAAAGATACAAAAAATCTTCAGAACAAAAGTTAAACTAGACAAAAAGGCCCATCTAAAGGTTACTATAAGAATTCTGAGGCACTTCCGGTTTCACCGGAAATGATGTCAACTTTTGATCTAGCATAGGGAATCGATAATTTTATATTTTTTTCCTAAAAGTACATTAAATTAGCTTTACAATGACACCAAAAAATAATATTTTTATGTTAACCATTTCAAAATGGCGGCCATTTATTTACAAAATAATAATCAACATAAGTTTTACAAAGTTGAACGTAGCAAGCTTTGAAAACAATAAAAAAAGAAACAAAATATCTCTAAAATAAACTATTTGACTATTTAGAAGAAAAAAAACTATTACTTTTTAGAATTATTTTACAAAAAAAAAAAAAATACAAATGTTCGATCAAACCACCATTACTGTCCACACATTTTCTCATCCTTAATAAAAACTCTACTTTGTTTCTTTTTTATTGTTTTCAAAGCTTGCTATGTTCAACTTTGTAAAACTTATGTTGATTATTATTTTGTAAATAAATGGTCGCCATTTTGAAATGGTTAACATAAAAATATGACTTTTTGGTGTCATTGTAAAGCTAATTTAATGTACTTTTAAGAAAAAAATATAAAATTATCGATTCCCTATGCTAGATCAAAAGTTGACATCATTTCCGGTGAAACCGGAAGTGCCTCAGAATTCTTATAGTAACCTTTAGATGGGCCTTTTTGTCTAGTTTAACTTTTGTTCTGAAGATTTTTTGTATCTTTACAAATAAAGGAGATTTTCGGGGTGCCCCGTTTCAAAAAAACACCCTGTATATGTAAAAATGTTATAACACAAAAATTTACTCCCTCCGTCCGAAAATGTGGTATACATTACTTAATAAAATTGACGTGAAGTGTGAATTTTCACACATTTCTGGGTTTTGCAGGTATTTAGCAACTGAATGATGATTATTTGGGATGCCAAAACAAATTTTATGACAAAATATTTTTTTATGAATTTTAATTCGAATGCTTAATACCATTATTTAAGTTTCTAAATATGTGCAGTATTTTTTTTATATAGTAAGGTTCATTAAGATTTTGAAAATTGCGCCTATGGCTTCCATTGGTTGCTTAAATCATAAGCCCCGCCCTCTAATTTCGTCAAACATAGAATTAAATTATAAGTTCAACACTTCCCACTGGTTATTAAATTTACGCTTTTAAAAATTAAATGCAACATTTACCAACATATAACTAGAATTTTGAAAAAATAATTTAAACAAAATAAAAATGCAAAAAAAAAACAGAAAAATTAAAATTGACAGGATTCGAACGCTAGTTTGCAAATCCCAAATAAACGACTAAACGCACAACGCTACGAATGTCTGCTTATCTACTATATGTTACATAGCGAATTAAATATTTAACATATTTTAGTTAAAAACACAAAAATGCGTTATTTTCCGAAAACATAATCAGATCAAAAATTCCTGTTGTATTATACCGGTTCACACCAATGTACATTTCTTAGAACGTTTTCAGATTTTTAGTTTAAACCATCTGAGCTACAGGGTGTGGGACAATTTTTTTTTTGCACAATTTTGGCAAAAATCGCATAAAAATAATTTATTTTGTAAAAATAAAATTTTGATGGTTAATCCACGTACTAAGGGCTTTCATTTGATACCCTACTCAGAATTTAAAAAAAATATATATATTTTTTTTTCGATGAGCACATATTTGTTTATATTTTTAGGGGGATATGTCTTTTAGATGTTTTAGTATTTTTCCTATGTGTGGGTCAAAGAGTTGTATAAGCATGCCAAATTTCAACTCTCTAGGTTTAGCCGTTTGGCTACAATTTTTACCGAACAGACAGACAGATAGACAGACATGTTCTTGCGTTCTTCAACCATATTTATAATAAAATTGTACTAATCAATCTTTCTTTTATAGTCAAATGTCAAACATTAAATGTCAAATTCTTAATTACAATTTAATCCATACCCATGGTAGTGGTTAAATTTTATTAATAATCAACAGCTTAAGCCTGAATTAATTATGCGATGCAATGAAATTTAATCTTTAATTATTAGTTAAGAGTTAATTATGACCGGCGCAAACGGCCGTTAGTATTTCAAATTTTTAGTTTTCCTAACGAATTAAATTTATGAAAACACCTCTTAATTATGTGTAATTTCATACGAAAGCATTTTTTTACCGACCGCCAACATATATAATGGAGGTATTGTGGTCATACCGATTTTTCGAGATTTCGATAGATCTCCACGAATTGAGCTCCCTACATAACATTTTGACTATTTTTAGCATGATGTCTGTCGGTCTGTCTGTCCGTTCATCCGTCCGTCTGTCTGTCTGTCTGTCTGTCTGTCTGTCTGTCTGTCTGTCTGTCTGTCCGTCTGTCCGTCTGTCCGTCCGTCTGTCTGTGTACACGTGCAGAGCAAATTCGGCTGAAAGGATTTTTATGAAACTTCATATTTAAGCTTCTGCCATCAATGGCACGAGTTGATCAAATTTTGGTAAAAATCGGTTGACTAAAAATGGGAGTTTATTCGTGTCGATTTTAAGATTTTTGTGAATATTTCTTGTGGTCCTGTGGTGGCCACAGCTGATTTTTTTTTATATAAATTTGCACCCACTCTATTTAAATATAATTTATTTATCACCTTCACCAAATATGTAAATATATATATATATATATATAACTACTTTTAGATATTGTTGTGATTAATTGTCTGGGGGGTCAATTTCTGAGGGTATAAATGAGTAAGGGATCAACTGGCAGAGGGATCAACTATCCCGGGGATCAATTGACGGGGACCAATAGTCGGTGTACCGCAGGCTTTATCAGTAGCAAGTATTGCACCCTTGCCACGAAATGCCCTGAATAATGACATTGATTTAAAGTTTCAGCGTCTTCAATATCGGTATCCGAGGAGAGTGCTGCATAATGAGCTTCTAATGTTTTTGCTAACGAGAGGATGGTAATTTTTCTAACAATCGGATGTGCTCCAGTTTTTTCCCTAACAGTCATTTCTTGCAGTTGTCGCAATGTATTTGTTTTGAAATAACGAACAATTTTCTCATTTGAAGCAAATTATTGTATATTTAACTATATTTTCTGATTTCAAAATATTCGTTTTGTTGACATACAATTATTTTACTAATGTTACTCATTAAAAGGATATTAGAATACTTTGATGAAATTCATTGATTCAAAAGATATGATAGTGAAATTTATAAATGAAAATGAATGTTGTTAATAATTTACTTTCCAATTACTTGACAAGGGTGGAGAATTTCATTCATGACTTTAATGTTGCTCCAAAGTAAGTAATTAAAAATATAGTAACTTACATCATGTAAACCATTCAGTTTAGTACTTGGTCAAGTACTTGACTTAGTAGCATGTCAAGTCAATTGAATAGAAGGCACTTCTATTCACCTAACTGGTAATTTTATGTGGTACATCTGAGTGTCGGTCATCTGAATTTACAATATATGGATTATGTTTGCAAACAAGTGCATTATGTTCATTGCCTCATGAAATAAAATTAGTTTTAGTTGGACAGAAACAGCTAAAAGTTAAATATGCAACTTGCAGGTGCAAACATATTAGTGCAGTTTTGTTTTTCTGCGACAAATGTAATGAACAAACTCACATAGTATCAGTTACTGTTTAACTCAAAATATATTCCCATGCCTTCCTCCTGTCCATAACCAAATCTTTTCCCAATCTGGACTTAATATTAATTTTCCCTTCATTTTTCTTAAGAAAAGAAAAAACTAAGATGCCTATCTTTGTAATGTCTTGAATGACAGCCAAAAACACTACAATTTGTTCTACTTTTACAATTTTTCACAGCTTCTATCGACATTCTAACAAAAATTCAACACAAGAACATATGTAATAAGGTCAAACAGTACTAGAGCGCCTATAGTCTATCTCATAAAGAGCGATAGTAATAAAATTTATTATTTGTAAAAAGTTATTGTTTTTTTACACAGAAACGGCACACAAAATATGAATAGTTCGAAACGAAATATTGTTAATAAACAACCGAGTGTGCCGCACATCTTATATGGGAATACGAACTAGGGTTAAACACAATAGATCATAAAAATTTTACCCTAAAATTTTGAAGAAAAATATAGTCACAGGCGAGCGTTTAATGATATGATAAATATGGTCATAGGCGTGCGTTTAATAAAATGATAAATAGTAATATAGAAATACACAAAACCAATTTAAACGTGTTTAAAATGTGCACGCCACTGATAACTGACAAAAAGATTTATTACTATCGCTCTTTCTGAGATAGACTATAGTACAATATTTGACCACCAGACTGCGTATTCGAGCGTGTCAGTTCCCAATAACTTGTATAGATTATTAAAAAAAAAAATTATGTGAAGTGTGAATTTTCACACATTGCAGGGTTTTGCAGGTATATAATAAGTGAAGGCGGCATGCTGAGTGTGTAGGACAAATTTTGCTTTGTAGTAACCACGGCAAAATGAACGATCTTTTTAAAATAATTTATCGTCTGTTAATCTCAGAGCTTTAAAAACAAATTTTATGTTAAAATATTTTTTTGTTAATTTTAATTCGAATACCTAATATCATTATTTAGGTTTCTAAATAAGTGCAGTATTTTTTTTATATAACAAGGTTCATTAAGATTTTGAAAATTGCGCCTATGGCTTTCATTGGTTGTCTTAAATCATACGCTCCGCCCCTCTGGTTTCGTATAAATGACACATAGAATGAAAATATAATTTCAATTGGTTATTAAATTTACGCTCTTGAAAATTAAATTCAAAATTTGCTAAAATATAACTAGAATTTTAACAAATTAATTTAAACAAAATAAAAATTAAAAAAAAAACAAAAAAAAATTTTACTCCACAAGCCAGGACCGAACCTGTGTGGTATATAACAAATCTGTGTAGTTGGCGCGCAACAGAGCCTCTAGACCACCACACGCTTAACAACAGCGTGTTATATGAGTATAAGCTATATGCATCGTCAACCAAAAAACACAAAAAATGCTTTATTTTCCGAAAACATAATCTGATCAAAAATTCCTGTTGTACTATTCCGGTTCACACCAATGTACATAACTTAGATTTTTTTCAGATTTTTAGTTTAAACCATCTGGGCTACAGGGTGTGGGACAAAATTTTTTTGCACAATTTTGGCAAAAATAGTGTCAAAATAATTTATTTTGCAAAAATAAAAATTTGATCGTTAATCCACGTACTAAGGGCTTTAATTTGATACCCTACTCAGAATTTAAAAAAAAATATTTTTTTTTTTCGATGAGCACATATTTGTTTATATTTTTAGGGGGATATGTTTTTTAGATGTTTTAGTATTTTTCCTATGTGCGGGTCAAAGAGTTGTATAAGCATGCCAAATTTCAACTCTCTAGGTTTAGCCGTTTGGCTACAATTTTTACCGAACAGACAGACAGACAGACAGACAGACGACAAAATGACGGTATAAGGGTTTTTTGGTCATACCTACAAAATCCTAAAAAGAAAAATAGTACCCCCTCGATCCCTTGGTAGGTCAATCGGCCCCTATAAATCCAATTAAGTTGTACTAAAAGTAGAATTAATTATATATATTTAATAGTTGTGTTAGAATGTGCTTGTAGTTTACGGATAACAAAGATCTACTTTTGAAAGGAAGAACTAATCTTGAGCTAATTGAAGTTGGTAAAATGGTGCTGGTTTTCTTTTAACAGCAAGTACCGTTTTCACTCCTTTGTTCTACTTTGAAAAAGCGATAGTCGGTCATTTGTTAGAGATTGTTTGATTGTCAATTGTAGCCTAGAACCTTTAACAACATTTACAACATTTCTGCCCTATTTTAAAGCAGATAATTGCTAAGTAAATATTTTACATTTCAATAAACGGAATTTAACATTGTTCAATTAAATTCACTATATCTACAAGTGTAAATAGAAGAAAAACAAACTATAATAATTATATCCGTCAGATATATTTTTGCTTGCCAAACAAAAAAATACAATAACAATTATAATGATTAAAAATAGTATTTTGTTTAACAAGCATATATGGCAGGCTATACAAGGTGTTTGTTTGAAACGGGGCACCCCGAAAATCTCCTTTATTTGTAAAGATACAAAAAAAATTCAGAACAAAAGTTAAACTAGACAAAAAGGCCCATCTAAAGGTTATTATAAGAATTCTGAGGCACTTCCGGTTTCACCGGAAATGATGTCAACTTTTGATCTGGCATAGGGAATCGATAATTTTATATTTTGTTCCTAAAAGTAAATTAAATTAACTTTACAATGACACCAAAAAGTTAAAAGCTTTTCAGCCGTTTTGTTCAAGCTTTGTAAATCATACTTGCAACAAATATTTTTTGGTTAAGGTTAATATCATTTTAAAATGTCATTTTCTTTCTATTTTGATTTTATGTGTCATTCTTAATACAAATATACCATTTATTTATTTTTTGTCATTAAAATATGTAAGAAAATTAATTTAAGTTTGACACATGTCATTCGTTTCCATGGTTTCATTGTTGGAATTTTAAATTTTGACTTTCCAACGTGAAAAATGAAATAACCCAAGCAAGGTCCATTCTCGTGACAACCTAAAAGAACGAAATTCCCATTTAGTTCCGCCTAACCATTTGAAACAGACTGTATGATAAATGAGGTATTTCGAGTATATAAATCGCATTTTCCATGGCCCCCCAAATGTTAATCTTATTAAAAACTACTTTGAACAGAAACTAATCGTTTTTTCATTCTAAAACAATTTTCTTATGCATATACAGGGTGTTTGTTTGAAACGGGGCATAACTCGAATTACTCCTTTATTTTAAGAGATACAAAAAAGTCTTTAGAATAAAAGTTAAACTAGACAAAAAGGCTCATCTAAAGGTTACTATAAGAATTCTAAAGCACTTCCGGTTTCACCGGAAATGATGTCAACTTTTGATCTAGCATAGGCAGGGCTTCGAACCGGAACTGAACCGAAAACCGAAAAAAAACGTTATTTTTGTCGGAACGAAAACCGGAATGAACCGAAAAAAAAATATCGGTTAATTTCGGTTCAGATAATGTTTATGTAAGTGAATATAAAATACATTTTATTTAAGATTATTTTTTAAACTGATGAGCAGAAAAAAAATCGTAATTTTTTTAACTGATAAGTAAAAAAATACTCTTCTATTATTTAGGAAAGAGGGGGAGGGGTGAACGCCAAGAATCCCCCCCTGGCAGCGGCCTTGGTGTGATTATTACAAAATAAGAAATAAAATGTTCTACTAAATTATACTAGAAAATACATTTCTATTTTTATCACTCGGAACTGAACCGAAAACCGAAAACCGAAAAAAACCGTTATTTTTGTCGGAACGAAACCCGGAACCGGTTCGAAGCTATGAACGGTTCGAAGCCCTGAGCATAGGGAATCGATAATTTTATATTTTTTTCCTAAAACTACATTAAATTAGCTTTATAATTACACCAAAAAGTCATATTTTTATGTTAACCATTTCAAAATGGCGACCATTTATTTACAAAATAATAATCAACATAAGTTTTACAAAGTTAAATGTAGCAAGCTTTGAAAACAATAAAAAAAGAAACAAAATATCACTAAAATAAACTATTTGACAATTTAGAAAAAAAAAACTTACTTTTTAAAATTATTTCACAAAGAAAAAAAAAATTATAAATGTTCGATCAAACCACCATTATTGTCCACACATTTTCTCATTCTTAATAAAAACTCTTCCATCGCCGTGAAACCAAGCAACACTAAAATCTTTAGAACCACAAGAAATCAATCTCCATTTGTGCTGGGTCGCTTGAAATCATTATACGGCTCAGTATATGATACATAGTGGACCACCGGTTCGAGTTTACCATCGTAGATACTGAACCAAAAGTAAATTTAAGAAAAAGAAAAATTGTCTACTTTTGTTCTGTACTTTAATTGCAAAGACAGGTCTTAGGCACAACAGAACTTACTTGCTGGATGATTTGCCTTCATTTTCACGGCTATTAGCGAGAAACTAAGTGATGCAACAAGTCATAGTGCGCTGTGACTAATTGTTATTATATTTCTGCATTTCATAATAAGATTGTTTTAACAAAATCGCTGAAGCATGTTCTCTTATTCTAGCTGTTATTAGAACAAACTATATGTAATATCATTATAAAAAGTTATAATTGTTGGCTGACTGATACTCTGAGATAATGACTATCATGACAATATGTGTGAATGTGTTCTGTGTAATGCTGCTTCCTCTGTATTACACCATGATTCAGCACTGTATTTGGATGCATCTCGCTCAGGAGCAGAGATTCATATGTTGTGGGACGACTGACATAGCCCAGCAATTGGTCTATGTGTCTAGGCAGTGCATGTTATGCTACTTCCTCTGTATTATACCATGGTTCAGCACTGTATTTGGATGCATCTCGCTCAGGAGCAGAGATTCATATGTTGTGGGACGACTGACATAGCCCAGCAATTGGTCTATGTGTCTAGGCAGTGCATGTTATGCTACTTCCTCTGTATTATACCATGGTTCAGCACTGTATTTGGATGCATCTCGCTCAGGAGCAGAGATTCATATGTTGTGGGACGACTGACATAGCCCAGCAATTGGTCTATGTGTCTAGGCAGTGCATGTTATGCTACTTCCTCTGTATTATACCATGGTTTAGCACTGTATTTGGATGCATCTCGCTCAGAATCAGAGATTCATATGTTGTGGGACGACTGACATAGCCCAGCAATTGGTCTATGTGTCTAGGCAGTGCATGTTATGCTGTTTCCTCTGTATTATACCATGGTTTAGCACTGTATTTGGTTGCATCTTGCTCAGAATCAGAGATTTATACGTTGTGACATTTATTTATTTGTTTATTTACAAAATTTGCTTACAGATCCAAATAGCAAATAAAAAATATAACATGACCAAGCATTTTCAGCGATTTATTGGTTATAATTCCAATATGTTTCACAAAAGAGAGATCACTGCTAAATAAAATACCTAGATCAGTCATTTCCTTAACTTGCATAATGTTCACTCCACCCCAGGATTTTTTTCCCGTGAGAAAACGACGCTTTTACACTTCTTTGGGTTGAGATGAAGGCAGTTTGTAGCGCACCATTCAACCAGTGTGTTAAGGTCTTCTTGAAATTGTGTTATGTCGGTTGCTGACGTTATTTTACGGAAAAGTTTGAGGTGTCTGCAAAGAGAAGATTAAAACAAAACTTTAAGTTTCTTCCGATATCATTCACGAACAACAAGAATAATTTTGGTCCGATATGCGATCCTTGCGGAACTCCAGAGGTAGCCTCGATGACATCCGAGATGAAGCCATCTATGAAGACAAACTGGACACGATCCGATAAATACGATTCAAGCCATGTTAATAGCTTTCCAGAAATCCCTTATGACTTGAGTTTTTCTAAGAGGATTTCGATATCAACCCGGCCGAAGGCCTTCTGGAAGTCTGTGTAAACCACGTGAACTTGCTCAGAATCATTGATTCATATGTTGTGGGACGACTGACATAGCCCAGCAATTGGTCTATGTGTCTAGGCAATGCATTTTATGCTGCTTCCTCTGTATTATACGATGGTTCAGCACTGTATTTGGATGCATCTCGCTCAGAATCAGAGATTCATATGTTGTGGGACGACTTACATAGCCCAGCAATTGGTCTATGTATCTAGGCAGTGCATGTTATGCTGCTTCCTCTGTTATTATACCATGGTTTAGCACTGTATTTGAATGCATCTCGCTCATAATCAGAAATTCATAATAGCTCCATAATTGGTGTTTATCATTTATCATTTCTATTGCTTTGGTATTAAGTAGCTTTATAAATTACTTTAATTTTAGCCGAAGCAGACCACTATGTTGATAACATAAATAAGACTATTAATATTTTTCTAATATTCGTATAATATCGACATACTTTTAGTTTATAATAATAATTATAGCGATATATTCAATCAGGTTCTCGTCTCTTAGCGGAAGGTAGAAGCCTCGTGGAGATAAATGGAACAGGTGTGGGCAATACATCTTACTTAAACTAAACAATTTATATTTTTTCAACTAGTTCTTTGAAAGCCTTTTACCTTAACAGGGAGTTTTATTGACAGTTATGATATATTTTTATTGCCGAGAATATTCAATAAAATTTCTAGTTTACTATCTCTTCGGTATTTGTGTTTATCGTAAAATGTTAAACAGTTTGATTATTAAATCTATTTCCAAGAGATCTAAATAGGAACAACCCATACATGGGCGCCCGCAATAAGGCAAATTTAAACGTTACACTAAATTTAACCAAAAAATAAGTGTAAATAATTAACACGAAAAGCAAGGGATTTCATGGTACAATAAAAGTTTATTTTCTAGTGTACCATGAAGTCCCTTTAACACTACTGTTTTAGAGAGTAATATACAAATGATGACTAAAAAGGTCCTTGCCTCTATTTTAAGAAAAACTCGTAACAACCAAACCATATATGTTTGGAGCTCTTATACATATTTTGACAAAAACACGTGAAAACCACGTGTTCTTGGAGCTCTTGGGAAGGAGAGCTCAAGCTCTTGAGAAGGATTTGACCTTACGATTTAAAAATCGTACCTTTTTGCCTGTACAGGCGAGATGCGCACAGGTAAACGCAACCGCTCCCAGGTGCCAGACGTACCGCATCCCTACCTAATTTCAATAAGAAAGGGAAATATCGAAAAACCAACCGACCTCTTATACTATTTGTTTTACAGATGTTTATAGTTTCTTTTTAGGGTTTTGTAGGTATGACCAAAAAACCCTTATACCGTCATTTTGTCGTCTGTCTGTCTGTCTGTCTGTCTGTCTGTCTGTCTGTCTGTCTGTCTGTCTGTCTGTCTGTCTGTCTGTCTGTCTGTCTGTCTGTCTGTCTGTCTGTCTGTCTGTCTGTCTGTCTGTCTGTCTGTCTGTCTGTCTGTCTGTCTGTCTGTCTGTCTGTCTGTCTGTTCAGTAAGAATTGTACTCAAACGGCTAAACCTAGAGAGTTGAAATTTGACATGCTTATACAACTCTTTGACCCGCACATAGGAAAAATACTAAAACATCTAAAAAACATATCCCCTAAAAATATACACAAATATATGTTCATTTTTTTTATTTTTTTTATTTTTTTACAATTCTGTGTATGATATCAAATGAAAGCCCTTGGTACGTGGATTAACGATCAAAATTTTATTTTTGCAAAATAAATTATTTTGACGCGATTTTTGCCAAAATTATGCAAAAAAAAATTTGTCCCACACCCTGTAGCCCAGATGGTTTAAACTAAAAATCTGAAAAAATTCTAAGTAATGTACATTGGTGTGACCCGGAATAGTACAACAGAAATTTTTGATCAGATTATGTTTTCGGAAAATAACGCATTTTTTGTGTTTTAAACTAAAATATGTAAAATATTTAATCCAAAGTAATCGAGTGAACGTCCGTAGTCCAGTGGTAACGTTCTCGCTTCGTAAGTTGCAAACTACTGTTCGATTCCCATCAATTTTTATTTTTTCTGTTTTTTATTTTATTAAATTATATATGTCAAAATTCTAGTTATATTTTGGCAAATGTTGCATTTAATTTTTAAAAGCGTAATTTTAATAACCAGTGGGAAGTGTTGAAATTATAATTTAATTCTATGTTTGAATGTATACGAAATCAGAAGGGCGGAGTTTATGACTTAAGCAACCAATGGAAGCCGTAGGCGCAATTTTCAAAATATTAATGAACCTTGCTATATAAAAAAAAATACTGTAAATATTTAGAAACCCAAATAATGGTATTAGCCATCCGAATTAAAATAAATAAAAAAATATTGTAACATAAAATTTGTTTTGGTATCCCAAATAATCATCATTCAGTTACTAAATACCTGCGAAACCCTAAAATGTGTGAAAATTCACACTTCACATACATTTTTTTTAAATCAAATTATTTCCTTTGCCTTACTTAACCTATTTTATTTCATCTAGAAAGAAAGCTAGGTATATGACTATCAATAAACGCCACTACTGTTCTAATATTGTACCGACCCAGCAAACATTCAACTAACGGCCGAATGCTGGCAAACTGCTTTTACGCTGGTAAATTACTGGCACCAAAAGTAAGTGCAACGCCAGTATTAATAATGTACTTCACATTTGTATTTCGCATTCCGCCTATACGAAGTACTTTACCAGCATTTTATAAGCACTCTTCTTCACTCATACTTTTTACTTAAAACCATCAGAAATAAATCTTGCAACTAATGCGATTATTTTGCAGTTTACCGTTGCTGGGCCAGCAACTGATACATCAATGGGCCAGTAACGGCCCCGGGGACACCGGGGTACTGGCCCATTACTTTCAATGCCGGGGAGTATGTGCTTTACCAGTACTGGCCCGTATAAAAATGTTTGCTGGGGAGAGTTTCTTTCTAATTTGGTGATTACGTTTACACCGTCGAATGACGGGATTTTCTCCTAGTTTAAAATAAAATCCCATAAAAATATGAACCATGTGTCTTATTCTCAATAATTCCAGCGTGAATTTCGTATTAATTACTATCAAGCAGAAAATGTGTAAAATTAATTTTACAGCCTTAATAACATATTGCAATTGGATGACCAAGATCTCTTTATATACAGTATCCTGAAATTAACCTCGATATGGTTTAAAGTGTATTGTCTTCTTCTGCATTAGTGCATTTTATATACCATATGTTTTAAAATGCTTTATTGCTTTAAAATGCTTTATTGCTTTTAATTTTAAATCTATTATAATCTTTTACTATGGTACTTTCTCTGAGCATTCTAACGAACTGATTATCAATAAATCAAAATAGATTGGTCTCTGAGAGATAGTTTAATAGCAATTAAAAGGACAGAAAATATCGAAATGAAAACTTCGAACCTGTCAACAGACAAAGTGTGATTGTTGTATTTGAAAGTACACTCCCCTGTACCGTTACATACACCGTTGTGCACCGTTTATTTAAGTTAACATTTTACCTGTCAAAAACGAAAAGAAGCTGCTTGGGAAAGATAATTGATGATCAATATTGAGTGACCGCGACTGTACTACTTTTATTACATTATGTATAAAATTTTATTCCTGGAATACAATTTTGTTAAAAAAAGGGTTCATAAGAAGAAAAAATCAGCTGTGGCCACCACAGGATCAACCGGTCGTAAAATTAGGTTCCAAACTTGTTGCAAATTGGTTTGTAATGTTTTCTACAATAATTTCAAAACTGTATTACTGTGATAAATCATATTTTGAATGTTATCTTCTCAAATATTTTTAATATCAGCCCTGCCTACGAAATCCTCTAAACTATGAAAATCACAGTTTATATATTTTTTCGGATAAACAGGTTTCGTCGCATAAATGTTTACGTAATTCCTGCTAATGATATAAAAATAAAATTTCCTTATGAACTTATTTAAGAGGATTAATTATTTTTTTAATCCCATACTAATTCATTTGTGGTTAACAAAACATAGAGATAACATTAAAATGTCTTTCTTATAAATTCTAAGTTATTTTTTGTACATATTTTAACATTGAATATATTGTGTCTCGTGAAAGTGTAGTTATTTTTGGAAATTTGGGTATTAAATCAAAAACTATATCTCAAAAATGGTAAGAAATAGAGATCTAAGGTTTAAATCTTTAAAAAATTTAGTTTTACGATGTTTTTTCTGTAATATTTGGTCCGAAATGACCTAAAACTAATTGGTAAAATTTTGATTTTATTTTGTAAATTTCAAAAATTCATATATCAAAAATGGTAAGAGGTAGAGACTTGAGGTTTGAATTTTTGGAATTCTTACACCTTGTTTTGTCTAGAAAAAATTAATATTTGGTCCGTAATGACCTAAAACTATTGAAAATTTTGATTTTTTTGTAATTTTAAAAATTCATATCTCAAAAAAGGTAAGACATAGAGACTTGAGGTTTGAATTTTTGGAATTCTCACACCTTGTTTTATCTAGAAAAATATAATGTTTGGTCCGTAATGACCTAAAACTATTAGGGAAAATTTTGATGTTTTTTGGAAATTTAAAAATTCATATCTCAAAAAGATAAGAAATAGAGACTTTCTTAAAAAAAGTATTTGTATTCAGTACTTGGAATACATCAGAAAAGTATTTTACCCAGCATTGATTATAGATATACATTTGTCAGATAAATTTTAATTTATCATGGAATAAATGATGTAATATATGTTTGTTTTAAATTTAGAAAGTGTCTGAAGCATTGCTATACAATATGATCGAGAAAAAAAGGTGTCTAGATAGACATGGAATTCATTTATTTTTATACTAACAGAATTGTAAAAAAAAGTAGGAAATAAATTCACTCACCAACTATTTTTTGGCTTCCTCAGGTGCTATAACGAACAATTTTAACTATAGTAACAATCTTATGCTTAATATAAAATTAATTTACCTATACTAATTTTAACATTATTCTAACATCATATACATCGTCCATCACCAGGAATGGTGAAGTTGCGGAACTGACTTTGACAAAATATTATATTATATATTATAGGGATTTGTAGCTAAGCACCCTACCATCTGGTGAGCGTTTCATGAACTTGTGTACATCAGATAACATTTCGTTTTGTGTATTGGTTTTGTATGAAGTTTGTTTTTAAAGTTTTATTATAATCATTGAAAAATGTATAATACATATTGTTGTGTGCCTATGTGCAATTCATTGAAAAGAAGAAACCCGGAAATATCGTTTCATTTGTTTCCACTAATATCAGACACCGTACGGTTCGAAACAAAATTGGGAAAGCAAGAGGTTAGGAATCGACGCGATGTTTAGATAAACAATTTAAAAATTGGAAAAAAAGTGAGCCCTTATATCAAAGTTTGCTCATTACATTTTAATGATAGTGACTACAAAAAATATTTTCAATTTTGTATTTATTATCGCATATCTTGAAAATTCCTGTTATTGTGTGTGGGTTTGTAATGCATAATTCATAAATCTTTATGAACTCTCTGTTTTTTTCAGTGACTCCACACAATATTATATGCCCAGCATTGTAGATTTCTACCCCTTGGTAAACAACACGGGAATTATTATTTCCCCCAGTATAGTTAAAATAATCGACAATGGAAAACCGCCATAACTTAAAACCAGATCACAAAATGTAGTATTTTAGATGTTTACAAGTAATGTCACTTCACAAAATCAGAAAATCCCAAACAATTATTTATTTTTTGTCGTTTTTTGATACACTTTTCGCTATTATTTACTAGTAAATGTCAAGTGGTATCTGATTTAGAATGGTTTCAAAAAAATCCGCGTGGCGCTACGATCTTAAATTTTTTCCCCTATACTTAAAAATCCAGAAGGATAGGAAAGCAGGATGTTTTTGAGATACCAACTTCAAAGTGGAAAAAATGTTTCGAGAATTGGTTTGAACGCATGCAAAAGTGTATAAATCTTAAAGGCGAATATTTTTAAAGACGACAAAACAGTTTGTTTAAAAAAAAATTTTTTTCTTTCTTAGTTTTTGTAAAATTTTAAAAAGTAGCCCTCGTATTTTAACGGAATATTTGTATAATATGTGTTAATTATCCGATAAAGAAATTACAAAAGATAAAAACAATGAAATTTTTCCTAAATTACAGGAAAATATTCCTCTAGTTTTAATATCCCGGGGCTAGATATGAAGACAAATACACTGGAAAAAAACTGTTATCTAGGAACATTAATAATGCATTAGGAGCAATGTTAATAAAATGTTGCACTATGCTAATCGAGTTAGAACCTCTGGTATTTTAATTGTCTCTCAAAAATTATTTAATAGATGTTTATTCGTATTGTTTTATTGTGATTGAAATATTGTGTTTTTTATTTTACGAGGACAATTAGCTTGCGACTTGATAATGAAATATTGTGCTTTTAAATAAATTAAATAAATACTTGGTTGGTTCTAACGGCTGTTTTTATTTTTAGACGTATAGAACTTTAAAATGAAATGAAACACATAAAAATCGTTTAAATTTTTACAAAAATTAAGGAAGAAAAAACATTTTTTTTTTTTGGAATAAACTGTTGTATTGTTTTTCAAAATATTCTCCTTTAAGATTTATACACTTTTGCATGCGTTCAAACCAATTCTCGAAACATTTTTTCCATTCTAAAGTTGGTATCTCAAAAACATGGTTTTCGAAGGCTTCAACAGTTCTTGAAGTAATGAAAATCGCTGTCCATGCGTTTTCCAATGTCAAACAAAAAAAAGTCTTTAGGGGATAAATCGGGTGAATACGGGCTATGAGACATTAATTCCATGTTTTGATCTTTCAAATTGTTTGACGTGCTGTGTGAGAGCTTGTATTGTCATAATGAAGATTAATTGTTGTTTTTCCTGATTTTGTCGACGACTTTTGGCAAACAAATTGTTGTATACCATTCAGCATTAACTGTTTCCCAA
This sequence comes from Liopterus haemorrhoidalis, assembly GCA_963971575.1. NCBI lineage: Eukaryota > Metazoa > Arthropoda > Insecta > Coleoptera > Dytiscidae > Liopterus > Liopterus haemorrhoidalis. The sequence goes on along the minus strand of OZ020622.1, from coordinate 42,778,927 downwards.
CCTTTGGGATTCCCAACCTTTGGGATTCCCAACCTTTTTTCTACTTAGACCCCTTAGCATTTTTTTTTTTTTTTTCAATAGACCCCCTAATTTTTTTTATTATAATGCATAAATATGTAGCGCCATGTATCAAGTTGAAGTAGTAAGGACAATCCAGTAACTAACATAACAAATATACATATATACAGTGTGTTTGTTTGAAAAGGGGCACCCCGAAAATCTCCTTTATTTGTAAAGATACAAAAAATCTTCAGAACAAAAGTTAAACTAGACAAAAAGGCCCATCTAAAGGTTACTATAAGAATTTTGAGGCACTTCTGGTTTCACCGGAAATGATGTCAACTTTTGATCTAGCATAGGGAATCGATAATTTTATACTTTTTTCCTAAAAGTACATTAAATTAGCTTTACAATGACACCAAAAAGTCATATTTTTATGTTAACCATTTCAAAATGGCGACCGTTTATTTACAAAATAATAATCAACATAAGTTTTACAAAGTTGAACGTAGCAAGCTTTGAAAACAATAAAAAAAGAAACAAAATATCTCTAAAATAAACTGGTGACTCAGAGTTTTTTTGGATGCTCGCTGACAACAAACTACACGGTCAATTTATAAGCTGCCATTAGTTTCACAATAACAAATATCAAATTTTACGAATATAGTAATAGGGGAAACATTTTAAGATCGCAGCGCCATAAGCGGCAAAACTGGAACACTCGAAAGTGACATTAGACTGTTACTCGTGTATATGTTTACATGGTGAAAATGAACACGAGTTGTATTTTTCCTGTTTTCCGAGCTTTTTTTTATTTAAAGATAATCTTCGATCTACAAGATATGTACTATTCTAAAGAAATTTCAAGGAAATTTTTTGTTTTTCATTGTATTTTTAATTCTTTTTGACTGTCTGTCAATATAATATCAACAAAAATATGGTAAATATATTTGTAAAAATTAATATATCTCTGCCTGAAAAAGTAGAAGGGCCTTTTAATATATCAACTGATGATTTAGGCAAATTTTGGGTGGGGTAAGTGATTTTTTCAGTTTTTTCTTGGACGTAAAAATCACTTTCCATAAAATGCAACGAGCAAACGTGCACGCAAGGGCTTGGATTTTTGCCCATTTTTAGTTTTTGGGTCCATAAAATACGATGCACTTTCTCTCTGCCTCCAAACGTCGTTTCAATTGATATTTTTTTCAATTTAGGTAAATTGAATGTTTAAGAGGGATTCTTCCTTAGTCATGATTTACATTGTGGCACACAACAAAATTGATTATTTTTTTTCCATGATTCACAAAAATAAAACACAAACAACAAAAAAATTTATGTGAAGTGTGAATTTTCACACATTTCAGGGTTTTGCAGGTATTTAGTAAGTGAATGATGATTATTTTGGATGCGAAAACAAATTTTATATTAAAATATTTTTTTTGTTAATTTTAATTCGAACGCCTAATACCATTATTTAGGTTTCTAAATATGTGCAGTATTTTTTTTTTATATAGCAAGGTTCATTACGAATTTTAAAAATTGCGCCTATGGCTTCCATTGGTTGTTATAAGTTACGCCCCTCTGATTTCGTGTACATTGAAACAGAATTAAATTATAATTTAAACAATTTCCACTGGCTATTAAATTTACGCTTTTAAAAATTAAATGCAACATTTGCCAAAATATAACTAGAATTTTGAAAATAATTTAAACAATATAAAAATTAAAAAAAAAAACAAAAAATAATATAGTCTCTTCTCACAGGATTCGATCCCTTTCGGGTCGGGTTACTTGGTTGAAAAATCAGCGTATAATACCACTAGACCAACATGCACGTTACAGTTTGGCGTGTTACAAAGCTATAACTTGTATACATTATTAGCAAAAAATCACAAAAAATGCGTTTTTTTTTCCAAAAACCTAATCTGATCAAAAATTCCTGTTGAACTATTCCGGTTCACACCAATGTACATTACTTAGAATTTTTTCAGATTTTTAGTTTAACCCATCTGGGCTACAGAGTGTGGGACAAAAAAAAAATTTGCACAATTTTTGCAAAAATCGCTTCAAAATAATTTATTTTGCAATAATAAAAATTTGATCGTTAATCCACGTACCAAGGGCTTTCATTTGATACCCTACTCAGAATTATAAAAAAATATTTTTTTTTTCGATGAGCACATATTTGTCTATATTTTTAGGGGGATATGTTTTTTAGATGTTTTAGTATTTTTCCTATGTGCGGGTCAAAGAGTTGTATAAGCATGCCAAATTTCAACTCTCTAGGTTTAGCCGTTTGGCTACAATTTTTACCGAACAGACAGACAGAAGGACAGACAGACAGACAGACAGACAGACAGACAGACGACAAAATGACGGTATAAAGGTTTTTTGGTCATACCTACAAAACCCTAAAAACACGTATTTCTCCATTGAACAAAACAAAACAATGTCTCTTTCGTATCTTCCGCAAATTGCCACCAGATGTCAGGGCGCTTAGGAAGTTGCCATCTCTTGCCATCTCTGCCGACCGGTGTAGCGTAGTGGTAACACATGTGCTCTGCTTTACGAAGGTATCGGGTTCGAATCCCGTTCAGGCATGGACATTTTCTCAAATTAAAATTGTCCTGGCTAATTGCCACAGTAGCAAAGGCCATTATATAAATTATATATTGCCATCTAGTGGTCGTTTGCAAAAACATAAAAGGTAACCCTCGTCTATGGACTTTCTTCGCCAATTTTATTGAGAAAAATCTTTTAATATTACTAGTAACTAAACATTTTAATAACAATGATTAACACAACATTTAAATTCATTATGGAGATTTGTTGTGTTATTGACATTGAGCATATTGATAAAAATACATAATTTGTTTAATGAACCATAAATATTAATTGACTATAATGAATAATTAAAAATGAGACTTTCTTTACAAAAACATAAAACAAACAATATTTAATATATATAAATAAATTGTTAATGACATATTTATATTGTTTATAAGTAGTATTTGTAGTTATTGCTAAGGTCATTGTTAAGAGGGAAAGCGGTTGTCACAACTTTCCAGTGACCTCCACAGGCCCATTCGCAGGTCACATACTTAATTAATAAACACATAAATAGTGCATTTGATGATTAGTAAACGGCACACAACATTGTACATACCTGCACATTATATGGTAGTCCACCGAGAAAGGAGCAGTCGGGCTTTCCATTTTGATTAAATTTTACAGAAAACTAAGTATTGGAGGAGTTAGATACTTTGTTAAAATTTTTGCTCACAACAACGATGGCTATTTGCGCTATATGTCGGAGGAATCTTCTATTATATCTATATTAATAAAATCTGAGGCGAATTCTGTTTTTTTTTTGGTCTCTTAATTGGTTTCTACATGTTCCAGATGATTATAAGACAATAAGCATAATTTTTTTTTGTCTGTATGTATGTCTGTCTGTCTGTTTGTATGTCTGCCGGTCTGTCCGAGATTCACACAAAAACGGCTGGACATATTTTTACGAAATTTGGTATGGTGATATAGTAAAACCACAATTCGAACAAGGCTATAAGGAATGAAACGCAGTTTGCTGTATTTAAGCGGAAGATTAAGGTATTTCTTATAGAGCATTGTGTATTATACTCAATGAATGAATTTTTAAAAGTTTGTAAGGACTGGTGGTGTCATGCCAATGGGGAACGTTAATTTTGGGTAATTTAATGTATGATTTTGTTGTTTTATTAATTGCATAACTTGTATTACTGATCAAGATCTGTGTAAAATTGTAAACTCATGTACTGGCATATCCTACATGCAGTCCTGTGTTTAAAGGATTAATAAATATTATTATTATTATTATTATTATTATTATAAGGCATTTCAATTTGTTTTTCTAGGGGTGTGTTTTGGTGTTAAAACTGTTTATTAAAAAACTAAACTTTTGAAATATATCCCTTAGTGTTGACTTAACAGCAAAAACGTATATAACAAGAACTGATTATAATAAGAAAAGATATCTTTTTTGTTTCATTCATTTTTATTTCCCGACCTTAATATATAAGGGGCAAGTATTGTAATCGCGAAAATTTTCTTTGTCGAGATTTTGACTGATGACCACGTTTTATGGTCCAAAAAATCCAAACAAGTTAGTTCTAAAAAAAAAACTTCTATTAATTGGTAAAAACCATAGTGTTTTTTATGAAGATCCGAAACCGAAAACAGAAGTTATAAATTTAAATTCAAAAAAAAATCGTAACTAGTAAATCAAGTCTTGAACAAAAATTTGTATAGAACATAATTTAATGTATTTTTGAAGATTTACCTAATTTAGGGTGACCATTTTCTTGGAGATGGCAATGCGGGACGGAGCAAAAAAGGTCGTCACTTCCGAAATAACGGGTGTTTTTTTTAGAGGTATAGAACTTTAAATTGCAATAAAACAACGATGGATTATTCGATTGACATGATTTTTTTTTTATTCGAAAGACAATCTTGTGGCATTACATTAAATCATACCAACAAGACAGCGCAACATGTCACACAGCTCGTGCCACAATCGATTTATTGAAAGACACGTTTGGTGACCGCCTAATTTCACGTTTTGGACCTGTGAATTGGCCTCCAAGATCTTGTGATTTAACACCGCTGGACTACTTTCTGTGGGGCTATGTAAAGTCATTGGTCTATGCGGATAAGCCACAAACGCTTGACCATTTGGAAGACAACATTCGCCGTGTTATTGCCGATATACGGCCACAAATGTTGGAAAAAGTCATCGAAAATTGGACGTCCAGATTGGACTACATCCGAGCCAGCCGTGGCGGTCATATGCCAGAAATCATATTTAAAATGTAATGCCACAAGATTATCTTTCGAATAAAAAAAAATTCATGTCAATCGAATAATCCATCGTTGTTTTATTGCAATTTAAAGTTCTATACCTCTAAAAAAAAACATCCATTATAAATGAAGAGCAAACAAAAAAAAGGTCCTCACCTCCCAAATATAAGTAAAGAGCAAAAAAAAGGTCTTCACCTCCTAAATATAAGTACAGAGCAAAGTTCGGCCCTGGGGACACCAAATCAAAATGCGGACGTCCTGCGAAATGCGGGACGAATGGTCACCCTAACCTAATTCAATTATTATTTTTTTTTATTTAGTTTTTTTTATTTAGTTTTTTTTATTTATTGGGGTAGTTACGGGGGGAAGCCCTAAAACTAAAATATTCAAAAATAATGAAAAAATCATAAAAATAAAAAAATTGATTTCTTATTATAATTTTTTTTTTTTCATATATAATTTGGCTGTTAAGTCTATCATAAGGAAGATAAACGTAGAAACCAAATATGAGATCTGAAAAAAAAAAAAAGATAAAACATATATAGCCTGATTTTATTAACGTTGATGTATATAATGTATATGAAACTAGGTGGTTGCTAACAGCTATGTTAGTTGAAGCACCCCTAATTAAATTTTATTTAAAAAAAAGTTATCATCACCTCGTATGGCTGCTCTTTTGATATAACTTTCAAAATACTAGTATCTATAAATCATTTCTATGCTTTAAGCGGAACTAAATGGGAATTTCTTACCCCCGAGAATAAAACATCCCCTTAAAATAAAAATTTTGAAATGCCTTATAGCCTATGTTCGAATCCTAGTTCTACTCTATCATCATACCAAATTAAGTGAAAACATGTACTATTTTTGCGTGAAGGAGTTTTTCTAAATTATAAATAAATTATAATTAATAAAAATTACCTCAGTCCGTTGATGTCACAGGAAAGACTAAACTAATCTTGCATTATAGTCAATAGGGAAAAATATTTGCAAGACATTGGATTTGTCAAAAATAATTTTTCATTTTTGCCCAGAGAAGCAGTTAGTCCTATTATATAGGGATTTGCAGCTAAGCACCCTACCATCTGGTGAGCGTTTCATGAACTTGTGTACATCATATAACATTTCGTTTTGTGTATTGGTTTTGTATGAAGTTTGTTTTTAAAGTTTTATTATAATCATTGAAAAATGTATAATACATATTGTTGTGTGCCTGTGTGCAATTCATTGCAAAGAAGAAACCCGGAAATATCGTTTCATTTGTTTCCACCAATATCAGACACCGTACGGTTCGAAACAAAATTGGGAAAGCAAGATGTTAGGAATCGACGCGATGTTTAGATAAACAATTTAAAAATTGGAAAAAAAGTGAGCCCTTATATCAAAGTTTGCTCATTACATTTTAATGATAGTGACTACAAAAAATATTTTCAATTTTGTATTTATTATCGCATATCTTGAAAATTCCTGTTATTGTGTGTGGGTTTGTAATGCACAAGTGTAGGCATAATGCATAAATCTTTATGAACTCTCTGTTTTTTTTAGTGACTCCACACAATATTATATGCCCAGCATTGTAGATTTCTACCCCTTGGTAAACAACACGGGAATTATTATTTCCCCCAATATAGTTAAAATAATCGACAATGGAAAACCGCCATAACTTAAAACCAGATCACAAAATGTAGTATTTTAGATGTTTACAAGTAATGTCACTTCACAAAATCAGAAAATCCCAAACAATTATTTATTTTTTGTCGTTTTTTGATACACTTTTCGCTATTATTTACTAGTAAATGTCAAGTAGTATCTGATTTAGAATGGTTTCAAAAAAATCCGCGTGGCGCTACGATCTTAAAATTTTTCCCCTATACTGTTAAGCTAAACCTAGGAATTCCGGGAATAGTATATTCTGTAATAATTATGAATTCGGTATAATATTTATATCACTAATTACGAGTTTGCCAATTAGAAATCAGTCATACCGAATGTATCTGCTTGTTTTACCTTTCTATATCTCTACTTTATTATTTTTTATTAATTTACTTAAGCAAAGTCTCGGTGAAAGTGAGAATATTGCCCTTTTAATTAATTCTCAATGTATAATATTGCAGGGTCATGGACATGGACACATGCTTATTACAAGACATTTTCTAATCGCGACATTTTTAATACTAATTTACTTTCCCGCAAATTGTTATAATAAAAGTGAATCTGGATTACCGATCGCTTCATTAATATTACACTTTTTTTTGGCAAATGGCAATATAACATTTGCATTACAAATTTATGAAGAAAAATAGAAGTGTTGCTTTTGGAGTTCGATATACCTTGCATCTTATTTTAAACTATCTTCTGTCTAATAATAATAATAAAACTTGATGTGAAGTGTGAATTTTCACACGTTTCAAGATTTTGCAGGTATTTAATAAGTGTATGAAGCCAACATAATACTGGATATCTACGAATATTTGTTCTATAATCACATCAAAATCAACAGATTTTTGATAAACATTTTTATTCGTTATTTGAGTACGAAGAGCTTCCATTTAATTTTTTTAAACAAAATTTAAATAATTTGCTAAAAATCCCGGCATTTTTTTCTGCATTTTCTTCGTATTCAAGTTTTTATTAGATTAATAAGAAATATATTGATAAAAGGCTTCATTTTTTTAAATTTCAGAAACGTGTTTCCCCCTATTATCAATGTGTTATTTGTTTTATAAGTATTTCATTACTAGTGTAGTGTGGTGTTAAAAACACGGTCCTCAGCAGTTAAATATTTTTTATTTAATTTCAGAAAGACCTACGCTATCCTAATCATAAACATAACATTAAAAAATCAGCTGTGGCCACCACAGGACCGACCGCCATCATAAAGTACTTATATAAATTACATTCTAACAGCAGAGTAGAAATAACTTGACCTACATATAAATATGAAAAAATTGAGACTTGGAAAAAATTTCGAAAAATTTTACAGAAATTATTCGAAATTTTTCGTTTTATCAAAAAACGTCTCAAAAAAAAGTTATTAGTTATTGTTTTTATAGAAACTTTTGTTTAATAATTTTTTTCGAGATATTTTTCTGTTGAAATATTCGCAAAAATCTTAAAATCGACACGAGTAAGCTCCCATTTTTAGTCAACCGATTTTTACCAAAAGTTGATCAACTCGTGCTATTGATGGCAGAAGCTTAAATATGAAGTTTCATAAAAATCCTTTCAGCTGAATTTGGTCTGCACGTGTACACAGACAGACGGAGAGACGGACAGACAGACGGGCAGACAGACAGACGGACAGACAGATGGACAGACAGACGGACAGACAGACCGACAGACATCATGCTAAAAATAGTCAAAACGTTATGTAGGGACCTCAATTCGTGGAGATCCATCGAAATCTCGAAACGTCAAAATTGGTATGATCACTATACCTCCCTTATATATGTTGGCGGTCGGTAAAAAGTAATTAAATTGTCAAGAACACAAAAACTGCAATAATTTTCAAAAAGGCAATCGGATCAAAAATTCCCCTAGTACGTTTCGGGCTTAGATCAATATATATTACCTATAAATTTTTCAGATTTTTAGTTTATCCTTTTTGGGTAAAAGGGGTCTGGACAAGAACTTTTTTTGCAGTTTTTGGCTAAAATTGTGTAAAAAAAACAAACGAATTTTAGAAAACTACTTCTCGTTCCTTAATCTACGTCCGAAGACCTTTTTTCGATATCACACAATATTTAAAAAAAATATATGTATATATTTTTAACAACCCAACTTATCGACGACACAAAAAATCGACATTTTTCGAAAAACTATCCTCATCAAAAATTGCTGTTGATCTATTCCGGTTCCTATCAATGTTCATTATTGAGATGTTTTTCAGATTTTTAGATCAATCACTCTGAGAGAGAGGGTGGGGGACAAAAGTTTTTTGACATATTTTTGGCAAAAATCCTATAAAAAAAAAAGATTTGTTAAAAATAAAAGTTTGCTTGTTGATCTACGTATTAAGAGCTTTAATTTGGTATGCCACTCAAAATTTTAAAAACAAATATTTATTTTTTAAAAAATCGTTTTTTTTACATAATAATTCTTGTTGAAATATTTGGTTTTCCATCAATGTACATTATTGAGATTTTTATGATTTATCTGACGTATCATAGTACCTAGTCTTTTGAAAGCTTAAACTCTCTCAAAGATGTTACTATTAATTAGTAAGTTATTTATCTTTTCATGACTGTGTCGACTAACAATTATGTAATAATTCAATTCTTTTTTTTTTTTTTTCAAATATTAAATCGATTAATCGATATGTTATACCTATCATAATGTTTCCTTATTATGTAATATGAAAGTAACAAAAAGAAATAAATAAAAATTTAAGCACTTTTAACCATTAAACTCGACTAAAAGATTAGAATTTTAATTATTTATTAGAATAGAGCTTTTTCCATCAATTCTACGAAAATATTTATTAAACCATTATATAGTTAGATATTTTTTCACAGCGCTTTGGTCATTTATTTAAAATTCAAATAAACGACTACCTTTTTGCGTTTGTAGATAATTGCCATTGAAGTTTTTGTCATAAGTAGAGAGCGGCAAAATATAATATTAATAATAATAATAGAAACTTTATTTAGCAAAAAAATGCTATACAATAAACAACAATACTGTAATGTCTGTAATTGCAGTAAACAACAATACTGTAAAATATGCACTACAAAACCTTGATGTACATTAATGCTTTTAAAAATATCCAAAATATGCACTAATAGGCTCTAAAACATAAAAATATAACCACATTAACACGATTTTTGTCAAAATTTTGCTAAAATAGTTATTTGTGTACAGAGCCACAGTATGGGGGGGGAAGGGTGACGGCCCTGGGTGCACTAAGGAAATGGGCGCTGACGGGCTTGACTAAGGGGCGCCATTGTGAAGATGAGGACCTTTTTTTTTTGCTCGTCACTTGGATTTTGAGAGGTTAGGACCTTTTTTTTGCTCGTCACTTGGATTTTGAGAGGTTAGGACCTTTTTTTTGCTCGTCACTTGGATTTTGAGAGGTTAGGACCTTTTTCTTTGCTCGTCACTTGGATTTTGAGAGGTTAGGACCTTTTTTTTTGCTCGTCACTTGGATTTTGAGAGGTTAGGACCTTTTTGTTTGCTCGTCACTTGGATTTTGAGAGGTTAGGACCTTTTTTTTGCTCGTCACTTTGATTTTGAGAGGTTAGGACCTTTTTTTTTGCTCGTCACTTGGATTTTGAGAGGTTAGAACCTTTTTGTTTGCTCGTCACTTGGATTTTGAGAGGTGAGGACCTTTTTTTTTGCTCGTCACTTGGATTTTGAGAGGTGAGGACCTTTTTTTTTGCTCGTCACTTGATTACCAAGGCAGAGCAAGGTTTACTTTAACTCTGAACCCTTCATATATAGACCGGGAGCTCATGACATTTTTGGTCTCCGATTTCATACAGCATGCCTTTTGAAGGAGAGAATATTTACCCTGTGACAACAAAAAAGGGATGGTACTAAACCCCTGCACGCTTTCCGGTCATAGGGAAAATTGCATTTCCACTTGCATAAAATTTTTGTGTTTTTCTCTGATTTAATATTGCTTGCCCTTTTGTCAAAAGAAAGTTATAACAAATTTAAAGTCTTTTAATTATAGGCATGCTGTATGAAAACGCGGAAAATCATATTTTTTTATTACAAGATCACATGACCGTTTGAGCCCTTTGGGACCCTCCGAATCGCATGCATATATTTAAAAGACTTTAAATTTGTTATAACTTTCTTTTGACAAAAGGGCAAGCAATATTAAATCAGTGAAAAGCACAAAAATTTTGTGTTTAAGTGGAAATGCAATTTTCCCTATGACCGGAAAGCGTGCAAGGGTTTAGTACCATCCCTTTTTTGTTGTCACAGGGTAAATATTCTCTCCTCCAAAAGGCATGCTGTATGAAATCGGAGACCAAAAACTGTCATGAGCTCCCGGTCTAATACTGTTTACTTTACTTAGTTACTGTCTTATTTCTATTTTGTAGAACATATCCTACGTAAAAATATACATTCCTTTGTTCCATTTAGCGTTTTATCGTCCTATCTGCTTTAAGAGTGTTTATTGAGAATGACGCCTACATGTATGTAACCCAATTCTCGAAGCTGTACGGCGGGCATGCCTATGACTCAGGCGTAAACAGTACGATATAACTTTACTCTACTCCAGAGACGGGACATGTACGTTTTTACTTTCTCAAATTCACAAATATAGTTGTTTTTTGACCGCCAACATGGTATTAGGGAGGTATTGTGATTATACCAATTTTGACATTTCTAGATTTCGATGGATCTCCACGAATTGAGGTCTCTATATAACGTTTTGACTATTTTTAGCATGATGTCTGTCGGTCTGTCTGGTTGTCTGTCTGTCTGTCTGTCTGTCTGTCTGTCTGTCTGTCTGTCTGTCAGTTCGTGTACGCGTGCAGAGCAAATTCTTAAAAAGAAAGAGTAAAAGGATTTTTATGAAACTTCATATTTAAGCTTTTCACATCAATGGCACGAGTTGATCAACTTTTGGTAAAAACTAGAAATGGGAGTTTACTCGTGTCGGTTTTAAGATTTTTGCGAATATTTCACTACAGAGGAATATTTCGAAAAAATGTTTTTAACAAAAGTTGCTTAAAAAGCAATAATTGATTTTTTTAAGGATAAAACTACATAACATGCTAATCCAAACGTTTAGGCGGAACTAAATGGGAATTTCGTTCTTTTAGGATTTCACGAGAAGGGATCTTGCTTGGGTTATTTCATGTTTCATATTATATCTGAAAAATTAAAATTCCAACGGTGAAACCATGAAAATTTTAATACATTTTTACATATTTTGAGTCAAAAAAAATAATTAAATTGGAAATTTTTATTAAGAATGACAAAAAATTAAAATGCAATAGAAAAGACATTTTATAATGAAAATCATTTTAATCTAGAATTTGCAATGTGAGTATGTATTTACAAAGCTTAAACAAAATGACCAAAAGTCCGAATCAATAGATAAAAATAACTAGATTTAATAATCTAGTTCTGCCTAAACGTTTGGAATAGCTTATATATATATTATTATTATTATTATTATTATTATTCATATATATATATATATATATATATATATATATATATATATATATATATATATATATATATATACATATACATATACATATACATATATATATATATATATAAATATATATATATATATATATATATATATATATATATATATATATATATATATATATATATATATATATATATGTATGTAACATTTTAATTAAATATTGGTTTTTAGTATTTAAAGTACTAATTATTTGAAATACATTTCACAGCTCTTTAATTGCAATTTAAGTAAATATTATTAAAAGTTGAAAGAAAAAGGTAAATTAGTAAAATAGAAAAAATAACACAACAAAACAACGCAGGCGAACAACAAAACAATGATAAACACAATATGGCGCTGGCGTTTCTCCTAGCGGTAGCTTAACCCTTTCACTGCGCAATACGCTTTGAGATTTCGTGCTCGCTGTGCGCACATATTTCGGTGATTGCGAGTTTATTCGTGTAGAGCAGTTGGCGTGAACTTTTTGTGAAACTTTTCATGACATGTAAGGATGAATGATGGTGATGATATGACTAATGTTAGGAAAAAATGTAATGTAAGTGAATTAATACAAAAATACAATCAAAAAGATTTTATTTACAAAAATATTTGTTTACATATTTATCTATATGCTATACTAACTATGAAACTTACAAAGAGTTAGTAATATTTTTTTAAACTATAATATACTTACCATATATATTTATATAAAATCAATATAAATAAGTAGACATACTGAATGTAAGACCCTATCTAACTGAATTGAACGGCACAGCAACGTATACCAACGCAACGTGCTCGCAGGTACTTGAACTGGTTGGGGTACCCAGCCAGAATAGTCATGTTGAGCAGGGAACAATTTAAAACACGGCGCGAGTTAACTCGCTCGGAACGTATCGGGCCACACTTTTATTTACGAGTATATACGGTTGGAGCAGCGAAAGGGTTGACAAAATAAATGTAAATAAGACAACTCGTTATACTCCAAGACTCAAATTTCCTTTCCATCTCAGCAGAGTTTTCAAAAAAAAAAAATCTTGGAAGAAATTCACGTAAAATAAAAAGAAAAATATATTTTTTTGAGTGCTGGAGGCTCAAGCCCCATGCTAATCCCAGGGTAAATGAATGGTCAAAAGGAGTCCGCGAATGTTAAAAGTGTGGGAACCACTGATATAGGGTATTGAATGAAGTAAATAGGTGCACTGTTATGGACCGTGGGCTATCAATGCATTACCTGATAAGAACTAAACTTGAAACAGAGTCTTGTAAACAGTTGAATTGAATTCTGCCACATGCATTTGTTTAATCTCGTGTATTTCCGATTGGAAGTAGTTACACAATATTATTCAACAAATTCCTGATAACGATAACAGTCGAGTTTACTAGGAAAATATTCACATGTTTCATAATTCTTCAAGTATCTGTTTTTGAAAGCAAAAATAAATTATATTTGAAGGATGTCACATTTCCTGTATATTTCGAAGTATTTTGTTACTTAAAATTAATCTATTGCTTCCTATATCGGGGATAATATTACGGGGTAATTTTCTTCGGTGGATGAAAGTGGTCAGTTCTAAGGGAAAAAATGTGGTTGATTGGAAGTTTCACCAATTTTAAGATAATAAATGGCAAATAAATGACTACACTCTTGTTACAATATTTAAATAAAATTAATTTATATCTAAATTGATTTTTTCTCGATTATTTTATGATGTAAGGCTATGGCTTGTAATAATATTGCTAAAAATAAAAAAGTTACATGACCTACCACGTCGCTCAATAAGTCTCCGGTCTAACTAAGAAAAACATTTTTTTTTTTAGAAATTTTACATAATTCATCAACATAATCTCGTTCCACAGTGAAACAATCATTCCAACGCTCCTAAAATAAAAAAAAATAAAATTAATTAATTATACTCTATCTCAGAAAGACTGATAGTAATAAATCTTTTTGTCAGGCAGTTACCAGTGGCGTGCACATTTTAAACACGTTTAAATTGGTTTTGTGTATTTCTATATTAATATTTATCATTTTATTAAACGCACCACTGTGACCATATTTTTCCTCAAAATTTTAGGGTAACATTTTTATGATCTATTGTGTTTAACCCTAGTTCATATTTCCATATAATATGTGCGGATCACTCGGTTGTTTTTAACAATATTTCGTTTCGAACTATTCATATTTTGTGAGCCGCTTCTGTGTGAAAAAACAATAACTTTTTACAAATAATAAATTTTATTAGTATCAGTCTTTCTGAGATAGAGTATAATTTAAATTCAGCATACCAATCAGTAATAGTTGATTTGCCTGGTACAGAGTCTCTATAACGCTTATCAAGCCACTGATTGGCTTCAACAGTATTTTTTCCCATAAAAAAACAATGTTTAATCACCACGCGAAATTCTTTTTTATCCATTCTTTTGAAATTTACAAAACTGAAGTCACTAAAACCACTGTAACCTCTAAACTAATTGTCAGAATGTCATGAAATGTACACACGTATCGTTTGAAGGTTGGTACTATCCAGAAATCATATGGGTCTGTCAACAGTGTTGACATATATATGTCAGACCGGAGACTTATTGAGTGAAGTGTTATTTTTTTTTTTTTATTTATTTTTTTTTTTGGCCCTAGCGACTATGGTCATTAACCAGGATGCAAGTTTTTTTTTTTTTTATTTATTTAATTATATAATTTTAAACCTTAAAACTAAAAATACAAATACAACATCCATGCCATCAATGGGATTCGATCCCGAGCTACCCTGATCTAACAGTCAACACACTAGTATATTAACCATTACACCATGGTGACCGGCATGACGTATCTTGAGAACCACCGGCCGAAAAAAAATGCTTTGCTCATTGATTTTCCCTTATTAAATTACAATTGTTGTCTAATTTAACGAATGTCGTACGTATCTCTTATAGTTATCGAGATAGTAATGGAGGAAAAAATAAAAATTGAACACCTTGCATAAATGAAATTCATAGACATTATTCCTAGACGAATCTTGATAGTAATGTTGTTATTTATTTAATAGTTACTAAATCTCTTCCACTTCAGAACCTCTTGACATTTGAACACTACTAAAAATATTTTACGTCACACAAAACACAAACCAAATTTTATAAGAATTTGTTTTATCTTACACCTGTGTAATTTCTATAAAAACAAAAAATTAGAGTGAAGTGCGTATTTCCACACATTTCAGAATTTCGGATGATATTAACAAAATTTAGCAACCAGTACACCAAAAAAAACCTGTATGTTGAAAATCAAAGTAAAGGACAAGGTAAGGGCAACAACAATCAGAGAAAGAACTGGCTTCATGTCGTATCATTTTTCATCATGATAATGCAAGCTCCCACACAGCACGTCAAACAATTGATTATTTGAAGTAGAAAAACATCGAATTCATGTCTCATTGCCCGTATTCACCTGATTTATCCCCTAACGATTTTTTTTGTTTCCCAATGTCAAGCAAAAAATACGTGGACAGCGATTTTCACCACCTCAAGAAGCTGTTGAAACCCATGTTTTTGAGATACCAACTTCAGAGTGGAAAAAATGTTTCGAGAATTGGTTTGAACGCATGCAAAAGTGTATAAATCTTAAAGGCGAATATTTTGAAAGGCAATAAAACAGTTTGTTCCACACAAAAATTGTTTTTCTTAGTTTTTGTAAAAACTTAAAAGGTAGCCCTCGTATTACGGCTTCCCAACGTTGTACTATTTTTTCGACAACCTTTCCATAGAAGTTTTCTGGTTTTGACTTAAAATATCTGATCAAGGTGATTTTCTACATCGATGATATTTCGTATTTTTTTATCTCTGTGTGTATGTTCCATAGACCTAAAGGAGAAAATCGGAACGCGCGAGGTCAGATGAATACGGTGGATGTGGATTATTTGCCTAGTTTATGACCTGAATTTTTTCGCGGTTTGTTTTTGCTGAATGCGGTTGTGCATAGTAATGATGCAAAATTATTACTTTTTGGTTAAATAAATTTGAATGCTATTCCGTTAGTTTCTAATTTTGTTTCAACAATTAGAGGTACTATTTAGGAGTTCTATTGCGGTTTACATCAATGTACATTACTCTAATCTTTACAGATGTTTACACCAACCCTTCTAGAAAATTGAGAGGAGTTCTTCTTCTTCCTACATCCCTTCTTCCTTGTTATTGAATTATGCAGTTTCGCAGTTATGGCCGTCATATGATTTCCATTTAGTATTTTGTGTTCATTTAAGTAGTTCGAGATTAAATGACTTGATGTCTATAACTATGTTTGATTGATGAAAATTATTACCTCTCAATGACGTCACTACTATGTTTGGATTAAACCAGTAGCGGACCATTGAACTTAATAGAAAATTGATTTACCTCGTCTTTTTCTTCTTGTATATTGCTAGTTTTGTGCTCTTTTTTTGCCATCATATTATTCATTCTTTTCTAGAGTTTCGTAAGTATGACCAAGTTACCTTATAAAATTGCAATATTAAATCCTTATATAATCATGGAAAATAATGTAGCAAAAATATATTTTTTCTTTGATCCACGTTAGGAGTATCAAAAGCTTTCATTTGATACTCCTAAAAATCCACTCTTAAATTGCATTCTTTCCCTATTAATATATAATTATAAATAGTAATAATAATTTATTTCCCTATTGCTATAAATATATATTAGGTCGTCAAGGATGAAATTTGTAGAAAAAAGGCAAAGTTGGTTGATAACTTACAAATATAAAGAATTATTTTATTCATCAAAGTATACACCCATATTGTCTATACACTTTTGTCATTTAAGCGGCAGGTTGTTCAGGCCGGTGCTATAAAACCCTGGCGGACGAAAGTCAATGAATTCCTGGAAGGCCAGTTTTACAGCATTGTCAGAATTAAACTGTTTTCCTATTAAACAGTTGTTTAAATTGCGGAAGAAGTGGTAATTAGTGGGGGCTAGGTCTGGTGAGTATGGAGGATGATGAAGAAGTTCCAACTCCAATTCCTGTAGTTTTGCCACAGTCATTTGTGCAGTGTGTGGTCTAGCGTTATCATGCAATAAGATAGGAGTCGATCTCTGGACCAATCTAGGCTGTTTTTCTTGCATCATTTCGTCCAGTTGGTTGCAGTGTATTTCTGCTGTGGTCGATAAGCCAGTTTTTTTTTGTTTGGTTTTTAAGTTACCTGTACGAAATTTGGCGAACCAATTTGATATTGTCTGCTGCGTAGTAAAACTAGAGCCAAATACACTATTAACGTTTCACGCGGTCTGCGATGCCGTAGTTCCACGTAAGAACTCATACTTCATAATAGTTCGAATTTCCGACCGTTCCATTTTCAACAAAATTAATTTAAAAAAAGTTTTTGATATTTTTTAAAGCATACAATGATTTCTTTAAACAGGGTAGATGTATAAACTTTCCAAAAAAAAAAAAAACAAAACGGTAAAATGTTAAGCCAATGTCAAATAATAAGCTGTTATAGTTGGCAATATTATTAACTACAAATTTCATTGTTGACCACCTGATATATTTGGTATAAAAGTTTTTTCGTCATGCCTATGAAAACCTAAAATATATTTTAACTACTAAAACTGTTAAAAACTACTGAAGTTGTACAGTTTTTAAAAATGGTTCCGGTTTGTGAGGTGACGACCGGAAGTAAATGATTGTGAATAGATGATCCGTGGTGGGCATTGTTTAAAACTAGAGCGACACAGGCATGACAATAGACTGTGTACGTTATGCGTCCGCTTTCTAATCTATTAGATTCATATCTTGTCATCCATTTTCATAATCCATTAACTCGCGTTACAATCAAATGCATCTATGATGGACGAATACAAATGACATAGCACGTGATACATTCCGTATTTATAGTTATGGTACCTGCACAGTATACAGGCTGTAACAGCGAAACCGAACACCGCCAATATTATAGTCTATCTCAGAAAGAGCGATAGTAATAAAATTTATTATTTGTAAAAAGTTATTGTTTTTTCACACAGAAGCGGCACACAAAATATGAATAGTTCGAAACGAAATATTGTTAAGAAACAACGGA
Organism: Liopterus haemorrhoidalis; assembly: GCA_963971575.1. Lineage (NCBI taxonomy): Eukaryota > Metazoa > Arthropoda > Insecta > Coleoptera > Dytiscidae > Liopterus > Liopterus haemorrhoidalis. The sequence goes on along the minus strand of OZ020622.1, from coordinate 42,760,858 downwards.
GTGTGCCGCACATCTTATATGGGAATACGAACTAGGGTTAAACACAATAGATCATAAAAATTAAACCCTAAAATTTTGAAGAAAAATATGGTTACAGGCATGGGTTTAATGATATGATAAATATGGTCACAGGCGTGCGTTTAATAAAATGATAAATAGTAATATAGAAATACACAAAACCGTGTTTAAAATGTGCACGCCACTGGTAACTGCCTGACAAAAAGATTTATTACTATCTCTCTTTCTGAGATAGACTATAACTTTATTATTAAAGTTACAATAAAATACTGTGTTGTAGGAGACTAAAGTGGACACCTGTTTAAAGAAGAAAATACTTTTTTAAACCAGTGGTTTTCAAGATTACAAAGTTATATTTTTTCAAATGGGATTATACATAAATTTCTATGCCTATTCGATAGCGTATTTTTTTCTGAATTCAACCATGTATTAGTTTAATATCCTTATATAATAAAAATATTGAAAAAACTGCGATTGAAATTTAAATAATTTTTAATATTAATGTGGAGTAAGCTATGGATGAAAAACAAGCGTGATAAATTAAAGTTTTTTTTTTTTTTTTTTAATTTAATGGCCTTTGCTCCTGTGGCAATTAGCCAGGACAATATTTATTCAAGAAAATTTCCATGCCTGAACGGGATTCGAACCCGAGACCTTCGCAATGCAGAGCACATGTGTTACCACTACGCTACGCCGGTCGGCTAAATTAAAGTTAAAAATTAATAATTGTTAAAGTCTGTTCCAAATGGTTAGGCGGAACTAGATTTTGCAGTCTAGTTACTTTCATCGTTTAAATCGTGCTTTTCGGCCGTTTTGTTTGAGCTTTGTAAATCATACTTACAATAAACATTTTTTTGTTAAGGTTAATATCATTTTAAAATGTCATTTTCTTTATATTTTGATTTTTTCTGTCTTTCTTAATACAAATTTCCCATTTATTTATTTATTTTTTTATTAAAATATGTAAAAAAATAATTTAATGTCATTCGTTTCTATGGTTTCATTGTTGGAATTTTAAATTTTGACATTCCAACGTAAAAAATGAAATTACCCAAGCAAGATCCCTTCTCGTGGCAACCTAAAAGAACGAAATTCCCATTTAGTTCCGCCTAACCGTTTGAAACAGACTGTAAATACTCCTTATAAATAATGTTCCATTTGAATTTCCATTATTTTCTAAATATAATTCTATTCGACTTAAAACAGAAGAAGTAGCTTTAATTATTGATCAAATATTAATATTAAAAATTAAAAATTATTTAAATTTCAATCACATTTTTTTCAATATTTCTATTATGTAAAGATATTAAACTAACACATGGTTGAATTCAGAAAAAAAAATACGCTGTTGAATAGGTATAAAAATATGCATATTCCCACTTCAAAGAATATAACTTAGTACACTAACTTGAGAACCACTGGTTTAAAAAAATAGTTTCTTCTTTAAGCAGATGTCTCCCTTGGTCTCCTACAACTTTTTGGCAATATCCAATAAAAAAAATGATTTTTAAAAAATAAAAATTTGTTGATCCACGAATTAAGAGGTTCCATTTGGAATGCCACTCAAAATTTGGAATTAATTTTTTTATTAAATAAATATTTGTTTATATTTATCCCGCGCTGCATTTTTTTGAACTCTGTATTGTTTTCCTATATGTGGGTCAAAAAGTTGTACAAGTATGCCAAATTTCAACTTTCTATATTCAGCCGTTTGGCTACAATTTCTACCGTACAGACATACAGACAGACAGACACACAGACTGTTGGAATATGGGGTTTTTGGAGATAGTTAAATAAAACTCACATATAGGCTTTAAAAATCTTTATTCAATCATAACCAGAAAAGAACTGCTTCAGCATAGGTATTTTATCTTATAAGCTTCACGCCATGTTGTCACCACATTATTATGCAGCATCAGTTTAATTATGTTTGTATATTAGAACAATAGCTGCTCTATATTTTTGGTTTTGCTGACTTAACTTTAATTACTTGAAACCTTAATCTTTATTAGTTGCAAGAATGAAATCTCAACACAGACAGACAGACAGACACATGAGTGACGTTATAAGGGTTTTTTGGTGGTGATACCTACAACACCCTAAAAAAGAAACTGTACTGTTGTACCCTTTAATATTATTGTTTTTTTTTCTTTTATTTTATTTATTTTACTTCTGCCTATTTCTAACTTTCTAATTTCAACGAGGCTAATCGCCGATGCCAGGGGGCGAGCTCCTACACCTGGATGAGGGGTGAATGATTGTGATAATGGGAGTAATGTTAACATATTATTCTCGCCCGAATAATATCACCAACGGGGAATTGAACCAACAACGTCACAATTTAGGCTGTTTTAACCAGTCAGAACTGCGTGATTTAACGAGCTCGGCCACGTTGACAAATATTACTGTTGAATGAGGTTATTTGAATTCAGAAACATTGTCTCTTTCGGTATATTCTATTAAAAAATGCGTTATATCGTACGCCGCTGAACAAGAGAATAAAGCGCGTTGAAAATAATTTCCCGCACTCCCCGGATCTGTGACCGGAGCAGAAGGCAGAAGCATGGCCGTCAGTAAAACGACTGACACAGACGGACAAACACCCAATGTTATCCGCTAGGAACCAGTGTCTAGCGGGGTAGAAACTAGTAAGATACTGTCTTGTGCGCGCTTCTATTACTTAATAAGTGATTGTGTCTACAGGTGAGAATACGCGTGTTACCTAACGTGTTTTATTTATATTACTCCCGGCTTCTAGTGGTTACAGCCGATCCCCGATACCCGATAGATCAACCTGATGGGAATTTAATCAATGAATTTATTCATGACAGGTTTGATAACCATAATAAATATTTATAATCGAATAAATTGTGCGATGTTTTTAAAGTCAAAATTAAAATAGGTATTGCCTATTTCTTTGGTTTAAACGGAAGTAGATTTTTAAATCTAGTAACATTTAACTGTTGAATGAGGCTTTTGATCATTTTGTTTAGCAAAAGCCCACTATCGTTATAAAGTGAGCTCTTCCATAAAGTACTGCTTCCATAAAAATTCATTTTACAGTGGGTGGTCAAATTATTAGGGACAGTGTAGATTTTCTGTAATTTTCAAATGAATTTAATGTGAAAATAAGTGGCTTTGGGTCTCGTATTTATTTTTATTCATTAGAGTGCTTTATTTAGAATATAAAACAACATAATTGCTTATTTATAATCATTTATTTTTTTATAAAAAGTGTTAATTTAACAAATTAAGTAAAATCTTAATATTTTGTAATGCCACCCTTTGCTGCGATTGCGGCTTCCAGGCGTTCGGGCATGCTTTCTATGCAGATTTTGCGTTGTGTCGGAGATTGAGGTTGTGATGCCACTCTCTGATAAGGGTTTCTATAAATTACCGCTTGGTGGTGATGATTTCTTTGGCGATCTCCCGCTTTTTAAAATAATAATGATACCAGCAACAAGAATATAAAAGAAAAATGATTTAAAAACAATTTATTTTCTCACAAAATGCATTTAAACTTGAAAATTACAGGGGGAGTGTGCTGTCCCTAATAATTTGGCCACCTACTGTATTTAAAATTGTGAATATAATTGTAGTACAATTTTCTGAACAGTTGTAGTAAACTGTTTCTACAAATCAAGTAAAAAGCTTTACTAATTGGGTGAACCTATGCAGAGGTCAATTTTTAATCAAATAGATTAATTAATTTCTTATCATTATTTTACGAAATTAATTAATCCATTAATCAGCTCTGGGATCGACTCAGCCTCAAGTATTTAATACTTAAAATGTGTACCTGTTTATACAGGGTTAATAGGGAAGGTCGAAACGTCACACTGACCACGTGACTTATATCTATGGCCAGTGGTCTAGAGATGGAGAACTTACCTTCTCTGCCTTACGCCTAGCTAGGCGTTTGATCCTATTATTATTTTTTTTAATGTTTCTGATCCACCCTAAGAAAAATGTTAAGTGTACGCCTACTAAGGCACTTTTTTTTCGTAATTACATAACCAAGAACATTTTAAAATATGCTACACAGCATTTTATAATTTATGAGGTTATGTATAATAAAGTGCTTATGTAAACATAATATTCAGACAAATTTCAACGTGTGGATGGTAGCGCGACGTACGGCGTACTTAGGTACGCACACAACATCCGTACATTTGAGTGAATACGATGTATATGCTTATGTTTTTGATTGCTCGATGATGTTATTGTCTTTATAAAAAAATCCCAATTAATTTTTTTTCCAACTTGCTCACATCGCATTTAAAAAAAGAAAAAAGGTTGGACAGGTACACTCTGTTGGGCCGGATTTAAGATAAATGAGGCCCTAAACTGAAAAGTTTTGGAGGCCCTTTTTGTATTAAAGTTTTATTTAAGAACGTAGCTTAATTTGGTATTGAACAAAATTAACATTGTGCGTTGTTTCAACATTTACCATTTGTTGTTACCAATTCTTCGTTTGAATTTATTATTTATGAACACATTTAAAATATATTTTGGAATTATACGATTTTTTACCGACCGCCAACATATATAAGAGGGGTATTGTGATCATACCGATTTTGACATTTCGAGTTTTCGATGGATCTCCACGAATTGAGGTCCCTACATAACGTTTTGACTATTTTTAGCATGATGTCTGTCGGTCTGTCTGTCCGTCTGTCTGTCTGTCTGTTTGTCTGTCTGTCTGTCTGTTCGTCTATCTGTCTATCTGTCCGTCCGTCCGTCTGTCTGTCTGTGTGTCTGTCTGTCGGTCCGTGTACACGTACGGAGCAAATTCGGCTTAATTCATATCTAAGCTTTTGACATCAATGACACGAGTTGATCAACTTTTGATAAAAATCTACTAGAAATGGGAATTTACTCGTGTCGGTTTTAAGATTTTTGCAAATATTTCACAACAGAGAAATATTTCGAAAAAAATTATTTAACACAAGCTCCTATAAAAGTAATAACTAACAACTTTTATTTGAGATATTTTTTATAAAGCAGCATAAATTAAACAAGTGTGATGGCGGTCGGTCCTGTGGTGGCCACAGCTGATTTTTTTATTTATAATTTGAATATAAAGTCTGTTCCAAACGATTAGGCGGAACTAGATTTTGCAATCTAGTTACTTTCATCGTTTAAATCGTGCTTTTCGGCCGTTTTGTTTAAGCTTTGTAAATCATACTTACAATAAACATTTTTTGGTTAAGGTTAATATCATTTTAAAATGTCATTTTCTTTATATTTTGATTTTTTGTGTCATTCTTAATAAAATTTTCCCATTTATTTATTTTTTTGTCGTTAAAATATGTAAAAAAAATAATTTAATTTTGACATATGTCATTCGTTTCCATGGTTTCATTGTTGGAATTTTAAATTTTGACATTCCAGCGTGAGTAATGAAATAACCCAAGCAAGGTCCCTTCTCGTGACAACCTAAAAGAGCGAAATTCCCATTTAGTTCCGCCTAACCATTTGGAACAGACTGTATAATTCAATATTAACTGAATTTGTGAGGCTCTTCCAAACGGGAGGTCCTGAACTAGAGCCGATTTAGCTTAATGGTAAATCCTGCCCTACACTCTGTACATATAAAATTTATTGATGATTAGGACCCTATGCAGGATTACTGAACAGGGCCCAGCACAACTTGTAGTAGGCACTGGCTAACAGTGACATCTTATTTTATATCATTAAATTATCAACTGTACTCAAATTGACACCATAAATGTAATATGCCACTAGAAGCATCGCATCAAATCTTTAGTTAATAACGACAATATAAATAATTCTGTTGTCATATTTTTAATAGGCCATTTTCAACACAATGTTTTCAGCCTTGGAAAAATGATTATTACGTAAGGTTTATGAGTAATAATCGTAAACAAAGTTCATACTTTAATATATTATTTAAAAATGTCTCTTACCTACTCCTTCCGTCCGAAAAGATGGTATTCATTACTAAAAAAATGTGGGATTAACGAAAGTAATATTATCTTGATTTTTTTTTGTTTTTATTTCTAAATAAATGGTTGCTAGGCAACTGAAAAACAAATAGCGCGCATATAGTTTTGCATATGTCAAAAGTAATTCACAGAAAAAAACGCGTATTTTAGACAAATTAAAGTGACACCCACTGTCTAACAAAATGCCGAATTTTGATCAAAATTGTGTTGAATTGCAAGGAAGAAGTTCCAAATCAACTTAAATCACAACCGCCAAATAGTCCAGATTTAAATATATTGGATCTTGGCTTTTTCAATTCTATACAATCCTTATAACATACAGCTTCACCGAATACAATCGACGAACTGATTGAATGCATACAAAATGCGTTTAATGCATTAAACATACCCCTTGGTAATGTTTTTCTAACATTGAAAACTTTTCTAGTAGCAACCATGTTAGCAAAAGGAGGGAATTCCTATAAGATTCCGCACATTAATAAGGCAAAACTTCATCAGGGACGATTATAAACAATATTATCATGTTCCATACAAGCTGTGGTGACAGCCACGTCTTGTTAAATTAAAACTTTTTGTATTATTCTTTGTTTTACTAGATATTTGTAACTATTTCATAAATAAAATCATTAATTAAAATTGTAAATGTATATTATATTTAAGACAAGAGAAAATCAAAATAGCATATTTTCGGATGGAGGGAGTATATTACTCATTTGTTCACAAGAGAAATATCCGCCTACAGGCATATCCATCTTATACATTAAGGTGAAATACAACTCTATAGTTCTTACAAACACTATAGCCGCAAGCGTACTCGTCGCCCAGGTCGATTCCCGTTCTTTGATTCAATTTTCATCAAGGATGAGAACATACCGAAAATGAAAACAAAAAAATGATATTACCAAATTTTTTTAAAGCACGAAACCGGGAACCAAATTTAATTTTTTGTTCAAGAACGAAAGTTAAACTAAAAATATTCATTATCGGTTTTAACAGGTTACCCTTCAGATTAATACGATGAGGCAGTAAAAATTTTTGTTTTTACTCATATCCATTTTATCTTTTTCTGAATACTCTATTTATTATGCTTAGGCGGAATTAAACGGGATTTTGGTTTTTCCAAGTTGTAACGAGCTTCGTGATTATTTCTTTTATATCATGACATCCAAAATCTAAATATCAAAAGGAAAAACTGACAGAAAATAAAGTATACAAAATACAATTAAAATTGTTAAAATTAATATATTCGAAAATTTGTATTAAAAATAACACAAAAAGTCAATATATAATAAAAATTACATTTTTTAAATATGTATTTTACTGGAAATATTTTTTTTGTACAATTATTTTCAATAAAAATCGTAACAATAGTAATGTTTATCAATTTATTTTGGTTTCACCAGGTTAGATTAAAATAATTCTGTCCATTATTTTGGTGGCAAGGTCAATGAAATATGATTACGAATTTATTTGACCAATAAATCAGGAATAATTAATTTTAATTGCTAGAAATATTAAATTAAATTGTAAAATTATACGGGTGCTAATTATAACTAATCGCAAAATTGCTATTGTTTAACAAAATTTAGAAGACGCATTTAGTTTTTTTTTATTTAGATTTTTATGCCATCTATGCCATTACCGGGATTCGAACCCGAGTCCCCTGGTCTAGCAGACAGCGCGCTGACCTATGCTAACCACATTGCTGTCCTGTGACCAATATACCTGCGATGTATAGATCAGAAGTAATCACGGAGAGAACATCTATAAGGTCGTCAAGGATGAAATTTGTAGTTAATAATATTGCCAACTTTAACAGCTTATTATTTGACATTGGCTTAATATTTTACCGTTTTTTTTTTGTTTTGTAAGTTACACATCTCGCTTGTTTAAAGAAATCATTGTATGCTCTAAAAAATATCAAAAACTTTTTTAAAAATTAATTTAGTTGAAAATGGAACGGTCGGAAATTCGCACTATTATGAAGTATGAGTTCTTACGTGGAACTACGGCATCGAAGACCGCACGAAACATTTAGTGTATTTGGCTAGTGTTACTACGCAGCAGACAATATCAAATTGGTTCGCCAATTTTCGTACAGGTAACTTAAAAAAAAAACTTGGCTCATCGATCACAGTAGAAATATACTGCAACCAACTAGACGAAATGATGCAAAAATTAAAAAAAAAAAACAGCCTAGATTGGTCAACAAATCGACTCCTATCTTATTGCCTGATAACGCTAGACCACACACTGCACAAATGACTGTGGCAAAACTACAGGAATTGAAGTTGGAACTTCTTCATCATCCTCCATACTCACCGGACCTAGCTCCCGCTGACTACCACTTCTTCCGCAATTTGGACAACTTTTTAATAGGAAAACAGTTTAATTCCGACAATGCTGTAAAACTGGTCTTCCAACCTGCCGCTTAAATGGCAAAAGTGTATAGACAATATGGGTGCATACTTTGATGAATAAAATAATTCCTTATATTTGTAAGTTATCAACCAACTTTGTCTTTTTTTCTACAAATTTCGTCCTTGATGACCTAATACATATTTAATAATAATACATTTATTGACCACATTACATAAAATATGTTTAGTCAGTCTAAGTTACATAATGAAATAATGTAAATTAAAAATGAACATTATTAAACTCATCAATTTCATATATGGGATTTGTCAATAAATATTCTTTAAGTTTGTTTCTTTTTGCTCTTTACTTGGATTTGGGAGGTGAGGCCTTTTTTTTGCTCTTCACTTTGAATCTGGGGAGGTGAGGACCTTTTTATTTTTTTTTTGCTCTTCACTTGGATCTGGGAGGTGACCTTTTTTTTTTTCTCTGTGTCCCGGTTTCCCTTTACTGAAATCTGTCATCCTACCTATATATAATAAAATTGGTTTAAAATGAAGAAACGATTATCTTCTGTTAAATATAGTTTTTAATAATACTAACATTTGGGGGGCCATGGGAAGTGCGACTTATATAATTGAAATACCTCATTTATCATAAGTACTAATCAACATATAATGTCAAAAAAAAAAAAAAATCAATAACATCTCCACATTTTTACTACACATATATATGAAGGTAAATATGTTTTTTACATGAAAAGTATTCAATTTGTTGATAGTAAAAAAAAGTAGAACATAAATATATTCACTACAAGGACTGACATGAAAACATATATTAGTAAATCAATAAAGCTCACATGAAAAAAGAATAAAATTCATTGTCATTATGTTTGATTCCCAGAATAGCAATCTAGGGAATAATCACTGATTATTCAACTTGATTGCATTTAATTGATAAATAAAATGTTGACAGCACTGTATAATAATATATGTATATGCAACATGTATACGTGCACAGCAAAAAATTCATAAGTGTAAAAGTTCATTCTCAAGTTAGTTTTGATCAACAAATTGATCAAGTTTTTTGTCAATTAATTAAAAAAAACTGTAAAACATGTTGACATATTTATCAAAATGAAAATATTGAAAAAATCTTCACAAAATTACGAGCTGTGAACAAAAACAAAAGAAATAACCTAGATGATGATAAATCAGAACGATTGAGGTTATGTCAAATTTGAAACCGAAACACAAATAATATGTTTCGAGGTTATGCTACAACTAAACAGTCGGCAATATCTTAACAGATAAAAATATACCTAGAATTCCCTAAAAAATGGATGAAAAAATGACGAAAAATAGAACTTGTTCTATTTTTAAAATAAATTGATCAAATTTTTTGTCAATTAATTGATCAATTAATTGAAGGTCAACTTTTTCAATAAATTGATCAATTAATTGAATCGCGTAAAACCCACTTTAGTTTGGTTAAAATTTTAGTGTTAAAATTTTCATTTAAAAAAAGTAAAACGGTCACTATTTTTAACTAAATCACCGCGTAAATTTTCATTTATTCAGATAGTGCAATTTTTATGAAATATTACTTTTTCAGTGTTTTTAGGGTTTGTAAGTATGACCAAAAAACCCTTATACCGTCATTTTGTCATCTGTCTATTCTGTAAAAGTTGTAGTTAAAACCTAGAGAGTTGAAATTTGGCATGCTTATACAACTCTCTGACCCGCATTTAAGAAAAATACTAAAACATCTAAAAACATATCCCCCTAAAAATATAAACAAATATATGCTCATCGAAAAAAAAATTATTTTTTTTTTAAATTCTGTGTAGGGTATCATATGAAAGCCTACTTAGTACGTGGATTAACGATCGAAATTTTATTTTTGCAAAATAAATTATTTTGATGGGATTTTTGCCAAAATTGTGAAAAAAAATTGGTCCCACACCCTGTAGCCCAGATGGTTAAAGCTAAAAATCTGAAAAAATTCTAAGTAATGTACATTGTTGTGAAGCAGAATAGTACAACAGGAATTTTTGATCAGATTATGTTTTCGGAAAATAACGTATTTTTTGTTTTTAATGGTTGACAATGTACAAAAGTCATAGTTATGTAACACACTATACTAGAAGGCGTATTCTGGTGTTATGGTTAGCTTGTTCGCTAGTTACGCAACAAACTAGGGTTCAGTCCCGGGCAGAAGAGACATTTTTTTTTGTTTTTTTCCATTTTTATTTTGTTTAAATTATTTTGTCAAAATTCTAGTTATATTTTGGCAAATGTTGCATTTAAGAGGGTAAATTTAATAACCAGTTGGAATTGTTGGAATAATATTTTTATTCTATGTGTCATATATATGAAACCAGAGAGGTGGAGCATATGACTTAAAACAACCAATGGAAGCCATAGGCGCAATTTTCAAAATCTTAATGAACCTTGCTATACAAAAAAATATACTGCACATATTTAGAAACCTAAATAATGATATTAGGTATTCGAATTAAAATTACTATAAAATATTTTAACATAAAATTTGTTTTTTAAGCTCTTAGATTAACAGACGATAAATTATTTTAAAAATATCGTTCATTTTGCCGTGGTTACTACAAAGCAAAATTTGTCCTACACACTCAGCATGCCGCCTTCACTTATTATATACGTGTACACAGACAGATGGACGGACAGACAGACAGACAGACAGATGGACAGACGACAGACAGACCAACAGACATCATGCTAAAAATAGTCACAACGTTATGTAGGGACCTCAATTCGTGAAGATCCATCGAAATCTCAAAATGTCAAAATCGATATGATCACAATACCTCCCTTATATGTTGGCGGTCGAGTTTCCTTTCGATACTTAAAAATATCGATTTTTTTTTTTTCGATACGATACCGGTATCGATAATTTTTATTCGATATTATCGATACTTTCTCAACATCGCATATCCCTAGTTACAAAGGACTCTGGTGCCTGGGTTCGAGGATACTGTCATTTTTACTGACGCATCAAAATCCGGAACCAGGGTTGGGTGTACGTTCGTTGTCTTGAACCCACGTCAGCAGGTTTTGAGTATTTGTGTGGACGGAGGTTACCCCCCCCCCCCTTCTGGGTGTGCATCTGCCTGGTACATGAGAGAGAAATTTTGACTTCATCCACATGTTAAGGGTGTCGTTTCTTACGTACACCATTGGTTTTGGGTAAAATTTTATTAGTAATAAATTGTTTGCTACAAAAATATCTATTTATTTATATATGTTTGATGTATTTAGCACATTTGCTTCTATTTTTATACATAGTATATTTATTGGTAGTTATTATCAGTATTATGATAATTAAAATTACATTTATTACTTAACGATTAAAATTAGCACTTTTTATTACCTGATAATTTACTCACCTAACTTGTCTACTATGGACAAAAAATTACATCATACTACGTACAAATGACTCAGTATTTTTGCAAATAGTACATATATATGTGGGCGTTTATACTGATACGGCAATCTTATTCAAACTAATTTACCGAGTAATGTACATTGGTGTGAACCTGAACAGTGCAACGAGATTTTTTTTTCAGATTATATCTTCAAAAAATATAACGTGAGATTATAGAATTTATGTGGTGTGAATTTTCACACATTTCAGGGTTTTGTGGATATGAATAATTGTAAGAAGTCAACATTATGCTGGATGTCTAGAAATATTTGTTTTATAATCACATCAAAATGAATAGTTGATCATTTTTTTTTCGTTATTGGAGTACTAAGAGCTTCCATTTAATTTTTTTAAACAAAATTTAAATAATTTGCTAAAATTTTGTCACCATAAAATTTAAACTAAAATATCCTAGTGTTTTTTTCTGCATTTGCTTCTTATTCAAGTCTTCATTAAATTAATACGAAATATATCGATAAATGGCTTATTTTTTTTCAATTTTAAAATAGATAATTGTATTATAAGTTACGGAATGAGCAGCTTTTTTATACCAGACATGAAAATTGAAACACGAGCGTAGCGAATGTTTCAACTTGTGTGTAAAAAACTTGCCATTTCGTAACGCGTGATACACATGGCTTTTTATAATTTCGTAGAAACATTTATAAAACAATCAGAAATCAAAAGTTTTAATAATTCAATAGCTTGAATCATTGTGTATAACAGTAGGTGCTCCTGTAGGATCCTTACACACATGAACTCGATTCTTAACTGTTTATTTTTTTATTATATTTTTAATATAAAAAGAAGATATATACTACGTTAACCATAAATACATAACATTATGAGCCATTATTTAGCCATTAATTAAAATAATTAATTAATTTTGTCAAACAAACAAAAACTGAAATATTTTCCGAAAACACAATCTGATCAAAAATTTCTCTCGTACGTTTCTGGGTCAGATAAATATACATTACCTACAATTTTTTCAGATTTTTAGTTTTACCCCTTTGCGTTAAAGGGTGTGGGACATTTTTTTTTAATACATCTTTGGAAAAACTTTTATTTTGATAACGCACAATAAATTTAGAAAAAACGATTATTTTTTCAACAACGCAAAAATTTGGTCAATCTCTCTGAGATATAGGGTGGGAGACAAAAATTATATGATATATTTTTGGTGAAAATCCCATTAAAAAAAATGGATTTTTCGAGAATTTACGTTTTTAAGTTTTTTCACAAGTATTATTACAAATTTCCGATTTCACCACAAAATGACGGACGGTCGCGTCTCTTTACTGCGTCATCTGACCTTGACAGTTATTTGGGTAGACTCTGTGGACCTTCTTCCCTTCCAGTCAGTTATTATATTGTTGCTAGCTTTTATAGTTTTGAAATTATTAAAAAAGGTCTGGTGTACACTCTTTTGGGACACGGATTTTTCCCGAGAAAGGATAGACGTTATTTACGTCAGTAAAAATCATAGAGTAGGCCGAGAAAATAATCATGTATGTCTTTGAAAAAAATTTAGAACGTTAGAACTACTCACAATACCTTTGACACAGAGCTACTGAGCAAATTAGATTTTACGTTAAACAGTTATTTTTTCTTTTATAGTTCTAGTCAAAATGGGAGCCCAAGAGACTCCAATCCACGATTGTGTGGAACCTAACCAGTTAAGGTGCCGTGTACCTGACCCAGGGGACCCTTGCAAGAAGGAACCCATCGAGAAGGAGTCCAGCACCGATCCAGATTTCAAGCCCCAGATCCGGTGGCCGGACCTCGTCGTACAACTATATATACATTTAGGATGTCTATACGGGTTATACTTAATTCTTACTTCAGCTAGGATATACACCACAATATGGGGTAAGTAAAAAACATAGTTTACACTGATAAACACACTATTTGTGACATGGCAACTTTTGGGTATTTCTTATGTATTTTGATACGCTGAAAACAAATCTGAAAACAGAATTTTTCTATCACCCATAGATTTTCTGTAACAAAATTTATATTTTGCAATATGCAACATTTTCATATTGCATTCACGACATGTATCTGCGGTGACGGTACACAAGTGGTTAAGATCAGTTTATTCTTGTTTATCAGGTCTAAAACTATGCTTCAAAGTAGATTGCGTCCATTAGTAAACTACAAGTATCCGAATCTGTTGCATTTTCTAATACCCTTTTCACACTAGATCTTTAAGACGAGTGAACTTAAAGTTCACCGATGTTTAAGATCGGTATGCTTTCACACTTGATGTTTAAATCTCTGGTGCTGTCATCAGCTACAGTAATTTTGTCCTTAAGTTACCGTCATGAAATTACCAGTTTTGAACTGTCTGCGCAGACTCACATTTTGAATTATTATAAACAAATAAGGATATTTCATTTCATTCTACAATAAAGACACTACAATAAAGAATATATTACACCTGTATTAACATGTAAGTCGATACATTTTATCTCAATTATTGTAGCTCTGTATTTTATTAAACACATTATTAAAATAAATAATTTTATTATAACAATAAGTATAAACTTCTTATAACGTCGATATAATACAGTATTCTTGTTTATGATAATATAAAATGTTGACAGCACAAATTCAAGGAGTATTTTTTTATAATAGAAATTAAGCAATGCGGACGAAGTTTAAGACGCAGATCTCTGTCTTAAACATCGCTTGTATTTAACCGAGGCCATACAGTTTCACATTAGCGTTTAAAGATACATTCACTTTAACATCCGATCTTAAAGATCTAGCGTGAAAAGGGTATATGTCGTGACTCGAGACTGGTTACTTTTTGAGTTCTAAGTAATTCACTATACAGAAGGAGTGGCCACTACGTCAGGCACTAACTCTTGGACTAAAAAACATTAAAAGTAAACTACTGGTCGATCCCAAAAACGTATTTTCCCACCTTTACATATTAAATTGGGCTAAAGGAAGAATTTCGCTGAAGTAATGGAACGAAACGGAAGAGGATTTTTGTATCTAAAACAAAAATTTCCGGGAATTATTGAATCAAAAATTAAAGAGGGCATATTTGTCCCACAAATAAGAGAAATATTGAAAGATGATGCATTTGACAGTATGTTAAATGGAGCTAAAATAAGAGCTTTTAAAACGGTTGTTTCAAATTTTCTTGGAAACGTGAGAGCTGAAAATTACAGAGATATCGTGAATGAACTATTTGATGCCTACTAAGAAATGGGATGTAGGATGTCTTTAAAAATTCACTTTCTGGACTCTCATTTACATTTCTTCCCAGAAGATCTGGATGCAGTAAGTGATGAACATGGGAAACGGTTCCACCAAGACATTTCCGCCATGGAAAAGTGATATCAGGGCAAATGGAGTCCAAATTTGCTTACTGCTGGATATTAGTAAGGTATGCCTCAGAAACAAAATATCGACGTAAAACATAAAAAAAAAACATTTTTAGGTAAGTTAAAATTAAAAATAATACGTCTATCGCTATATTTCGTTAGAAACCGACAATACCTTATAGCAAAAAAATGATGGGTAATAGAAAAAATCTGAGGACATTTTCGGCTTTTAGGTCAAATTTTAAGTGGGATACACTATGTTTTGTCCATATCACAAAGAATAATAACATTTTTATAA
The DNA here is from genome assembly GCA_963971575.1 of Liopterus haemorrhoidalis. Lineage (NCBI taxonomy): Eukaryota > Metazoa > Arthropoda > Insecta > Coleoptera > Dytiscidae > Liopterus > Liopterus haemorrhoidalis. Next base: position 42,745,415 of record OZ020622.1, on the reverse strand, counting down.
CATTCTTTTACAATTTAAAATATCCTTGTGATCATCATCATTGGCGTGATAGCTCGTGAGCTTAGACCTGTTTCCAAGTTTTATAACCATATTTTCAATCTGTGTACATTCAGGAGTAATACGGTCAGTATTACATCCATGTTTAGGGTTTTATAGGTATGCCCAAAAAACCTTATACCTTCATTTTTACGTCTGTCTGTCTGTTCGGTAAAAATTGTAGCTAAATGGCTAAACCTAGAGAGTTGAAATTTTACATGCTTATACAACTCTTTGACCCGCACATAGGAAAAATACTAAAACATTTAAAAAACATATCCCCCTAAAAATATAAAGAAATATCTGCTTATCGAAAAAAAAATTTTTTTTTTTTTTTAACTCTGATTAGGGTGTCAAATGACAGCCTCTAGTACGTGGATTAACGATTAAAATTTCATTTTTGCAAAATAAATTATTTTGACGCGATTTTTGCCAAAATTGTGCAAAAAAAATTTTGTCCTACACCCTGTAGCCCAGATGGTTTAAACTAAAAATCTCAAAAAAATTCTAACTAATGTACATTTGTGTGAACCGGAATAGTACAACAGGAATTTTTGATCAGATTATATTTTCGGAAAATAACACATTTTTTGTGTTTTTTGCTTGACCACGTAAAATATTTAATATTTAATAACTAAGACTTTAAACCAGCATGCTTTGATAGTGTAATAGCTAGCATGCTCGCGTTCTAATTTGCATACTAAGGTTTGCTCGGCTCTCATGGAAAATTTATATTTTCTGTTTTTTTTTTGCATTTTTATTTTGTTTAAATTATTTTTTCAAAATTCTAAAGTTATATTTGGGCAAACGTTTGTAATTTTTAAAAGCGTAAATTTAATAACCAGTGGAAATTGTTGAAATTGAATACACGAAATCAGAGGGACGGAGTTATGACTTAAAACAACCAATGGAAGCCATAGGCGCAATTTTCAAAATCTTAATGAACCTTGCTATATATATAAAATACTGCACATATTTAGAAACCTAAATAATGGTTTAGACATTCGAATTAAAATTAACAAAAAAAAAAAAATTTTAACATAAAATTTGTTTTGGCATCCCAAATAATCATCATTCACTTACTAAATACCTGCGAAAGTCTGAAATATGTGAAAATTCACACTTCACATCTATTTTTGTTTACTAGTGTAATTAGAATATCATATTCAATATCAACTGAATTTGTGAGGCCTTTCAAATGATTTTTAGGGGCCATTGTACGTTGCATCCAATTTTCTCGACCCAGATTCCCACTGTTTCGTAATGTAATTTTATTTCCGCGTTCCATGAAATGCATACTAGTCTTTATCTTATTAGTAACTTCCTGCGTATTGACAATATTTAAAGAGACGTAGCGATAGACAAATCCTCAAAGATAAGATTTTTTGACAATTTTTAATAAAAACAAACAAACAAGATAAATTTTATACATTTCTGGAAAAATGTGTCAGACTAGTTACATCATGGAGCAGTAAAAATATTTACTTTACAGCACGGGAAATTACGTGTGCCATGTTTACTTTATTTATGGAACCAATTTGTTAGAATAACAAATTTAATCATGACGGAGAAACAAATAATATTGAAAACGTTTTGATATAGGTCTTCTACAATATGAGAGGCTTTACGTCATCAATGAAATCACGGAATCATTATGAAATTATCATTACAAAAAAAAACATAAATATGAAAAAAAAACATCATTATGAAATTACGGAATAAAGCATTTTGTAAATTTAAGAAAACTAGGCTACAATCTCATTGGGACTACTACAAACAATTGCGTAACTTTACTACTGCTACCATTAGTAGAGAAAAGAAAGCTTATATTCAGCATAAACTGAAAAATGTAAAAGCAGGTAATCATTGGCGCGTTCTTAAGAAGTGCGGTATTTACAGTAAAACACCTATTTCGATTCCTACCGACTCTTTCGAAGCTACCTCTGTCAATGACTACTTCATAAATGCTGTACCTTCCACCAATCTATGTATGGAGACAGCTCGTTGTTACAAGGATAATAAGTTGAACCATAATCTTTCATTTCACTTTTCCCCTGTTTCCGAAGAAGATGTTGAACAAGTTATCCGATCATTATCTTCTTTCAGTACTGGCACTGATGGCATTAACACACCTATGATACAGTTACTAATACCTACATGCACTACCCATATATGCCATCTAATTAATTTCTGTATAAAACATAGTGTTTTTCCCAACGTATGGAAACAAGCTATAATCCTTCCTTTAGCCAATAGCTGAAGCTGTTAAAAACGTGAATAAAAATCTGGTTTCTCTTATACATTATTGTAACAACCACTGTTTAATGGTTAATGCTAAAAAATCAGCAGTTATGATCTTTGGGAATAAATCTACCCCTACTGACAGTTTGGATCACGCCGAAGTTAGAATTGAACTAAACAATAATATTCTACCATTAGTGCATGAATATAAGAATCTAGGCATTGTTCTTGACACACAGTTGAGATTTAACTCATATATTAGTTCACTTTTAAGAAGGGCCTTTCTCGCCTTAAAAAACTTATATATGAATAGATTTTGTCTATCTCGCAATTTAAGAAAATCTCCTGCTGATAGTTTAGTTTTATCTATTTTTAATTATGGTGATATTATATACCACTCCTGTATCACTCACGTTGACAAACTCAGAATTCAAAAAATTCAAAACTACTGTGTAAGATTTGTACTGTCACTTCGTAGTAGAACTCCGACATCCAAAGGGTTGAGTTCATTAAATTGGCTAACTATGGAACAGCGTCGAAATTTACACTTTGCTTCCTTTATTCATAAATTAGTAATCAATCAAACGCCTACCTATTTAAGCTGCAAACTAGTTTCGAGAACTTCCCTTCATAGCCTTACTCTTAGGGACTTATATAGCCTAGAAGTTCCAGCCCACAAAAGTTCATTTTTCGAGCGTTCCTTTTCCTATTGCGCCCCATCTATGTATAATCAAATACCCAAGTGCCTAAAATCTATCTCTGTACAATCTTTCAAAGTAAAATATAAAACATGGTTGCAGACAAGAAATCACACCAAGTAATCCTGTTTCGCGAATATACTTTTTATTCTCCCAGGTCATATATTTTCACCCGCATGTCTACTGAATTTCGCTGAATTAAAGTTCGCTAAACTTCTTATGCTAATTTATATAAAATGTAAGAATGTAATTTATATATAATAAATGTATTATTGTATTTACACGATGAAAAAGGTTAAGTTGGAAGACCAGCCCTGGCTGAAACTTCGCCTACAATAAAGTTTATTATTATTATTATTGTTATTATCAATACAAGTTACTAAAACTATGGAAATAAAAACGCACGCAGGGAAGTTGGCGATGAGATACTAGAAACGTATAAGAATAATGCCGGAAGAGTCAATATTACACCAATGCTGGAGAGAATTAAGGAGAAGGGAGTTCAATGAAGTAGAAAAATCCAGATGGGAGAAAATTAGGAGAAAATATTACGAAAATAAGGGGTTCTCGACAAAAGTAATAGAACACATGAGGGAATTTGGAGACCAAGTACTGAAAATCATAATAGTACGGGCGGGGTTAATGGGCAATCAGCTAAAATCTGGCACAGAATGAGCACACGTGAGTGCAGCAAAAAACACGTTTCACCTATTTACAAAATGTAAACACCAGCTCTCAGTCATATAACCACTCTCGGAAGACACTAGCGAAGTACTGAACGTGACTTGAATGCACCCAAACATGGCGGCATGCTTTAACAGCCTAAAAGAGGAGAACCCGTTACGCCCCTTACTGTTGAAAAGTAATATCATCTCGCCAGTTTTTGTACCATTGATCAGTGTAAATCAAATGTAATGAAAATTCAAAAATGTGAAACAAACATACGCCATCTTTAATGACGTCAAACAGGTTCTCGGATTTTGTCTAAAGGTTGAAATGCAGTAAGAAAGGCGTATGCTCCCTCCTCTATATTCCTTACTCGTTGATTCAGTTTGTACAAGATACACTTTGTATTTGTTTTTAAATATAATTGTCTTGGAGGATGTATATCCGTTACAGATTGTTGTGTGAACTGTGGTTTGTGAAACCATTTAAATAAGTATCAAGATGACGTCACTGGTAACCGCAAAGGAAACTCATAAAATCTATCTTGACTCATAGCCGCGTGCAAACAAATGCAACTGCATTATGGAAGTACGTGGGTGGTTCCAATTTGAGCTGCATTTTATTTTTTCCCGCTCAATACAGATTATGAATTAACATTACATTATACATCGTTTTTAGGGTTTTGTAGGTTTGGCCAAAAAACCCCTATACCGTCATTTTTTCGTCTGTCTGTCTGTCTGCCTGTCTGTCGGTAAAAATTGTAGCCAAACGGCTAAACCTAGAGAGTTGAAATTTGGCATGCTTATACAACTCTTTAATCCGCACATAGGAAAAATACTAAAACATCTAAAAAACATATCCCCCTAAAAATATAAACAAATATGTCATCGAAAAAAAAAAAATAATAAATTCTGAGTAGGGCATTAAATGAAAGCCCTTAGTACGTGGATTAACGATCAAAATTTCATTTTTGCAAAATAAATTATTTTGAAGCAATTTTTCCCAAAATTGTGCAAAAAAATTTTTAACCCACACCTTGTAGTCCAGTTGGTTTAAACTAAAAATCTGAAAAATATTGAAGTAATGTGCATTGGTGTGAACCGGAATAGTACAACATGAATTTTTGATCAGATTATGTTTTCAGAAAATAACGCATTTTTGTGTTTTTTGGTTGGCAATGTACAAAAGTTATAGTTATGTAACACACTATACTAAAAGGCATCTCCTGGTCTAATGATTAGCTTGCTCGCTTGCTACGCAGTAAACTAGGGTTCTCCCCCGGGCAGAGGAGATTGTTTGGAGATAACCGGAGGTTTTTGTTTTTTTCATTTTTATTTTGTTTAAATTATTTTGCTAAAATTCTAGTTAGGTATATTTTGGCAAATATTGCATTTAATTTTTAAGAGTGTACATTTAATAAACAGTTGGAATTGTTGAATGTATACGAAAACATGGGCGGAGCATATGACTTAAAACAACCAATGGAACAAAAAAATATTTTAACATAAAATTTATTTTTAAAGCTCTTAGATTAACAGACGATAAATTATTTTAAAAATATTGCTCATTTTGCTGTGATTGCTACAAAGCAAAATTTGTTCTACACACTCAGCATGCCGCCTTCACTTATTATATACCTGCGAAATCCTGCAATGTGTGAAAATTCACACTTCACATCAATTTTTAGGGTTTTGTATATATCACCAAAAAATTCCCATAATGCCATGTCTGTCTGTCTGTCTGTCTGCGTGTCTGTCTGCCTGCGTGTCTGTCTGTCTGTCTGTCTGTTTGTCCGTCTGTTTGCCTGTCTTCCTGTCTGTCTGTGTGTCTGTCTGTCTGTGTGTCTCTCTGTGTCTGTGTGTCCGTCCGTCCGTATGCCCGTACGCAGGTCAGTTTTGAACCTCTCTCGTATATAGGTACGACTCTGGTTTACTTGAATTAAGACTGTGATGCAACTGGAGAGATTAAAATGTGATGGGTTCAAACTCCGGTGATGACCGCCGCCATCTGTTGTGAAATGTTGTCAATTAGTAAATCAAATATTATGAAACGAAGTTTTGAATTTCAGTAATTATATTAAAAGCACATCAATATCTCGGGTTCTTTAATTAAAGTTCTTTTTTGAAAAAATATTTTAAAAACAAGTTTTTGGTTTTTATGTTTAATAATAATAATAATAATAATAATAATAATAATAATAATGTTTATTGCCTTATAGAAAACAGTACAGTTTTAGAGGGTCGTCAGATACAAAACAAATTACGCTTCATTAATAATTACACTTTAGTGTTACAAAATATTTCAAAATTTATAAATTAAAATCAAAACATAAATAGTAATTAAAAAAATAAATAAATAAATAAACAAATAATATAGGGTTTACACATTCTCAGTTTTGTACATTAGTATTTCAGAATTCATAAATTCGAGAATACTATATGGGCATAAGTTAATTAAGAACTCTTGCATTACATTTTTAAATTTCTTATGGGGTAACTTTTGTATTGTGGGATGAATTTTGGTATACATCTCATATTTTGTAGCAAGAACTTTTTTTGTGACGGTTAAACGATGACTTGGAATATTTACAAAATGATTGTTACGGGTGCTGTAACTGTGCATTTGTTTTTTTAATAATAAATTTTGAGCATGTTTGTGAATTTCTACTACATTACCGTATATATATGCACCGTATAGGGTTAATATTTTTAATAATTTAAATTTTGATCTACAGGAATCTCTACGATTAATATTAGTTATTGCCCTTACTGCTTTTTTTTGTAAAAGAAAAATTTTTATTGATAGAGTAGAGTTACCCCATATAGTAATGCCGTAGGTCATTATTGAATGGAATAAAGCAAAATATGCAATGCGAGCAGCTTCTTCATTAACATTTTGCTGGATCTTGCGTATTCCGTATATTGCAGTACTCAACTTAGCACTGACTGCGTTAACATGATTTTTCCAGTGTAGTTAAGCAGTAACCCGGTGATTCGCCACCGGAAAAAAGAAATCGTAGCCGACTTAGACCGAGCCTATACTGGAATGTGTTTAAATGTGTTATAAAAATATCGATATATGTTTTTAAACTATTGATATTTTCTAAATATTGATATATTGTTCCCATCCCTAGTCGTGACACACTATGTTGCCATGACACACTAGTTGGAAAGCACTGAACTTGTCTACACTGTTGTGGTCCATTTATTTTGTGTTTATTCTATTTGAGGAACTATACCAATATTAGCCGTGTTTATCAGTGTAAGCCACATAAGTATATTGTAGCATGTGTTCTCAGCCGTGTATCTTTGGGCAGGTGTATATGTGTGTGTGTGTATATACGTGCACTACCGTCTCGTGCACGCGTGTGTGCGTGTGTGCGTGTGTGGGTGCGGAGATATTAAGGTCATGCACCCACACCTAAGTGCCTCTAATAAGATGCCGCTACACTCCAAACACTCGCCCGTAATTCACTTTCATAATCTTAAAAGGTATATTTTGTAAGTCGTACAAGTTTTATTTCATCATATATTCATTCAGCATTCCATCCATACTCTACATATAATTTTGTATTGTAATGTATTATTTTTGTTGCAGCACTATGTACAATATACACATCCGGTTTTGGTATAACAGCCGGTGCTCACAGACTGTGGTCCCACCGGGCCTACAAAGCCAAGTGGCCCCTACGGCTACTGCTGGTGTTCCTCTTCACCATCACCGGACAGGTAAGAACACGCTAAACACATACGTATTCAATAGACAGCGGCGTACTTAACACAAATTAATATATAGGCCAGGGCATTGTCCAGGAGGACCCCCTCTTGGATAATTACCGACCGTCAACATATATAAGGGAGGTATTGTGATCATATCGATTTTGACATTTCGAGATTTCGATGGATCTCCACGAATTGAGCTCCCTACATAACGTTTTGACTATTTTTAGCATGATGTATGTCCGTCTGTCTGTCTGTCTGTCCGGCTGTCCGTCTGTCCGTCTGTCCGTCTGTCCGTCTGTCCGTCTGTCCGTCTGTCCGTCTGTCCGTCTGTCCGTCTGTCCGTCTGTCCGTCTGTCCGTCTGTCCGTCTGTCCGTCTGTCCGTCTGTCCGTCTGTCCGTCTGTGCGTCTGTCCGTCTGTCCGTCTGTTCGTCTGTCCGTCTGTCCGCCTGTCCGTCTGTCTGTCTGTGTACACGTGCAGAGCAAATTCGGCTAAAAGAATTTTTATGAAACTGCATATTTAAGCTTTTGATCAATCAATGACACGAGTTGATCAACTTTTGGTAAAAATAGGCTGATTAGAAATGGGAGTTTACTCTTGTCGATTTTAAGATTTTTGCGAATATTTAGCAACAGAAAAATATTTCGAAAAAATTTATTGAACAAAAGTTGCTATAAATGCAATAACTAATAACTTTTATTTGAGACGTTTTTTGATTAAACGAAAAATTTCGAAAATTTTTTGTAAATTTTTACTTAATTTTTGTAAAATTTTGTAAATCTCAATTTTTCATACTAATATGTAACGTTTCCATGGTCATGATAAATAATATCTCTGTCAGAAAATATTTGGCCAAGTTATTTCTACTCTGCTGCTAGAATGTATTTTATACAAGCACTTTATGATAGCGGTCGGTCCTGTGGTGGCCACAGTTTATTTTTTTTTTGTGGACCCCATCCCAACCCTAGGCATTTTTCGTCGTTCTTGAAACTTAATTTCTGGCTCAGTAATCTCATAGGCACTACGTTATAATAAATATTTGTAAAAATGTATCGCTGGTTATTTTAATAAATGGTCTTGTACATTTATAGAGATGAACATTTTTATTAACATATAGAATAAAAAACATAAAATGAATAAAAATAGTAGTAAAAAGAATTAAAAAAGTTAAACTCATACAAAAATTTCTTGGTCAATATTGGTCAAAATAAATCTTATTATAATGTATATTACATATAAAAGGGAGGTATTGTGACCATACCGATTGTGACATTTCGAGATTTCGAAAAATTGAGAATTGAGCTCCCTACATAACGTTTTGACTATTTTTAGCATATGTCTGTCGGTATGTCTGTCCGTCCGTCTGTCCGTCTGTCCGTCTGTCAGTCTGTCCGTCTGTCCGTCCGTCCGTCCGTCCGTCTGTCCGTCTGTCCGTCTGTCCGTCTGTCCGTCTGTCCGTCCGTCCGTCTGTCCGTCTGTCTGTCTGTCTGTGTACACGTGCAGAGCGAATTCGGCTCAAAGGATTTTTATGAAACTTCATATTTAAGCTTTTGCCATCAATGGCACGAGTTGATCAACTTTTGGTAAAAATCGGTTGACTAAAAATAGGAGTTTACTCGTTTCGATTTTAAGATTTTTGTGAATAGTTCACAACAGAAAAATATTTCGAAAAAATTTATTAAACAAAAGTTGCTATAAAAGCAATAACTAACAACTTTTATTTGAGACATTTTTCGATAAAACGAAAAAAATTTGAAAAATTTTTCGAAATTTTTTCTGTTTAATTTTTTTTATACTTATATGTAACGTTTCCATGGTCATGATAAATAATATCTCTGTTAGAAAATATTAGGCCAAGTTATTTCTACTTTGCTGCTAGAATGTATTTTATACAAGTACTTTATGATAACGGTCGGTCCTGTGGTGGCCACAGCTGATTTTTTTTAACAGTGCTCACTCATTGCTTCGCTCATCGTACTTCAAACAATTCTTTTAACAATACATCGTGCCCGCCTCTTTCTAGTACTGCACTCAGTAGTACTATTTGTGCATCACAAACCGAAGTTAATTTAAATTTATCAACATGTTTTTCACGATTTACATATGGATATAAATGATTAAGGAGTTTATTTTCCAATTGACTATAAAGCATTTACAACAAATTAGAGAAAAGAGAAGTAAACCACAGTTGAAATTGAAAAGAGCAATTATGAAGTCCATTAAGAAATGTATTGATTTTATATAAAAGTAGTATTTTTGAATGATAGTAAACATTGAAAGTACAGCGAGTTAATGAGTTTGTACATAATTCAGAAGGAAGTGGACCTTTCTGGGACATGTTTATACACGCTAATGCCAACTTCGATTATATGTCTATTACCAACCTCATCTATTATACTACAGGCACATATATTATACAAAATATTTGTTAACTACAACGACCGTCTCAAAAAATAACTTTAAAAATATATTTACAATTTAAAAAGTACACAAAAAAAATCGAAAAATTCTGAAATATATTTCAAAATATTAATAACACTGGTCAACACTATTTTTGCTGACTTACATCTAAGACTTGTTTCTTACTAATTTGGTGCTTTTGGTGCGTAATCAGTTTTTGCGTATCACATCAGATTTTTTCTCTACAACAAATACATATTTTCGGCCAAATAATGCTTCAATCGTTTCATTTTAGACGATATATAATATATATCGTCCAATACTCCAACAGTAGTCAGCCATCATGTGAGTATCCCACCTTCCTTGATAACGTCTCTCCATCTCTTTTAAATACGATAGAACAAAAATTTGATGTGATAGGCAGAAACTGTTAACATTTTTGAAATCAGCACCCCAAAATTAGTTAAAACCCAAGCAAAAAAAAAAGTTTAAATTTGTTGACCAGTGTAATATTTCTTCATTTTTTAGGGTTTTGCAGGTATGACCAAAAAACCCTTATACCGTCATTTTGTCGTCTGTCTGTCTGTCTGTCTGTCTGTCTGTTCGGTAAAAATTGTAGCCAAACGGCTAAACCTAGAGAGTTGAAATTTGGCATGCTTATACAACTCTTTGACCCGCACATAGGAAAAATACTAAAACATCTAAAAAACATATCCCCCTGAAAATATAAACAAATATATGCTCACCGAAACAAAAAAAAAAAAAAATTTACAATTCTTGTAGGGTATCAAATGAAAGCCCTTGGTACGTGGATTAATGATCAAAATTTTATTTTTGCAAAATAAATTATTTTGAAGCGATTTTTTCCAAAATTGTGCAAAATTTTTTGTCCTACACCCTGTAGCCCAGATGGTTTAAACTAAAAATCTGAAAAAATTCTCAGTAATGTACATTGGTGTGAACCGGAATAGTACAACAGGAATTTTTGATCAGATTATGTTTTCGGAAAATAACGCATTTTTTGTGTTTTTGAGTAAAATATGTAATATATTTAATCCGCTATTTAACATAGTAAACGAGTGATCCTGTATAGCACAGTGGTAGCGTTGTCGCTTAGTGAGTTGAAACTACTGTAAGAAACTGTGTTCGAATCCCGTCAATTTTTATTTTTTCAGTTTTTTTTTGCGTTTTTATTTTGTTTAAATTATTTTGTCAAAATTCTAGTTATATTTTGGTAAATGTTGCATTTAATTTTTAAAAGCGTAAATTTAATAACCAGTGGGAAGTGTTGAAATTATAATTTAATTCTATATTTGAAGGTATCAGAGGGCGAGTCTTATGATTTAAGCAACCAATAGAAGCCATAGGCGCAATTTTCAAAATCTTAATGAACCTTGCTATATAAAAAAAATACTGCACATATTTAGAAACTTAAATAATGGTATTAGGCTTTCGAATTAAAATTCATAAAAAAATATTTTGACATAAAATTTGTTTTGGCATCCCAAATAATCATCGTTCAGTTACTAAATACCTGCAAAACCCTGAAATGTGTGAATTCATACTTCACATCAATTTTTTTATCAGTGCTCACTCATTGCTTCGCTCATCGTACTTCAAACAATTCGTTTAACAATACATCGTGCCCGCCTCTTTCTAGTACTGCACTCAGTTGAACTATTTGTCCATCATAACCCGAAGCTAATTTAAATTTATCAGCATGTTTTTCACGATTTACATATGGATATAAATGATAAAAGAGTTTATTTTCCAATTGATTATAAATCATTTACAACAAATTAGAGAAAAGATAAGGAAATCACAAGTTGAAATTGAAAAAATACCTGCGAAACCCTGAAATGTGTGAAAATTCACACTTCACATAATTTTTTTTAGATTTCCCTATATCTGATTTGTTTTTTAGAGGCACGTGTACATATGGGCGTTGGATCATCGTGTCCATCACAAGTATTCCGAGACGGACGCAGATCCACATAATGCCAAGCGGGGATTCTGGTTCTCGCATGTTGGATGGCTGGTCCTAACACCGCACCCAGATGTTGTCGCCAAGAGGAAGGCAGTGGATATGAGTGATCTGGAAGCAGATCCCATTGTAATGTGGCAGAAAAGGTAAATTTCGATTGCTTTTCAAAAACTATCTCAAAGTATTTTGGTCAATAATGGCGAGTTTTCTTTTTTATTTATATAATTTTGTTTGGTTTTGACTGCTGAGCTCATTAATCAGGTTACAAAGTGATTTATTATTATTTTACATTATTATACGAGGGATGTTTCCAAAGTTCTGGGAATTTAGCTATAATTTTTATTATTTTGTTAATTTTCGTCAATATTACAATGTAGTTTCTCAACATAATCTCCATTTAACTGAATACATTTATCCCAACGATAAACTAATTTTTTTAAGCCGTCCTCAAAGAACTTTTTCGGTGTCTCCTCAATCCACCTATTCCAACAGCCTTGGCACCCAGCGCGGCGAAACCTTGCTAACGCCCAAACAATCATGCAAGATGTCATGAACTTGTCGTGTACCTATCCCTAGGCGCACACTAATTTGAAGAATAGTCATTCGCCTGTCTTCAGTAGGTCTTCGACGGCAGTACTGTTTCTTTCTTTTACCGACGCGCTTGGGCACCCATTGCGTGGATCGTCTTCTAGTGATGTTCTACCGGTTTTAAAACGATCGATCCACCGATAAACAGTACTTTTGGATACTGCAGACTCACCAAATACTCCTTGCAGACGCTGAATAATTTATGATGTTTTCACACCTTCTTTCCACAAAATAAAATTATTGCTCTTTGAGATTTTGCAGCGTCTTACATGGTTACAAAAACAGTGCTATGAAAACGCGTCTATATCAGTCGAACACCTAAATCAGACTGAACAATATTGCACTAGATAGTTGCATAAACATGTCAAGACTTGTCTGGCACCAATAACATTGCCTATAAGTTCTGCGTAATTTAATTATAGCACAATCCCCAAAATTTAGGAAACATCCCTCGTATTATTATCATTTATAAAATTGTAAATTATATCTAATATTCGTTCGGTTGGTTTGTAGAGTAACAGCTGAAGTTTAGTTGGAAACTGAACATTTTCTTCGATAAGGCTGGAGATGAACTGTACTCTAGATGTATTGTATATGGAACAATTAAATATTAGGTGATTTGGATATTCTACAGAGTTGTTGTCACATCTGCAGTGCGCCCTCTTAGGGGACATTCTTTCGAGACCTTATTGTTACTATGGTCATACTATGCTACATCTTTTCACGACTCTCAAAAATTTCCGTTGCCTAAATTCTGTTTGCACCTGTTTTCTATTAGTACCCAAGATTTAAACTGAGAACTGCCTGAGAGAGTGTGAGAACTGCCATTGTTTTATTAACTAATTTTAAATTAATCGTTAAATATAATTGTAGAATTCATTTTTTTTTTGTATAATCTTTTTTAATTTTATTTCTTCGTTTTTTGTGTCTAAATAATGTTTTAATTTCAGGTTGTACATACCATTATTCGCGATATTTGTGATAGCAGTTCCTGTGGGAGTACCTTGGTATTTCTGGGAGGAGACCCTCTGGAACTCATTCTGGGTGAATTTCAACACGAGGTTCTGTATTACCCTCAACATCGCCTTCTTCGTCAACAGTATTGCCCATATGTGGGGACAAAAACCATATGATAAGTAAGTTTGTATACAGTAAAAAAATTTATGTGAAGTGTGAATATTCACACATTTCAGGGTTTCGCAGGTATATAATAAGTGAAGGCGGTATGCTGAGTGTGTAGGACAAATTTTACTTTGTAGTAATCACGGCAAAATGAACGATATTTTTAAAATAATTTATCGTCTGTTAATCATATAATAAGACTGGTTATTAAATTTATGCTCTTAAAAATTAAATACAACATTTGTCAAAATATAACTAGAATTTTGACAAAATAATTTCAACATAATAATAATGCAAAAAAAAAAACAAAAAATAAAATTCACTCCGTACTCGAACTCGAAACCCTTCGTTTCCCAGCGTATTCACCAGTGCTCTAACCCATTAAGCTATCGCACGCCTTGCATGTGAGTGTCTTACGTTGGTATAACTTTTGTATTTTGTGAACCAAAAACCACAAAAAATGCGTTATTTTCCGAAAACATAATCTGATCAAAAATTCCTGTTGTACTATTCCGGTTTACACCAATGTACATTACTGAGAATTTTTTCAGATTTTTAGTTTAAACCATCTGGGCTACAGGGTGTGGGACAACATTTTTTTTGCACAATTTTGGCAAAAATCGCCTTAAAATAATTTATTTTGCAAAAATAAAATTTTGATCGTTAATCCTCGTACCAAGGGCTTTCATTTCATTTCACCCTACACAAAATTGCAAAAAAATATTTTTTTTTTCGATAAGCATATATTTGTTTATATTTTTAGGGGGATATGTTTTTTAGATGTTTTAGTATTTTTCCTATGTGCGGGTCAAAGAGTTGTATAAGCATGCCAAATTTCAACTCTCTAGGTTTAGCCGTTTGGCTACAATTTTTACCGAACAGACAGACAGACAGACAGACGACAAAATGACGGTATAAGGATTTTTTGGTCATACCTACAAAACCCTAAAAAGAAATTGTAAACCAGAACATTATTAAAAATATTTAAATTCCATTTAAGGCTCAGAAAGAATACAATTTTCAATAAAAAATTCTCCATTGGGCCCCTATGAATTTTTGAAAATATTTATAAGGGCGTATTATTACATCTCTTAACTCACATTCACACAAAACAAATTAATCAAAATCGTTAGAGCCATTTTTGAGAAAAATTGATTTTTGTAAGTTAACCTTAAAAAAAGTTCTACATTTTATAAATAAAAATTACATTTGTTCAATTTTGTTCTAATTTCAAATGTTCAAATTTTAAATAAAAATAAACATTTAAAATATTAATCAATTTCCAGGGGGTTAATGGCCCGGAGGTTATTGGTACGGGGGGTTAATGGCACGGGGGTTGTTTACGGAGGGTTAATGTCCTAGAACTAGGGATGGGAAAAAAAAACATCGATGTATCGAAAACATCGATGTTTGTTTTTAAAACATCGATGTTTTTACCATCGATGGTCAGCTGGCGATAGTATCGATAAAACATCGATGTCTACTACCGATGTCGATGTTTAAACTTTGAAATTCAGAAACTACCGCTAGAGGAATCTTAAAAATTTAATTTTTATTAAAATTAGTACAAAAAATATAAGCGCCATCTATTGTGATATAACAATACTAATAGTGTTGGTTTTTATTCTTCTTAGCAGTTAGCAGAATACGAAAAAATAAGAAGAAACTAATTTTTGCAAACAATGCGAACGACCAACGACGCCTACACTTTTTCTTTTTGAGTCTTGTTGACACTTTCCCAGTTGTTATTCCTCCAATCCCTGGATTTTTGTAAGTTGTCCTTAGCTATTTTTTTATATATTGAAGTTGGCTTTTCCTGAACAAAATGATCAAAAGCTTCAATAAATCGGTAAAAGTAACTAGAATTGAAAATCTAGTTCCGCCTAAAACAAAGGAACAGACTTTATTTCAACTTAAAAAAGTGTAAAAATAATTGTGTATGACAGTGTTATTTTTATGTTAAATGATATAAAATTAACATTAAGATTACTATATTAGTATTGTAATAAAATTCAATATTTTATTTCAGAAACATAAAAATAGTAAAGTCTGTTCCTTTGGTTTAGGCGGAACTAGATTTTCAATTCTAGTTACTTTTACCGATTGATTGAAGCTTTTGATCATTTTGTTCAGGAAAAGCCAACTTCAATATATAAAAAAATATCTAATGACAAATTACAAAAATGAAAATTGCGGTTAGTTCCGCCTAATCGTTTGGAATAGACTGTAGGTACAAATTAGTATTATTATATTGGGTATAATAATATTAATGTGAAATTAATTACTATTAAAAAGGAATATTTCTATTTCAAAATCTAATAAATGCTTTTTGTGTATTATGTGTTAATTTCTTCGTATTTTATCCTTACATTATTAAATAAAACCTATATAATATAAATAAATAGCTTTTTTTAATATTAATAAAACATCGATGTTTCCGATACATCGATGTTTCCGATACATCGATATTTTTCCTTCGATGTTTTTTCAACATCGATAGTAAGGCGCCGATGTTAACATCGATGTTAAACATCGATGTTTTGCCTTCGATGTACAACCCTACCTAGAACCCATTTTACTATATTATAGTCTTGATATTTCAAGTATTTTTGTGTAACTATCTACGTGTGCAAAGTAATTTATTAATCAAAACCAGGAGAATCTGATTTGATATTAAGAATGGAGATTTAATGCGCACATTAGGAATCGAGCCCAGCCTATGTAATTAATCTTGATTACTCCTAAAATGCAGGCAATACACTTAACAGTTATGTGTGCTTGGTTGCTTATGTTCTCGGCGTTGCAATAACCATGATTGATAAATATTCTTGGAAATATTTTTTAATTTTCGTAATGCAATGATTAAATGTGCTATTTCAGTACAAAAATTTATTGCAAATGGCAGCTATCAAATGAAACGAAAAAGATAATTTATTAAAATTGTAAGAAACGAATTATTTTCTGTTCTCTCAAAAATTATGTAAGAGTTCATAACCATATAAGATATAATAATAATAATAAATTTATTCAACCAATAACACATTACAGAAATGTTCTGGTTTAGTCAAGATGACACATATAATATAAAATTGAAACCACATGACTTAAACAATACAAATAAATTTAACATATAGTACAGTTAGGAGAATACATAATTTAGTATAAGCCCTTATGGTGTAAATATTCCTGTATGCTATAAAAACAGTTGGATTGTAAAAAATTTCTAAATTTAAATTTAAATGCTCTACTGGACGTTATAGACTTTAATGCAGGTGGTACACAGTTAAATAATGTTAAAGCCATGTAGTGAGGACTTTTACTGTACAGTGCAGAGCTATGAGAGGGACATACAATTGAGTTTTTACTGCGGGTATTATAAGAATGAAAGTCAGAATTGGTAGCGAAAAGGTGCGGATTATTTTTAACAAACATTACGGCTTCTAATATATAAACAGATGGAAGAGTTAATATGGACAAAACAGGTAAAAGGGATCTGCAAGATGAACTAAAGGGGGCACCAGCTATTATGCGTATAGCACGTTTCTGAAGTACAAAAACCTTTGAGGATTCAGAGGAACTTCCCCAAAACAAAATGCCATAGCTCATTGTTGCGTGAAAAGTTCCGAAGTAAGCAGTTTTAAGTATATCAGAAGAAACTATATCTTTAAGATCTGTTCGTAGAGCCATTTCTTGTAGTTTGCTGAGCAGATTGTTTGATTTTATCTGCATTTTTCATAATGGTAGTAACAGTTGAAGGCGGTAAATTCATTATCCTGCAGACATTTTCTCCCACGTTCCATTCGTCTAATAACTTCCATCTTCTTCTCATGGGAGATAGAAATTCTAGCACTTTTAGGTCCATCTTTAGTTAACATTTCCTTTCTCCTCTTCTCAGACATGGTATTTGTTTTACTGTACCCTTTTGTATATGCGTATGCAAAAAAATGCGTATTTTATAGGAACAAATAAACTAATTTAATTACGAATAACTAAACTAGATATACGTCAGACGTGTAGGATAATTTACGCGATGATACTGGAGTGCCGTCCAGTCCAGTTGTCGTGGTACTTTCCCGATCAGATCGGGGAAATCCAGTCGTACGATAGTTGATTCAGCGCAGGCGTAAAAGTGAACCGGTGTACATCGAACCGGTGTAAATCGAGTTCTACCTGAAACTAGGTAACTGAAAATTTCTTTTAAAAAAATCAACATGCTAATTTTGCTCTTAGCATTTTGGTTTGTGAATTACATTATTTGTCAATATTTATTGGAAAATTCGTAAACAAGAATAAGTAATTATTTATTTTTGTTTATTATTATTATTATTTATTATTTATTATTATTTATTTAAAAGAACTGAAGCCAATGGCTTGTAAAGTTCTTATAGAAAAATTACAATAATTTCACATTGTTGTGATACAGAAAAGTTGAAAGAAACAAAACAATTTGATGAACAAACTAAAATCAAACAATAACAAGTATAAAAAGTGTACAAAAACAGAAAATTTCAGTTTATGGGGATAGTAGCAACTGATTGTAAAGGTCCAGTCTATTTTTAAAATTGTTCACACTTGGGGCAGACACTACACTTCCAGGTAGATTGTTCCAGTCATTAAACACTCGGTTTGAAAGAAATTTGGCCCGAACGTTCTTACGGAACTTTTCGTGACATAACTTTAACGAATATCCACGTAAACGAGAGTCTACATTAAGTACAAACAAACCAGTAAGATCAGTATCAAAATTCCGATGGAGTACACGGTAGGTAGTTATAAGATCACCACGACTTCTGCGGTTTTCCAGTTTGGGCAAATTAAGTCTTCGAAGTCTCTCATCATAGGGAAGTCTGTTGAAACCAAATGGTAAGTGCACGTAGCACGTCTCTGGACTCTTTCCATAATGTCAATATCTTTTCTAAGACTTGGTGACCAAACAGAAACGGCGAATTCTAGATGTGGGCGAATATATGTAGTGAAAATTTTGCGTACTAATACAGGAGACAATAAACATTAATTAAATTCGATAATTAATAGTTAGTTAAGGAATGTTACTAAAATTGTTACTTAAATGAACATTTAGTTACACAGTAATCCATTCACATAATAACTTACTTTGCCATAAAATTAGTAAATATTTGTCAACGTCATTACTTAAATTATCTCCATAATGGTTTCCTAGAAAAATTGACAATCAAACTAGATGGTATTGAATTAACTTGAAAAAATGTTAAAACTGGTTTTCAAAATTGTAACTTCAAAATGGTAATAAAATTATAACATCAAAATGGTGTAGGGATATTTGATGAGGTTGAGAAATAAATGTTTGTTTGTTATTTTATATTAATTAAATATTTTTTAATGGTGTATATAGGGTGTTTGTTTGAAACGGGACACCCCGAAAATCTCCTTTATTTTTAAAGATACAAAAAATCTTCAGAACTAAAGTTAAACTAGACAAAAAGGCCCATCTAAAGGTTACTATAAGAATTCTGAGGCATTTCCGGTTTCACCGGAAATGATGTCAACTTTTGATCTAGCATAGGGAATCGATAATTTTATATTTTTTTCCTAAAAGTACATTAAATTAGCTTTACAATGACACCAAAAAATCATATTTTTATGTTAACCATTTCAAAATGGCAACCATTTATTAACAAAATAATAATCAACATAACTTTTACAAAGTTGAACGTAGCAAGCTTTGAAAACAATAAAAAACGAAACAAAATATCTCTAAAATGAACTATTTGACTATTTAGAAAAAAAAAACTGTTACTTTTTACAATAATTTTACAAAAAAAAAAAAAATACAAATGTTCGATCAAACCACCATTATTGTCCACACATTTTCTCATTCTCTTATAAGGGCGATGGAAGAGTTTTTATTAAGAAGAGTTTTTATTTTACTATGAAGAAATGTTTGGTTTATTGTCCATTTGGATGATTGTCCATTCTTATAGTGGCCACGACTATTGAGCGTTGGTATAAAATTTTTCAACATGGTAATTTTGAATTAGAAGATGATCCACGTTCTGGGCGACCTGAGAAAGTTGGAATTCCGAAAAACGTAGGTACTATTAAAAAAAATGATGTGAAGTGTGAATTTTCACACATTTCAGGGTTTTGCAGGTATTTAGTAAGTGAATGATGATTATTTTGGATGCGAAAACAAATTTTATATTAAAATATTATTATTTAGTAGTTAAGTTTATGGGAGTCGGACAGGTGTAGAAATAAATAAAAAAAGTTTATTTAACTAAGCTTACGTTTCGATTTTAATCAAATCTTCCTCAGAGCTAAAAAGATTAAAATTAGTTAAAAATTACATAATTAATATTGTTATATGAATACATTATCAAATTACAGCTGAATGGTGTCGGTACTAAGTTTACATGAATAATTATTAGTTATAGATAGATGATAATACAGTTAAATATAAAACAGTCAAATAATAAAAAATATATGAGTTACGCAAAATTTGATTTAAAATAAATAAATAAATAACTAAAATAAATAAGTACATAAATAAAATTTGTTATACCTAGTTAGTCACATAATTTAAAATTATAACATTAAATAATAAAATATGAGTTACGTAAAATTGACATAAACTTAACTATTATATTATCTACGGACATAATTCGTCAACATATTATTATTTAGGTTTCTAAATATGTGCAGTATTTTTTTTTTTTATATAGCAAGGTTCATTAAGAATTTCAAAATTGCGCCTATGGCTTCCATTGGTTGTTATAAGTTCCGCCCCTCTGATTTCGTGTACATTGAAACAGAATTAAATTATAATTTAAACAATTTCCACTGGCTATTAAATTTACGCTTTTAAAAATTAAATGCAACATTTGCCAAAATATAATTAGAATTTTGAAAAAATAATTTAAACAATATAGAAATTAATATATATATATATATATATATATAGTCTCTTCTCCAGGGTTCGATCCCTATCGGATCGGGTTACATGGGTGAAAAGTCAGCGTCAAATACCACTAGACCAGCACACACGTTAGAGTGTTGCTTGTTACAAAGCTATAACTTGTGTACATTATTAGCCAAAAATCACAAAAAATGCGTTTTTTTTCCAAAAACCTAATCTGATCAAAAATTCCTGTTGTACTATTCCGATTCACACCAATGTACATTACTTAGAATTTTTTCAGATTTTTAGTTTAAACCATCTGGGCTACAGGGTGTGGGACAAAAAAATTTTTGCACAATTTTGGCAAAAATCGCTTCAAAATAATTTATTTTGCAAAAATAAAAATTTGATCGTTAATCCACGTACCAAGGGCTTTCATTTGATACCCTACTCAGAATTATAAAAAGATATTTTTTTTTTCGATGAGCACATATTTGTTTATATTTTTAGGGGGATATGTTTTTGAGATCTTTTAGTATTTTTCCTATGTGCGGGTCAAAGAGTTGTATAAGCATGCCAAATTTCAACTCTCTAGGTTTAGCCGTTTGGCTACAATTTTTACCGAACAGACAGACAGACAGACAGACAGACAGACAGACAGACAGACAGACGACAAAATGACGGTATAAGGGTTTTTTGGTCATACCTACAAAACCCTAAAAAGAATATCAAAATTAATTTCTGGATCTCACTTTTTCAATTAAGGAAATTCTTTTGTAAATAATTTTTTTTTTTTTCTTAAAGAACATTTCAACAGATTTTTTTCTAAAATTATTTCTCTTTCTAGGCACATAAGTCCAGTAGAAAATCTAGCAGTCTCCTTAGCAGCTTTAGGGGAAGGTTGGCACAACTACCACCACGTTTTTCCTTGGGATTATCGTACTGGTGAACTTGGTCCGGGAAAAGTGAATCCTACAACCGGTTTCATAGACCTCTGGGCTAAATGGGGTCAAGCCTTTGAACTTAAATCCGTATCACCGGCTATGGTGGCACGTAGAGCAGCTAGATCTGGTGATGGAAGTTATGTCTCTGAAGAAGATGTCCAAGTATGGGGATATGGAGATAAAGATATAAGTCTAGAAGATAAGGAAGAATTGGAGAAAATGGATTAATTTTTTTGGAAAGATTAATATATTATTGAGTTAGGTTTAAGACATGGCCAGAACTTCCGCGAGCCATATTTGTTTTTAATTGAATTTTCTACAATCAATATTGATCACCCGGTATGTAAAAAATCTAAATTAAGGAAAGTTTTGTAAGAAATTTTAAAAGATATGGTTATTTGTTTGAAAAGTTAAGTACTGTACACTTAATTTAGTTCCCGACTGTATATATTTTTTGCTCTAATTCCGTCTTAAAGGTAATGCAAAAAATAGTATTAATAGAATTCGTTACCTGACTAATAACTTCGTTTACGGATGACGTTTACAACGAAAAACGTACCAACAGCTATCGAATAAATTCATGAACAGTTTTAATTGTCACTGCGAGTGCTAACTTTGTTTGGCTGGCAATATTGCAATCACAGTGTAGTAAATTTAAGTAGGAGAACATAGTTTGTTATACCCTTTTCACACTAGATCTTTAAGACGAGTGAACTTAAAGTTCACCGATGTTTAGGATCGGTATGCTTTCACACTTGATGTTTAAATCTCTGGTGCTGTCATCAGCTACAGTAATTTTGTCCTTAAGTTACCGTCATGAAATTACCAGTTTTGAATTGTCTGCGCAGACGCACATTTTGAGTTATTATAAACAATTAAGGATATTTCATTTCATTCTACAATAAAGACACTAAAATAAAGAATATATTACACCTGAATTAACATGTACGTCGATACATTTTATCTCAATTATTGTAGCTCTGTATTTTATTAAACACATTATTAAAATAAATAATTTTATTATAACAATAAGTATAAACTTCTTATAACGTCGATATAATACAGTATTCTTGTTTATGATAATATAAAATGTTGACAGCACAAATTCAAGGAGTATTTTTTTTATAATACAAATTAAGTTGGTAATGCGGACGAAGTTTAAGACGCAGATCTCTGTCTTAAACATCGGTCGTGTTTGGACGAGGCCGTACGGTTTCACATTAGCGTTTAAAGATACATTCACTTAAACATCCGATCTTAAAGATCTAGTGTGAAAAGGGTATTAACCATATTCAACGAAACTAATAACGCATGCGCGTTGTTAGTTTCGTTGACTAGGAATTCTCGCTCTAATCTTCAAACACGACTTGCTACGAACAGGTTACGTAATTGCCCGAAAGCTACCGCGAATACAAATATCAAAAACAATTACTATCATCTGCGAATTCTAAATATTGCGCTAGTGTGTCGTACTCCAACCTGTCAGAAACTACTCCCGCGAACAATTCTATTATTGTAACCGGAATATGGCCATGTCTTTTCGGAGTTATTAACCAGAATTGTAAAAGAAACATTTTTGATATTCCAGTTTTTAATTCTTATGAAATTTTGGGCACAATAATTTATTACATAATACATTTATATATAAATTGATAGCGTACTAGAACAAGTGGTCATTTTAATTTTTTAGGGTTTCGTAGGTATAACCCATGGTTCGTAGACTATTGGTTGTTTCACTTCGGATGATGATGACGTACTTCAGTATGCCCAATACATAGCGTTTGTACAGGTTGCTTACCTAGAAAACATGTATAATTTGTAACTTTTAACTTAACCTATAATAACGGGTACCTATAAAAGTTGCAACTCCACATTCTACAGCACAAGCCACATCTTAATAATAGTTTGTTTTTTTCACAGATTGCCATTTGTTCTAGTGCTCTATTATTACGCGCTAATAGCCACATATATTGTGCGCTTGAAATTTTAACTAAACCATCCTAACTAACTGTGCCTAACGCAAAGCAAATATTTTGCCAAAGAAAATATATGAACTATCTAAAAAATTAAATGTGTGCAAAAAATATATTAAAAATATTTATAAAGTATTTTTAAGTATTATTAAAAGTATTCTTAATATGATCTGTACCTCAGAAATTGTATAAATAATGAAAGAATTTAATAGTAATATGAAAACAGTCAAAATGACCAAATAATTTTTTGAAATGCTTCAAGGGGGGAGGCATTGTTCATGGAAGCAGTCCAAAGTTTATTTATAATTAATTAATATTAATAATTATTTATAATTAAATATAAAGGTTCGCAAAAATCATTTTTGCTCAGAGTGGCGAAAGAGCTAGATCGGATCCTCTATATACAGAATTTATACCGACAAGGCTAGCGACAGAAACACCGCTAGACATGGCTTTATGTAATAGGCAAACGACAGTACTTGCCCTCAAGTGCACATTTTCTGTACGCAACAACTTAAATATAAAATGGTACAAATTACTCTATCTAAATAAAAAATACAGTAAACAATGCATTTTTTTCTTCTTAAATACACGATTTTTTATACAGGATATTTAAATTTTATTAAAATAAAATGAATGTAGTTCGATACTGAGTAGGTATGGGTCGTGCTGCATACCCAGACAGCACGATACTGATACAGGTAATCTCCTTGGAGCTCTGCTCATTGTTGTGGTAGTGGTTAAATGCGTTGTCATTTAATAGGGGATACGCATAAAATTTGTATTTCCTTAAAACTACATTATTTTGATATGTTAATGTTAGTTATGTCACCTAACAAAACAAAAATTACATTTTAATTAATATTATAGCCAAATTTTTGAAGTAAAATATTGTAAATTTGAAATAAGCCGACCACGGAGCGAAGGTTGCCGAGTAAAAACGACTGAATATGACATCAAACGATAGGGGTTTCACGTCACAGATACAGCTACAACATAATCTTTACACGTGTGTATATTGTAATGTTCGAGAGTTTTGTATTTGTTTTTAAACAATTTTTCACGCATTTATTATTAAAATGGCAGATAAAGATTTTGTTAGGGCTCAGAGTGATAATTTACCCAAAATTGATGCATTTATGCTCATGGAATATATGAAAAATAATGAATGCTACAGTGCTGAAGAAATACGTGGTGTCAAAGTAATTTTTATTTTATATTCTATAACTTTATGTAAACAAACGCTGCAACTCTGTAAAATGTAAATATTTATGTAATTTAGATGTCAGAATTTTACTACATTGTTTACATGAAGTTACAAAACGTTAGAGGCATAATTGAAATATTGCAATATAAGTTATCTATTTTAATATAAAATTTAATTCGGTAAACATGTATAAATTGTTTTAATAGAATTAAACTTTATTTTAATTAAAATCACTCTAACTTTACATAACCTATAAAAGTTATACAAACAAATAAGTTCACAACAGACTATGTACGCCGGTAAGCTAGTAGTGTCATGCGTCAGTTAGAAGGGGTATGACTTCACCGTCGTTTTCGCGTGCTACATACATTTATGATTTTTTTAAGCCTTCAAATTACAAAAAAATTAAAAACTGTTTTTTATATTTATATGCAACAAGAGGAATATAATAAAAAAAATTAAAAAAATAATGCCTATCCCCTATTCTTTTAGTCATGATTTTAGAATAACGTGTGGCCTTTGTTCATATGATGCCTTATTTTGTTTAGATGGTTTTTAAACCCGGCCCATTACTCTGAGGTACAGTATTTATATTGCTATCATGTATTTGATTGCAAATCGATCGTGTTCATTTAGCGTTTATAAGTATTTTTGCACTTACAATCTATGAAATATAAGCCTAATTTATAGTGAATAGAATTATATATGAATTAATATATATTATAAGTTATGTTATTGTTTGTTGCATGTTTAAATATATTTTATATTGACTGCTAAATTTATTAACTTCCTTCATCCTTATTCTAACATAATCCTTATTACGAGGACTTTCTTTTAAGTTTTTACAAAAACTACGAAAGATTTTTTTTTGATGAACAAACTGTTTTATTGCTTTTCAAAATATTCGCCTTTAAGATTTATGCATGCGTTCAAAACAATTCTCGAAACATTTTTTCCACTCTAGTTTTCAAGTTGGTATCTCAAAAAACATGGTTTTTGAAGGCTTCAACAGTTCTTGAGGTGATGCAAAACGCTGTCCATGCATTTTTTGTTTGACATCGAGGAACAAGAAAAAGTCGGGGATAAATCAGGTGAATATGGGCAATGAGACATTAATTCGATGTTTTTCTCCTTCAAATAATCAATTGTTTGACGTGCTGTGTGGGAGCTTGTATTGTCATGATGAAGAATGATGCGACGTTTTTGGTTGTTCTTCCTGATTTTGTCGATGACTTCTGGCAAACAAATTGTATACCATTCAGCATTAACTGTTCTCCGATACTCTAAAGCAGTGTTTCTCAGCAGGTGGTCCGCGGATCACTGCTGGTCCTTAGCAGAATTTTAGTGGTCCGCCAAAAGCTTATAAATTATTATTTTTTGTTAATTTTTTTATGATCCTTTGTTAATTTTCTGTGTATTTTGTTCATTTTTCAGTGATTTTTATTACTAAGATATATGTAGAGTTTATACCATGAGTTCAAAAAGTAATTACATAAGGGTTGGCTATGAAAAAATAAAATAATGTCTACTGCAAGCTTTATATAACAATATAAAACAATGATACGACGTTTTTGGTGATTATTCCTGATTTTGTCGATGACTTCTGGCAAACAAATTGTTTAATACCATGCAACATTAACTGTTCTCTGATCCTCTAAAAGAATGGTTGCGACATGTCCAGTACATCCGAAGAAACAAGCGATCATATTCTTTGAAGTGCTTCGTGAACGAACAACTTTTGTGGGTTTCGGTTCATCTTAGAAGACCCAAACAGTGGATTGTTGCTTAGTTTCCGGTTCATATGAATAAATCCAAGTTTCGTCACCTATAACGATGTTGTATACGGATTTTGCAGTGCCTAGGTTGAATTTTTTTAGCATTCCCTTACACCAATCAACACGAGCTTTTTTTGAGCTTCGGTCAAATTATGTGGAATCCATCGGGAACAGATCTTTTTTACAGCTAAATGTTCATGCGAAATCAAATGTATTGCAGTTTACGATATGCCAAAGAATTCCTCTATCTCACAGTGTCACATGCCGATCTTCTTCAATCATTTTGCGCACAGCATGTTTTTTTGTATCACAACCGATTTTAGTCGACCTTCACGAGATTCATCACTGACGGACGCACGATCACGACGAAATTCTGCAAACCAATTGTAAACAGTCTTTTCTGATGGTGCTTTATTACCATAAGTTGAACGAAGCGAATCTATGCATTGTTGTTGAGTTAAACGTTTCCTCAAATCGTAAAAAATCATCCAACGAAAACTTTCACGAGTAATATCCATTTTCTCACAAACTTTTTTTTTTTAAACCCTCACTGTCAACAAATTACTCGGTCAATGCCACTGATTTCACAATACCAATGTCAAATTTTACGAATGGTTGGGAATTTTTTTTATGATTGTTGACAGATAGGCAAACGTAGCAGAAATTATTCAGCAAAAAAAAAAAAAAATAAAAATAATTAAAACAAGTAAACACAAACAATTTATAGGTTATTATGTACATTATAGAATTTATTTGACATTTTAGTCTAGTGTCATTCTGTAAAAACCGTAGAGTTCAAAAACATTATAAATTAAAGTTTTGATTACCATTTTATGTACAAATGAAGGAATGCAGTTCATTAATTTTCACAAGTTGGGAACACGTCACTGTTGGGGAATACCCGTGACTCATTTGCAGACGGACGCAGGTATGAAACCAGAATTTTTGCTTCGAATAAAAATATTTTACTTTCAAGTCAATAGGTGTG
This sequence comes from Liopterus haemorrhoidalis, assembly GCA_963971575.1. Lineage (NCBI taxonomy): Eukaryota > Metazoa > Arthropoda > Insecta > Coleoptera > Dytiscidae > Liopterus > Liopterus haemorrhoidalis. The sequence continues at coordinate 42,718,195 of OZ020622.1, read as the reverse complement.
TTCGATTTGCACATTTGCAGTTACTGTTTACTGCCGCGTTAAAAAAATCTGCTCGTTTTGTTTCGCAGTAACTGCAAATCTGTTCGATTTGTCGTAATTTACTGCCAGTTTATGACGCTACTGCGAAAAAGTTACAGCTGCTTCTCTTGCGGATTATTTGTTACGGCTGTGTTTGTTTACCTTTTTGAGTTGGTACCATATATAAAGAATAAATGGTTGGTACTTTGTTTTTGACTTTTTGACAGGAATATGGCTAGCATATTTGTTTTGATATTTATACTATATTCTTTGATGGCTAATATCTTACAAATTCTTTTTTTTTTTAATATCCTGGGACAATAGTTTCTACAAAATTTTTCAGTTTTTCTATCCTGGGGCATTTTGTAAACCTCGCAAATATAGTTCATAACTTCATCATCCGAACTCGAAAAATCTAAATCTGAATCAGATGATTCTGGATTTGATAATATTTCAAGATCCATTAAATATATATCTAATATTTTTCACCCTTTCGACACTAGGCTGACCAGATTTTTTTCACAGAAAAAGAGTATACTAAAAAAAAAAGTTACACTCCAAAATCCAAAAAATGGTCCTCACTTCTAAACTAGAAGTAATAAAAACAAGTGACCATCAAAAAAGAGTATATTCAGGTTTTTTTTATAAAAAGTAAGAGTATAGAAAATATTATTCAAAAAAGAGTATAATACTCTTAAAAAGAGTACGTCTGGTCACCCTATTAGCCACACAAGATAATCTCCGAACCAAATCGTAAAAAGATTCTTAACCTGGAAAGTTATCTGACATCTGTCTGACATTTAACATTTACGTTAGACGTACTTCTTATTCTTTACGTATAAACAAATCGAACAGAAAATTAAACTCGCTGTATGTTACCAGTTTTTAGTAGTAAACTGCTAACTGCAGCGTTTTGCTGCTAGTGTTTAGCAGTATAACGCGAAGGTGCAAATCGAACATACCTATTGTTCAAAATACTATTTTTTGTAAACAGTGAAAGATATTAAAAATCTCATGGTCGTGAGAAATATTTATTACTCTGTTAAGTGTCTGGCCTATTTAAGTAAGTTCTTAAATGAAACAATACCAAGAATTTGTCAATCTTAGTCAAGCAAAATTCCAAGCAGTTCTTAAGAAGAAGATGTAATGAAAATAAACATTTATCAAGTTTTTTTCTCTGTTGCATAAAATAACAACTGTTGTAAAATGAAGAGTGATGCAACCGAATTTTTAATATTTAATACAGGTCGTCTTAATGACAACCAATTTTCTTTCTATTACGCGTGTAGACAGTCATTAAGTGTAATTTGCAGAAGTATTACTTAATATCTCAATATAATATGTAATTTATTATTATATATGTATAAACATTGTAACAAAATATCACAAAAATCAGTTGCATCAAACATATGTTTCAATAAATTTTATTTCCTTTCAAAAAAATGCATCTAGCTTCACAATAAACTGTCCACAACAGTATACAATCATTTTTTTCCCACGGAGGATTGAATTTTTGATATTAATGTATTCTTTATCATGTACTGTTTAACCTCATGCAGGAGATGGTGCCACGAAAAGTCCAAGGTATAGAATTTCCAAAATGAAATGGCCAGGGTGGCCATTTCATTTTGGTGAGGGTTACTTATTGATTCCAATAATGACTGACAGTATAACCATTATATAGGGCAGTCGACAAATCAGTGCAGTTGCATCACTGGAAACGTCACATGTTTTTGTGACGTCATGTTTAGTACGTCTACATAACATCCATTTAACGAATGTAATATTCGTACGCTGTCACTTGTATGGTAATGAAATGAAAATATAAGAATAAGAACAGAATAGAAACAAATAAACTATTTTAATAGACTAAGTAGTCCTAAAAAGGGCTGATGTGATCCAAAATATGATCAAAGAAAAAAAAATAGATAGACGTTGAATTTAATTATGCACTACACACAATATCAAATGAAAATCTATAAGATATCTATAAGAAAACATATAACTAAACACAAAACTGCTAAATAAACAAACTAAATAAAAAAGGTTTTTAGAAATTACTATAAGTTACATATGTGAACACAAGTATCAAAACACATCAGAGTGCATTATAAAATGTCAAATGTAAACATCGTTTTATTTAGCGATACCAAAACAAATGACCCTATATTAAATAAACACTTTTAAAATTTGTAAATCCTCAAACTGACTATCGAATAAAAACTAAATATGACTTCAAAAGGTATGTTTTAATAAAATAAAAGAGTGAAGAGCAATATTAGTCTTTAATTCACATGTAAAAAAAAACGATTAAGCCATTTTTTCGCCACAAAGTTTGTCATTGAAATTATGACGCAAACTGACTAACTGCGTTGATTAAACGACTGACCTGCTGCGTTTATGGTTCTGTTAATAACAGTTGCCAAGACCGTAATAATGATTTAAAATAAACGTGTTTTCTTATATGCTATTTAGAATGAACTGTATATACTCATGACATTCCTTCACATTTTTATCAGGCTTAGGACTGGCTATATTTGAATGATAAATATAGGCATGCTTAAAAATCATTTTGTTTTAAAGTCCTTATAGTCTATATTAAATACTTCAAATTTGCGGCCCGCGGGCCACATATAGCCCAATTGAAGTTTTTCTGCGGCCCTTCTTAAATGTTTAAAATGTTTCTTCTTAAAATTGAAAAAAATATTATTGCGCGCATATTCAAATTTTCAAATATTCAAAAGTATCAGGACATTTTCAAAATATTCGTAAATCCATTTGAGGTTCACATAAGGGTTACAGTATCTTCGAACCCAATGTTGTTAATTTCTACAATATACAACAATGGTATATTTCTAAATTGTAGAAATAATAATATAATGTTTTCATCATCGTAAATTATAAGAGAAATTTGGTTCCATTAATTTTATTTTAAAATATTTCATTATAATACAGAATTTCAAAATTTTTGATAAATTTCACTTTCTTGTTTTCACTATTAAAAACCTGCCGACAGATATCAATTATATATTGTTATGTGTATAAATACATACACTTTTGTTGATCGTTTATTACAAGCAACATTCCACTTGTCAACTAACATCAAGTTGTGATTCTTATGTCTGAGTATGTACATTGTTGGGAACCGTTTATTAATTTAACACATAACTTAATTATCAATCAATCGCATTATTGTTTGTATATTTTATTTTTTTTTATTTTTTGTTATATGCCTTCAAATTTTGTGCTCATTAAAAAAAAAAAAAAATCGGCGGGCACCTATGTGCGTAAGAACATATGTATATATTGTTGTGAGCCTTTTGTTTGCGGTGTGTAATATATATTTGCAATACAAACAGATGAGAAATTTTCAAAAATTTCCCAAAAATGTAATCATCTCAAGTGGAAGTTATGCAAGAGATTTGAAAGTTAAGACACGCTCTGAGTAACTTTCTACTAAATTCAAGGTTAAGTCATCCGGTACGTAAGTAGACCTGCTGGTATCTTTAGGTGGGCCCATGGGCATGTCTCTCAGTACTTTACAGTCGCGGGGTTAGGAAACGAAGGCTTATTTTACTAACAAAAATACCTGGCGTTGCCCGAAAGAAAAATAAAATTTATAATAATAATTCTTTATTTCTTTAGGCCTTGCAGCATTTAGGGTATTAGTCATTACAAATAAAATAAAATATAAAATAACGTACAATATCTTATATTTTACAATATTTTTTATCTTATTTATTTATTCTTCTTCCAGTGTCCTTCCCTTTCTTCCTATTCTCATTCAGTCTTCCCTCTCCAATCTCCTTCCTTCTTGCCTCCAGTTCTCTCGCCCATCTTTCTCCCTTGCATTCCTCACTCATCAGTTCCTTCACCTCTTCCTCCCAGACTGCCATCTCCTTGTACCTCTTAGCTAAATGCACCAAGCATTCTTCTTCTTCCTTGCACATTCTATAGAGTTTGTGATCTGGCCTTGACCAGTTACGCCAGATCCAGTGCCTGCACAATGCGGAGTAACCCGAGCAGCACTGCTTTCTGCATCCTGCAGATCAAAGAGGTGGCAGAAGATCTGCAGGCAGGAATTTCCCTTCGATAGGAGGCTTTCATGCCACCCAAAACACCAAATATTAGGACTACAAGCTTAACTTTATACCCGGGATACAGCTTTCTAAGCTCGGACAAGAGATCCATATACTTGGACCTCTTGTCCTCCTCCTTGAGAGAGATATTCTTCTCAGCTGGACTTGAGAATTCGATCACATCTGTTTGATCTCGATATCCAGGAGGGTTATGTCCGGCTTAGTGGCTGTCAGTAACCTCGAGGTGGGGAAGGAGTAATTCCAATATCGGCACTTGGAATTTTCCACCACCGATTCTATGTCAGAAGGGACGTACGGTATAACCGGTATATGGTCAATACCATAGGCATGTCTAAGATGATAGTAGAGCACGCGGAGAGCAGCATTATGTCGAGACACGTAGCTCGACGCTGTAAGAGATGCAGACAAGCAGACAGAATGTGCTTAATCGTTTCAGGATGGTGGTGGCACAACCTACAGAGTGTGGACTCCGCTATTTGGAATATACGGGCCCTGTACGCCAAAGTATTTATAACACCATCCTGACACGCAAACACAAAACCTATCTCCGATCTCAAACCAGACTTAAGAAACGAGAACGTGAGTTCGGTGGACAACTCTAGACTTTTAATATGTTTGAAGAACACAGAGTGCATACTTTTACTTATGTGTTCTTTTGTCAACATGTGTGTCTCGCCTCGTTTCACCAAACTGGTAACTCTGTTGTACTCTTCCCGAGAGAGTTGTACTCCAGTGTTAACACTATTTGTTTTAAGAGTAGTAACTTTTACCGATTTGAAGCTTTTAATCATTTTATGTAGCAAAAACCCAATTCAAACTTAAAATTAGAACTATAGGCAATTTAGGAAAATGTAAATTCCACTTATTACTGTTTAAATGTTTGATATAGCAATTAAATTGCATTTTATTCTCTACGTAATATCTTTGGTTTTATCTTCATCATAATATGCATGTTAGCTAATACCATACATAATTGTAATTGATTGTATCAGTACTGTCAGTATTATTAACGATGACGTCCAATAATGTTTCAAATTTGCTTACATAACGTGTCATTATTAAATTTCTTTTCAATTAAGATGTAAAAGCAAATGATATTCATCAGAGTCTTCACGAAGAGTTTGAAGAATAGTGTCTATTACTCAGAACCATCTTTGAATGTTGCAAAATTCTTCCAGGGCAGGCTCTTGTCGAATTTGTTTCATGCTGTTCATTCAGCGTCTACTGTAAATCTTAGGAACATTCAGAAAGTTCATCGGCAGTGAAAAAAAAAATGTTTAATATCACTATAGTTTGACCCCCCCCCCCATTACCCCGAATAAGTTTTATTTGAACAATATTTATTGATTCTTTTTATTAAGGACATAATGGAGGTGAACATAAATGTTGCCTCACCCTGTATAATGACTTCTAACTACGAAACCTTAAAAAATTGAAGTGAAGTGTGAATTTTCACACATTTCATGGTTTTGTAGGTATATAATAAGTGTAAGAAGCCAACATAATACTGGATGTCTAGGAATATTAATCACATCAAAATCAACACTTTTTAGGGTTGTGTAGGTATGACCAAAAACCCTTATACCGTCATTTTGTCGTCTGTCTGTCTGTCTGTCTGTCTGTCTGTTCGGTAAAAATTGTAGCCAAACGGCTAAACCTAGAGAGTTGAAATTTGGCATGCTTATACAACTCTTTGACCCGCACATAGGAAAAATACTAAAACATCTAAAAAACATATCCCCCTAAAAATATAAACAAATATGTGCTCATCGAAAAAAAAAATATTTTTTTAAAATTCTGAGTAGGGTATCAAATGAAAGCCCTTGGTACGTGGATTAACGATTAAATTTTTATTTTTGCAAAATAAATTATTTTGAAGCGATTTTTGCCAAAATTGTGCAAAAAAAATTTTGTCCCACACCCTGTAGCCCAGATGGTTTAAACTAAAAATCTGAAAAAAATATAAATAATGTACATTGGTGTGAACCGGAATAGTACAACAGGAATTTTTGATCAGATTATGTTTTTGAAAAAAAAAAACATTTTTTGTGTTTTTTTGCTAATAATGTTGAAAACTCATAGTTATATAACACGCTAAATAGTAACGCGTATCTTGGTGCAGTGGCTAAGATACTGGCATTCTGCCCAAGAAAATGAGTTCGAATCCTACGAGAAGAGACAATATTATTTTTTATTTATTTTTTTGCATTTTATATTGTTTAAATTATTTTTTCAAAATTCTAGTTATATTTGGCAATTGTTGCATTTAATTTTTAAAAGCGTAAATATAATAACCAGTGGAAATTGTTGAAATTATAATTTAATTCTATATTTGAATGTACACGAAATCAAAGGGGAGGAGCTATAACTAAAAACAACCAATGGAAGCCATAGGCGCAATTTTCAAAATCTTAATGAACCTTGATATATAAAAAAAATACTGCACATCTTTAGAAACTTAAATAATGGTAATAGGCATTCGAATTAAAATTCATAAAAAAATATTTTGACATAAAATTTGTTTTGGCATCCCAAATAATCATCATTCACTTACTAAATACCAGCAAAACCCTGAAATGTGTGAAAATTCACACTTCACATCAATTTTTTTGATAATCACTTTTATTCGTTATTTGAGAACTAAAGCCGCATTCACACCTTTTTAAATTAATGAGTTACAGACTGTTCGTTGTGTCGTTCTGAGTTATGCTTTAAAGCATTCTTTTAACGTTCCATGTACCGTTCACATCTGTTATAAATTAGTACGTTACGAATAGCTCTCCATCTGTGAATTTTGAAACCAACTATTTATCTTCGTAAAATATTTTATATGTATTATCGTTCTTATAATTCTGTTGTCTTAGATTTTAACTACCTAATTACCTAAATTGATCGTATTTACTGTCCTTCTTTGTAATTTTGAGCAAGATTTGTTAATGATGATATTATGTTAGGTTATGTAAAGGCATTCGATAACTACGGTGTTACTGATAGAATGCGATAGCCCATGTGTTTATATGTCTGTCTCATTAAAACATCTCATTAGCTATAAGTTTAGAAAATTATGCACTATCCACAAAAAACAGCGTATTAAATTCGTAGGTCTGAACGGTTCCACGTTTATGACAAACTTTCTGGTGACAGTGAACAGTCCATAAGCTACAGTGCATAAGCTATTGTTTTAAGAGCTCTGAATGCGGCTTAAGAGCTTCCATTTATTTTTATAAACGAAATTTAAATAATTTGCCAAATATCCCAGCGTTTTTTTTTTTTCTGCATTTGCTTCGTATTTAAGTCTTTATTAGATTAATAAGAAATATTTTACAGTGTAGAGTGTAGTGTGGTGTGGTGTGAGTAACTCAGTTCGCAACTATTAAAAACGTATATTATTTTTTTAATATTTTTAATTCAAAAAAAAACAACACGCACTCTCTTAGCTATAAATACAAAAAATCCATAACATTATTAGCCATAATTTAACTATGAATTAAAAAAATAATTCATTTTTTCAAAAACACAATCTGATCATAAATTCCTCTCCTACATTTCCGGCTCAGATCAATATACATTACCTATAATTTTTTCAAATTTTTAGTTTAACCCCCTTGGTAAAAGGGTGCGGGACAAAAACTTTTGCACATTTTTGGATAAATTCGTGCTAAAAGAAACTAATTTAAAAAAACCATAGTTCCTTAATCTACGTCTTAAGAGCTTTCTTTTGACATGACACAATAATTTTTTTTGGAAATATTTAACGACACAAAAAAATCGACATTTTTTGAAAAACTTATAACTATTCCAATCAATGGTCATTAACCCTTAACGTACTAAATTTAATTAACCTGGTACTCGCTGCCGGCCGGAATTAAATTTGAACGCGTGCGAGAATTCTTAAAAATGTTTATTTTAAAGTACCCCCTTGTAAAATCCCAAAAAAAAACGATGGCAACCCCTTTCAAAGGAATTTTCGCGTAGGGTGATTTGTGAAAGTTTGGTTGTTGTTTTGGCGGACTTACCGATTCATTACAGAATAGAAAGACCAAGGAATGGATGAGAAAAAGATAAAGGTAACGGATGTCATCGAAAGCGTTGCAAAATTATATAAACCGCTCAGCCAGCAGAGTATACAAACCGCGGTTCATATATAAACCGCTCGGCCAGTAGAGTATACAAACCGCGGTTCATATATAAACCGATAGTCCCATAAGTGTTAAGGACTCTTTTGTGATTTTTTTTCAGATTTTCAGATCCCTTTGGAACATAGGGCGGGGGACAAAAGTTTTTTGACACATTTTTGGCAAAAATCCAATAAAAAAAATTCAATAATAATTTTTTTTTTGTTGATCTAATCATTAAGAGGTTTCATTTGGTATGCCACTCAAAATAAAAAAAAATATATAAATTTTTTTATTAAATACATATCTACTATTATATTGTACAAGTGTTGGTATATATGTTCTATTCAACTTCTGGTGTATCTTCATTTTTCCGGTAACGCGGAGAGAGGAAAATGAACCGCCGTCTTATCCGGGTGATATTTTTTTAGTGCTTAGACTTAATTTTATTTCGACAGGGGGTACTGACTAATTTTTATTGATAAAAATAATGCATTTTTTCCTCGAAACCGTGTCGAATCAAAGTCACCATTGATCGGCACGGACAGGTTTTATCAGACGATAATTCAAAAATATTCTTAATACAAGACGGCCGGTCCAGAATATCTACGGCGAGAATCAAAGTGTTAAATGGTAATAATGATTCAGGATAGCTTTTTGGACATGCGAGATAATATTTTGAGGTATCAGAAAACATTTTTCAAAGAATCTGGGCCATTATTGAGCATTTTGAGGCAAAAATATGCTTACAAGGTTTCTCGACAGCTGTCAAAATTTTTGCATTTTAAAATGGGACGAGATTTCACATTTTGAACGTGTTTCTTGACAGAAGAATACTAATTAAGGATTTAAGGTGAATTAACGATAAAGTTTAAGACATTTGCAGGGCGAATTTCCATAAAATAGTGTTAAAAAAAGATTTATATATATTAAAAATTTCAGGGTTAATGGTGTTAAGTGGTGATAATGGTTCAAGATAGCTTTTTTGACGTGCGAGATAATATTTTGAGGCATCAGAAAACATTTTTCAATGAATCTGGGCCATTATTGGATCATTTTGAGGCAAAAATATGCTTACAAGATTTCAAAGGGTGACAGCTGTCAATTTTTTTGCAATTTAAAATGTGACGAGATTTCACATTTTGAACGTATTTCTTGACAGAAGAAAACTAATTAAGTATTTAAGGTGAATTAACAATAAAACTTAAGACATTTGCAGGGCAAATTTCCATAAAATAGTGTTAAAAAACGATGAGCGACGAGTTTTAACAACGTAGGGGAGAAGACCGGCGTAGCCGGGCTGAGGCCCCTAGTTTGTTTATATTTATCCCGCGCTGTATTTTTTAAACTCTCTATAGTTTTCCTACAGTAGGCAGCAAAAGTATTCGTACAGTTTTAATTTTTTTAAACTACTGTCTTTATTTCACAGTATCCAAATATTTTAATAAAATTTATTACTCTATTTTATCCGTATTATTATTCTAAATAAATTTATTACAAAAACTTAGATAAATTACTTTCAAAAAATATTTATTTATTTACTTTAACATTTATATATCACAAAATTACAACGCAAAAGTATTCGTACATAACAAAAAAATAATATAGAATAGTAATATGTTGAATTATAAAACAAAATTAATATTTAGTTGGGCAACCGTCTGACTCAATTACAGCTTATAATCGACGTGACATGGATTCTACTAATTTATTTGTTAAATTAGTGTCAATTTTGAGCCATTCTTCCTTCAGTATCCTTTCTAACTGCGATTTCCTTGTTATATCATGTTTTCTAATCTGAATTTCTAACTGATGCCATAAATTTTCTATGGGGTTGATGTCAGGTGAGTGGGGAGGTGTTTGTAACACTTTAGGGGTGTTATACAATAACCATTTTTTAACAACTCTCGCCGTATGTTTCGGAACATTGTCTTGATAAAACGAATAATCGTCGCGAATTCCTAATTTTTCGGCACTTTCATTTAAATTTTGTTTTAAAATATTGAGATAAACCATTTTATCCATAATCCCAGAAATTATAACTAAATTGCCAACGCCAGCCGCCGACATACAACCCCATACCATAACTGATCCACCACCATGCTTTACCGTAGCGCGTAGATTTTGTTGTTTTAGTGCCTCGTCTGGTTTTCTCCACACTAATTGACGGCCATCGGAGCCAAATAAGTTATATTTGCTCTCATCTGTGAAAATTACTCGTTTCCAAAATTCTTGGGGGGCATTTAGATATTGTCATGCAAAATCTAATCTTTTCTTTCTATTCACTTCATTTATGTAAGGTTTTCTTCGGGCAACTCGCGCATTATATCCAGCTCTTTTTATTGTTCTGCGAATTGTATCTGGGCTTACATTCTTATTAAATATTTCCTTAACTTCCACGGCAAGATTAACACCACTTGTTTTCGGATTTTGTTTAACTTTTTGCAAAATACTTCTTTCTACTCTATCAGTTAATTTTTTGGGTCGGCCGCTTCTAATGGTGTTTGAGACATTGTTTTCATTTTTTAATTTTTTAATTATGTATTGAACTGTTGAACAACTTCTATTTATTATTTTTCCTATATTTCTGTATGATTTATTTTCATTATATAATTTAATAACAATTTCACGCTCACGAACAGTGGTTTCTTTTGATTTTCGTCCCATTTTAATAAAAATATAAAATATGTGTCCTCTACGGTGGTTTTATTTATACTAAATATATAGCAAACTGACTGACGAGGCATTAGGTGCAAGTAAAAGCCTGTTCCAAGTGTTTATTTGTTATTGACAATAAAAATTGTATGCTGTATGAATACTTTTGCGTTGCAATTTTGTGTTGTATAAATGCTATAGGAAATAAATAAATATTTTTGGAAACAAATTTATCTAAATTTTTGTAATAAATTTATTTAGAATAATAATACGAATATAATAGTCATAAATTTTATCAAAATATTTGGATAATGTGAAATAAAGACATTAGTTTAAAAAAATTTATGTGAAGTGTGAATCTTCACACATTTCTGGGTTTTGCAGGTATTTAGTAACTGAATGATGATTATTTGGGATGCCAAAACAAATTTTATGTCAAAATATTTTTTTATGAATTTTAATTCGAATGCCTAATACCATTATTTAAGTTTCTAAATATGTACAGTATTTTATTTATACAGCAAGGTTCAGTAAGATTTTTAAAATTGCGCCTATGGCTTCCATTGGTTGCTTATATCATAAGTCCCTCCCTCTGATTTCGTCACAGAATTAAATTATAATTTCAACACTTCCCACTGGTTATTAAATTTACGCTTTTAAAAAATAAATGCAACATTTACCAAAATATAACGAATTTTGACAAAATAATTTAAACAAAATAGAAATGCAAAAAAAAAACAATAAAATTAACAGGATTCGAACTCTGCAACGTTCGCACTGCAATTTACAAAGTGCGTTACGAAACCATCTGAGCTACCAGAGTTTCTTATCTGAAGTGTTACATAGCGAATTATATATTTAACATATTTTAGTTAAAAACACAAAAAATGCGTTATTTTCTAAAAACATAATCTGATCAAAAATTCCTGTTGTACTATTCCGGTTTACACCAATGTACATTACTTAGAATTTTTTCAGATTTTTAGTTTAAACCATCTAGGCTACAGGGTGTGGAACAAAAAATTTTTTGCACAATTTTGGCAAAGATCGCATCAAAATAATTTATTTTGCAAAAATAAAATTTTGATCGTTAATCCACGTACTAAGGGCTTTCATTTGATACCCTACTCAGAATTAAAAAAAAATATTTTTTTTTCGATGAGCACATATTTGTTTATATTTTTAGAGGGATATGTTTTTTAGATGTTTTAGTATTTTTCCTATGTGCGGGTCAACGAGTTGTATAAGCATGCCAAATTTCAACTCTCTAGGTTTAGCCGTTTGGCTACAATTTTGACCGAACAGACAGACAGACAGACAGACAGACAGACAGACAGACAGACAGACAGACAGACAGACGACAAAATGACGGTATAAGGGTTTTTTGGTCATACCTACAAAACCCTAAAAATTGTATGCTGTATGAATACTTTTGCGTTGCAATTTTGTGTTGTACCTATAAATGCTATAGGAAATAAATAAATATTTTTGGAAACAAATTTATCTAAATTTTTGTAATAAATTTATTTAGAATAATAATACGAATATAATAGTCATAAATTTTATCAAAATATTTGGATAATGTGAAATAAAGATATTAGTTTAAAAAAATTAGAACTGTACGAATACTTTTGCTGCCTACTGTATATGTCGGTCAACAACTTGTACAAGTATGCCAAATTTCAACTTTCTATGTTCAGCCGTTTGGCTACAATTTCTACCGTACAGACAGACAAACACATGAGTGACGTTAGAAGGGTTTTTTGGTGGTCATTCCTACAAAACCCTAAAAAGACACAACGTCTGTGACCAAATCTATTGTCTGTGTTTCAGAATGTGCAGACACATACCAAAATAAATGAGAGTGAAAGGCACTTATGAAATAATAATGAAAATCGATGCGGTTCCATTTTTCTTGTTACATAACCTGCTGGTTTTTGGTGATTACTTTCTCTATCTCTGTAGGAATGTCTTGTACAGACACTTAACGATATTAACTTGTCTGGCCCTGTATACCACCATTTTGTATTATATAAATCAATTACAAAAAACAAAAAAATCAGCTGTGGCCACCACAGGACCAACCGCCATTATAAAGCACTTGTATAAAATACATTCTAGCAGCAGAGTAGAAATAACTTGGCATAATATTGTCTAACAGAGATATTATTTATCATGACCATGGAAACGTTACATGTAAGTATGAAAAAATTGAGACAGGCTGGGCGGGGTTACGAAATTTTCAAAATCTTAATGAACTTTGCTATATAAAAAAAAAATACTGCACATATTTAGAAATCTAAATAATGGTATTAACCATTCGAATTAAAATTAACAAAAAAAATATTTTAACATAAAATGTATTTTTATGTAATTTGGCATCCCAAATAATCATCATTCACTTACTAAAACCTGCGAAACCCTGAAATGTTGTGAAAATTAACACTTCACATCAATTTTTTAATTTTCAATTTTTGGTACTTTTCGACAATTTTATTTGATGGCCTATTAATAAAGTTATGTGCTACCCACTAAATCTTTAATTTTTTTCTAAACTATTTAAAGTCTGAGGATTTCAAAAATTCAAACCGCAGGTCTCTATCTCTTACCGTTTTTGAGATATGATTGTTTGTAAAATTAAAGTTGGCATTTCCATATTTAAAAAAATGATAAATACATAATAATATTAAAAAAAGAATAAATAAAATAATGTAAACCTATGTTTGTTAATAAAAATAATAATAATAATAATAATAGTTTATTTATTTAGCTAATACTAGTAAGATCCATATTAACAAACATCAACATATAAACATTATAATAAACATTCAAATCAAATTTAATCCTTATTTTGACAATTTAAACCATTATTTGTCCACTTATTTCATGCAAAACGTGATTTTTGTCAAATTTAAATATCGATTTTACGTAATTTAGCGCTTTAAAATTTTAATAACATATTTGAATTAATTGTTTGGGACCTTAAAAATAAGTAGGTCGTAAAATTAGGTTCCAAACTTGTTGCAAATTGGTTTGTAATGTTTTCTACAATAATTTCAAAACTGTATTACTGTGATAAATCATATTTTGAATGTTATCTTCTCAAATATTTTTAATATCAGCCCTGCCTACGAAATTCTGTAAACTATGAAAATTCACAGTTTATATATTTTTTCAGAAAAACAGGTTTCGTCGCATAAATGTTTACGTAATTCCTGCTAATGATATAAAAATAAAATTTCCTTATCAACTTATTTAAGAGGATTAATTATTTTTTTAATCCCATACTAATTCATTTGTGGTTAACAAAATATCGAGATAACATTAAAATGTCTTTCTTATAAATTCTTAAAAAAAAGTTATTTTTTGTACGTATTTTAACATTGAATATATTGTGTCTCGTGAAAGTGTAGTTATTTTTGGAAATATGGGTATTAAATCAAAAACTATATCTCAAAAATGGTAAGAAATAGAGACCTAAGGCTTAAATCTTTAAAAAATTTAGTTTTACGATGTTTTTTCTGTAATATTTGGTCCGTAATGACCTAAAACTAATTGGTAAAATATTGATTTTATTTTGTAAATTTCAAAAATTCATATCTAAAAAATGGTAAGAAATAGAGACTTGAGGTTTGAATTTTTGGAATTCTTACACCTTGTTTTGTCTAGAAGAATTAATGTTTGGTCCGTAATGACCTAAAACTATTGAAAATTTTGATTTTTTTGTAATTTTAAAAATTCATATCTCAAAAAAGGTAAGACCCAGAGACTTGAGGTTTGAATTTTTGGAATTCTCACACCTTGTTTTGTCTAGAAAAATATAATGTTTGGTCCGTAATGACCTAAAACTATTAGGGAAAATTTTGAAACTTTTTGTAATTTTAAAAATTCATATCTCAAAAAAGGTAAGAAATAGAGATTTGAGGTTTGAATTTTTGGAATTCTCACACCTTCTTTTTCCTAGAAAAATATAATGTTTGGTCCGTAATGACCTAAAACTATTAGGGAAAATTTTGAAACTTTTTGTAATTTTAAAAATTCATATCTCAAAAAAGGTAAGAAATAGAGATTTGAGGTTTGAATTTTTGGAATTCTCACACCTTCTTTTTCCTAGAAAAATATAATGTTTGGTCCGTAATGACTTAAAACTATTAGGGAAATTTTGATTTTTTTTTGGAATTTTAAAAAATTCATATCTTATAAAAGGTAAGAAATAGAGACTTGAGGTTTGAATTTTTGGAATTTTCTCACCTTGTTTTGTCTAGAAAAATGTAATGTTTGGTCCGTAATGACCTAAAACTATTAGGGAAAATTTTGAAACTTTTTGTAATTTTAAAAATTCATATCTCAAAAAAGGTAAGAAATAGAGACTTGAGGTTTGAATTTTTGGAATTCTCACACCTTGTTTTGTCTAGAAAAATATAATGTTTGGTCCGTAATGACCTAAAACTATAAGGGAAAATTTTGAAACTTTTTTAATTTTAAAAATTCATATCTCAAAAAAGGTAAGAAATAGAGACTTGAGGTTTGAATTTTTGGAATTTTCTCACCTTGTTTTGTCTAGAAAAATATAATGCTTGGTCCGTAATGACCTAAAACTATTAGCATATATTTAAAAGACTTTAAATTTGTTATAACTTTCTTTTGACAAAAGGGCAAGCAATATTAAATCAGAGAAAAGCACAAAAATTTTGTGTTTAAGTGGAAATGCAATTTTCCCTATGACCGGAAAGCGTGCAGGGGTTTAGTACCATCCCTTTTTTGTTGTCACAGGGTAAATATTCTGTCCTCCAAAAGGCATGCTGTATGAAATCGGAGACCAAAAACTGTCATGAGCTCCCGGTCTATAAGCAAATTTATTGTATATATACTCTATATCTTAATAATATCTCAGTAATAAAAAATCACTGAAAAATTAACAAAAATCACAGAAAATGGACAAAAGATCATAAAAAAATTAATAAAATATCTTAAAATTAATAATTTATAAGCCTCTCGCAGACCACAACATTTTTACTAACGACCACCAGTAGTCCGCGGACCACCAGTTGAAAAACACTGATGTATACCATAATTTCGGACGGAGGAAGTATTGTTTTTTCGTTGAATACGTATTTGTTGTGGTTATATTATATACAAATTAAATTTGTGTTAATATTTTTTTATGAATAATATAAATAATAAAAAAGAACAATATCACAAATGAAACACGTTCTTACAAATTGTTAATAAAAAAGTTACTTCCGAGATAATTATGTAATTTCAATATGCGACCGCAATCAAGGAAATGTGGCGTAAGTAGGCCAATGTAAAATAAAATATTTCAGGAAAAAATATTATGTTGAACTTAACATAGATATACCTATACATAGTACTGGAAAAGAAAGGAATAAAATTAGTTTAGAATTATTACAATTTAACTCAACACTCTAAAAAAAGTAGTGTTAAAGGGACTTCATGGTACATTGAAAAATTGATGTGAAGTGTGAATTTTCACACATTTCTGGGTTTTGCAGGTATTTATTTGAACGATTATTATTTGGGATGCCAAAACAAATTTTATGTCAAAATATTTTTTTATGAATTTTAATTCGAATGCCTAATACTATTATTTAAGTTTCTAAATATATGCAGTATTTTTATTACAGCAAAGTTCATTAAGATTTTAAAAATTGCACCTATGGCTTTCATAGGTTGCTTATATCATAAGTCCAGCCCTTTGATTTCGTCAAACATAGAATTAAATTATAATTTCAACACTTTCCACTGGTTATTAAATTTACGCTTTTAAAAATTAAATGCAACATTTACCAAATATAACTAGAATTTTAACAAAATAATTTAAACAAAATAAAAATGCAAAAAAAAAAACAAAAAATAAAATCAACAGGATTCGAACTCTAGTTTGTAAGTTTCTTATATTATTAAGCGTACGACAAATCCAACCACGC
Source organism: Liopterus haemorrhoidalis (assembly GCA_963971575.1). Taxonomy (NCBI): domain Eukaryota; kingdom Metazoa; phylum Arthropoda; class Insecta; order Coleoptera; family Dytiscidae; genus Liopterus; species Liopterus haemorrhoidalis. The sequence continues at coordinate 42,701,356 of OZ020622.1, read as the reverse complement.
CACGAGAGCTACTGATGTGGTATGTTACACAACGTATTAAATAGTTAACATATTTTAGTTAAAAACACAAAAAATGCGTTATTTTCCGAAAACATAATCTGATCAAAAATTCCTGTTGTACTATTTCGGTTCACACCAATATACATTACTTAGAATTTTTTTAGATTTTTAGTTTAAACCATCTGGGCTACAGGGTGTGGGACAAAAATTTTTTTGCACAATTTTGGCAAAAGTCGCATCAAAATAATTTATTTTGCAAAAATAAAAATTTGATCGTTAATCCACGTACTAAGGGCTTTCATTTGATACCCTACTCAGAATTTAAAAAAAAAATATTTTTGTTTTCGATGAGCACATATTTGTTTATATTTTTAGAGGGGTATGTTTTTTAGATGTTTTAGTATTTTTCCTATGTGCGGGTCAAAGAGTTGTATAAGCATGCCAAATTTCAACTCTCTATGTTTAGCCGTTTAGCTAAATTTTTACCGAACAGACAGACAGACAGACAGACAGACAGACAGACAGACAGACAGACAGACAGACAGACAGACAGACGACAAAATGACGGTATAAGGGTTTTTTGGTCATACCTACAAAACCCTAAAAAATGAACTTTTAGTGCACCATGAACGTTCGCTTATCGTGTTAAATATTTACACTTCTTTTTTGGTTAAATTTAGTATAAAGTTTACGCTTACATATTGGTTAATTATAAAATAGTGTTAAAGTAGTGTTAATTATAACACTAAAAACGTAATATTTCATAAAAATAACACTAACTGAATAAATGAAGATTTACACGGTGATATGGTTAAAAATAGTGAACTTTTTACTTTTTTTAAATGAAAATTTTAATCAAACTGAGAATGAACTTTTACACTTATGATTTTTTTGCTATGTGTATATATGTGTATATATATATATATGTATACAGGGTGTTTGTTTGAAACGGTGCACCCCGAAAATCTCCTTTATTTATAAAGATACAAAAAATCTTCAGAACATAAGTTAAACTAGACTAAAAGGCCCATCTAAAGGTTACTATAACAATTCTGAGGCACTTTCGGTTTCACCGGAAATTATGTCAACTTTTGATCTAGCATAGGGAAACGATAATTTTATATTTTTTTCCTAAAACTGGCAAGCTTTGAAAACACTAAAAAAGAAACAAAATATCTCTAAAATAATCTATTTGACTATTTAGAAAAAAAAAAAAAAACTATTACTTTTTACAATTATTTTACAAAAAAAAAAAAAAAATTACAAATGTTCGATCAAACCGCCATTATTGTCCACAAATTTTAGTTTTTTTTTCTATATAGTCAAATAGTTTATTTTAGAGATATTTTGTTTCTTTTTTTATTGTTTTCAAAGCTTGCTACGTTCAACTTTGTAAAACTTATGTTGATTATTATTTTGTAAATAAATGGTCGCCATTTTGAAATGGTTAACATAAAAATATGATTTTTTGGTGTCATTGTAAACTAATTAAATATACTTTTAGGAAAAAAATATAAAATTATCGATTCCCTATGCTAGATCAAAAGTTGACATCATTTCCGGTGAAACCGGAAGTGCCTCAGAATTCTTATAGTAACCTTTAGATGGGCCTTTTTGTCTAGTTTAACTTTTGTTCTGAAGATTTTTTGTATCTTTACAAATAAAGGAGATTTTCGGAGTGCCCCGTTTCAAACAAACACCATATATATATATATATATATATATATATATATATATATATATATATATATATATATATATATATATATATATATATATATATATATATATATATATATATATATATATATATATATATATATATATATAGCAAACTAAAAACACTCCGTAGACAATACGCTAATAGGTGAGGGACAGCAGAGAGGGAGAGAGAAGGAGATTGAGAGACACTTTTTTTAAGATTTTTAATAATAATTTTTACTATTTGGAATACTAAATTTAATTTACTAAACAAAAATCCACACTAGTGGCCAACTGAGTAGCCAAACCCGTTAAATCGCGTAGTTGGTTGGTGATATTATTCGGGCGAGAATAAAAAGTTAACATTACTCCCATTTTCACAATAATTCACTCCTCAGGTGTAGGAGATCGCCCCCTGGCATCGACGATTAGCCTGGTCGCAGAAATAGGCCGATGTAAAATAAATAAAATTTATAATTTACTCTAGTGTGGATATAGACTTTATTACCTAACTAAACTAAAGTTGATTAGTAGGCTTATTTCCCCAAATTTTTGGCCAAAGAAAAAAAAAAATAATAATAATAATGGTTTATGTTTTATTAAATTTAAAGCTCACCTCTATTATAATTTTTTAACAGTTTGAATCAGCGATTCAATCTTATATAGATAAGTTTCTTTTTTATATAATTTTTTGGTCGTTAGTCTATCTGTCATATTGGCCAGCTTCGACATTTGATTTATTATTTGATAGAATTCAAACTTAAAACTAGCCGGTCACCATGGCGTAGTGGTTAGTGCACTGACTTCTAGGCCATGAGGGCTCGGATTCGAATCCCGGTTACGGCATGGAATTTTTCAATGAATAAAATGCCAAATAATGGATAATGGCCTTAGTAGCTAAGTCCAAAATAAAAAAAAAATAATAAAAAAACCTTAAAACTACAATTACAAACACAAACATCCATGCCATCACCGGGATTAGAACCCGAGTACCCCTGGACTAACAGTCAACACTTCACCTACACTGACCGTTACCTCCAGCAAGTTAAACCCACCTGGAATTATTCGTGTTCATTGTTATAAATAAATAAATCATTCCTTATAAATCAGGAAAAGAATTACTATTAACAAAAATTTCATAGTTTTACATTCTTTTTACATGTCAATGTTTAAAAACCTTCTTAGTATTTTGTGGTTTGAAAAAAGGCATTTAATATTTAAATTTGTTCAAATATATTATTGTTTTTCAAAATAAAAACAAACTAAATAATATATAACTATAAAAAGAATAGTTTTGAATACATTACATGCAAATAAAACAAAAAATTTAATAAGAACCATAAAAACGTTTTTGGAATTTAGACTGAATTACATCATAATGAAATTTAAATAAATGTTTTGTTGAAAATTGTTTTTGATTTTAGAACAGTATCCGCTAAACTTTGAATCCAGCGGCATAATATGGGAGTTTTTTTAGCGGAAAATCAAATATATATTTTTTTAAATTGTTCAGATTGATTTGGTGACGTCACAAGATTAGATCGAATTGCTCAGATTTTAATTTTCGTAAGCAGTATATGAAAACTTTTTAAGATCGCAGCGCCATATGCGGTAAAAGCTGGAACACTCAAAAATTGATGTGAAGTGTGAATTTTCACACATTTCAGGGTTTTGCAGGTATTTAATAACTGAATGATGATTATTTGGGATGCCAAAACAAATTTTAAGTTCAAATATTTTTTTATGAATTTTAATTCCAATGCCTAATACCATTATTTAAGTTTCTAAATATGTGCAGTATTTTTTTTACATAGCAAGGTTCATTAGGATTTTGAAAATTGTGCCTTTGGCTTCTATTGGTTGCTTAAATCATTAGCCCCGCCCTCTGATTTCGTATACATCAAACAGAATTAAATTATAATTTCAACACTTCCCACTGGTTATTAAATTTACGCTTTTAAAACTTAAATGCAACATTTACCAAAATATAACTAGAATTTTGACAAAATAATTTAAACAAATGAAAACTGCAAAAAAAAAACAAAAAAAATAAAATTGACAGGATTCGAACCCTAGTTTGCAAGTTACCGCTTGACAAATTAGAAAACCAATGATTAAACGCACATAGCTATGAGCGGTGACGTATCAACTTTGTTACATAACAAATTAAATATTTGCATTATTATAAAAAATGCATTATTTTCCGAAAACATAATCTGATCAAAAATTCCTGTTGTACTATTCCGGTTCACACCAATATACATTACTTAGAATTTTTTCAGATTTTTAGTTTAAACCATCTGGGCTACGGGGTGTGGGACAAACATTTTTTTGCACAATTTTGACAAAAAACGCGCAAAATAATTTATTTTGCAAAAATAAAATTTTGATCGTTAATCCACGTACTAAGGGCTTTCATTTGATACCCTACTCAGAATTTTAAAAAAATATTTTTTTTTTCGTTGAGCTCATATTTGTTTATATTTTTAGGGGGATATGTTTTTTAGATGTTTTAGTATTTTTCCTATGTGCGGGTCAAAAAGTTGTACAATCATGCCAAATTTCAACTCTCTAGGTTTAGCCGTTTGGCTACAATTTTTACCGAACAGACAGACAGACAGACAGACAGACAGACGACAAAATGACGGTATAAGGGTTTTTTGGTCATACCTACAAAACCCTAAAAATGACATTAAACTATCACCTGTGTATTTGATTACACAAAAATTAACACGAGTTGTATTTTCCTATTTTGCAAACTTTTTTAGGCCATATTTCTTATTTAAATGTAATCTACGATTTACAGGATATATAATAATACAAGGGTTGCCTTTTATATTTCGGGATTTGAGATCAAAAACAATTATTTATCAACAAAAGTGGCTTTATTGTTTTTCAAAATATTCTCCATGAAGATCAATACACTTTTGCATGCGTTTGAACCAATTTTCAAAGCACTTTTTCCACTCCGATTGAGGCTTTTTCCACTGCGATTGTAAAATTATGTGGGATCCAACGGGAACAAATCTTTTTGACGGTCAAATGTTCATGCAATAGTGAATATATGCTGGTCCCACTAATACCCAAGGATACCTCAAACTCACGATAAGTCACAGAACGATCTTGCAGTATCAGTTCACGCACAGCATCAATGTTTTCCGGAACAACAACCGATTTTGGACGATCTTAATTCGCCCTTAAGCGAACTACGGCCACGATTTAAGTCGTTAAACCATCGATAAACAGTAGTCCTTGATGGTGCTTCATCGCCAAAAGTCGAATTAAGTTCATCGATGCACTGTTGTTGGATTAATCCACGTAGAAAGTTGTAAAAATAATCGTTCGAAAATGTTCGCGATTTAATTTAATTTTTAGTCGAGATGAATTTTTTCAAGTTACTGTAAACAACACAAATAGCGCTCATACGTCAAAATGTTCTCAGTACGTATACCGTAAAATAAAAATTGATGTGAAGTGTGAATTTTCACACATTGCAGGGTTTCGCAGGTATATAATATGTGAAGGCGGTATGCTGAGTGTGTAGGACAAATTTTGCTTTGTAGTAACCACGGCAAAATGAACGATCTTTTTAAAATAATTTATCGTCTGTTAATCTCAGAGCTTTAAAAACAAATTTTATGTTAAAATATTTTTTTGTTAATTTTAATTCGAATACCTAATATCATTATTTAGGTTTCTAAATAAGTGCAGTATTTTTTTATATAACAACGGCTTTCATTGTTTGTCTTAAATCATACGCTCCGCCCCTCTGGCTTCGTATAAATGACACATAGAATGAAAATATAATTCCAATTGGTTATTAAATTTACGCTCTTGAAAATTAAATTCAAAATGTGCTACAATATAACTAGAATTTTAACAAATTAATTTAAACAAAATAAATATGAAAAAAAAAACAAAAAATTAAATTGACTCCACAAGCCAGGAACGAACCTCTGTAGTGAATAACGATCCTGTGTAGTTGGCGCGCAACTGAGCCACTAGACCACCAAACGCTTATCAACTTGGTGTGTTATAAGAGTATAAATTGTATGCATCGTCAACCAAAAAACACAAAAAATGCGTTATTTTCCGAAAACATAATCTGATCAAAAATTCCTGTTGTACTATTCCGGTTCACACCAATGTACATTACTAAGATTTTTTTCAGATTTTTAGTTTAAACCATCTGGGCTACAGGGTGTGGGACAAATTTTTTGCACAATTTTGGCTAAAATAGCATTTAAATAATTTATTTTGCAAAAATAAAATTTTGATCGTTAATCCACGTACTAAGGGCTTTCATTTGATACCCTACTCAGAATTTTAAAAAAATATTTTTTTTTTCGATGAACACATATTTGTTTATATTTTTAGGGGGATATGTTTTTTAGATGTTTTAGTATTTTTCCTATGTGCGGGTCAAAGAGTTGTATAAGCATGCCAAATTTCAACTCTCTAAGTTTACAATTTTACCGAACAGACAGACAGACAGACAGGCGACAAAATGACGGTATAAGGGTTTTTTGGTCATACCTACAAAACCCTAAAAAGGATTGTTTATTATTATATTTTTGCTTTAGCAACTTTGGCTATTAGCCAGGATAGTTCTTATTTATTAAATCGATAATTTTTAACTATAGAGAACAAATTTTTAACCAGAAAATAAATGTTTATCCTCAGCAGGGCTCGTTCTCAGATCCGCCACGTGGAAAGCATTGTTCGAATATGACATCTATATATATGTTTTGGTCTTGCCCCCCTCTAGAATAATTTCTGCGGGCGCCTATGGGGGCCCCCGAAATGTTGTTTTGCCTGGGCCCCATTAAAGCTCTCTCAGGGCCTGCTAATGTCCACCTAATTTTTTTTGCAGATTTGAAGGTTATGTGATTGTTATAATGACAATTTTGTATTTTGGGAAAGTTTGTTTACATTTGTAAATATTCTGATCGATTGGACTAAATTTGTCAACAAATCTTATATATATTTTTATTGATTCAGGAAATGTTAACATATAGATAAAATACCCAGTGTTGGTGTAAGAATATCTTATACCCGGTTTTACAATCGACTGTTAACGATCATTGTCAATGTTAGCTGTTGATTAATGAAAATTATCGTTTTACAATTTTCAGTTAACAGTCACTTTGACTGTTATTATTATTATTTGTTGTTAATTGTAAGTTTATATACATTTTTATTTAGTCCGGACCTGTTTTTCAACTTTTCAAATGATCTGTTGAGGTTACATGTAAAAGTAACGGTATTTTAAATGACAAGTATTTTTTAAGAATCAATAAATTTCCGCCATTTTTAAAGAACTTTTTTTTTCTTGCCTTTATCGTGCCTAGTTTCCTGATTCTGTCCATTCATGTAACAGCTTAATAATTAACAATATATTTGTCAATATTCAGGAAATTGTAAACTGGATTACTCAATGAATAATAACGCAAGGAACCATAGAACTACTATATAAATAAACCAGTATTATTATAGTTTGTGTGGACTTTCAGTATGGACTAAACCAGTGTTCAGTGGCGGCTCGTGGAAACATCTAATGGAGGTGCTGCAACCTGAAGTATAATTCAGATTTTCTTCCAAGAAAGAAAATTATTATTAAGATGGACATTTTTTTAACTACATATATGTTTACAAATAAAACTATATAAAACACAGAAATCTTATCTTATCATTTTAAGATTTTATGTATCAAGTATGTAGAAGAAAATATTTTTTTTATGTGCTGTACAGCAGCGTTTCTCAACAAGGGGGCCGTGAAGGCTTCGTCGGGGGGCCGCGAAGTCATACAAGATCGAAACATGAAAATATAATAGCAATGCGCTCAATCTTGCAAGATATAAATTTTATTCATATTTATAAATACGAGTCTTATATTTATATTCAGAAAAATATACCTTTCATAACTTAAATAAAATAAATATTTTATTTATTATTCTATCTAATTACTTATTTTGACAACTAATTTAAGCTACAGGCTATTTCAAACTTTTAAGCGGAACTAAATGGAGTATTAATTTTTTAAAGTTGTCACTAGCTAACTTTATAATGAGTAAAATGGGCTTTTGAAGTAGGTACGACTTAAAAGTTCAATATTTTTTATTACTCTCCGAGCTACAGATAACTCAAGAGTAAGGATGCGAATGTGTTTAAATCAAAATATAAGGCACTTTGAACACTTGTAAATAAAATACTTTACTTTCAAATCGTTATAGGGAATGTAATCGTCATATATATTATAATGGGTGTTTTTTTTAGAGGTATAGAACTTTAAATTGTAATAAAACAACGATGGATTATTCGATTGACATGAATTTTTTTTTATTCGAAAGATAATCTTGTGGCATTACATTTTAAATATGATTTCTGGCATATGACCGCCACGGCTGGCTCGGATGTAGTCCAATCTGGACGTCCAATTTTCGATGACTTTTTCCAACATTTGTGGCCGTATATCGGCAATAACACGGCGAATGTTGTCTTCCAAATGGTCAAGCGTTTGTGGCTTATCCGCATAGACCAATGACTTTACATAGCCCCACAGAAAGTAGTCCAGCGGTGTTAAATCACAAGATCTTGGAGGCCAATTCACAGGTCCAAAACGTGAAATTAGGCGGTCACCAAACGTGTCTTTCAATAAATCGATTGTGGCACGAGCTGTGTGACATGTTGCGCCGTCTTGTTGGTATGATTTAATGTAATGCCACAAGATTATCTTTCGAATAAAAAAAAATTCATGTCAATCGAATAATCCATCGTTGTTTTATTTCAATTTAAAGTTCTATACCTCTAAAAAAAACACCCGTTAGTTTTTTGTCAAACGTTACAGATACTGAAAAAATGTGTCTTTAAAAAAGTGTAAATTGTTTCTTTTGAAAAGCTTTATCCAAAGATACTCAATATGACATACGTTCCCATATAATAATTCGAAACTGTCCTTAATATCCTGTACTTCCGGAAAATTTCAATTCTACCATTTAATGCTTTGTATAAATTTTAGTTCAAATTTTTTCCCAACTTGCTCACATGTTGCCTATTCGAGAAAAAACGTATTCCCTCTATCTTGATACACCATATATATACATAGGGGGGCCGCAGACAATATTAATATAATTTCGGGGGTCCCATGCCAGAAAAAGTTGAGAAACACTGCTGTACAGAACATGCGTTCAATAAGAATCATGCATTCTTATTTTTCATCTGTTATATCCATCTTCTGTTTATGAAATTCTAATTAATTTAATTTTAAAAGAATTTGAAATACCGTTAAACGGGGTGAATTTGGTGCTACAAGCATCTTGACAATATACCTTCCTTCTTAATAATATCTGCTGTTTCTTTTTCAGGCCAGATAAATTTACTTTTAACATCTTTTCAGATGTTTTATTGGTATTATCACGTCTAGGTTGATTTTGGGGGGTTGGTATGAATAAAGAAAATATAATTTCTAAATACTAATTTATTTGATATGAATAAAATAATATAATTTCTAATTACTCAGAACTGGCAACCACCAGCCTAAGTATTCCTAAGCACCATCAGAAAAGATTTTACAATTGGCTTGCAGAATTTCTTTAGGGTCGTTCGTCCGTCAGTGATGAATCTCATGAAGGTCGACCAAAATCGGTTGTGATTAAAAAAAAATCGATGCTGTGTACAAAATAATTAAAGAAGATCGGCATGTGACTTACCGTGAGATGGAGGCATCATTTGGCATATCGCAGACTGCAATACATTTGATTTTGCATGAACATTTAGCTGTGAAAAAGATCTGTTCCCGATGGATTCCGCATAATTGGTCGAAAGCTCAAAGAAAGTCTCGTGTTACCTTCGTCTAAAACTCTTGTTATTTAACCAATGAAAAGTTAGATTGTTTTTTTTTTCTGCAAACTTCACTACGAGGTATACCTTTTATGTTTGTAAGAGATTGCCAAAAAAATCAACCTAGGCACTGCAAAATTCGTATATAACTTCGTTACAGGTAACGAAACTTGGATTTATTCATATGAACCGGAAACTAAGCAACAATCCACTGTTTGGGTCATCTAAGATGAACCGAAACCCACAAAAGTTGTTCGTTCACGAAGCACTTCTAAGAAAATGATCGCTTGTTTCTTCGGTTGTATTAGACATGTCGCAACCATTCCTTTAGAGCAGTGGTTCCCAAACTTATTTTATCGCGGAACCCCAATGCACTTTTCAAAAAATTACGGAACCCTTTTATTGGATTTTTTTTATACCGCAAACTTTTTCTATTTGTAGATACGATAGAAAAGTAAGAGTTTATAAATTAGTGGTCATTTTCATTGTCTTTCTAAAAACTAGAACATCAAAATTTTAAAAAAAAATCATGAATTCATATTTTTCATAGAAAAAGAATTCATTCTATTGCTTTTTGAATTCTAATATCCTTTCAAAATTTGACAAAATATTGGATAATCAAATTCGCATATCTGGTGCAGCATTTAGTTTGCTGCGATATTTCGATTTTGTATCAGCGTATTTTAAAAATCCAGATTCACACAGGTACGTAGTTGCAAACGGTAACAAAAACCAAATAGCCCTTTTTGATAAATGAGGATATTAGTCACATATATCAGACCAGAAAATTGTTTCTGTGTATCTGTATTACATTTATTTTTATTGAATAAATTTTTAACTAAATCTTAAATCTTATTTTAAATATCCATTTTTATGAAACAATAAATAGCACCATGTCCCGCGGAACCCTGGGGTTCCGTGGAACACACTTTGGGAAACGCTGGTTTAGAGGATCGGAGAACAGTTAATGCTGAATGGTATACATCAATTTTTTTGCCAGAAGTCATCGAAAAAATCAGGAAAAGCAACCAAAAACGTCGCATCATTCTTCATCATAACAATGCAAGCTCCCAAACAGCACGTCAAACAATTGATTATTTGAAGGAGAAAAACATCTAATTAATGTCTCATTGCCCGTATTCACCTGATTTATCCCCTAAGGATTTTTTTTGTTCCCCAATGTCAAACAAAAATTGCGTGGACAGCGATTTTCATCACCTCAAGCCTTCGAAAACCATGTTTTTGAGATACCAACTTCAGAGTTTAAAAAATGTTTCGAGAATTGGTTTGAACGCATGCAATAGTATATAAATCTTAAAGGCGAATATTTTGAAAAGCAATAAAACGGTTTGTTCCTAAAAAATGATTTTTTCTTTTTTAGTTTTTGTAAAAACTTAAAAGGTAGACCTCGTACGCCATTGTTTGTAGCTAAATTTTATAATAGTTTTCTATAGCAATGGTGGAAAAAAAAACACCTTGTTTAGGTATGCCAAATTTCAATGCCATGATGCACGTATACTACATTATGAGAATACTAAAATACAGTCAATAAAAAGAATTTTGAACGTATTATTATTTTTAATAATAACCAGTTTCCTGTAAATCTGCATTTATTTATTTAAAGTACTTTTTATTAAGTTTTGAGACAACAAGTTGTTCTTTTGTATAAAATGAAGGTCAACTTAAAATGAATTGAATGGTTATCAAGGGTTAAAGTTGGGATTTTGAACTAACCTTGCTGGTTCATTTATAATGCCTTATTTTGAATTGAATATAGTTATGTTAATAACGCCAGTGTGCTTATGCTAATTTTTATTATTTTATATCACTAACAACATTTCTTTGTTATCGTTTGAGAATACAAAAAGAAGTTCATCACTTAGAATTTTTACATCAACCCCTCTAAGTTATAAGGTGTGGGACAACTTTTCTAATTTTTTTCTAGCAAAAATAGCATAAAAATTAAGGAATTTTTAATATTTATTTTTCGTCCTGAAAATGTCAAGATCTTTCATATGATAACACACTGAAAAGCGGAACTAAATGTAATTTTATATTTTCTGTTAGGGTTTTGTAGGTATGACCATCAAAAAAACCCTTTAACGTCACTCATGTGTCTGTCTGTGTCTCTTGGGTAGATACGGTAGATATTGAGGCCAAACGGCTGAACATAGAAAGTTGAAATTTGGCATGCTTGTACAACTCTTTGACCCACATATAGGAAAAATATAGAGAATAAACAAAAAACACATCGCGAGAATATACTGTTTTTACTTTTGTACAAACTAAGAAGAAATTTAGTTTGCACCTTTGAAATTGCATGTCTTGTTGGTATGACGAAAATAATTTAAAATGTCACATTATTAATATGTCATTACATTTGACATTATACTTTGTTGAAAAATGATATTTTAATTATAATGATCATAAAAAAAATCTGATATCTGTTTTACAGTGTAATGCCCGGTTGCATAAAATATAATAAAGTGTTTTTGTATTTTACATCGAGTTTTACAGGCTATTCCAAACGTTTAAGCGGAACTAAATGGGAATTTGTTTCTTTTAGGTTGTCACGAGAAGGGAAGATCCCTTCTCGTTCGACGAAGGTCTGTTCGACGTTTGGTTTGGGTGACCATTCGTCCCGCATTTTAACATTTTGTCCCGCATTAAGATGCGTCCCGCAAAAGTCCCGCATTTTAACATTTTGTCCCTCATTGTCCCGCATTTTGGATTTGGGAGATGAGGACCTTTTTTTGGCTCTTCACTTGGATTTTGAGAGATGAGGACCTTTTTTTTGCTCTTCACTTGGATTTGGGAGGTGAGGACCTTTTTTTTACTCTTCATTTGGATTTTGGGAGATGAGGACCTTTTCTTTGCTCTTCACTTGGATTTGGGAGGTGAGGACCTTTTTTTTGCTCTTCACTTGGATTTGGGAGATGAGGACCTTTTTTTTGCTCTTCACTTGGATTTGGGAGATGAGGACCTTTTTTTTTCTCTTCACTTGGATTTGGGAGATGAGGACCTTTTTTTTGCTCTTCACTTGGATTTGGGAGATGAGGACCTTTTTTTTGCTCTTCACTTGGATTTGGGAGATGAGGACCTTTTTTTGCTCCGTCCCGCATTGCCTTCTTAAGAAAATGGTCACCCTACGTTTGGTATGTGAAAATTTAAAATTTAAAATTCCAACAGTGAAACCATGGAAACAAATGACTTACATATGTCAAAAATAAAATAATTTTTACAAATATTTCAAAGAAAAAAACAAATAAATGGGGAATTTGTATTAAGAATGACACAAAAATCAAAATATAAAGATAATGTTATTTTAAAATGATATTAACCTTAACCAAAAATTTTTTATTGTAAGTATGATTTACAAAGCTTAAACAAAACGGCCAAAAAGAACGATTCGAACGATGAAAGTAACTAGATTGCAAAATCTAGTTCTGCCTAAACGTTTAGAACCGCCTATAGCTTACATCTATACTCTGTTTCAAATAAAAAGTGAGTAGATAGCGCTGCGAACCGAGTAAACCAATCAGAAGCAAGGACAAACAGCTCCTATCTTCTTACACATAGTATTCTTAGCTGAGATAGATTATAGTGACTTTTCAGTAAACTGGACTTACCTAATTCAAACGAACAGAAGCCGACCGGTGTAGCTTAGTGGTAACACATCTGCTTGCGTTGCTAAGATCTCGGGTTCGAATCCCGTTCAAGCATGGAATTTTTCACAAATAAGAATTGTCCTGGCTAATTGCCAAATCAGCAAACCCCATTAAAATAAAATAAAAAAAGAAGAACGGAAATTTTTGACGCAGCTGTCAACCGTAGACACAAAAATAACGAAACGAACAGACCTAATATGTTTCATTTTGTAGTACGTAACTAGGAGGGAAACTTCATTTTTTATGTTGTATTGTTTTTTATGTTGTATTTTATTATGTTGTGTAAGTATTTGACAAATAATTGACATTAATGATAATTGTCATTTTTGAATGAATATTAATATAAAGCAAGTCTGTGGCTGCAAGCATTAAACCGCTTGTACCTAAAAAAATGCAAGTAATACTGACCATATTACTCCTGAATATACAAGGTGTCTCAAAAGAAATTTTATATTTATTTAGCTTACTGCGTGAACGCAACGTATCCGAGGGGCGCGGGGGTTATGTCAATCGGTAGCCTGGCTCTTGGGAATTCAATCGCTATGAAGCGTTTCTCGGGAGCAGACCGCGCGTTATGCGTGCGAGAGTTTTACAAAAACGGTGATTCGGCGACTGTAGCGCGTAGAAAATTCTGCAGTATTCGAGGTTTTCGCCATTTAAATGATGCGCCAAGCATTCCTCTCATTCGACATTGGGTTAAAAAGTTTGAAGAGACTGGTACAACGCTGGATAAATCAAAATCTGGGCGACCTAGGTCATCAAGAACGGTAGAAAACGTGGAGAATGTTAATCAGTCTGTTCGTGACGAGCCGAACCTTTCAATTCGGAAGCGCGTAAGTGCTTTAAATGTGCATAGATCATCATTACATCGCATTATGCACAAAGACCTAAAGCTGCACCCCTACAAAATTCAATTGGTGCAAGAATTAAAGCCCCAAGATGCCAGTTAGAGGCTTAATTTCATAAATCAGGTGATTGAGCGATTTTCAACGTTTACCAACATTTTGTTTTCGGATGAAGCTCATTTTCATCTTAATGGCCACGTAAATAAGCAGAGCTGCCGCTACTGGAGTGCAACGAATCCGAAACGCAAACATCAGAAACCCCTACATTCGCCTAAAGTGACCGTATACGCTGCGATGTCGGCGCGAGGAATTATCGGCCCTTACTTTATGCGTTATGTGGAGATGTTAGACAACTTCTTGGTACCTGAACTGCAAAACTTTCCTGGCTATAACCAAAGAACATGGTTCCAACAGGACGGAGCAACTTCACACACGTCCAATATGTCTCTGCCACGTGTTCGTAAAATTTTCTCAGGCAAATTTATCTCCCGGAGAGGTGACATAAATTGGCCTCCACGCAGTCCAGATTTAACCCCTATGGATTTTTTCCTATGGGGTTATCTTAAATCTAAAGTTTACGCCAATAAACCGACTTCACTGGCGCATTTGAAAGAAAATATCCGTCACGAAATGGCAGCCATCCCTGAGTCCACCTGCCGAGACGTCATAAGTAATTTTACTGTTCGATTAAATGAGTGCCGAGAACGCGAGAGTCTACATTTAGACGATATTATTTTTAAGAAATAAATCCCCAAAAAGTGTATTTTAATAATTAATAAACATTTTTTCTATATACGGCTTACTTTTTTTTTAATCGATCCACTAAATATAAAATTTCTTTTGAGACACCTTGTATATCTTGTTCACTAGATTCTCAAATCTAGTAATTTTTACCGATTGATTGAAGCTTTTGATCATTTTGTTCGGGAAAAGCCAACTTCAATATATAAAAAAATAGCTAATGACAACTTACAAAAATAAAAATTTCAGTTAGTTCCACCTAATCGTTTGGAATAGACTGTAGATTGAAAATATGGTAATGAGACCTGGAAACAGGAGTACTAGGCTCACTTCAGGCTGTCGCGCCAATGATATCATCATCATTGGCGCGACAGGGATTATTTTGATAGAAAAACATTTTTTTTTTTTTAATTTTTCATTTACAGGTGTTTGTTTGCAACGGGGCACCCCGAAAATCTCCTTTATTTGTAAAGATACAAAAAATCGTCAGAACAAAAGTTAAACTAGACAAAAAGGCCCATCTAAAGGTTACTATAAGAATTCTGAGGCACTTCCGGTTTCACCGGAAATGATGTCAACTTTTGATCTAGCATAGGGAATCGATAATTTTATATTTTTTTCCTAAAAGTACATTAAATCAACTTTGCAATGACACCAAAAAGTCATATTTTTATGTTAACCATTTCAAAATGGCGACCATTTATTTACAAAATAATAATCAACATAAGTTTTACAAAGTTGAACGTAGCAAGCTTTGAAAACAATAAAAAAAGAAACAAAATATCTCTAAAATAAACTGTTATAACTCGTTATTATATGAAATAACATGAAATAACTTAAATTTTAATTTTTCAATTAAATGTTTTATAAATAACAAGAGTTTAATAGTTTATTTTGCTTAATTTTGTTTGCAAAAAAAAAATATATTAATTGGTAGTAAGTCGTTATTTGTACCTAATTATGGTTTATGTACGATATACCAACGAAGAGATGACAGATATGGTTCTTTTTTTATTGTTTTCAAAGCTTGCTACGTTCAACTTTGTAAAACTTATGTTGATTATTATTTTGTAAATAAATGGTCCCCATTTTGAAATGGTTAACATAAAAATATGATTTTTTGGTGTCATTGTAAAGGTAATTTAATGTACTTTTAGGAAAAAAAATATAAAATTATCGATTCCCTATGCTAGATCAAAAGTTGACATCATTTCCGGCGAAACCAGAAGTGCCTCAGAATTCTTATAGTAACCTTTAGATGGACCTTTTTGTCTAGTTTAACTTTTGTTCTGAAGATTTTTTGTATCTTTACAAATAAAGGAGATTTTCGGGGTGCCTTGTTTCAAACAAACATCCTGTATATAGCACCATGAAAAAATGCCTGAAGTAACTGCACACCAAAATCATTTACGCCCGGTTTTTCCACCTTCAGATAAAGTTCCAGGTAACTATCTGACAGATAAGGTTATTTGTAACTTAATCTGCTGAGCAAATGTCATCCCTTCTTTCTATACAAATGTATCTATCGGATAGTTATCTAATGAATAATGAGACTGACGTATTGGATTCACTGACTGGTATTGACTTTTATTCAGCAGATGAAGTTACAAATAACCTTATCTGTCAGATAGTTACCTGGAACTTTATCTGAAGGTGGAAAGACCGGGCCTTAATATTTCAATTTTGATAGTTTGAGCAAAAATTAAAAACCGGAAAATTTACATTTTCGTTCATATCTAGTTTATGTATTTTTTAGGAGAACAAAGACATCGTTACAATGGTTCCTTAATGCGGCAACTTTGGTCTAATTTAAGCGATCTCGTATCTCTTACCGTTCTCGAGACCCCCATGCTTATCAAATTTTTTGGGATAACTTGATACAAATTTTAAATGATATATTACATATGAGATTCTTAATTAAATAATATTTAATTAATAAGGGGGCGATATTGTTTTTGCACCTGGGCGGCCAACAATCCAGGAACGATTCTGTGCCTTGTATATCACTCGCAGATCTCTAGAAACATAACAATTAACCAATCTTCAAAATCCATAAATTGAGCTAGTAAATTTCTCTAAGATATAAAAATGATGAAACGTCATAGTCCAACAATGACCAACCAAAAAGTAATATATCCACCTCCAGATCCAGAAGAAGTGAGTGAGGGATATTGTGTTTGTGTTGAAGACGGCGATTCAGTCGCGCGCGTACAGTGTCAGTGAGTGGTCCTAGTGTCAAGTGGTCAGCAAGAGTAACAGTAACAGCAACCATGACGGCCGATTTCAAGAGGAAGATATCCTGGCCCGGGGTTTTGTTCCAGATCCATGTACACGTGCTTGGGATTGTTGGACTTTATTGCATGTTTGCTGAAGCTAGCTTTATTACAATCTTTTTCAGTAAGTTTCAATTTTTAAATATTTTATGTTAAATTTAAGTATTAGGTGACTAAAAATGCAATTTTGTATAGTCTGTTTCTTTTGTTTAAGCAGAACTAGATTTTGTATTTTTGTAACTTGTACCATTTAATTGAGACTTTTGTGTAGCAACAACCTTCTTCAAACCGTAAAAAGAGAGCTCATGGCAATTTAAAAAAATTAAAATTCAGCTTAAACGTTTGTCAAACCTTCTAAGTTTAAACTCCCAACGATTAAGTTTATAAATCTCTTTTTTAAGGTTTTGTAGATATGAACAAAAAGCCATGTTAACGACATTTATGCGCGCGGGTAAACTAAATCTATGTTTTCCGTCTATACAGGGTGTTTACGGTCTTCTTATTTCTTTTTTAACGGGTGGTACTACTGGTCAAAAGAAGGAGAAGAACCTTAAAACACCTTAGTAAAAGTTTTATAATAAAATATTGATTTTTTAAGTTTTTAATTTTTGGGGTTTCTGCCATAACTCTCAAAATATTTATCCAATCAAAAAAATGTATTTAGATAAAAGATTTTTCTTCTTATTCTTAACAATATTTGTAACATAATTTCTGCTGTTAAGTTAATAATAAGGGAGTCATTTAAATTTTGAATTTTTGGGGTTTTCCCACCATAACCCTCCTAATATTTATCTAATTAAGAAAATGCATTTAGATAAAAGATTTGTCTTCTCATTTATTATATAAATTTTTACTGTTATGTCAATAATAAGGGAGCAATTTAAATTTTTAATTTTTGGGGTTAAAAACTGTATTTAACGCATTTTCTTGAAATTATCAGTTTAAGAGCATATTTCGAGTAACCACGAAAAACGATTAATTGCAATTATAAATTACTTAAAATAACTATTTTTTTTTAATCAGCTATTTGTTTAAGGTTTATAAGTTGGTTTGGAAAGAAAATTATGTTTTTTTTTCAAAAATATGGCAACAATGTTGCCAATCAGAACCATAGCAACGGCCTGGCATCGGGACACTTGCCAGGGGCGCTTAGCTTTTTTTCTCATCACTTCTATTTCGGAAGTGGGGACCTTTTTAGGGTTTTGTAGGTATGACCAAAAAACCCTTATACCGTCATTTTGTCGTCTGTCTGTCTGTCTGTCTGTCTGTCTGTCTGTCTGTCTGTCTGTCTGTCTGTCTGTTCGGTAAAAATTGTAGCCAAACGGCTAAACCTAGAGAGTTGAAATTTGGCATGCTTATACAACTCTTTGACCCGCACATAGGAAAAATACTAAAACATCTAAAAAACATACCCCCCTAAAAATATAAACAAATATGTGCTCATCGAAAACAAACATATTTTTTTTTAATTCTGAGTAGGGTATCAAATGAAAGCCCTTAGTACGTGGATTAATGATCAAATTTTTATTTTTGCAAAATAAATTATTTTGATGCGATTTTTGCCAAAAATGTGCAAAAAAATTTTTGTCCCACACCCTGTAGCCCAGATGGTTTAAACTAAAAATCTAAAAAAATTCTAAGTAATGTATATTGGTGTGAACCGAAATAGTACAACAGGAATTTTTGATCAGATTATGTTTTTGGAAAATAACGCATTTTTTGTGGTATTTGGTTCACAAAGTACAAAAGTTATACCAATGTAAGACACTCACATCCATAGCGTGCGATAGCTACATGCGTTAAAGCGCTCTTAAACTGACTGGAAAACGAAGGGTTTCGAGTTCGAGTACGGAGTGAATTTTATTTTTTCTGTTTTTTTTGCATTTTTATTATGTTGAAATTATTTTGTCAAAATTCTAGTTATATTTTGACAAATGTTGTATTTAATTTTTATGAGCGTAAATTTAATAACCAGTCTTATTATATGATTAACAGACGATAAATTATTTTAAAAATATCGTTCATTTTGCCGTGATTACTACAAAGTAAAATTTGTCCTACACACTCAGCATACCGCATTCACTTATTATATACCTGCGAAACCCTGAAATGTGTGAATATTCACACTTCACATCAATTTTTTGTACTCATCACTTGTATTTAGGAGGTGACGCGCTACTTTTAGTAAATTTAATTAATTTACTTTATTTGCCAAGGGCGTCAAAAACATTGCTACGGCTCTGTTGCCAATAAAACAATATAATGAATTTTAACAAAACTGGATAAGAGACGTTTTGAAAATAGGCTCTTCATATACAGGGTGTTTGTTTGAAATGGGGCACCCCAAAAATCTCCTTTATTTGTAAAGATACAAAAAATCTTCAGAACAAAAGTTAAACTAGACAAAAAGGCCCATCTAAAGGTTACTATAAGAATTCTGAGGCACTTCCGGTTTCACCGGAAATGATGTCAACTTTTGATCTAGCATAGGGAATCGATAATTTTATATTTTTTTCCTAAAAGTACATTAAATTAGCTTTACAATGACACAAAAAAATCATATTTTTATGTTAACCATTTCAAAATGGCGACCATTTATTTATAAAATAATAATCAACATAAGTTTTACAAAGTTGAACGTAGCAAGCTTTGAAAACAATAAAGAAAGAAACAAAATATCTCTAAAATAAACTGTTATAATTAGTTATTATATGGAAGCGACTCAGAATTCATATAGTAACCTTTAGATGGGCCTTTTTGTCTAGTTTAACTTTTGTTCTGAAGATTTTTTGTATCTTTACAAATAAAGGAGATTTTCGGGGTGCCCCGTTTCAAACAAACACCCTGTATACTCGACGGTAAATTCAAGTGCCGTACGATCGATTGAAAACCGATAAAAAAATATATCTATTTCACACTATTTTACGTGTACCAATAATGTATTTGAACTACTCGTAGCAACCTACGTCCGTAGTTTTTATCTTCGTTTGTTATATTTGAATATATTCATACAAACGTATGTGTGTTTTTATATATGCATCACTTCTACAGCGATATTTTTTTCTCAATTCGTTTCATTTTGATAATCTTATTTTTATAATTATTTTTCAGAAAAAAAAAAAAAAAAATAGGGGGCCCAAATAGAAAATCTATTGAATTTTTACCTACTTTTACTATGCCGACTTTTGATCTGGGGTCGATTCGGTCTTATACGTATTTAATAATTAAAATGATCTATTTATATATATATATATAGTCAGAAACCTCTTCTACCATTCGGTGTAGAGGTTGTTCTTCTCAGTCTAATTCTTTTATGAAGTTGCGCCACTCTGTCTTATTGTGAGCCTTATTTTCTGCTTCTTTCCATGTCAGTCCTTTTTTATCTAGGATTTGTGACACTGTTTGGTTCCATGTTTTCTGAGGTCTTCCTCTTGGTCTGCTTCCTGAAGTTCTGGCTAGCCATATATTTTTTGTCGGTCTTTCTTGCTTCATTCTTGTGATGTGTTCATACCATCTTAATTTCTGTCTGTCTATTGTTTTTTCCACTGCTTCTATCTGTAGCTCTTCTCGTATTGTTTCACTCCTTATTCTATCAAGTTTAGTGACACCCTTAAAAATTTCATTTCTGCAGCTTGAACTTTGCTCTTGAGCCGATCTGAAAGTACCCATGACTCGCAACCATATGTTAATATGATCTATTTATACGGTGATAATAATACGGGTCGAAATATCTCGCTGACTACGTGACTTTCTTGTAGTGCCGGAGGTCTAGAAACGGTGTGCGTACTTTATCTGTCCTATGTGGCACTAAAGCAGGAGGAACATATTAGGAGAATTATTTTATTTATTTATTGTTATGTATTATAAATTATTTATGATTTGAATTGCTTCACTAATATTCTTGACAAAACTATTATTATGGTTGTGCAAAATTTATGTAAATTATATGACTTGTTTAACCAATAATTTACATATTTAATTCGCCCAAATATTTTCTTCTTAAAACTATTACCTAATAGGTATTGAGTGATATTAATCACTCTTCTTTGGAACTGTTAGTCGGGTTGACTATTTAATAGATTGGGGGCAGTGGGGGCACGTGCCCCACTGCCCCCTCCCCCATTGTACGCTACTGGCTGTAGATCACAGTAGTTGGTATCTTCGACCTTTTGTAGAACCATCTTCAGCACGAGATTAAACAGTGGCATCTTTATATTGACCCTAGTAATGGGTGTTTTTTTTAGAGGTATAGAACTTTAAATTGCAATAAAACAACGATGGATTATTCGATTGACATGAATTTTTTTTTATTCGAAAGATAATCTTGTGGCATTACATTTTAAATATGATTTCTGGCATATGACCGCCACGGCTGGCTCGGATGTAGTCCAATCTGGACGTCCAATTTTCGATGACTTTTTCCAACATTTGTGGCCGTATATCGGCAATAACACGGCGAATGTTGTCTTCCAAATGGTCAAGCGTTTGTGGCTTATCCGCATAGACCAATGACTTTACATAGCCCCACAGAAAGTAGTCCAGCGGTGTTAAATCACAAGATCTTGGAGGCCAATTCACAGGTCCAAAACGTGAAATTAGGCGGTCACCAAACGTGTCTTTCAATAAATCGATTGTGGCACGAGCTGTGTGACATGTTGCGCCGTCTTGTTGGTATGATTTAATGTAATGCCACAAGATTATCTTTCGAATAAAAAAAAATTCATGTCAATCGAATAATCCATCGTTGTTTTATTGCAATTTAAAGTTCTATACCTCTAAAAAAAACACCTGTTATATATACAGTGGAACCTCTATATTCGTCAACCTCCATATTCGTAATATTCGATATTTGTCACATTTTGATGACAATTTTTGTCCCCCATATTCGTTAGTATTTTCCGTATTCGTTGTCACTCCCACCGCAGAAGAACTGTTAGAGTTACATAACGACCAAGAAACAGAAATGATAGAGGTGAATTCGTCTGGAAAGAAATAATCGAGTTAAGCATCCATACCGAACGCTGACATCAATGAAATTAGATAGCATTTCATTGATGTCAGCATTGGGCCAAAGTGCAGAATATATTCGAAAAATGGCACCCAAATTTTGCTACAGTCAACCAAAACATAAATGCATTTTACGATAATGTGATTGACTACTTCAGGAAGGTTTTACAGAGCAGACAAAAACAGACAACATTGGACAAATTGCTTGTTAAAACGAATGATGCTAAATCATCGACAAAATAGACCCCATGATCAGAATTGGAATTACTATTGACTGTTTTGTTTTAATTGATAGCAACTCTTGTTTTCAACATTAACCTTCCTCCTTTTTCACTTCTACCACTATGTTTATCTATTTAGTACAATAAAGTTAAAGTTTAAACAACATTTTTTAAATTTTTTGTACCACTTTTAGGAGTTGGAAACAGATTAATTGAATTTCAGTTATTTTTTATGGGAAAAATTGTTTCTATATTCGTCATATTCTATATTCATTACACTCCCAGGAACAGATTAATGACGAATATAGAAGTTCCACTGTATTTCAAAAGGCTGGGGCAAAAAGTTTGCGAATTTAATTCTGTTTATGGATCCTGCCATAGATCATTATTATCTAGATAAGTTTATAGATACTGTACATTTGTATTGTCCCCAGTGAGAATTTTTATGTCACGACGCTGAAAGTAATTTAGTTTTTGTCACTATAATTTGTGAAATATTATTTAAATTACAGAATATCCGCGGATGCCGCGTGAATCTAGGTCAAAAGTGCCGGTTCTTAGACTTATGTAATAAAATGTTACAGATTTGTGGACCAACTTAAATTGGCCTTATTTCCCATGACACTCTGTAAGTAGCCACAAATTGTTAGTTTCATTTTGTGCATTGTCGTAACTAGGCAGGTGTAACAATTGCACAGCCACAGGGCCCAAGTCGAAAGGGGGCCCGAACAGAGCCGTAGGAACGGCCTGGCAAGGGGCGCTATTGTGTATAAATTTGGTCATTAAAAATATTGGAAAGTGAGGAACTTTTTGTTATTTGTTTTTTTTGTTTTGCTCATCACTTGTATTTGGGAGATGAGGACCTTTTTTTGCTCATCATTTGTTTAAGGCGCCAAAAACATTGCTACGGCTCTGGGCCCGAAAATCGTCAATGGGAGGCCAAAGGATAACCTTTTTGAGCAACCTTGCACAGGGCTCAGAAAAAGCTAGTTACGGTTCTGATTTTGTGTCTATTGTGGAATTAAGTCGATCTGATCAACAAAATTTAGGATCATTAAATGCAGTTTTTAATTCTGAACATTTTGGCTTCTGCTCGTGGCGAGAATGGACCGGGCCCTACATTTTTATCGGGAAATTACTGAAAAAGAACTTTACCTTTAAAATTCAAATAATGGCAAAAAAAAGTCTAAGCTTCTAAAATATAAGTGATGACTAAAGAAAAAAGCTCATGAGCTATCATGTCCTTAAAAACAATAAAAATTGTTGGGGGGGGAGACTCAAATAAATTTTCAGTTTCGCTATTATACCCTGTATGCATGTATCTATTGCTAATTTCAGTTTAAGAAAAAACTAATTAAATATTTTACTAGACATTAAAAAATTCCAAAAATTGCAAAAAATAAAAAAGGTATTTGTTTAAGGCGAAAATCAATAAGTCATGTGGTAATAGTTAATACAGAGTTGTGGTGAGTGCAGTTTCTAATGACCTTAGTGTTGAGGTCAATGATACAGACCTCACTGTGGTTTAACCTTGCTTCATTCAATTATTGGTCACATATTAATACGGTCCATCCAAATGGACACCCATTACACGTTACCACTTATGAAAATCGTTCATTCTTAGGGATTTGTAGGTATGACCACCAAAAAACCCTTATAATCTTACTCATATGTCTGTCTGTCTGTCTGTCTGTCTGTCTATCTGTCTGTCTGACTCTCTGTACGGTAGCAATTGTAGCCAAACGGCTGAACATAGAAAGTTGAAGTTTGGCATACCTGTACAACTTTTTGACCCACATACAGGAAAACTATAGAGAGTTCAAAAAAGTATAGCGCGGGATAAATATAAACAAATATGTATTTAATAAAAAATATTTTTTTAAAATTTTGTGTGGCATACCAAATGAAACCTCTTAAAGCATGGATCAACAAACAAATTTTTATTTTTGAAAACTCATTTTTTTTTGGGTTTTTGTCAATATAATGGCAAAAAACTTTTGTTCCCCACCCTATCTCCCAGACGGGTTGAACTAAACATATGAAAAAAATCTCAATAATGTACATTGATGAGAATCAGAATAGTTCAACAGGAAATTTTGATTAAATCGGTTTTTCGCAAAAATAATGTTTATAATTAAATAATTAAATAATAAATCTGAAAAAAATCTCAATAATGTACATTGATGAGAATCGGAATAGTTCAACAGGAAATTTTGATTAACTCGGTTTTTCACAAAAATAATGTTTATAATCATATAATTAAATGTTTTTAAAATTGATAAAGGAACGGTGCTTGATAAAGGAACGTTGATAAAGGAACGGTGTTTTTTTTTTTATTTTAATAATTTTTTTCAAAAAAGTACTAAAAAATCAGTGTCCCGCACCTTTTAACCCTAAGGGGTTAAATTAAAAATCTGTAAAAATTCTAAGCAATGTATATTGTTATGAACCGAGAACGTAGGAGAGGCATTTTTTATCCAATTTCGTTTTTGGAAAATATTACAGTTTTTGTGTTATTGATTTTTTTTTTTAATTTAAATTTTATCGTGTGGATATTAAATGGAAGCTCTTTATGTGCAGATTAAGGAACGTTAATTAATTTTTGAAATACATTTCATTTTGACTAAATTTTATAAAGTATTAAGATTTTCGTTAAATATCTTAACTAAAATTAAAAAAATATAGATACATCTTGTTATGGGTAGAGAAGAATACGTAAATTTAGTTTGCAAATATCGACTAGAAAAATAAATAAATAAATAACTGGCCGGTTGCTGGGATTCCATATCTAGCAGAGAATCTGTTAGTTTTTCATATAGTCGCAATATAAACAATGTGTCTGTAGGCGTTATGCTCTTGCGTGACTAAAGATCGCCCGCAGTATTGCCAGGTTTTGATTTGAATGATAATTTTACAAATATACACAAAAAAAAATGCGTTAAAATATATATTATGGTATTATTAGAGATATATGATACACGGTAGAAAAAAATCTAACTGCAACCTTCTTGTCGTGCCTATTGATTTAAAGGATTTAAAACCAACACTTGTAATTGTGCTATGTAGTGACAGGCATTCATCGTTTGGCCTTCTAATAATCATCATTCACTGACTAAATACCTACAAAACCCTGAAATGTGTGAACATTCACACTTTATGTCAATTTTTTATATTATAGATTGTATTGCTCTACGTTCTATGATGATAATGTATAAATAATAATAATAAATGTTTAAATATATTTTTTTCTGTTTCTATATGTTGTAAAATTTAAAAATAAAAATAAATTTATTTTTAAAATTATTTTTAATCCGCGACTGAAACTAACGTTGGCGGCGCTGCGTACAACAGTTAATGGTTGACGAGAAGCGAATATGTCAGAAGTTTTTTCTTAATATTTATCTGTTCAAACATTATTTCGTCAAAAAAGCACTGTATTTAAGTCACTATATTTAAAAATACGTCTCTATTCACATAAACTGCAGCACAACACGCTACAAATATTATACAATATACTAGGGTGACCATTCGTCCCGCATTTTGCGGGACTGTCCCGCATTAAGATGCGTCCCGCAAAAATCCCGCATTTTAACATTTTGTCCCGCATTGTCCCGCATTTTGGATGTGAAGACTTTCTTTTTTTTGCTCTTTATTTGGATTTTGGGAGATGAGGACTATTTTTTTTTTTTGTTCTTCACTTGGATTTTGGGAGATGTGGACCCTTTTTTCTTTTGCTCTTCACTTAGATTTGGGAGGTGAGGACCTTTTTTTTTCTCCGTCCCACGTTGCCTTCTTAAGAAAACGGTCAGCCTAAAATAAACGCTTCTGTTTAATTTACCAAGCCGCCACCAGATGTCCCGCTGTTATTTGGAGTCGCGAATAGTGGATGATACTTTATATGTTCTTCATTCATTTTTCCATATATTCCATATATTACCACCAGCCATACATATTGTTGTAGAAAATAATAGAGGCGATAAAATATTGCACAAGGGCGCCAAAACTGCTAGGCTTGCGTGTGTATAGTAGTGCCAAATTTATTTTCGGTAGCATAGATTAGAAACTTTGCTTTGATCTTAATTTTTAATTCAAACAATTTATCATAAAGTAAAAGTTACATATTTTTTATTAATAGTGTCACTAATAAATATATTTTAATTGCAAAATATTTTTAATATATACAATAACAAATCTTCGAGTAAAATTCATATTTCTTTTGACATTCTGTCGATGTTGCAATTCCTTGACATTATAAATATTGGGCAATAATCTCATTTTCATCATTATATCATATGTTTGAATTACGGATACCACTGGCGTACCATTACACCTGGCTAGGCGTGCACCCAGGCATTTTTCTGGGGGGGGGGGGCTCTCAGAAGACAAAATTGTTTTAAGAGGATAGGAATCGGGAAATTTCTCGGCAAGAAGTGCTTTTTTATATTGACAGAAACCCAATAAAACACCAATTTTATTTAACTAATAGTTACTATTATTTCTACAATAGGTTGTTGCAATAATGGGTATTACTGGTGTTTGCCGTCAACAAGCGTTGATATCTGTGACAGCAGATAATCAGACCAATTCTGTAACTCAGTTATTATGAAAATAGGAACTAAATTTGTCACTATGACCAAGGTCAGTTACTATCATGAATGAAAGCCATTATACTTTTTATAATATTTTATCTTGTAGTAACGTTACTACACAATAAATTTTTACAGAATTGGTCTGAATATCCAGGATTTAGTCACTAACTGGAAAATATATATTTTCTGAAATTCATGAAACCGGTTAATCTTTTCTGCATTTGTGTCAATAGTTTACTATTCATTATCATAAAAATGAATAAATTTTATATTCAGGATGAGACTAGAATTTATATTGGATTTCAAACAAAAATAATTAATTAAGAAGTCAAGGTCTTGAGAACTCATGACCAACACGTGCAAACATAAGAATTGAGAATTCAAAAATTACTATCGTCAGTAGTTTTTATTTTTATTTAATAAAAAACAAGTCAATCATCTGTAACCACATGCACGATAGCTACAGGCTGTCAAAAATAAAGTTACATTTATAATAGCTCCACAGCTTAATCTATAGTATTATCCATAAGGATGACGCATGATGACACAAAGCAAAATATTTTTTTACCAAAAGTTAATCAAATGGAGGAATTGATGTGCAAAGCTTAAATATGAATAAATATATATGTAGGTATTTTCTTGGGTTTCGGTCGATAAGTAGAGTGACCATCCGTCCCGGTTTTAGGTCAATTGTCTCGGTGTCCCGAAAAAAGTTTTCGGGACGGTCGATTGTCCCGGTTTTTACATAATTCTGCATTTGTAAGAAAAGAAATATTACAATTAGTTAATCTGAGAGGTGAAGACTTTTTTTTTTGCTCTTCACTTGGTTTTGGGAGATGAGGACTTTTTTTTTGTTTTTGCTCTTCACTTGGTGCTGTTTTTACTTGCCCGACCTTAATATATAAGGGGCAAGTATTGTAATCGCGAAAATTTTCGATGTCGATATTTTGACGGATGACCACGTTTCATGGTCCAGGGAATCCAAAAAACCTATTTTCGAAGTGCCGTCCGTATGTGTGTGTGTGTGTGTGTCTGTCTGTCTGTCTGTCTGTCTGTGTGTCTGTGTGTATACACGATAACTCAAAAACGGTTTAACTTAAAGAGTTCGTTCTGGTACTAAAAAATTCTCCTATTAAATAGGAAGAACCCTATTGTTTTTTATGAAAATCGGTTGACTAGAAATGGGAGTTTACTCGTGTCGATTTTAAGATGGATCTCCACGAATTGAGGTCCCTACATAATGTTTTGACTATTTTTAGCATGATGTCTGTTAGTCTGTCTGTCCGTCTGTCCGTTCGTCCGTCTGTCCATCCGTCCGTCTGTCTGTCTTTCTGTGTACACGTGCAAATTCGGCTAAAACGATTTTTATGAAACTGCATATTTAAGCTTTTAACATCAATAGCACGAGTTGATCAATTTTTGGTAAAAATCAGTTGACTAGAAATGGGAGTTTACTCGGGTCGATTTTAAGATTTTTGCGAATATTTAGCAACAGAAAAATATTTCGAAAAAATTTATTGAACAAAAGTTACTATAAATGCAATAACTAATAACTTTTATTTGAGACGTTTTTTGATAAAACGAAAAATTTCGAAAATTTTTTGTAAAATTATTTAAAATTTTTCCAAGTCTCAATTTTTTCATACTTATATGTAACGTTTCCATGGTCATGATAATTAATTCGTAACTAGTAAAGCAAGCCTTGGACAAAAATTTGTATAAAACATAATTTGATATATTTTTGAAGATTTATCTAATTATTTAAATTTTTTTTTTTAAATATATTTTTTATGGAAGGGCAAGTCTAGCGGAGGTTTCCCTTCGCCACTGGTTTCTTTTGCTCTTCACTTGGATTTGGGAGGTGAGGACCTTTTTTTTTTGCTCTTCACTTGGATCTGGGAGGTGAAGACCTTCTTTTTTTCCTGTGTCCCGGTTTCCCTTCACTGAAATCTGGTCACCCTATCGATAAGTAAAATATTAGTCAAATATTTAAAAAGATTTTATTATTTGCTAACTAGTTTCGGTTCTATCTGAACCATTCCCAAAGCCTAGAAATAAGTACATGTTTGATATAATGAATTGCATAAAATAAATATAAAATTAATAATAAATATAAATATAAAATTAAACATTATTACACTTACTTGCAAAAGACATTTATAAAAATTCAGAATTAAAATTATTATAATAAAATTTGAAACATATTAATTATTTTTATTAATTTAACGGATAAAATTTTTCTTATCTTCTACAGGTATTCAACTTAAATATGAAGTTTCATAAAAATCTGTTTAGTCAACGGACCGACGAACTGAGAGATCGACAGACATCATGACAAAACATAGCATTCGACAAAAATTGTCGAAACGCTATATAGAAACCTTAATTCTGGAATATTCACCGAAATCTCGAAATGTTCGAGGTGTGTAAATTAAGTAACCGGACTGATTTTAATTTTTTTTTTTTTTATTCGAATAGAATTAAAATTCAATATTGTCTCCCTCAAAATAACTTCCTTGGGAAACCACACAGCGTTGGAGACGGTTCTTCCAATCTTCATAGCAGTGCTGGAACCCGGACACTAGAATAGCTTTCAGCTGGTCGATTACGGACGTTTGAATGTTTTCGAGTGTCCCAAAATAACGTCCCTTGAGGTGATTTTTCAATCTTGGGAAGAGGAAAAAGTCACAAGGACTCAAGTCAGGCGAATAAGAAGGAATACCAGGATCCCGGTTTTGAAATTTTGGACTGTATTAACATCCCTACTTGCTAGATACCTACAAAACCCTGAAATGAGAGAAAATTTACACTTCACATAAATTTTTCTGTTTTATTTATTTATTTTGACTGAAGAAAGATTTGAATAAGTAGTTCTGTTATATTGTGGACTTCCTGCTTGGTGTAGAATTATGTAAACGTACGTAATTGTTAATTTGCTGAAATAAGAATTAGAATTGATGATGGGTGCATTTTTATAAACTTTAATTATTGTTTGCGAATACAAATTTTCAAAGAAACAAGTGCTCGTTTTAAGTTAATAACCATGTAAAGAGAACACTGAAAATAATAGCTTTTGGTCATTTTTAAAAATAACTCGAGGACTAAATTACTGAACAAATGAACACCAGAAATAAGTACTTTAAGAACTAGAGACAAAAAGAGAACTGAAAGAGCTACATAGATGCATAATAGTATTTTGTTTAACAAACATACGAAGTGTGTAAATTAACACGTTCGCGGACAGTTTTGTACAATGAGTACACAAAATGTCACTTTTTTAGATTTTTGTTTATAATAGGACATTTACTGTGTTTGGTATGTTCCTGATAGGACAGTTTATACTAGTTTTCATATACTTAAATGGAATTAAAACCTGCCCCAGCCGTCATTTGTATATTTGAATAAAAAAGTAGGACGGCTATAGCCGTACTGTCCGCGAACGTGTTAAGTAATTCAATATTGTTTCCCTCATAATGACTTCTTTGGGAATGTTTCTACTGGCCAAAAACTCGTTTATTGAAATTGCTGTGTGACAAGGAGCATTGTCATCCCTAATTCATTGGTCAAAATCTGATGAATGGTAGTGTGAGTCAAATTCAACTCTTCCCCGATCATTCTGACTGTTAACCAACGATCTGAACTCACAAGATCCCGGATTCTGTCGACATTTTCATCGGTTCTTAAAGATGAAGGCCTTCCGCTGCGTGATTCATCTTCAATCAACTCTCTTCTTTCTGAAAATGCCTTAAACCACCAAAAGACCTGGGTCCTTGACAAAACACTGTCTGCGTAGGCCTGCTGGCGTTTTGCAAAAGTTTTCGTTGTACTGTGTCCAAGTCTGAAGCAAAACCTGATAGCACACCGTTGCTCGAAATGAATGTCACTCATTTTTAGAACGCACTAGAAAAAACTGTTTCAAGAAAATAATCGCTACGAACAACAAAATTACTCTAGCGAGTTCAAAATTGTACTGAAGGCGTAGCACATGTTCACCTGCCGCTCCTACAAGTTCCGTGTCCCAAATGTTGCCAGATCAAACGCTATGTTGTCAGTCCAGTTACTTAATTTACACTCCTCGTATATGATGATATTAATTAATGACATTTGTTTTATTTAAAAAATTAGCAGATATACCCGGCTTTGCCCTGGAGGAAAATAAAGTTTATTAAACGATATTTAATAAATGATTGATGCAAAATGAAAAAATTCAAATTATTTCAATGATGGGTTAAATTTTTTTCTTTTTATCTAAAAATGTCTCAAAAGTTATTAGTTATTGCATTTATAGCAACTTTTGTTAAATAATTTTTTTCGAAATATTTTTCTGTTGCTCAATATTCGCAAAAATCTTAAAATCGACACGAGTAAACTCCCATTTCTAGTCAACTGATTTTTACCAAAACTTGATCAACTCGTGCTATTGATGTTAAAAGCTTAAATATGCAGTTTCATAAAAATCTTTTTAGCCGAATTTGCACGTGTATACAGAAAGACAGACAGACGGACGGATGGACAGACGGACGAACAGACAGACGGACAGACAGACCAACAGACATCATGCTAAAAATAGTCAAAACATTATGTAGGGAGCTCAATTCGTGGAGATCCATCGAAATCTCGAAATGTCAAAATCGGTATAATCACAATACCTCCCTTATATATGTTGGCGGTCGGTATAAAGTATCTATTATCTACCGTCAAATATTCGCAGAAATCTTAAAATCGACACGAGTAAACTCCCATTTTTAGTCAACCGATTTTTACCAAAAGTTGATCAACTCGTGCCATTGATGTTAAAAGCTTAAATATGCAGTTTCATAAAAATCCTTTTAGCCGAATTTGCTCTGCACGTGTAGACAGACAGACAGACAGACGGACGGACGGATGGATAGACGGACGAACGGACAGACAGACCAACAGACAACATGCTAAAAATAGTCAAAACATTATGTAGGGACCTCAATTCGTGGAGATCCATCGAAATCTCGAAATGTCAAAATCGGTATGATTACAATACCTCCCTTATATATGTTGGCGGTCGGTAAAAATGTATTTAACAAAAGTTGCTATAAAAGCAATAACTAACAACTTTTATTTCAGAATTTTTTTATCTACTATTTTTATTAAGTATCTATGTTTTCATACTTATATGTAACGCTTCCATGGTCATGATAAATAATATCTCTGTAGAAAATATTAGGCCAAGATATTTCTACTATGCTGCTAGAATGTATTTTATACAAGTACTTTGTGATGGCGGTCGGTCCTGTGGTGGCTACAGCTGATTTTTACTAACTGTCTGCCACCTTCACTTTCCTATAAAATCCTGAAATGTGTGAAAATTCACACTTCACAACAATTTTCATACAATCATTTAAAACTGGTGTTAATCTTTTGAGGAATACAAATTTACGACAAGTTTCCTGGTTGTTTTTAAGTTAAGAATGTTGTATCGCAATTAAACAAGTGTACGAGCTTTGTCTGTGTGTCTGTGCGTGTGTGTAGGTACTATATCAAGAACACATAATTGCAATGTGCCAATGGTCTTGATATAAACTGTACCATTGGCCTTGTTTTCACTTACATAATTTTACTTTCCACTGCACTTAGTCATGCACTCGAATGACAACAATTAATAACTGCATTATTGGTAAAATATTAAAAGTAAAGATGCTTAGTCATTCTCTGACATAAGAGGTTTTACCAAAAAATACCAGGCCTAGAGGGGTCAAATCTTAAAATTCTTAAAAATAGAAATTAGTTGATAGTTCAACAGGAATTTATCAATATTAATCAGATTAGTTTTTCGAAAAATGCCGAACATTTTGGAAATTCTTAATTATTATTTTTAGGGTTTTGATTTATTTTTAGATTAGCTTATCTCTGATTTCAATGACCAGACAATATGATATGTGTTTTATTAATTTTAAATTGTTATTTTATATCGACTATTAACTAAGCTCTGAAGAAGATTTAAATTAAATCGAAACGTAAGCGAAGTTAATAAATTTGTTTTATTTTCTGACTGGTCCGAATCCCATTATCTACCAACTATAATTAATTAAACACTTTAAAATAAAGAATATTTCACCATTTTGATTTTGTGAACACCTCTGGTTTTTATTAATTCATAACGGAGTAATTGACGAGAATTTTTGATGCACTTGTTTTTCTGGTGCGCTTATAGTTTTATCGTACTTGTTCTTGCTTTTTGTAGATGCTCCTTTGTCGAATTCTCGTTTGTCGTTGCTCTTTTGACAAATGATGTTTTGTCATTTGCTCTTTTGTCGTTTGCTCTTTTATCGAATGCTCTTTTATCGAATGCTTTTTTGTCGATGCTCCTTTATCATTGCTCAGTAGGGATGGGAAAAAAACATCGATGTATCGAAAACATGGATGTTTGTGTTAAAAACATCGATGTTTTTACCATCGATGGTCAGCTGGCGATAGTATCGATAAAACATCGATGTCTACTACCGATGTCGATGTTTAAACTTTGAAATTCAGAAACTACCGCTAGAGGCGCTGGAATCTTAAAAATTTAATTTTTATTAAAATTAATACACAAAATATAAGCGCCATCTATTGTGATATAACAATACTAATAGTGTTAGTTCTTATTCTTCTTAGCAGTTAGCAGAATACGAAAAAATAAGAAGAAACTAATAATTTTTGCAAACAATGCGAACGACCAACGACGCCAACACACTTTTTCTTTTTGAGTCTTGTTGACACTTTCCCAGTTGTTATTCCTCCAATCCCTGGATTTTTGTAAGTCGTCATTAGCTATTTTTTATATATTGAAGTTGGCTTTTCCTGAACAAAATGATCAAAAGCTTCAATTAATCGGTATAAGTAACTAGAATTGAAAATCTAGTTCCGCCTAAACCAAAGGAACAGACTTTATTTCAACTTAAAAAAGTATAAAAATAATTGTGTATGACAGTGTTATTTTTATGTTAAATAATATAAAATTAATATTAAGATTACTATATTAGTATTGTAATAAAAGCCAATATTTCATTTTAGAAATGTAAAAATAGTAAGGTCTGTTCCTTTGGTTTAGGCGGAACTAGATTTTCAATTCTAGTTACTTTTACCGATTGATTGAAGCTTTTGATCATTTTGTTCAGGAAAAGTCAACTTCAATATATAAAAAAATATCGAATGACAAATTTCAAAAATGAAAATTGCGGTTAGTTCCGCCTAATCGTTTGGAATAGACTTAGGTACAAATTAGGATTATTATATTGGGTATAATAATATTAATGTGAAATTAATTATTATTAAAAAGGAATATTTCTATTTAAAAATCTAATAAATGCTTTTTGTGTATTATGTGTTACTTTTTTCGTATTTTATCTTTATATTATTAAATACAACCTATATAATATAAATAAATAGCTTTAATATTAATAAAACATCGATGTTTCCGATGCATCGGTGTTTTTCCTTCGATGTTTTTTCAACATCGATAGTAAGCGCCGATGTTAACATCGATGTTAAACATCGATGTTTTGCCTTCGATGTACAACCCTATTGCTCAGTTGCTGATACTCTTTTATCGAATGCTCCTTTGTTGATACTCTTTTGTCGTTGCTCTTTTGTTGAATGTTCTTTTGTCGTTGTAATATTAAAACTGATCTATTTATGTTATATGTAATTAATATAAATGTTTGTTTGCAGGTTTATTACTCTGTGTGTTAGGACTATTAGGAGTGACCGCCGGTGCACACAGACTATGGGCACATCATTCGTACGAAGCAAACACACCTTTAAAAATAGCTTTAATGTTATGTCAGACGTTAGTAGGACAGGTATGTACATATAAAATATAAAAATCATAAATGATTTTGATACGACTGTTAGACAGAATTATATACCCTTCAATCTTATTATCTCTAATTGAGCTTGCGGCCTTAAATTGAGTTGTCACCTTGCTGACGCTATCATAGATCTATATATACTATTTTTAAATACACGTTTGACAGTTGTGACGTGACACTAAAATGATCTGTAGGCCATTTTTCAATTGGTGAAAGATAGCCCTGTGCCAAATACATTACTGGTAAAGGTAATACACGTGTTGTTTGTAATTTTGCGCAACGAAAACAATCTGTAAAAACAGGTATTTTTTAAACTGTCTGTCTTAAGAAATTTTGAATAAATTTGAACAAAAATATCAACACGTGTCTGATGTATAGATGATTAATTTAAAAATTTTAAGAGTGCAAATTTAAAAAAATCAGATTTAACATATTAGAAGACAGAAACGAAAATTAAAATTTTTGGTGGGCCGCATTCTAATCATTGAAGAATTTAATTGGCAGAGGGTCAATTGTGTATTCTCGGTGAAATATAGTTAATATAAAATAAATAAATAAATAAATAAAGCCCTCGGTTAGTTTCACAAATATAACTTCTTCTTATTCTTCTTTTCAATTTGTTGGCCTCGGCTTAAAGCCAGTTCGCCAGCGCTTAGCAATACGAGGATGGTGTGAGGATGTTAGAGGTTTAGTCTAATGGAAGTTAGGAATTCAGAAATTAAGGAGCATATTTCGATGGACGGGCTAGACAGTATACTAGGTACAGAGAGAGGGGCAGGAAGGTGTTTGCTTAGCTGTTGGTATAGGGTGTTACTTTTATCAGTGTGGTTGGGGCAGGAGAATAGGATGTGAGAGATATCAGCGGGTAACCCGCAGGGGCATAAGTTAGAGGGGATTATGTTGATACGGTGGAGATGGAACGGAGTGTGGTTGTGATTGAAGCGGAGACGACAAAAAGTAGAAATGTGTTTTTTGGGGAGGGGAAGGTTGTGGAACCAAGGGGGATGTGGTACAACAGGTTGGAGCGAAAAGTAAAAGCGCCCTTTTTCTTCCGCTGAGGAGACGTACTCTTGTTGCCATGAAAATATAACTTTAATGTTACTTTATACGTATTTCGGCAGTGACGCCATCGACAGGAGCATCTCCTGTCAATGGCGTCAAATAAATAAAAACAGGTATCATGGTGTGTTAAAAGTGTTATTCATTCTAATTTGTAACATTTGATTGTGGCATTCGTTTAAGTGTTAAATACATATTATTTGTACCAATAATTTTAAAAGTAGAGCAGTTTGCAACTGTCAATTGATAATTCTTATCACACCATTTAACTACAATGAACTATCACTATAAATGTAGATTTCTAACTCTTCATATCTCAGCACTCTTCAAAATGTTACAAATTATAAAGGCCAGGAGTTAAATTTTTTTAATGAATGACACCCCTTAATGTTTGGAATATAAAAGAAAAATCACTTCTCTTAGGGTACATTCGAGTTGTACAGGGTAGAGCGAAGGCTGAATGAACAGTTGATGATGACGTCATGAATAGAACACTGACGGAGCGCAGCAAATAAAAGAAAAGAAAAAAAAAACACATATAAAAACTTTCGCGGACCACTAAAATTTTTCTGGGGACCACTTGTTGAGAAACACTGTAATTGGGTGTATTCCGAGCGTCAAATCGAACAAGTTTGAGTATACAGAACGTGATCGGAACACTCGAAGCGTCAAATCGAATGTACCCTTAGCAACATTATTTTTGAGAAATCACCTACTTCTAAATTTCATTTTGTAACTAATTCCCTGCTTAATGCAAAATCTATATTTATCTCGAGATGTGGTTTTTTTGAACTCTCAGTATTTTTCCTATATGTGGGTCAAAGAGTTGTACCATATAAGCATGCCATATTCAACTTTCTATATTCAGCCGTTTGGCTATTATTTCTACCGTACAGACAGACAGACACATGAGTGACGTTATAAGGGTTTTTTGCTGGTCATACCTACAAAATCCTTAAAATGAATCACATCTCTTTAAAAAGCAGACGTAATTTGTTATTTAATTATTTGGTGTTAGCACAGAAAGTATTGCGCTTGCAGTAGAGACCCGGACCCGGAAATTGCAGCAACCTGTTATCTGAATTACGAAAAGAAAATTTATTTAATATCATCAGCGGCCTACTCAGAACACTTCACTCAAGAAATATTTCATAAAAATCTATAAAAACTAATAATAATAATAATAATAGAATCCCAACAACTAGATAGGCGTATAAGGGGCAGAGAAGGCAAGTTCTCCGTTTCTAGACCGCCGGCCATATATATGAAAGCCACGTGGTCAGTGTGACGTTTCGACTGGTCCTTTTATCCCTCATCATAAATACTTGAGGCTGAGTTGACCCCAGAGCTGCACATTTTCGGAAGATAAAAATCCAAAGGAGGTGGGAGGTTTCGAACCCGGATCCCTATGCTCCGTAGACAACTGTCTTACCACAGAGCCACGGCAACTCTTAAAACTAATATATATATATATATATATATATATATATATATATAAATATATGACGAGTATGACATAAGAATTTTATTTAAGGAGTATATATATATATATATATATATATATATATATATATATATATATATATATACTCGAAGGAAAGTTCTTGACGAAATTAATATGGGTATTAAATAAAATTCTTATGTCATACTCGTCATATATTTATTAAAACAATTTTTATCGAGACGTTTCGATTGGTAATCCAATCATCCTCAGTCCAATATTATTGTCAAATTTATAAGTTAATGTATTTCCACATTAAAATGTTTGTGTTTATATATATATTTCATAGCTTCGTGCAAAGCTAGATTTTGGGCTTGACTCCAATGTTTTCGTTGGATGATTTTTTACGATTTTAATAAATGCCTAACTCAACAACAATGCATAGATTCGCTTCGTTCAACTTTTGGTAATGAAGCACCATCAGAAAAGAATGTTTACAATTGGTTTGCAGAATTCCGTCGTGGTCGTTCGTCCGTCAGTGATGAATCTCGTGAAGGTCGACCAAAATCGGTTGTGATTCAAAAACCATCGATGTTGTGAGCAAAATGATTGAAGAAGATCGGCATGTGACTTACCGTGAGATAGAGGCATCCTTTGGCATATCGCAGACTGCAATATATTCGATATTGCATGAACATTTAGCTGTGAAAAATATCTGTTCCCGATGGATTCAATATAATTTGACCGAAACCCAAAAAAAGGCTCGTGTTAATTGGTGTAAAGCAGGGATACTCAACCTTTTCATACCTATCGCCCACTTTAGCATCTCTATTGGTAGAAAATTTTTCATACCGCCCACCTGTTGTATAATAATAATAACTTACCAAATACTTTCGCAAAATTTAGCTGCAAAAATCTTTATAAAACAACTTACTGCATCATCTCTTATTATTAAACACAACAAATATACATGTACCAAAACGTGGCAACGTTGGATGTCACAAAGTCACCCTGTGTAACACAGTACCCACACTTCCCTTACCCGTAATTTTTGAGTAGAGGTTTAATGAAAACATGTAGTTAAATTTATCTTTTTATTTATACTTTGCATACCTAGAAGTATGAAGTCTATTGAAATTACATTTAGTTAGTTAAAACGTCAATTAAATTAAAAAAAAAAAAACGGAAAGTAGCCAGCATTGGACAAAACCCCTACCGCCCACCAAAAAATTCTGTCGCAATGTCGGATATGTCGCAACCATTCCTTTAGTGGATTGGAGAACAGTAAATGCTGAATGGTATACAACAATTTGCTTGCCAGAAGTCATCGACAAAATCAGGAAAAACAACCAAAAACGTCGCATCATTCTTCATCATGACAATGCAAGCTCCCACACAGCACGTCTAACAATTCATTATTTGAAGCAGAAAAATTACGAATTAGTCGAATTTACGTATCGTATAAAACTTAATACAACACATGCCCGTAAATATTAAATTTAAAAATAGATTGCATTTAAAAACCAGTTATACATAACACGGACAGCCTACTCTAATTATAAATGTATTTGATCATACGGTATTATTGTTCTATTATGTAATTATTAATGTTTTTAATTTCACGGGT
The DNA here is from genome assembly GCA_963971575.1 of Liopterus haemorrhoidalis. Classification (NCBI taxonomy): domain Eukaryota; kingdom Metazoa; phylum Arthropoda; class Insecta; order Coleoptera; family Dytiscidae; genus Liopterus; species Liopterus haemorrhoidalis. Next base: position 42,662,519 of record OZ020622.1, on the reverse strand, counting down.
TTGAACATGTTTTTACTAAGAAGAGAAAATTGCTCATAAATTTCAAATTAGTTAAAATTTTGCAATGAAATGTTTTTCATAATTGAGAACATGCAGAAAGTTGACCATTAATGAAGAGTCATCAAATTTAGAGTTCAGGAAACTCATTAAATGCCAGGTAATGGTGAATCAGCATAATTAGAATTTCCAGTAACTGTATTGTTCGCATATTAACATTTCATTGTGTTTGTAGATATTATCAATGAGCATCTATTACAATGCAGTTTAATTTCATTTTACAACATTAGAAATCAGTGTGGAATTAACGGTCCGCAACAGTGCACTGTCACATGTAACAATTACACCATCATGTCTGTATGGGGGTTGCATATTCACAGTGGCGCAGCCAGGATTTTGTCTTTGGGAGGGCCGATCAAATTTCGAGGGCACGCGGGACGCATACAGTTTCGTCATTACTTATCATTTTGTATGTAAAATACACTGCGACCCAAATCAGTTCGACACCCCTGCTGTTGGATATTGATGTTTATATCAAATAATAATTCCATTATTTGTTGATAAAAATATGAAATTGTTAATCCATGTATCAAAAACTTGATTTTTTCTTCGATTAATACATATTTATTTATATTTTTCGCGGGATATATTTTTGAAGTCTCAATATTTCTCTTACTTATGTTCAGTTTTCTAAATCAGCCGCTTGGCCACAATTTGTACCGAACGAACAGACTCATGTGACGGAATAAGGATTTCATGATTAGGGTAACTGCAGCGAATTTCGACTACCAAATTTATTTATTTTTTAATTTACGTACTATTCAATATTTTGGTAGGAAAGTGGTCCCAATCGATACCTCATTCACTTACCTTTAGGTGCTAAATATTTTCACGATGAAACAAGCTGTTATTACAACTTAAGTTCGACATAAAAAAAATGTGAAAAAAACGTTGATTTCAAAAAAGTGATGTTAATATCGACTACCCTAAAATTTTAAGATAATCAACGTTTCTTGTCTCTTTTACATTTTATTTAGGTAAAAGAATATAATAATAGAGACTTTCAGTAAGACGTGATTTTAATTGTCGTCAAATTAGGTAAGTGAAACATGCATGCATGTAATATCGACTAGTCCGTAGTAGCTTCATTCCTCTAGTCGATATTACCTGCAATCAAATCTGTTTTATTTAGCCTGTGATATTGTAACAAAATATTAAGAAAATAGAATTTTACCAACTAATATATATGTATTTGGATCAGTTCTTATCAGTTTATTCAATGCAAAATATTTTGTTCAACTTTCCTTTGATAAACAACTGCTGATTAAAACCAATAAAAAATATTTTAACACTTAAAAAATATAAATATCTATTGGCTTAAAATAAAGTGAGGTTAGTTTTTCACATAAACATAGTTTTACGTTATACTACCGCTATATGGCAGCAATTATTTAGAGAAATAATGAGATAGTCGAAATTACCTGCGTAGTCGAAATTCGCTGCAGTTACCCTATACCTACGAAAACTTAAAAATAACATGTAAATATGCATTTTCTGTTAATTTCAACACTGATCATAATAAAATATAGCTTATTATTATTGTAAAATACGTAAGTTATTTTTCTGTACGATTATGATAAATTTGTTAAATTTTCATTTCATTGGACCTTCAGAGGGGACTTATGCCCCCCCCTCTGAATACGCCACTGTTGTTCAGTACAACTTATATCAGTCATTTTTGTGTGTAAAACATCATAATTTCAAAAATACCTAAGATATTGATATTCACATTTATCTACAAAATAAAACCAAATACCGATTTTAAGAACGCGATTGTCTCCAAAACTACTCTCTTTATTATATTTCTACTATTTCTACTCTATTTCACGTTTGAGGTGTCATTTTAAAATTACATTCTGAAGGTTACACCGAAGTCAGATTTCCACTTTATCTTATCTGAATCGAGTAATTAGTTGTTTAAAACAGTTTTATGATTTGACTGGGCGAATGTTTTAGTCGATGTGTCAAGGGGGAAAAGGATTAACGCTCCCCTTCATATAATTCATTGGAGCATATTTGGAAAGTGATGTATTTTCACTTGAACAATAATTATGTCACTTTAACAAGAGTAGGCAATCTTAAAAAAATGTTTATTTATACTTATAAAAATATTTAAATGTTATTTGCAAGCTGCTTCTAAAATAACTAACGATTACTATCATGGGCGCCAACAGAATTTTTTCAAGGGGGGCAAAATATGAAGACCTTTTTTTGAAAATATTTAGTAATTTATTAAACAAACTTTCATAAATACAGAACACTATTTAAATTGAAACTGAAGGAGTGTGATCATTAACAAATTCGCATTAATGACTTTTTCTGTAAAATCGACTCTATTTTTAGTAATTTTTCCCTGTGCATACTTAACATAATCAAAAATTTAAAAAAAAAGTGAATTTCTGCTTAATTAATACATATGTTTTTTTTTCAGGGTTCCATCTACGACTGGGTAGTTAAACATAGGATACACCACAAGTATTTCGGTACAAACAGAGATCCTTATGACAGGAATAAGGGATTCTTCTTCTCCCATATCATCACCCAGATCCTGCAGGATGAAGAGGTAACCAAAGAGGAACTGAAAGAAATCGATATAGAAGACTTAGACAATGATGCTGTAGTCCAGTTCCAGAAAAAGTAAGCATGAACCTAGTTTTTGTCCGTTTTTGTCTCGTATAGAGAATGAGGTATTGTAATCATACAAATTTTGCTGCTTGAAAACGCGGAAAATCATATTTTTTTATTACAAGATCAAGTGACCGTTTGAACCCTTTGGGACCCTGCGAATGGCATGCCTATAATTTTTAAGACTTTAAATTGGTTTTAACTTTCTTTTGATAAAAGGGCAAGCATTATTAAATCAGAGAAAAACACAAAATTTTGTGCAAGTGGAAATGCAGTTTTCCATGTAACCGGAAAGCGTGCAGGGGTTTAGTACCCTCCTTTCTTTGTTGTCACAGGATAAATATTCTCCAAAATCTCCTCCAAAAGGCATGCTGTATGAAATCGGAGACCATAAACTGTCATGAGTCACGGTTTAATATACGGACAGATAGACAGATATGTAGAGAAACGTTCCCTTTAATATACATAATACAGATAACACAACAGCGACTTCATTATAACTTTAGAATTACTGAACCGATTTTAATAAAACACAGAAACGAAACCTGACAAGATGATACTCTACAGATAGAAAAATTCGCATGAAAATCAGCAGTTTTCGAGTAAACAGCGCACATACGGACAGACAGACAGACAAACAGACATACCAACAGACAAACAGAGAGACGTTGCCTTTATATACATAGAAATTGCACAAAGTTTGTTTTTATTTTTTTATCAATCATCATATATTTATCATTTTATAATTGGAAAATTATTTTAATTAAGATAAATTTCAAAAATAGTTTTTAATGAATTTGTTATTCTGAGAATAACATGCAACCTTAGTTGAGAAATATAATTTAATATGAGAATCAGTGTAGCGTTTTATTGCACGTAAAATATATGCTTAATTACTTTTATTCTTTTCTAAGATCAAGGATAGAATACGCATTAGAAGGTTATGTCCTACTCTTAAATGTTACAATTATTTTATTGGTTATATTATGGATTTATAATTAATAATAGTCAATTATTAATTGAGTCCAATTAATTTTCACTAAAATTTAAATAAATGTAATATCAGGTAACAAAATAATACGTGCAGTTTTATAATAAAAATTAAATAAAAGCAGAAATTAAAAAAATATATATATATTAAAATAATCATCTCCACAATCTAGGTTCCGTTTCCAGCCAGATAAATACTGGCAAATATCGTTTTTATTGAATATTATACAAGACAACACTAATACGAGTGCTGCTACTTAAGTTTTGCGGATAAAAGGAAGTCAACAAAATTTGTTTATTTAAATATTTTTATTATTTTTCAAAATATTCACCTTCAAGTTCAATGCACTTTTCCATCCAATTGATAGCAATCCTAAAAACACTGGGTCCATCTTTCAGGTATCAACTCAGAAACAAGCTTTTCGTGGATTTCGATTGCTGCTTCTGAGTTATAAAATTTGAATCCTCGCATTTTATTCTTTATAAAAATGAAGAAGAAGAAAAATCGACTTAAAATTGGGGTGCGTCTTATGATCCGATGGTATTGAGAACTGACAATAACTGAAGTGACGCCTAGCGGAATATTTTGAAACTTAACGGAATAGGATTTTGTTGGATGTGGCTCATTTAATTGCATTGTTTAAAGTGAAGAAAAGTGAATAAAATGTTTTTAAAATCGCAATAGAAAGTTAACTGCAATGTGAATTCTGGTGTATCAAATGGCAAATGTCAAAAAAATCCTATTCCAATCGCCATTTTGTAAACGAAAACAGCGCCTCTATAGGTACACTTTTCAATAGGTAGGTTGTTTAAAAAGTGTACGATGTTAATGTGGAATCAATTCAGAGCGCATAAAACAGAATCAACCAAGAAAATATAATAGAAATGAATACAGAATTAGTTGGCATTTCTGGAGACCTCACAACCCTTGGATGTGTCGATTAATAAACCATTTAATAATTTTATGTGAGAAGAGTGGAACAAACGAATGATAGAGCCAAATGATGATGTTATAGGACGTATGAAACGAACGACAATTTCAGAAGTACCTGGGTAAAAAATTCATGGGAACCTGTAAAAGAAAATATGATTATAAAGTATTTTAAGAAATGCGGTATAAGCAACGCATTACTGTGCGACAGATATTTAGTGGCCGGGCGTGAAAGATGCGCGTGAAATTTGTAGTGGGGATTTGTAGTGGGGAACTTTGGCGAATTGCATTATTTCCTATATACGCTATTACAGTCAAGTGCATAAGAGCAACATTCAAAATATATTAAATATTTAAAATCATGGAGACAAAAAGCAAACTAGGTGGACGTGCTATTAATAGTCAAAAATTTTACATTGTTATGTAAGTATATTTAGCGGGAAAACATCTGTATTACATTATTACATAGAATGTAAGCCTTTATTGTTTACAATCTACTTGAAATTGCTGGAGTTTGGAAAAAGACGCGGGACGGGGGTGCTCTGGCCAATAAACAAGTCGATAAAGTGAATGTCAAATGCAGTAATCACTTAAATCAAGCAGCTGCGTTTCTATAGTTTATTTGTTGTTCGAATATGATGGGAGGAACTTGTCTTTGTAGACGTAATTAACTGATAAATATAATGTACACGTGTAAGAATGTGAACTTGTTTCTCTGACTGTACTCTATATCTGACACTGTCTTTCATAGTGCCCTCTCTGTGCCCACTATAAGCCACGCCCGGCCACGAAATATTTGTCGGACAGTAGATAGTATCGAAGATGACTTGGTTTTTGAAGAGATTGACAACAATAGTTCAGAAGAAAATAATACGAACAATGACATTATCGAGACGAGTGATAGTACAGAGACTGAAGATGAACAGAATATTGCTGGTACAAGTTAACGTAAATATAAATATTTTTTCAAAAAGTTGTCTCATAAATTTGTGCGTCTCATCGTCCGGTGCGTCTTATGGTCCGAAAAATATGGTATTTATCGTACAATTCCATGGAAGTTCTTTTCACAATCAAAAATGTCCTATTGATAAATAAAAATTCGCTGAAAATGTTGATATATTGATTATTACAAATTTTATTTCAGGTTGTTAGTTTTTTATAAGAGACTGTTCGGTTGTGCGCCTTCTTCTAACGTATTTGTATTTTGCAGTTTCTACTGGTTGCTGATGCCAATTGTTTGCATTCTGCTGCCAGTGAATGCCCCCATGGAGTACTGGGGTGACTCCACAATGTCCGCCATTTTCGTGGCTGGCTTCCTGCGGTACGCCATCACCATGCATCTCACCTTCCTCGTCAACAGTGCCCTCCATATCTGGGGACTCAAACCAGAGGACAAGTAAGTAAATTTTTTATTCATTAAACTGTAAGGCAACTAAGTAAATTGTAGGAAACAAAAACCGTTAAAAGAATTTAATTTCTTATTGAATTTAATGTAAAAGATTTCGAGCTTGAATTTCCTGTCAGAAAATTTAGAACAAAATACTTCATATTTTCTAATTTAATCTTCTTCGTATCTCTTATAATAAAAAAAATTAGCAAATGCTGAATCATCCTGTATATTAAAAAAATCGCCGTTTTTTAGGGTTTTGTAGGTATGACCAAAAAACCCTTATACCGTCATTTTGTCGTCTGTCTGTCTGTCTGTCTGTCTGTCTGTCTGTCTGTCTGTCTGTCTGTCTGTCTGTCTGTTCGGTAAAAATTGTAGCCAAACCGCTAAACCTAGAGAGTTGAAATTTGGCATGCTTATACAACTCTTTGACCCACACATAGGAAAAATACTAAAACATCTAAAAAACATATCCCCCTAAAAATATAAACAATAATGTGCTCATCAAAAAAAAATATATTTTTTTTAAATTCTGAGTAGGGTATCAAATGAAAGCCCTTAGTACGTGGATTAACGATCAAAATTTTATTTTTGCAAAATAAATTATTTTGATGCGATTTTTGCCAAAATTGTGCAAAAATTTTTTTGTCCCACACCCTGTAGCCTAGATGGTTTAAACTAAAAATCTGAAAAAATTCTAAGTAATGTACATTGGTGTGAACCGGAATAGTACAACAGGAATTTTTGATCAGATTATGTTTTTAGAAAATAACGCATTTTTTGTGTTTTTAACTAAAATATGTTAAATATATAATTCGCTATGTAACACTTCAGATAAGAAACTCTGGTAGCTCAGATGGTTTCGTAACGCACTTTGTAAATTGCAGTGCGAACGTTGCAGAGTTCGAATCCTGTTAATTTTATTGTTTTTTTTTTTTGCATTTCTATTTTGTTTAAATTATTTTGTCAAAATTCGTTATATTTTGGTAAATGGTGCATTTATTTTTTAAAAGCGTAAATTTAATAACCAGAGGGAAGTGTTGAAATTATAATTTAATTCTGTGACGAAATCAGAGGGAGGGACTTATGATATAAGCAACCAATGGAAGCCATAGGCGCAATTTTAAAAATCTTACTGAACCTTGCTGTATAAATAAAATACTGTACATATTTAGAAACTTAAATAATGGTATTAGGCATTCGAATTAAAATTCATAACAAAAATATTTTGACATAAAATTTGTTTTGGCATCCCAAATAATCATCATTCAGTTACTAAATACCTGCAAAACCCAGAAATGTGTGAAGATTCACACTTCACATAAATTTTTATTTTATATTTTAATAACCATCGTGCACATTTATTTTGCTCGCCATAATTTTATTTTATGGGATTTTTAACCTGTGATCCGGTCTGTCCAAAAATTATGAATGCAAAGGCAATACTCTTGTTCAAAAATACATAAATTTATGTGTCTAGCTATCATTTCATTTAAGTTACGGTTGTTTTCGAAGAATTCCGAAGTTGAGGTCGTGCTCTTGAGCATGTTTTTAGTCTTTGAGAAATCATGTTTGTTATTAACAATAATTTGTACTATTTATATTTTAGTATTAATAAATACTAGTTTTTATTAGTATTGTTTCTTTTGTTGTTGTTTACTAAGCTTGTGAATTGCGAAATAGTTCATCAAAAAAATAGAAAACAATTATTTCTACATGGTCATAGTTTTAAAATTAATTTCAGTTACCTTCATTCATATGTCTGTTTGTATGTTCGGTAGAAATTTTGGCCAAACTGCTGGACCTAAAGAGTTGAATTATGGCATACAGTTCCTTAACTGATAAACCTAGAAAAATCACCTGTGGCTACCACAGGACCGACCGCCATCACAAAGTACTTGTATAAAATAAATTCTAGCCAACATATATAAGGCCGCCAACATATATAAGGGAGGTATTGTGATCATACCGATTTTAACATTTCGTGATTTCGATGGATCAACACGAATAGAGGTCCCTACATAACGTTTTGACTATTTTTAGCATGATGTCTCTGTCTGTCTGGTCTGTCTGTCTGTCTGTCTGTCTGTCTGTCTGTCTGTCTGTCTGTCCGTCGATCTGTGAACACATGCAGAGCTAACTGGGCTAAAAGGATTTTTATGAAACTTCATATTTAAGCTTTTGACATCAATGGGACGAGTTGATCAACTTTTGGTAAAAATCAGTTAACTAGAAATGGGAACTCGTGTCGGTTTTAAGATTTTTGCGAATATTTCACAATAGAGAAATATTTCGAAAAAATATATTTAACAAAAATTTAACAACTTTTATTTGAGACATTCTTTTTTTTTTGTAGGTATGCAGTTACTTTTCCGTGTTTATCGTAAATTATAAATACACATTATGAAATTGTCAACGTAATATAATACGTAATATAATATAATTGTTTTACAATAATAACTACTCTGCTGCTAGAATGTATTTTATACAAGCACTTTGTGATGGCGGTCGGTCCTGTGGTGGCCACAGCTGATTTTTTGGTATATCTTAATAGACCAGGAGCTTATGACAGTTTATGGTCTCAGATTTCATACAGTATGCCTTTTGGAGGAGAGAATATTTACCCTGTGACAACAAAGAAAGGAGGGTACTAAAATTGCATTTCCACTTGCACAAAAATTTTGTGTTTTTCTCTGATTTAATAATGCTTGCCCTTTTATCAAAAAAAGTTAAAACAAATTTAAAGTAAAAATTAGTAAAATAAGTAAAAAAAAAAACTTACACTTAACGGTCAAGTGATCTTGTAATAAAAAAAATATGTTTTTCCGCATTTTCATGCAGCATGCCGATGAAAAGAATTAAAGTTTGTGTCATAGAACCTCCATAAAAAAAATGGGTTACTACTTAGCAAGGAAATTTAAATTTTCACCAATAAAATTATACGTACTTACTATAAGATTGTCAATTAAAGTTAATAATAACAAATAATATATTAAAATAATATTTTATTTAACAAGCATAATTGAAGCAATATTTGACTAGGATGAAGTTTACCGCCAGAACCGTAGGCGAGGGTTGTAATTATCCGAGTGAAATATAGCCATTATATGCCAGTCATGTACAATATTTTATCTAGAACTAGGTATATATTTTTATCATTAGAAAAATAGTAAATTTAATTTAAAAACAAAGAAATTCTGAGTGTCACTTGTAATACTACAAATAATGCGTCATCAAAATAGCTTACCATCCTCGCAAAAAAATTGTTCTGGCCCCAGCTTGCCCCCCCCCCCCCCAATCCATATTTGCTTAAAGAAAATTTAAAGTTTTAGATAAAACTATGTTTCCGGTTCATTTTGGTAATGTTTCGAATTGTGAAAGATGAAATGTTTCATCTTTTCAAAATTCAAGGCATATTTTCATTAATATTTATACCGATAAAAAAATGGTACCCCCTCAAATCCCTCTTCAGATTTTAAAAGCTAAAAAGTTTCGCAAAATTAACAATTTTAAAAAAATATATAACTCAAAATAATACACTAAGGCCCGGTCTTTCCACCTTCAGTTAAAGTCCCAGGTAACTATCTGACAGATAAGGTTATTTGTAACTTCATCTGCTGAATAAATGTCAATACCAGTCAGTGAATCCAATACGTCAGTCTCATTATCTGTTAGATAACTATCCGATAGATACATTTGTATAGAAAGAAGGGATGACATTTACTCAGCAGATGAAGTTACAAATAACCTTATCTGTCAGATAGTTACCTGGAACTTTATCTGAAGGTGGAAAGACCGGGCCTAAGTAATGTTTAAAAATATTTTATCTAATAAAATATTTATACTATCACCAATAAAGCTATATATATATATATATATATGTTTGTTCAGTTTTGTAAACTCTGTATTCTGATGATGGCCTCATAAACCGAAATACTTATTAATAAATTTAAATATTTTGAAACATTACCGAGTGTTTTATTTTGAGTTATATTTTTTCAATATGTTTCAACGAGAGCCTACAACTGAATATATTAATTTTATAACAATTTTTAACTCTGGGGCCCCAAATTTACTTTCATCTTCAGGCCCCCGAAAGTCTAGATTCGCCACTATTGATAGACAGGAAATATATATTTGTTTACAGCAACTTAAAAAATGCACCTTAGCTTTGACAGAAACTGCTTCCAGGTCAATTAATTATTCCTTGTTTTCCGAAGGACGAAACATGATAATATTTAAATAAGATATTTAAAAAAAATAATAATGTAAATTCGCCAATTTGCCAGATCAAGTAAACACACCAACTTGTAATCTGCTCGAAAGTTTAGCATAATATTTTGTTTTCAACTAAATTTATTTGAGTTAAACTTGTAAAAGTCGTAAACGAATAGATTCTTCCTGCATTCTTAATGATTTAGTGGTTATTTTTATAAAATTCTAAAAGCTGAAACAAATTAATTCAAGAATGTAATGCCATAATTTATAAAAACTATTGTGCTACTTATTTACCAGACAAATATATTAGGAGACTGACCAGTTCTAATTGAGTTATTTAATTTGCAACTTTCATTTTCATTATTTGGATCATACTTATTTAAAATAAAAGTGTTACATTAGCGAATTTTTTAAAAACTTTCTCTCATCGGACAGGTTTTTGTTGAGCGGTAAGACGGTGACGCGGCGACCTTACATACACAAGGTTCATCTGGAAGGAGACGCGTGGTCGAACTTTGCTGCGTGTGCCTTATTATTTTATTAGTGCACCATAATTCTTTCCTCAAGGTAGTCCACAATTCGGATTTAGTTTTTCAAAAAACAAAATTCTTCACTTTTAATATATACTCGATTGTTAACCTTATGATCCATAACAGTATAGGGGAGATGTGGGGACGGTGGCACAATTGGTACAGTGGAACATTTGAAATATTTTTGAAATATAGAATATTTTCATGTCTGTTTGGGTATATATAGGCCCCTCTCGTACTGAGAAGTTATACTATCCACATTTTGAGTCTATAAATTTAAGTCCTGCCATTTATGATGAAAATGTTGATTTGAGATTGACAAACTAAAGTTTATCGTAAGAAGAAATTTTTTATTTGAACGACACACAACCAAATTAATACGAAATTTTGTATTACATGTTGTAAATTGGTCATTTATCTACAGTGTAAAGCAATTACTAATGTTCTAAACTATACCATTTATTATATTTGATAAAATGTTCGTGAAAATAGGATTAGGCTAACAGTGGCACACGTGTTATGTGGATACAGTGGTACAGTGAGCCACTGTACCCACGTACGTGGGTACGAGTTAGAAGAACAATTCCAAGCTGCGCAAAATAAAAAAGATCAGAAAATTAAAATATATTCTTGTAAGTTCAGACACGTCTGATATTGATGTCAATATTGATGAGAAATCAAACTCAGATGATAATGTTGACTCTGAATGTGATACAGATTCGACAGACTACGTAAACAAGGAATATTAAAGTAAGGCAATATGCCTTAATATTTGAAGGATACGGAATGAATAAAATGAAGGGCCACTCTATAGGGGAAATCATAGAAATAACGACTGACGATATTGTTGTAACATATCTCCGACGGCTGACTTTACTCTTTAAATTTATTAAAACAAATGAAAATTACACATTTAAAAAATCAGAGCTGATAAAAGTTTTACCATCTCCAGCTGCGTCTGGTAGCACAAAACACCGTTTAGACGCTTTGATTTTTACAGTAAATTTAATGAAATATAATGAACTTTAATATAAAAACTATCAAAACTTACTGCTTCCAAGGAACTTACCAAAGTATATTTTTTTATATTAATAATAAATTTACATTCATGTATTTACATACATTATTTAATTACTTAGCAGCTTTTTCCAAAAAATTTGATTTTTTTACAATATTATTAATTTTTCAGTACCTTTCAGATGATTTATTTTGAAAGACATTGAATTGAAGTTTCAATAAAAATTATTAATACATATACAGATTTTTTGGATACCTATTATATTTACTGTTCCACTGTATCCCTAATGCTGTTTCACTGTACCCTCACGTATAGTTACAATGGCACAATTACAGAGGTCAACAAAAATATTAATTATAAATGGCACGTGATAAGAACATTAATTTTTAACAGGTTATTTAAACAACGACATTTTAAGTATTAAGTGGCGAAAAGATTTATTTAAAAAATTCAAAATTGAAGATGTTATGTACAGAAAACCAAAATGTGTGCCACCGTCCCCACATCTCCCCTATACCAGGGGCACTCAGACTTAACCCATCGGCGATCGACCATAAAAGCATTAGGCGGCAAGCGATCGACTAGGTAAAAATAAAATACAAAGTTCATAAATGGTTATATTTATTAATTGCAAAGATACAACAACTAATGTTATTTTGATGTTGATGAATGGCATTGCATGTCATCTGCATACTTTTCATAAAACGGCACATAATTACAAAGTGCCAAACGCAAACATGAATTAAGATGTTCGTCACTGAGCCGATTACGATATTTAGATTTAATTATTTTCATTTCGGTAAACGCAGACTCGCACAAATAAGTTAAACCAAATAATGCTGTTAACTGAAGGGCTATTTGTTTCAAACATGGATATTTTTCTTCAGATAAACAAGCCCAAAACTTGTTATCTGTTGCTCTGGCTTTGAGATGTATATCTGACATAATTTTCAAGACTGGAATGAGATCTACCTCATTCCAAATAATATCTATTAAATGTTAAATCTTAAATTATCATCTATTATTCTATCAGCTAGTTTAACATTTATTGTTCGTTACTAAATTAATAACCATTAAATTACAATAACTGTAAAAAAATATTTAAAATACTTTTTATAAATATGTACGCGATCGACTTAAAAACTTCTCGCGATCGACTGTTTGAGCGCCCCTGGTATATACCATGTGTTCAAAAAGAAATAACATAGGGGTTGGCTGTGGAAAAATAAAATAATGTGTACTCAATTTTGCAACTGCCTTGTACTTGGCAGAAGAAGAAGTATATAAGTTTTAATATTTTATAGCTCTCTAGAAATTACCTGTACCATTATTTTTATTATATTTGAGTAATTATTTATGATTTAAACAAAGAGTATTTAGCATAAAAATTATTGTTATTCTTAGTATTATGGTATTAAAAAACATATAACCTTGAGGAATAGTTTGAAAATTACAATAAATCATAAGTGTTTCAAAAATTCTCGAAAAATATGTTTCTTTGTGGGTACCATTAATTTTTTAACCTTGGAACGAAGATTTTAATAAAAATTAAATAATTCTTTAGGATTATGAAAATTAAAATATCAAGTACGAATGAAATATTTGTGCTACGAGTGCGTAAAATATAAAATGTTTGTATAAGTGCGAAATTTATTTTTACGAGTCTCTGGTGAGTGATGATAATCCACGAATACAAAAAGATATTTTACATAAGACATTGCATACATAATTTTTTCACTCATAGTAAAATATATTATTTTGCGCACTAGCTTTATAAATAATTATTTTACTATACAGGGAGTTGCTATTGCTGCTTGGATTACGGAGTGATTATTTAATGGCGAGACGACGTCACTGGAAGTTTTAATAATTTGCCGTTTCATACACATCGTAGCAGGCGATTATGCGCGCATGCGCATCAAGGTTATTATATCTCTTCAAGGTTATTATAGTCATAGTATTCACCAGTATTTCTGCTAGGAGGTACGTAAAATTCGGTGACGTCGTCTCGCCATTAAATAATCACTCTGTACTATAAGAGCTACACTTCGTTCAACATAAGAAAAACATAAGAAAAACGTTTCTTGATTATACCTAGGAAATCCTAAAAACCGCTTAATGCGTGTCGTTTAAAAATTAGTATTGGAAAATGAGCTTCATCCGAAAACAAAATGTTGGTAAACGTTGAAAATCGCTCAATCACCTGATTTACTCTTTAATTTTACGCTTTAATTCTTGCACCAATTGAATTTTGTAGGGGTGCAGCTTTAGGTCTTTGTGCATAATGCGATGTAATGATGATCTATGCACATTTAAAGCACTTGCGCGCTTCCGAATTGAAAGGTTCGGGTCGTCACGAACAGACTGATTAACATTCTCCACGTTTTCTACCGTTCTTGATGACCAAGGTCGCCCGGATTTTGATTTATCCAGCGTTGTACCAGTCTCTTCAAACTTTTTAACCCAATGTCGAATGAGAGGAATGCTTGGCGCATCATTTAAGTGGCGAAAACCTCGAATACTGCAGTATTTTCTACGCGCTACAGTCGCCGAATCACCGTCTAAATTCCCAAGAGCCAGGCTACCGATTGACATAACCCCCGCGCCTCTCGCATACGTTGCGTTCACGCAGTAAGCTAAATAAATATAAAATTTGTTTTGAGACACCTTGTATAATGGCTTACGACTTCTCAGGGCCGTCTTAAAATATTCGGCGCCCGTGGGCTACTAAAAATAATGCTCCCCTCTTCATAAGTAAATACATAAGCAGAACAGTAGCAATGTTTTGGGCGCCCTTGGCAAATAAATAAATTGATTAAACAAAAAACAAAGGTCTTGACTTTCCCAAATCCAAGTGAAGAACAAAAAGAGGGCCTCACTTCCCTAAGTCCAAATAACCGAGCAAAAAAAAGGTCCTCACCTCTCCAAATTCAAGTGAGGAGCAAAAATAAGTCCTTATCTCTTGCAATGGCGCCCCCTGGCAAGTGCCTCGTTCTGTACATAACACCAATAAAAATGCCAAATTCCGCCCTAAAAGGCTTACGCCTCGGGGCTGTAGCCCATTTAGCCCTGTGGTTAGGGTTGCCTGCGACTTCCTACATTTACTCATTACATTTCTTAGAGGCGTATATTGAACTAGCTGAGTACCCGTGCTTCGCTACGGTTTATTGACGGTTTGCCATCATCGTGCAATTATTAATTTACTATTGAATTTACTCCTTTAGGGATGAAATTTAAAAAACTTTCAAAACGCTTTCTAAGTATTTCAAATAGAAAATTATGCACCAAAATGGAATGTTATAACTCAGAAAATATAAAGGTTTCTATAATTCACCCCAAATGTAGATTTACCAATGTAGGTATATTGAGGAATCCTTCAAATCACATTTCACCGCTTAGGGCTCGAATTTCGAAAAATCTCTTCTTAGTGGGTGCTTACATCACGGAAGGAATATACTTCCCGAATTTCATGTCTCTATATCCAAGGGAAGTTCTATCGAATATAAATACCCATTTATACCCCCCCCCCATTTACATTTAGAGGTGAAATTTTAAAAGACTTTCAAAACTATCTCGAGATATTTGAAAAAGACACCCGTGTGCCAAAAATGAATGTTATAACTTAATAAACACAGGAAATACGACGGGTTGTATAATTCACCCCGATTATAGATTTACCCCCTTAGGGGTTGATTAAGAAAGAATCCAGAAATAAAATTTTCGGCATTTGTATGGTTAATCTGTATAAGCAAAAGCCAAGTCGATATCTTATTGGTATTAAGAGATATTAAGGAATCCTTAATATCACATTTCAGCCCTTAGGGGTTGAATTTCGAAAAATACCGTCTTAGTAGGTACTTACGTCATACAGGGAATATACTTTACGAATTTCATGTATCTTGTTCTATCGAGTAAAAAATACCCATTTACCCCTTTAGGGGTGAAATTTTTGAAAACTGTCAAAACCATTTCGAGATATTTTAAAAAGACACCGATATGCCAAAAAGGAATGTTATAACTAAATAAACACAGGAAATACTAAAGGTTGTATAATTCACCCCGATTGTAGACCCCTATAGGGGTTGATTCGGACAACATCCTGAAATAAGTTTTTCGGCATTTGTATGGGTAATCTTTGTAAGAAAAATCCAAGACGACATCTTATTGGTCCTAAGAGATATTGAGGAATCCTTGAAATCATATTTCACCCCTTTTCACTTCTTAGGGGTGGAATTTCGAAAAATCCCGTCTTAGTGGGTGCTTACGTCATGGAGGGAATATACTTCACGAATTTTATTTATCTATGTCCAAGGGATGTTCAATCGAATACAAAATTCCCATTTACCCCTTAAGGGTGAAATTTTAAAAACTGTCAATACCATTTCGAGATATTTTGAAGACACCTATATGCCAAAAGGAATTTTATAACTCAACAAATACAGAGAATATGGTGGGTTGTATAATTAACCCTGTTCGGAAATTCACCACTTTAGACGAAATTCTATCGAATAAAAAATACCGATTTACCCCTTTAGGGGTGAAATTTAAAAAAACGGTCAAAACACTTTCTAAATATTTTAAAAAGACATCTATATGCCAAAAAGGAATGTTATAACACAATAAACACAGAAGATGCGAAGGGTTCTATAATTCACCCTGATTGTAGATTCACCCCTTTAGGGGTCGATTAGAACAAAATCCTGAAATAAGTTTTTTAATATTTACATGAGTAATCATTGTGAGCAAAAACCAAGTCGATATCTTATTGGACCTAAGAGATATTAAGAAAACCGTGAAGCCACATTTTACCCCTTTTAACCCTCTTTTCACCCACTTAGAGGATGAATTTCGAAAAATCCGTTCTTAGTGGGTGCTTACGTCATGGAGGGAATATACTCGCCGAATTTCATGATTATAGGTCCAGTGATTTGGGCTGGGCGTTGATTATGAGTAGGTAGCTTAGTTACGATTTTATATATATAGATAGGTTCTAATCCTGTTATTATTTTCAGATACCCCGCCGACACCATGTTGGTGTTTATCCTGACCAAGGATCACTGGCTGATGTACCACTACATCCTCCCGTGGGACTACCAGACCGAAGAGTTCGGAGGTTATGGCACTGGATACACCAGCACCTTCATTAGAGTTATGGCCGCTATTGGTTGGGCAGCTAACCTCAAAACAGTAAGTATTCTACCGCGGAACCTTATTTATACCTAAGCAAATATGAATTAATAATATATATATTTATAGAATAGATTAATAATATAGAAAGATGATGTGAATGATATTAAATTAATGAAATTTAGTATTTGATCAAAGAATATCAATCAGAAAATATTATGAAGTAAAAAAATATCTTATTCCATAAGAAAGTTATTAATAACATAGGGCTGCGAAAAAAAAAAGTCCACTATTTTAAGATTGCCTACTCTTAAAAAAGCGACATAATTATTGTCCAAGTGAAAATGCATTTCTTTTTCCAAATATGCTCCAAAGAATTATATGAAAGGGATCGTTGATCCTTTTCATGCGCCCAGTCAAATTTTCAGCAGTCTCTTCTAACACTACAATTCTTTACCACCAAATATTGGACCAACATTCTTTATTTGAAACTACTAATTACTCGATTCAAGATAAAGTGGAAATCTGGCTTCAGACTGTAATTTTAAAACGACACCACAAACGTGAAATAGAGAAGAAATAGTAGAAAAATAGTAAAAAGAGTAGTTTTGAAGAAAATAGCGGTCTAAAAATTGGTCTTTGATTTTATTTTATAGATAAATGTGAATATCAATCTTCTTAGGTATTTTTGAGATTATGATGTTTTACCTACAAAAAGGGCGGTTAAAAAACCAACTTGGCGTGTTTACTGTCAAACGTAACTCACGTTTGACTCAACAGTAACAAAACAGGAGCAAAACTGGTGAAGCTGGATTAAATAGATTAGCAACTCTAAATATTCTTTGGGAGGTATATAACACACAAAGAAATGACAGTTAAAATGAAAAAACAACCTGGAAGGTTATTATTATAAATAATGTCAAATATATTTCTTTAGTCATTACTTTTTTATCTGTGATTAATTATTATATGTGATTGTTACTCTGAATATAATTATATCGGCCCTTCCGAAGACAAAATCCTTGCTGCGCCACTGGATATTACAGACTGCTGCAGAAGGTTGGAACGAAAGTGGGCAGTACACCTTATACGCCTCAATGACAACAGGTGGATGAAAAAATCAACTTTTTGATTGCCAAGATATCTGGCGAGATTATGAGGAAGGCATAAGATAAGATGGAGAGACGAAATCATTAAAACAGTCGATGCTCTATGCCTAGGATCGCTCAAGGACAAAATAGAAGGACATGGAAGAGGCCTTTTCCCGAAGATTGGGATAGTTTTAGTCTAATTATTTGAGGTGTGTCAGGTCTTGACAAGCGTCCACTAATCGCAAACTTCAGCAATCTTTTGAGCCGCATCATACTAGAGACTAGTGGAGCTAAATACACACGGCTGCATCTCAAACCCTGGCGATATGCCGATTACGCCAGATCCAGTGCCCGCACAATGCAGAGTGACCCGAGCAGCACTGCTTTCAGCATCCTGCAGATCAAAGAGGTGGCAGAAGATCTGCAGGTGGAAATGGACTCGATTTCCCTTCGATAGGAGACTTTCATACCACCCAAAACATCAACTACAAGCTTAACTTTATACTCTGGATACAGCTTTCTAAGCTCGGACAAGAGATACATATACTTTGACCTATTTTCCTCCTCTTTGAGAGATATATTCTTCTCAGCTGGACTTGAGAATTCGATCACAAACATCTGTTTGGTCTCGATATCCAGGAGGGTTATGTCCAGCTTAGTGGCTGTCAGTAACCTCGAGGTGGGGAAGGAGTAACTCCAATAAATACTGCACTTGGATATTTCCACCACCGATTCTATGTCAGAAGGAATGTACGGTATAACCGATGTTTGGCCAATACCATAGGCATGACTAAGATAGTAGTAGAGCACGCGGAGAGCAGCATTATGTCGAGAGACGTAACTCGACGCTGCAAGAGATGGACAAGCAGACAGAACATACATAATAGTTTCAGGATGGTGGTGGCACAACCTACAGAGTGTGGACTTCGCTATTTGGAATATGCGGGCCCTGTACGCCAAAGTATTTATAACACCATCCTGACACGCAAACACAAAACCTTCTGTTTCCGATCTTAAACCAGCAGACTTAAGAAACGAGAACGTGAGTTCGGTGGACAACTCTAGACTTTTAATATGTTTGAAGAACACAGAGTGCTTTTCATTAATCTAATTATTATCATTATAATTTCTAATTAAAAAAAAAAAATAAATATCTATAAAAAATTTAAGACATATCTTGGTGCGCGTTTAAGTAACAAATATTCGTTGTATAACATATTTTGCAACATTTGCTTTCTAAAAATTAATGATATATTGATTGAAATATTTTTTGTTATTTTTAGGTGGACAGTTCCGCAGTAAAAGATGCTCTGTACGTATCTGTAACATCTGGAAAACCTGTTGGTGAATGTGTCAAAGAAATACTTAGAGAAAGAGACCCCAATCAGAAAGAACATTTCCTAGCGCCCGCTAAGTTTCTCTAGGTTAAATAACGTCTCCTAATTATGTTCTAATAGTGACTCTATAACTAAGCTGTGTTAAAAATGTATATAGTAATTGCACCTGATAATAAAAGGGTGCCAGGTTCAGGTTACTGTTCTAAAACCTGATTCTCCCAAATACGAGGTTCATTTTATTTTTTTCTGGTTGATACAAATTATGAATTAAAATTATACGAAGTGTGTAAATTAAGTAACCGGACTGATTTTTTAAAAATGTTTTATTCGAATATAATTACAATTCAATATTAGCTGCTTTCCTTTTACAAGTTAAAATGCTTGGCTAAGCTAAGAAGTTAGTCAAATGTCTTAGCAAGGGAAAGGGGGGAGGAAAAAACTTTAGTTTATCTTAGCCAGTGTCTTATACCAGGTCTACAAGTATGAAATGCGGATTTTTTTAAAAAATAAAACACATTAAACTCAAAAGAACAGTAAAAGTTTATTTATTCAAAGTATGCTCCATTAGAAGTTATACATTATTCCCATCTTTCAAGCAATTTGTGAATACCTCGCCAGTAGAACTCTTCCCCTTTCCCCGCAAACCATTCATCTAGCCATTCTTTCACATTTTCATATGAACAAAAGTGCTGCTCGGCAAGTGCGTGACCCATCGATGCGAACAAGTGGTAATCTGAAGGGGCCAAGTCTGGTGAGTAAGCGGCATGGGGTAACACTTTCCACTTGAGTGCCTCCAATGTGTTGCAAACTGCTTTTGCCTTATATGATGGAGCGTTATCGTGAAGAAAGATTACCCTGTGCTGTCTTCTTTCGTATTCTGGTCGTTTTATGAGCAGCGAATGATTCAATTCGATCAGTTGTTGTTGGTAGCGTTGGGTATTAACTGTTTCACCAGGTTTTAACAATTCATGATAGACCACACCCTTTTGGTCCCACCAAGTACAGAGCATTGTCTTTTTGCCAAAGCGATTCGGTCTTGCAGTTGATGTGGATGGTGAGCCTGGGTTCAACCATGATTTTTTGCGTTTGGGATTTTCAAAATAAATCCATTTTTCATCGCCAGTAATGATACTATGCAAAAAAGACTTTCTTTTGTATCGTGCAAGCAAAATTTCACAAGTGTTTTTGCGTTATTCCATCTGCCTCTCATTCAATGCATGTGGAACCCTTCAGCCGATTTTCTGGATCTTACCCATTTCTCGTAGGCGATTGGAAACAGCTTGTTGACTAACGCCTAACTGCTCTGTTAGTTGTTTTTGTGATTGACTATCGTCTTCCTGTAGCAATGTTTCCAATTTTGTATCTTCATATTTTTTTGGAGGTTTTCCATGTTCTTTGTCTGGATGATCAAAGTCACCACTTTTGAAACGCCGAAACCATCGTTCACACGTATCTTGCGATGGAGCATATTCACCATAAGCTTCTCGAAGCAGTCGGTATGATTCAGCAGCAGTTTTTTTCAAATGAAAACAAAACAGTAGTACTGTCCGCGAATGCTCTTTATTTGGCACAAAATTTGACATTTTTAACACGGTAAAACAAAACTATATGATCATTTTTCAAATTATAACCTATACGCATTTGACACTTAATGATAACTTAACAAAACGCCATATGTGTTGAAACTTTGAACTATACACTCTGTTTGCGCGGCAAGTTTGAAAAAAATCCCCATTTCATACTTGTAGACCTGGTAAATGGAACGCTCTTACAACTTAGATTAACTTAGCTTAGCTTAGATTTCTTAAGTAAAGTGGTAAAAGGAAAGCGCGTATTGTCTCCCTCAAAACAACTTCTTTGGGAAGCCACACAGCGCTGGAGACGGTTCTTCCAATCCTCATAGCAGTGCTGGAACTCGGATACTGGAATAGCATTCAGCTGATCGATTATGGATGTTTGAATGTTTTCGAGTGTCCCAAAATGACGTCCCTTGAGGTGATTTTTCAATCTTGGAAAGAGGAAATCGTCACAAGGACTCAAGTCAGGCGAATAAGGAGGCTGAGGAGCCACAGGAATGTTTTTACTGACCAAAAACTCGTTTATTGAAATTGCTGTGTGACAAGGCGCATTGGTTAAAATCTGATGAACGGTAGTGTGAGTCAAATTCAATTCTTCCCAGATCAGACTGTCAACCGACGATCTGAACGCACAAGATCCCGGATTCTGTCGACATTGTCATTGGTTCTTGAAGATGAAGGCCTTCCGCTACGTGATTCATCTTCAATCAACTCTCTTCCTTCTGAAAATGCCTTAAACCACCAAAAAACCTGGGTCCTTGACAAAACACTGTCTCCGTAGGCCTGCTGAAATTTTCTGTTACACTGTGCCCAAGTCTGAAACAAAAACTGATAGCACACCGTTGCTCGAAATTAATGTCACTCATTTTTAGAACGCACTAGCAAAAAGTGTTTCACGAAAAAAATCGCTATTGACAATAAAATTACTCTAGCGAGTTCAAACTCGTACTGAAGTCGTATCACATGTTCACCTACCGCCCCACCAAGTCCCGCGTCCCAAATGTTGCCAGGTCAAACGCTATGTTGCCAGTCCGGTTACTTAATTTACACACCTCCGTAACAAAACTCCTTTCAAACTTCTGTATTCCCGCCGAAAAATCTTTTGATTGACAACGCAGGCTATTTCATCTCATCCATCACTTCCTCATGAGAGATCCTCAAGAACTATTGTTAATGTTTAAAATGCCAGCCAATTTATTCAGAGATATTTGCCTATTTCTTTGGGTTTTTTTTGGGCTTTATTATTATTATTTTATTTATTTTACATCGACCTATTTCCGCAACGAGGCTAATGGCCGATGCCAGGGGGCGAGTTGGCTTAGCTCTGCCTCTTAGAATGAAAATTTTGAGATGCCATATAGCCTATGTTCGAACCCTGGTTTTATTTTGTCATCCTATCAAATTATGTGAAAATATGTGCACCCGTTTTTGCGGGAATATAAAATCGACAAATAAACAAATTGTTTTTTTTGTGGATATTGTTTTACAATCATTTAAAACTTTCAGAAACTATGGTCTATTTCAAATTAAAAAAAGTAGATAGCGCTGCGAATCGAGTACGATTTACACTGGACAAATACAGTATGGCGGAAAATTTAAAATAAGTTACAACTAGGGCATGGGCGTAGTAACTGGGTTAGCAAGTGATTTTTTTAAAATTTAAATAAGGTTAATAGGATATTGGAATAAACAAGGCAGATAATACACTTACGTTATTTATACGACATAAATTCAGTTTAATGGGGAATTTGAAAAAGTTAAAAAACATTAATTTTAAAAATTATGTACTATATATAAAAAGAGAGATTTGACTAAAAGAGTTTAAATAAAGCAATAAAACAAACAATATATCTTCAGAGCTAAAGTTTCTTATTTAAATAATTATTGTAAATAAAAATAAAAAATGTATGTATATATGAAGGTCTAAAATTATATTAATAACTTCTTTTTTGGGCACAATCAGCTGGGCTGTCTTTTGGCCTCACATTAGTCCTCTATCTTGATCTGTTAATTGTCAAGTGTCAAAAAATATTTATATGTCGGATAACCTAAAATATATATAACTGCGTAAAAACAATTTACATGGAGAATTTTCTCCATAAAATCTACGCCAAGAATATAAATAAAAGTCTAAATATGTAAATAATAACAAAATTTATGAGAAAAATTAAATAATATAAATAATATATATTTCCAATATACGAAACTGAACATCTGTCAACTTGGACTAAAAACAATATTTTAACAGTGTAATAGGGATAACGATTTAAACCAATCCGAAGCAAGGACAAACAGCTCCTATTTTCTTACACACATTTTTCTACTTTGAAATAGACATCATAAGTATAAGAAATAAATAAAGAAATAAAAAAAAAAAAATCAAAATACCTGTTCTGAGAGCTTTTGATGTTACCTCGTTTGAAAATATGTGAACATTTTAGGAGATTTTAAATTAAGTGTATGGTTGTGTTTGTTGTAATAAATGTTCAAAATTAATTTTTAAATTATAATAAATATATTTATTAATATTTCAATAAAGACTTTCAAGTTTTAGGAATATTGAAATATATGTAAAGAGTTTTTATACATTTTTCTCTAGACAAGGGTTCTTAACAACTAAGGTGCGATCATTTATTCTTGAACGTTATGTAATACATGAGAGAAACATTTAGTTATCAAACTTATTTCCAAGCACAAGTTCACATAGGCGTACATTCTATTTATATTACCTTATACGAATTGAGTATTTATTAAATGAAAACTGTTTTTCTCTGCACGCCAATGAGTTGATAACAAATATTAAGTTACCAACAGATTTTCATTGTTCCTCGGGTGAGTTTGGGCCAGCGAAGTATTGGTATTTTCAGCTGTGAATTAAAATACAGTTTTGATATTTTTAAACCCATTGTTTACCATTATGTAACGCTCAAGGATTAATGATCGCACTGTAATATATCTGCGGTAAAGCAATATGCCACAAAGGATTTTGTATTAGCATATAATGTCTAAAAATTATATAAAAAGATTGAGAGCCACTGTTCTAGATATTGTTTTTCATTATGAACATTTTTTAGGACAATAAAATTTTTGTTGTTGACTGTTTTAGCATTTAATTTCTTAATGTCATTATCTTTTTTGTATAAAACTTGATTAATAAACAATTTTTTTCTCTATTTTCTTTATTTCCATAACGAAATGAGATACAGAAAAGGCGAAAGAAACTATGCTTTTTATATTTCGAAGGTAAAACAAGAAAATCCTTATACTGTCATTTAGACGCAAAACTGTCAGAAGGTATGCACATTTAGCGCATACCTTCTGTATAGTGAATTACTTAGAACACAAAAAGTAACCAGTCTCGAGTCACGACATAGAAAATACAACAGATTCGGATACCTGTAGATTATTAATGGACGCAACCTATTTTGAAGCATACTTTTAGACCTGATAAACAAGAATAAACTGATCTTAACCACTTGTGTACCGGCACCGCAGATACTTGTCGTGAATTGACGCAATATGAAAATGTTGCATATTGCAAAATATAAATTTGCCTGTTACAGAAAATCTATGGATGATAGAAAAATTCACTTTTCAGATTTGTTTTCAGCGTATCTATATACATCAGAAATACCCAAAAATTGCCATGTCACAAATAGTGTGTTTATCAGTAATATCAGAAATCGAATTTAGGATTGGGATCGGATGTAAATGAAACAAATATCATAGTTTTACAATTATTTATTTTAAATGAAACTACAAATATTCGAGTATTTTTATAAGAAAAATGTAATTAAAAATTATAAAAATAACTTTTATTTGAAGCGAATTTTTCCTCTTTTCCTAAAATACATTCTATCACACAGCCCATCATCTCCTTACAAAAATACAATCTTAAATTCGCTTTGTTAAACACTTGTTTCTTTCTTTATCAGATAAACAACTCAGATCGGGATCACAATTATTAAAACTCTATTAGACTGCTCTCAACGAACACAACCGAACATAGACATTTTACATTTTCACATTAGTAGCAATATTCTTATAGCATCTAGAAATTAGTCAAATATACCAGAGGTTGGGTAGTGGCGTATATAGGGGTATGCAAGTTATGCCGTCGCATAGGGGCCCGATGCTCTAAGGGGCCCTTAGACGTTCTGAATTACATTCTTAAATTTTAAATTAAAAAGGAAAATAAAATCTGACTGATTTTTGCCTGTATAATAACATATTTATTATGTAGATTTGGAGCCCTTGGTTAAAGCTAAAATTTTTGGCGCACAGCAACGATGGCTATTTACGATAGGGACCATTGGAACTAGACAAAAACGAAGATATTGTTTATTTTGAATAATTGTACACTTGTAATAATCTAAGGGCCGGTTTTTCAAACATGGCTAACTGTTACCTCAAATCAATGGTTAAAGACATATTGGCAATATAATATAAACCATAAGTTTCCACAGTAACCACTAATCAGAGACTTAACTACAGATTGAAAAACTAGCTTAACTAGCTTTATTGTAAATAAAATAAAGTTGGTATTGTTTGACACATAAACTGACATATTAGGCGAGGAAACGAAGCAGTGAACTTCCGATTTTTGGCGCAGTAAGATGGATTTACATGCGGTTTGGTGCATTCGATTCGTTAGAGCCTCAGGAAATTTTGTGAACCAACGCGATCAATGCAAAATGAAAAACTGCATTTGTGCATAAGAAACATCCATTGGAAAAGTGCATTTTCCAGAGTTGCAAAATCAAAAATTTATAACTCGGTATAAATTCACTAAAATAAGTCAAATTTTAATACTCGGGGGTTTTTGGGGTCGCTGAACACGAATATCGGGACGAGAGAAGTGTCCGAGGTACCTGGTGCCCAGGGTGGACACTACGTACATCGTCTCCTAGAGTTTTATGCAAATTTGATACAAAAGCAGTTGAATCACGTTACTCGGGGGTTTTTGGGGTCGCTGAATCCGAATATCGCAGCGCTCAAAGCGCTCAAAGTGCTAGGAGCATATTCCAGCGCTAATCGGCTGCCACTGTTCATTGCTACGCTTTTAAAAAATAAATAAAATTATTATTTCACAACTGCGTGTAATCAAAACTGCTGAACAAGTACATGGATAACGAGGGATTACGTACTGTTATTATTTCTTATGGCAATGTCTAGGTTTTAGAGATTTTAAGGTCGCAACTAGCGTCCTCTGACAAGACCTAACGATTACTTTTTACAGTAGCCGAGACCACCGTGCCCTGTGAAGCATGCCCCATATTTCCGAAAATTAATTCAGAGATACAGGCACCCATTGTAAAGAATCTGAGCCTATGGTTGCAACAGAAAGTGTTTTTTTTTTTTTAATCTTTTTACCCATACTAGGTCGATCTCATGATTTTACACTTTCAAAGCAAGCGAGCTAACCACTACGCTGCTGCAACCACAATTATATAACTGTAATAAAAATTCAAATAAAACATTATAATGTGACATTTATCATATGTAAATTTAATTTTTTTACCGTTGCTGGGGAATAAATACTTATTCGCCAATCAGAGCAAGGGAATAACTTATACTGCCCTTTATCTGAAGTGTCGTTGGCCAGATAAGATATTCTGGTGTTTATTCCGATGTTTATCCTATCTGAGCTTTATCCGAGCATTGTAAAAGCGATTTTTTGACTTTATACCGGGAATAGCGTTTTCCGAGCTTTATCCAACGATTGTAAAAGCGGCCCTTAATCGGGTGTATTCTTTAATAGTCCGGGAGGCAGCGTTGCAAGTAACCTGGTCATTTCATCCCGACTGATTCCTATTGGAAATTATTCGGGTAGTAAGTTGATGAACTAAGCATCAGCTGCGTTGGTAGTGGTGGGACTAGTCATTAGAAAATGTACATCTTGTAAAAAAAAATCCAATAGTCATTTCAAGCCACTTGAAAATTTGCACAGTTATTGTTTAAATGATAATAATAATAAAAATCAGCTGCGTGCGTAGTGGGGAATTATACGTTAGTCTAGGGTGACCATTCGTCCCGCATTTTGATTTGGTGTCCCCAGGGCCGAATTTTGCTCTGAACTTATATTTGGGAGGTGAAGACCTTTTTTTTGCTCTTTACTTATATTTGGGAGGTGAGGACCTTTTTTTTTTGTTTGCTCTTCACTTATATTTCGGAAGTGACGACCTTTTTTTGCTCCGTCCCGCATTGCCGTCTCCAAGAAAATGGTCACCCTACGTTAGTCGCTTGTATAAACCTGTCATTTCAAATTCAATGAAACTCATACATAGAACTTATTATATAAATAGAATAATAAAAACAACAATCCATTACAGAAAAATATATTCATTATATTAAATAAAAATAATCGTCAGCTGCCGACATAACGGGGTAAAGATCGGTTCCTCTGAGCTCGTTGCGCATGTCGATTTTAATTTGAGACAGATGTTGTCTTGTTGACAGATGATCCCTTAAACCTGGAACAGAATGCACAGCGCGCTACACCGTCAGCGCGCCGTCATTTGCGACGGCGTTGCGTTAGCGCCATTGAGAACGGCGTTGAATTTTCGCCTGGACACAATGCAATCATTTTTAAAGCCTTCAAAGTAACAAGTGACAACCTATATCTGTGTTTATAGATGCGCTTTCTTTTATTAAAAGTATAATGGATGATGAAGACTTGTGTGTGATGTTATTTATGTTGTATGCAAGTTATTTATACATACAAACACTTTACCATTCAGTAAAAACTGAGGTTAGTGTTCTACGTCAACGTTCAACGGCGTCAAAAGTTGGAAGTTGACGAACATTTCATATCAATGGCGTTGGAATATCGTTAGGACGTTACTCAATCTGTGCACTTGCGTACGACAGCTTGATTTTAACTTTCCTCTGACAGATAGCGCCGTACAAACGCCGTCAACGCGCCGTAGAACTCGTTGCATTCTGTTCCCCAGTTTAGGCTACACAAAATTCGCGTTATGCCTTCTCTATTAGTAGTTCCTCTGAGAGAGTGACCCGAGTAACATTGCTTTCTGCATCCTGCAGATCAAAGAGGTGGCATAAGATCTGCAGGCGGGAACGATGAGTTCACATACACAGCGCAAACTACACACATTTGTGAATTAACGAACTCACTATATATTGAAAAATAACACTGTCGTTTTATTTCTGTCATACCTTGTAACATAGACCAGAAACTTTAAGTACCCACGTCGTAGAATAGTCGTCTTTCTTTAAGTTTTTTGCAATTTCTTATAATTTGTAATAGTAAAAATATTACTAATAATATAATTAATACAAATACAAATTGCATGCTTTTTGATTCAAATAAAATCTTATTTTTTTATTATATATATTCTACTCGCAAATAGTTTTCATGAGCCTGCGCCTTATGCTGGTTAGTTAAATTAGCGCCTACATAACATACCAGTTGTGGAATTTTACATAATGGGCGCATATTTAAAAATATTTGCTACTAATGCGATATACAACATACAATCAATATCTACAGTTACTAATATTAAAAATGGCTTTAGCCACAGAAGTATTAAATACTTGGACTTGGAGTCCATTTTAGGAAATCTAAGTTCATGAGTCCACTTATCATATGTGCAAAATCAGTGACGTACGCATATAGTTGTCAGTGGGGATAGACAATTTTAACAATTTTATTTGCCAAATCCCTCTCGTGTCACAATTTCGGTTCTGCTAACGCCTCGTATGAATATTTGTATTGGACTGTAAAGACCTCATTCATACACTAATTGTATAAATAATTATTTTGAAATATAACAGCTTCTTGTGCCCAAAATGTTTTCTCTTACATCCTGTTAACAAGTAAGCAACGTTTTCAATATAGGCAACCAACTATACTTCTGTGCAAGACGTATTACCTACGTATCCTTGTGTATATAATACTTTAATAGGCGCTTGGTTATGTGAACCAGATTTACTATGACGTTACCGGTACCAACGGAACGTTATGAGGCCTCCAAAAGTGCCTGTTGAATCGTCCTTTGAACTTTTACATACATGTCCAAGTAATATTACGGAGGGCGCTAGGAAAGTTTGGTATTAAATATTTTCTAACAGAGATATTATTTATCATGACCATGAAAACGTTACATGTAAGTATGAAAAAATTGAGACAGGCTGGGCGGGGTTATGCAATTTTCAAAATCTTAATGAACCTAGCTATATAAAAAAAAAAAAATACTGCACATATTTAGAAACCTAAATAATGGTATTAGCCATTCGAATTAAAATTAACAAAAAAAATATTTTAACATAAAATTTAGTTTGGCATCCCAAATAATCATCATTTACTTACTAAAACCTGCGAAACCCTGAAATGTTGTGAAAATTCACACTTCACATCAATTTTTTAATTTTCAATTTTTGGTACTTTTCGATTTTATTTAATGGCCTATTAATAAAGTTGTGTGCTAGCCACTAAATCTTAGATTTTTTTCTAAACTATTTAAAGTCTGAGGATTTCAAAAATTCAAACCGCAGGTCTCTATCTCTTACCGTTTTTGAGATATGATTGTTTGGAAAATTAAAGTTGGCATTTCCATATTTAAAAAAATGATAAATACATAATAATATTAAAAAAAAAATAAATAAAATAATGTAAACATATGTTTGTTAATAATAATAATAATAATAATAGTTTATTTATTTAGCTAATGCTAGTAAGATCCATATTAACAAACATAAACATATAAACATTATAATAAACATTCAAATCAAATTTAATCCTTATTTTGTCAATTTAAACCATTATTTGTCCACTTAGTTCATGCAAAACGTGATTTTTGTCAAATTTAAATATAGATTTTTCGTAATTTAGCGCTTTAAAATTTTAATAACATATTTGAATTAATTGTTTGGGACCTTAAAAATAAGGAGGTCGTAAAATTACGTTCCGAACTTGTTGCAAATTGGTTTGTAATGTTTTCTACAATAATTTCAAAACTGTATTACTGTTATAAATCATATTTTGAATGTTCTCTTCTCAAATATTTTTAATATCAGCCCTGCCTACGAAATCCTGTAAACTATGAAAATTCACAGTTTATATATTTTTTCAGATAAACAGGTTTCGTCGCATAAATGTTTACGTAATTCCTGCTAATGATATAAAAATAAAATTTCCTTATCAACTTATTTAAGAGGATTAATTATTTTTTTAATCCCAGACTAATTCATTTGTAGTTAACAAAATATCGAGATAACATTAAAATGTCTTTCTTATAAATTCTAAGTTATTTTTTGTATATATTTTAACATTGAATATATTGGGTGTCGTGAAAGTGTAGTTATTTTTGAAAATGTGGGCATTAAATCAAAAACTATATATCAAAAATGGTAAGAAATAGAGACCTAAGGTTTAAATCTTTAAAAAATTAGTTTTACGATGTTTTTTCTGTAATATTTGGTCTGTAATGACCTAAAACTAATTGGTAAGATTTTGATTTTATTTTGTAAATTTCAAAAATTCATATCTCAAAAATGGTAAGAGGTAGAGACTTGAGGTTTGAATTTTTGGAATTCTTACACCTTGTTATGTCTAGAAAAAATTAATGTTTGGTCCGTAATGACCTAAAACTATTAGGGAAAACTTTGATTTTTTTGGAAATTTAAAAATTCATATCTCAAAAATGGTAAGGGGTAGAGAATTGAGGTTTGAATTTTTGGAATTCTTACACCTTGTTTTGTCTAGAAAAAATTAATGTTTGGTCCGTAATGACCTAAAACTATTGAAAATTTTAATTTTTTTTGTAATTTTAAAAATTCATATCTCAAAAAAGGTAAGAAATATAGACTTGAGGTTTGAATTTTTGGAATTCTCACACCTTGTTTTGTCTATAAAAATATAATGTTTGGCCGTAATGACCTAAAACTATTAGGGAAAATTTAGATTTTTTTGGAATTTAAAAAAATTCATATCTCATAAAAGGTAAGAAATAGAGACTTGAGGGTTGAATTTTTGGAATTCTTACACCTAGTTTTGTCTAGAAAATTTAGTTTTACGATGTTTTTTCTGTAATATTTGGTCCGTAATGACCTAAAACTATTAGGGAAAATTTTGATTTTTTTTGGAATTTTAAAAAATTCATATCTCATAAAAGGTAAGAAATAGAGACTTGAGGTTTGAATTTTTGGAATTCTCACACCTTGTTTTGTCTAGAAAAATATAATGTTTGGTCCGTAATGACCTAAAACTATTAGGGAAAAATTTGGAAACATTTTTCAATTTTTTTTTTCGTTTTATCAAAAAATGTCTCAAATAAAAGTTAGTTATTACTTTTATAGCAACTTTTGTTTAATAATTTTTTTCGAAATATTTTTCTGTTGTGAAATATTCACAAAAATCTTAAAATCGACACGAGTAAACTCCCATTTTTAGTCAACCGATTTTTACCAAAAGTTAATCAACTCGTGCCATTAATGGCAGAAGCTTAAATATGAAGTTTCATAAAAATCCTTTAAGCCGAATTTGCTCTGTACGTGTACACAGACAGACAGACGGACGGACGGACAGACGGACAGACAGACAGACGGACGGACGGACAGACAGACATCATGCTAAAAATAGTCAAAACGTTATGTAGGGACCTCAATTCGTGGAGATCCATCGAAATCTCGAAACGTCAAAATCGGTATGATCACAATACCTCCCTTATATATGTTGGCGGTCGGTTAAAATGAACTTTCTCTGTTAGTTATGTATTACAAAATAAGACAGATATTACATAATTTTTAAAAATTAATATTTTTTAACTTTATCAAAATTCTCATTATACTGAATTTATGTCGTATAAATAAGGTAAGTTTATTATCTGACATGTTTATTTCAATATCTTATCAACCTTTTTTTTTATATTTAAAAAATTCACTTGCTATCCCAGTTACTACGCCCATGGCCTACTTGTAACTTATTTTAAATTTCCTGCTGTACTGTACTTGTCCTGTGTAAATCGTACTCGGTTCGCAGCACTAGAGTACGTTCATCTTAACTTCATGCCAGGGTATCATAAATTACGTCACCAATTCTGCGCGAGAAAACAGCTGATCACATTGACGTACATTAGGGTTTTAAACAATTGTTGTGGAAACCAAACACACAAAATCATGTATAGTCTGTTGCAAACGGTTAGGCGGAACTAGATTTTGCAATCTAGTTACTTTCATCGTTTAAATCGTGCTTTTCGGCCGTTTTGTTTAAGCTTTGTAAATCATACTTACAATAAACATTTTTTGTTAATTTTTTTCATCATTTTAAAATGTCATATTCTTTATATGTTAATTTTTTGTGTCATTCTTATTACAAATTTCCCAATTATTTATATTTTTGTCATTAAAATATATAAAAAAAATAATTTAATTTTGACATATATACTTCGTTTCCATGGTTTCATTGTTGGAATTTTAAATTTTGACATTCCAACGTGAAAAATGAAATAACCCTAGCAAGGTCCCTTCTCGTGACAACCTAAAAGAACAAAATTCCCATTTAGTTCCGCCTAACCGTTTGGAACAGACTGTATTTCAAATACATTTTTACTCATTTTAGTACACGGTATACCTTGAAACGTACGAGAGGAGTGGGAGTATGAGACCTTCTGCATATAAGCGTTCGGATAAGTGACGTCCCGGTTAATCGGTGTTCGGATAATCAACGCTCTACTGTAATTA
Source organism: Liopterus haemorrhoidalis (assembly GCA_963971575.1). NCBI lineage: Eukaryota > Metazoa > Arthropoda > Insecta > Coleoptera > Dytiscidae > Liopterus > Liopterus haemorrhoidalis. The sequence continues at coordinate 42,629,931 of OZ020622.1, read as the reverse complement.
TTTTGTTATTTTTTTTAGTTTATAATTTGAATTCTATTTTATAACATCATCCCCCTCACAATTACATTGCGTACACCACTGTAATTTTTGTTATTCTCCAAATAACTTATTAGGAGGAAAAGAAACCGGGACTAACACTAGATTATTGTTTCTGCAACAATAGAAAGTAAAAACTGGATTTTCTTATTTTTAACATGCGGAGTTAATATTCATTAATGGGATCGTCTGTGAAAAAAACTTCGTATCTCCATCATATATTTGGATAGCTAACCATAACATTATTTAAAAAAAACTAACAATGTGAAATAATACTAGTAACAATTTATTTATCAAAATTTGCAGCGAATTGCAAACAGAATATTTTTAACTGTAGAAAAAATTGTATAAATGTTATTGTCTACTGACAATAACTGAGGCGCCTCTAGTGAGATTTTGAGAAACTGACGGTTGTAGGATAGTCGAGTTTGTTTACTGTTGTTTTCATAGCAAGTTTTTAAAAAAATGTCTTTAAAATTGCAAGAAATATTAAATGCAACGTGAATTGTTGTGTTTATCTTTGCAATGCAAAAGTAGGTCGTGATCAGTGATGGGCGCGTAGAATACATGATGTAGACTAATGTAGATTTTACGCGTAAACATGTCAAGTAGAATATGCTTTTGTTTACGTGTCGAATGTAGAATGTAAACTGTACATGCGCAGTACGTTAAAATGTAATATTTGAAATAATAGAATGGTAATAGTTTAAATAGTTTACTTTAATGTTTATGTTTATTTCAATTTTATGTAATTCTAATTACATATATTGTTTCCAAAAATGTTATCTCACAAATCGTATGTTGTTATGGACAATATAAATTACTTGGTTTCTGTCTGTATGAACTACTAAAGTAAAATTAAAATTAAAAATTACTAATTGTTTTAATCAGGAAGCTGTCAAAAATATTAAATTTGAGTTCTTTACTGGCTCTTCTGCTTAAAACTGGCGGTATTTTATTTTTTTACACGTTACATAACCTCATTTTTCATTATTCTACGCTAGATTCTACGTGTCTACACAGTCTACACTTCTCTACGCTGTCTACGGTAAATTTACACGTAGACGTAAAAAATTCAAGTTTACGCGTAGACGCCCATCTCTGGTCGTGATAGAGACCTAAGTTTTCATCGTGTTCCGAAACGTGGCAAAAAAACGTGTTTCTGAATTTACGTGGTGGTGCACGCGTAGTTATGGATAGAAGACAAGCATGGGAATATGTTCTTAGAAGTGGAAAGACAGTTAAAGACCATTTTAGAGTGTGTTCCCGTGTGTTTCAATAAATATCACATGAAGATACCATTGAACCTGTCAAAAATATCCTACCAAAGTCAACCATGATGTAAAATGCAGTAGCGCCTCTATCGGTAGTGTCAGATGTCAATAACTTAATAATAGATATGAGCTAACAATTTTCTGTAATATTTTAAATATTGTAGTGGCTTTAAAATCCCAGCAAACATTCAACTAACGGCCGAATGCTGGCAAACTGCTTTTATGCTGGTAAATTACTGGCACCAAAAGTAAGTGCAACGCCAGTATTAATAATGTACTTCACATTTGTATTTCGCATTCCGCCTATACGAAGTACTTTACCAGCATTTTATAAGCACTCTTCTTCACTCATACTTTTTACTTAAAACCATCAGAAATATATCTTGCAACTAATGCGATTATTTTGCACTTTACCGTTGCTGGGCCGGCAACTGATACATCAATGGGCCAGTAACGGCCCCGGGGACACCGGGGTACTGGCCCATTACTTTCAATGCCGGAGAGTATGTGCTTTACCAGTACTGGCCCGTATAAAAATGTTCTTGATGACAATGGAATGCCACTTGGTACACGTGTTCTTTACAAAAAATAATTTATTTCATTTTCAAGTTATATTTGGATACATCACAGACGACCCCCTTAAAGGAAAAAAATAAATAAAACCAAAAATAATAGAATAATAATATATTTAATAATATAATAAAAAATGCTTTCACAAAGTAAATTTATTTACAACTAAATTTAAATAATAAGACATTAATTAATAATAAGTATTAAAATAATAAAGATATGGTAAAACAAAAAGTAATCAAATTTTTGTTAAAATAAATGCAAATGATAAAAAATGCATCATCTTTATTACTTTAAACCAAAATATCACTGGGACACCTAGGAACCAAAAAGAAATAACTTAAATATAATCTGGTGCCTTTAAAACAAAAAATATACCCCTAGGCGTTCAGATAGAACTTATGTATTGCTCTTGTTTCGTCTTGCTAAACACAATGCATTAGCCAAAACGTTCAGAAACGTGTTGTTGTGGTGTTATTTTGCCTGTTCGGTAATAAAAACGACTTTTAGAAATACCAGCGTTCAGATATAATTAAGGTGTTGTTTTTATCTTGTCTTGCTAATTACAATGTTGAGTTTAGGACATTTGTGTTGTTGTAAAGTTGATTTGGACGCGTTAGCACTCGGTACTAAAAAATTACTTTTTATACTTTGCGTTGACAATAATATCATTGTTACATTAAAAACAGTTTAACAATAGAAGCTCTTGTTAATTTTACCCCTGTCACGCAATCATAAGTTCTGTCTGAACGTTAAGGTTTGAATATGAAATTTTGTAAAGATGAAATCTGTAGATTTCAGTTTATCAAACTATTTACAAAATAAAAATTGGTTTACTACGAAGTCCTACTGCACTTGGACCCTTTGAACCAAAGTTTGCTGTTAATTTTCAAAAAACACAGGTATTTGACGGTAATCAAGAAAATAGGCACTAAACAAACCAAAATTTAACTTCGAATAACTTCATTCAACTTCGGAAAAGATCGATTGAATTAATAAATGAGAAATCAATGAGTTCTAAAAGGCTTACGCCGAAAATGCCCGAAAATTTACATTAAGCTTTGAATAACAAATCTTTATTTCGAAAAATACTGGTCACAATTAAAATTAGTTAAAAATTGGTAAAAATTATTAATTTCAAATTTACAAATCAAAGTGATTTGATTTAAGGGTGCTTCAGGCATAATACTTTCGCAAAGTATTATACCGAAAGCACCCGAAATTTCACACAAAACTTTGGATAATATCAATAAATGGAGGAAAAACGGTTAAATTATTCAAATCATCTTAAATCTACTCAGAGTCAAATCATTACCAAATTCAAATTGATTTTTCGGGATCCGAAATTCTATATTTTGGATAAATCGGTAAAATTTGGAAAATATTAATGACATTACTAAATTCATAGACCTATAGTCACAAAATTTCAGTATTGCCAAGTCTGAATTGATTTTTCGGGAGCCGAAATAGCTGAAATCTTACATTTAACTTGAAATAAGATTATTAAAACGTCGTAAAGATTGGTTACATTATTAAAATAATTTAAAATCTAGATACCATTTGTTAAAATCAAAATGTTACAAAGTTTCAAGCGTCGAAAACGCCCGAAATCTTACATGTGGCTTCGAATAACATCGGTAAACATAAAAAACGACAGGTAAAATTAATAAAATAATTTCAAATCTAGATTTGAATTATTAAAATCAAAGCATTACAAAGATTATAGGGCCGAAAATACCCGAAATCTTACATTTAACACCGAATAAGATTGCAAAACATCGATTAAGTTCGCTAATATAAATAAGATAATTACAAGTAATTTTTTTTTTTCTCAAAATCAATTTTTTACAAAGTTTAAAGCACCGAAAACACCCGAAATATCTTATTTAGCTCCGAATAAGATTGGAAAATATCGAAAAAGTTCGCTAATATTAATAAGATAATTTTTAGTCTAAATTTAGGTTCTCAAAATCAAATTTTTACAAAGTTTAAAGCACCGAAAACACCCGAAATCCATTTAGCTTTGAAAAATATAAATAAACATTGGAAAAAATTGGTAACATAAGGAAAATTATTGAAAATTTAAATATATTTTAAAAATAAACAGTAACCAAAAGTTAGAAACGCTGAAAACATCTGAAATATGACATTCAACTTCGAATAAGTTCGGCAAACATTAGAAAATATCGATAATATTAGTAAAATAGTTTCAAATCTTGAATTTAATTCTTAAAATCAAAGTATTAAAAAAATTAAGAGGGCCGAAATCGACCGAAAATTTACATTTAACTTCGAATAAGTTCGGCAACCATCAGAAAATATCGGTAATATTAGTAAAATAATTTTAAATCTTGAATTTAATTCTTAAAATCAAAGTATAACAAAGTTTAAAGAACCGAAATCACCCGAAAATTTACATTAAGCTTTGAATAAGTTCGGCAAATATCAGAAAAGATCGGTAATATTAGTAAAACAATTTCAAATCTAGAATTAAATTCTTAAAGTCAAAGTATTACTAAGTTAAAAGCACCGAAATCAACCGAAAAATAGCATTTAGCTTCGAATAAGTTCGGTAAACATTAGAAAATAGCGGCAATATTAGTAAAATAATTTCAAATCTAGAATTTAATTCTTAAAATCAAAGTACTACAAAGTTTAAAGCACCTAAATCACCCGAAATTTTACATTTAGCTTCAAATAAGTTCGGCAATATTAGTAAAATAGCACTAATATAGCACCAATCAAAGTACTAAGTTGAAAAGGCCGAAATCACCCGAAATCTTACATTTAGCTTCAAATAATATCGGAAAACAAAGAGATCAGTAATATCAATAAAATAGTTTCAAATTTAGTTCTCAAAATCAAAATTTTACAAAGTTACAAGGACCGAAAACACCCGAAAAATTATATTTAGCTTCAAATAAATTCAGCAAACATCAGAAAATATCGGTAATATAAGTAAAATAATGTCAAATCTAGATTTCAGATTTTAGAAGTTGAAAAGGCCGAGAATACCCGAAATCTTGCATAGAGCTTCAAATAACATCGAAAAACAAACAAAACATGAGTAAAATTAGTAAAATAATTTCAAATTTAGATTTTAGTTCTCAAAATCAAAGCTTTACAAAGTTACAAGCGCCGAAAATACCCGAATTCTTACATTTAGCTCCGAATAAACTCGGCAAACAACAGAAAAATCGGTAATATTAATAAAATAAATAGTTACAAAGTATTTCGGGCAAAAACATCAGATATGTACGGAAAAATATAATTTTAAGATCTTATTCTCAAAATTAAAGCTTTACGAAGCTGTCAAAGTATATTCATGATTAAAAAAAATAACATTTAAAATTTTTTTTTCTTGGTTTAGAAAACTTTTTAGCTGCTTATAACAAGCCTTCAGAGGCTTTAAGTCAAATTTTGGTTGCATTATGCGTATTTTCTCCGTCGTTCCTTTTAAAAATAAACAATAAATAAAAAACTTATTCTAAAATAAACTTAGTCATCTCTCTTTTTTAATATAAGAGCTTCATCTCTTTCTTCTTGGGGTTGATCTTTATCTCCCCATCCCCAAAGTTCATGGGTTCCGTCTCCTGTTCTTTCTACTCGTTTCTTGATAAGTTGGGTTGGTACAGTCTTTAAGTCGTATGCCCAACCGATTTTAGAGAATAGGTCGATGAAGAGCGTCGTGAAATTGACTGTATAATTACCTAGTTCAGCCGTCTTATAGTCCCAGGGGAAAGTGTGATGGTAATTGTGCCAACCTTCGCCCATGGCGAGGATGGCCACTGCTTTATTTTCAGCGGGGTTAATGTACCTGAAAAAAAAAAATTGATGTGAAGTGTGAATTTTCACACATTGCAGGGTTTTGCAGGTATTTAATAACTGAATGATGATTATTTGGGATGCCAAAACAAATTTTATGTCAAAATATTTTTTTTATTATATGCTTTTAAAAATTATATGCAACATTTGCCAAAATATAGCTAGAATTTTTACTGTTAAATTTTTTAATTTTTAATATTAAATAATTTAAACAAAAGAAAACTGCAAAAAAAAAAAAAAATTAAAATTGACAGGATTCGAACTCTAGTTTGCAAGTTAACTGTGTTTAGCAAATTAGAAAACCAATGACTAAACACACATCGCTATCAGCGCTGACGTCTGAACTTGGTTACATAGCGAATTAAATATTTAACATATTTTGGTTAAAAACACAAAAAATGCATTATTTTCCGAAAACATAATCTGATCAAAAATTCCTGTTGTACTATTCCGGTTCACACCAATATACATTACTTAGAATTTTTTCACATTTTTAGTTTAAACCATCTGGGCTACAGGGTGTGGGACAAAAATTTTTTTGCACAATTTTGACAAAAATCTCGTCAAAATAATTTATTTTGCAAAAATAAAATTTTGATCGTTAATCCACGTACTAAGGGCTTTCATTTGATACCCTACTCAGAATTTAAAAAAAATATTTTTTTTTTCGATGAGCACATATTTGTTTATATTTTTAGGGGGATATGTTTTTTAGATGTTTTAGTATTTTTCCTATGTGCGGGTCAAAAAGTTGTACAATCATGCCAAATTTCAACTCTCTAGGTTTAGCCGTTTGGCTACAATTTTTACCGAACAGACAGACAGACAGACAGACAGACAGACAGACAGACAGACAGACAGACAGACAGACGACAAAATGACGGTATAAGGGTTTTTTGGTCATACCTACAAAACCCTAATAAGAATATAAATATTTATTTTTCACTTCGTTGTTATTCATAATGTCTAGGATACGAAATATTTAAACATATAGCGGACCTTACACTATAGTCGGATTGCTGATAGGTGACTGTTACATGAATGTATCAAGTAGTGCATTCATATAATAATCTAGTTACCATTTTTCAGCGATTTTAAAAATGTTTTTTGTTATTTGTCTTAGCTGTCAGTGTCTGTTAATAATATTAATTAATAGACCTTGCGGCCAATTATTAAATTCACAAACTTTAATTTTAAATCTGCTGGAATATTTTAATTCCGAAAAAGAGATTAATGGGCCACTTATTTCTCTATCTTGTGTCCATCAAAGAGTAGCAGCTGCCGTAAAGATTTCGGAATCAACAATTCGTAGAATTATAAAACTTCTCACTAACAAAATCACGAGAAAACGAAGGAAATTAAAATCTGAACCAGTTTATTTTATTGATACATTGGCAGAAACGTATGGTCATGAAGTACTAAGATTACCTCCTTATCACTGCCAGTTTAACCCCATTGAACTAATTTGGGGTATAACAAAAAATTATTATGATAGACATATTGGTCAAAACGGATATAGTGATAACGAAGTTTTGAAAATGTGGCAAGTAGACTGTGATCAAATTAGTTGTGAAACTTGGGCAAAATCTGTTAAAAAAAACGAAAATTTAATAAATGAATGGTGGGAAAGGGAAAGGATTGTTGATGATATTAATCCAATAATAATAAATACAAGAAATGACAGCGATAGTTCAGATGACGACGATATCATGCATTACAGTGACTAATTTTTTAAAAATAAAAATAAACATTTAAATACAACTTGTAGCAATATATTATATGAATAAATATAAAAATAAATATATATTAATATTTTATTACCTTGTACTTAGGGGAGACATAAAAATTTAATTTAATTAAACAAACAATTATAATCCAAAATTTACGTATGAGTATAAGTTTTTCCTTATTTATAATTATTACCTTAAAATTAATAATTTTGTTTGTTTGAGAACTGCTGTAAATTTATTTTCATGCTCAAATTAGTTAAGATATCTACGAATCATGCCGTTTCTTTCTATTGCTTTGTTTTTTATTAAAATAATTTGGAAGGTTAGTTGTCAACTTGCGTCACTATACGTTACTATGGGTATGCAAATAATTATAAATGATATAGACAGAGAAAGCATATAGTATTGTATATCGATACTTGTAGCAACGAACAGTCACCTATCAGCAATCCGACTATAGGTCGTCAATATTACTGTCATTATTTTTTAATACTGACATTATTATTGATAGTGTAAAGTCCGCTATACATTAAAATTAAAAATTAAAATAGACTTACCTATCATAAGGTTTGTGTCCAAACATATGTGCTGCACTATTAACCAACCACGTGATGTTAAGTGTGACGCAATATCTCAGTAGACTGCAGATGAAGAATGAATTATGTAAGCTCTCTCCCCAGTAGAGTGGTACAACTGCTGGCATTATGAAGCAGCAGAAAGGCATGATGTATAGGTAGTATTTCTTTTGGAACTTGAGGATTGGGTCGCTGTATAAGTCGCTTAGATCAATGCCCTTGCCCTTGACGCGGACGTCAGGGTGCTTACGGCAGAGGAGCCAACCGATGTGTGAGAAGAAAAATCCACGTTTGGCGTTATGAGGGTCTGCGTCAGTTTCGGAATATTTGTGATGGACGCGGTGATCTCTTGCCCAATCTACTACAGCATCCTGCAAAGAAGATAGAGTTATAAATAATGAAACAAAAGAGAGAGAAAAAAAAAACGATTTATCAATTTATCACTGATAATATTAGAAACGAAGCCTACCTAACAAGTTCTCGGTCTCCACTACAAATGACATTTCTGGTGGCAATGATATTTTTACCAACCGCCAACATATGAGCCGTTGATTTTGAAAGTGAGATAAGTCCATTTTGTGAAAAATATGAGTTAATGTTACGTCTTATTACAAATTGAGAATAGGTGTGTTCGATTTGCACATTTGCAGTTACTGTTTACTGCCGCGTTAAAAAAATCTGTTCGTTTTGTTTCGCAGTAACTGCAAATCTGTTCGATTTGTCGTAATTTTCTGCCAGTTTATGACGCTACTGCGAAAAAGTTACAGCTGCTTTTCTTGCGGATTATTTGTTACGGCTGTGTTTGTTTACCTTTTTGAGTTGGTACCATAGATAAAGAATAAATGGTTGGTACTTTGTTTTTGACTTTTTGACAGGAATATGGCTAGCATATTTGTTTTGATATTTATACTATATTCTTTGATGGCTAATGTCTTACAAATTCTTTTTTTGAATATCCTCGGACAATAGTTTCTACAAAATTTTTCAGTTTTTTTATCCTGGGGCATTTTGTAAACCTCGCAAATACAGTTCATAATTTCATCATCCGAACTCGAAAAATCTAAATCTGAATCAGATGATTCTGGATTTGATAATATTTCAAGATCCATTAAATATATCTAATATTTTTCACCCTTTCGACACTAGGTTGACCAGATTTTTTTCACAGAAAAAGAGTATACTAAAAAAAAAAGGTAACACTCCAAAAATTCAAATAATGAGCAAAAAACAGAGGTCCTCATTCAAAAATACTAGTGACGAGCAAAAAAAAAAGGTCTTCACTCCCAAAATAGAAGTGATGAGCAAAAAAAAAGGTCCTCGCTTCTAAACTAGAAGTAATAAAAACAAGTGACCATCAAAAAAGAGTATATTCAGGTTTTTTTTTATAAAAAGTATAGAAATTATTACTCAAAAAAGAGTATAATACTCTTAAAAAGAGTACGTCTGGTCACCCTAGATACGACACACAAGATAATCTCCGAACCAAATCGTAAAAAGATTCTTAACCTGGAAAGTTATCTGACATCTGTCTGACATTTAACATTTACGTCAGACGTACTTTTTATTATTTACGTATAAACAAATCGAACAGAAAATTGAACTCGCTGTATGTTACCAGTTTTTAGTAGTAAACTGCTAACTGCAGCGTTTTACTGCTAGCGTTTAGCAGTATAACGCGAAGGTGCAAATCGAACATACCTATTAACATCATGTTTTTAATCATTTACAATAAATATCGACTCAATATCAGTACAAATTGGTTACTGTTAGTTACATGATCAACAGTATTTAGAATGCATTGATTTTGAAAGTCCACTCGAATAAATTCTCTCGAACCGAAACCCGATTAATACCCCAGGATTATTATAAATTAATACAAAAATGTCGCAAGCATAATCCTTTTTTAATACATGAAATGAAAAGTGATGACATTTACTCTCCCAAACCTCTCGAGGAGGCAATTTTAAGAAGAATGTTATTTTTATGGGCCCAAATTCTCCTTCCTTTAAAAAATAGGTTAAATTACTCTTCAAACCCAAAAATAAGGGTTAGGGTTAGGGTAGATCGCGGTTAAGTAGAACGCGTGGAAAAATTATAGTGCAGTGAGCACCCCTGCACTATATAGAGATTGAAGAATAGCTTTAGAGCATAACTGAATAGGGGATACGCATAAAATTTGTATTTCCTTAAAACTACATTATTTTGATATGTTAATGTTAGTTATGTCACCTAACAAAACAAAAATTACATTTTAATTAATATTATAGCCAAATTTTTGAATTAAAATATTGTAAATTTGAAATAAGCCGACCACGGAGCGAAGGTTGCCGAGTAAAACGACTGAGTATGACGTCAAACGATAGGGGTTTCACATCACAGATACAGCTACAACATAATCTTTACACGTGTGTGTACTGTATTGTTCGAGAGTTTTGTATTTGTTTTTAAGCAATTTTTCACGCATTTATTATTAAAATGGCAGATAAAGATTTTGTTAGGGCTCAGAGTGATAATTTACCCAACATTGATGCATTTATGCTCATAGAATATATGAAAAATAATGAATGCTACAGTGCTGAGGAAATACGTGGTGTCAAAGTAATTTTTATTTTATATTCTATAACTTTATGTAAACAAACGCTGCAACTCTGTAAAATGTAAATATTTATGTAATTTAGATGTCAGAATTTTACTGCATTGTTTACATGAAGTTACAAAACGTTAGAGGCATAATTGAAATACTGCAATATAAGTTATCTATTTTAATATAAAATTTAATTCGGTAAACATGTATAAATTGTTTTTATAGAATTAAACTTATTAAAAATTATTTTAACTAAAATCACTCTAACTTTACATAACCTATGAAAGTTATACAAACAAATAAGTTCACAACAGACTATGTACGCCGGTAAGCTAGTAGTGTCATACGTCAGTTAGAAGGGGTATGACGTCACACGTCGTTTTCGCGCGCTACATACATTTATGATTTTTTTAAGCCTTCAAATTACAAAAAAATAAAAAAAAAACTGTTTTTTATGTTTATATGCAACAAGAGGAATATAATAAAAAATAAAAAAAATCATGCCTATCCCCTATTATTAGACAAAATCGTTATTATATTGACTTACTTGGAAAGCGATTGTGTTGAAAAATACGAGAAGTAATCTTAGAGGCCATTTTGCTTTATAACTTCTGTGCGCCCAAAGTCTGTGTGCTCCGGCTGTGATTCCAAGACCTCCCATGTTCTGCAGGAGGAGAGCTGCAACAACAAATAAATACATAAATAAATATAAATTACCTTACATTAACAACTAAAACTGTTATATACCAGTCCTTTTCTACTAACATCTGTACTTTACGCGTCTATAAAATTATAATACTATAAAGGTATGATAATTTTGTATTGTTGCAGAAATTGTTTCCTCTGTTTGTAAAAAGATGTTGGAGTACCTGAAGGGAGTATGATAGGACCTTAATTATTTACAAACTTAATATTGAAATGCAATTTAGTAAACTTGTATGCCAATTATATTTTTCAGGCTATTTTTGATAATAATTTAAATACTGCAGTAAACAAGATGCGACATGAACGAATTTCCAATATAATAATCTTAAATTAAATTCAAATAAATCTAAATGGTTAAAGAAAATTCAAATAATTGCTAAAATGTTTGAAATATTTAGCCAATTTAGGAAATTCAATATTTATACCAATCTCAAAGACTAGGATCCAGTTTAACCAGAGACTTGTCTTTAGTATGACAATCAATGAAGCCCAAGATCAACTAAAAATTGGGGTCTAACTGCCGACGCCATTATACACTCATGGGATTTTGGAGGGTTGATTATTACATCTATATTGGGGCAATTGTCCCAACTTCAACCCACACAACTTGCACTCCTACATGCGGCGCCCCTGGTTTTATTATTTGTGCTCATCCGATGAAAACAGAAAATTTAATGAATATTTAGTATTTATTTTTACATATAGTAAATATTTGAACATGAGATAATTATTAACACAATGCTATGAATTATAGTAAATATTTACAATGTTCTGTGAGAAAAAAATTGATATAAATAGGAAACAATAGAAAATGGAAAATGAGGAAAAAACAATAGATGTCAACTAGTCGGTTGGGAAATAGTCTCATGTCAACAAGTCATTTTACTAATTACTTTACTAGCCGGTCACCGTGGCTCAGTCGTTAGCGTGGCAGTCTACTAACTTCTGGGCCCTGGGGGGCTCGGGTTCAAATCCCGGTTATGGCATGGATATTTTGTGTTGTCCAAAAAATACATTGTAATTTTCTGTAACATTTTCAAAAATAAAAAATTGCTTCTACTGGATAATGGCCTTAGTAGCCAAGTCCAAACATATTAAAAAAAAAAAAAAATTACTTTACTAATTACTAGACATGACTCATTGCGATTTTATTTTCTTATACAAGTCAGGTGCGAATCAAGGGGGGCGCACGGGATTGCGCCCCCTCCCAAGCACTCAAAAAACATAGATGTATACAATTATTGATTGTATGATAATATTCAGTCTTCTTTTGGACTTCTGCAAAATATATAAAGCATCATATATGCATATATTTGTATATAAATAACAAATAAAGTCCATTTTTCAATCATCTGTCTTGTTCTAAGACTAGTTTTTAGGGTTTTGTAGGTATGACCAAAAAACACTTATACCGTCATTTTGTCGTCTGTCTGTCTGTCTGTCTGTCTGTCTGTCTGTCTGTCTGTCTGTCTGTCTGTCTGTCTGTCTGTCTGTCTGTCTGTCTGTCTGTCTGTCTGTCTGTCTGTCTGTCTGTCTGTCTGTCTGTCTGTCTGTTCGGTAAAAATTGTAGCCAAACGGCTAAACCTAGAGAGTTGAAATTTGGCATGCTTATACAACTCTTTGACCCGCACATAGGAAAAATACTAAAACATCTAAAAAACATACCCCCCTAAAAATATAAACAAATATGTGCTCATCGAAAACAAAAATATTTTTTTTAAATTCTGAGTAGGGTATCAAATGAAAGCCCTTAGTACGTGGATTAACGAACAAATTTTTATTTTTGCAAAATAAATTATTTTGATGCGATTTTTGCCAAAAATGTGCAAAAAAAATTTTGTCCCACACCCTGTAGCCCAGATGGTTTAAACTAAAAATCTAAAAAAATTCTAAGTAATGTATATTGGTGTGAACCGAAATAGTACAACAGGAATTTTTGATCAGATTATGTTTTTGGAAAATAACGCATTTTTTGTGGTTTTTGGTTCACAAAGTACAAAAGTTATACCAATGTAAGACACTCACATGCATAGCGTTCGATGGCTACATGCGTTAGAGCGCTCTTAAACTGGCTGGAAGACGAAGGGTTTCGAGTTCGAGTACAGAAAAATTTTATTTTTTCTGTTTTTTTTTTTTGCATTTTTATTATGTTGAAATTATTTTGTCAAAATTCTAGTTATATTTTGACAAATGTTGTATTTAATTTTTATGAGCGTAAATTTAATAACCAGTCTTATTATATGATTAACAGACGATAAATTATTTTAAAAATATCGTTCATTTTGCCGTGATTACTACAAAGTAAAATTTGTCCTACACACTCAGCATACCGCCTTCACTTATTATATACCTGCGAAACCCTGAAATGTGTGAATATTCACACTTCACATCAATTTTTTAAATAATTTAACGTAGAGAATGAATGGTAACGTTACTAATATTTTAAACAGCTTTCATAGAAATATATTTGATTAAATTTCTTACACATCTGAAAACATCTGTAACTGATTTTGGTGGCAGATTTAGACATACAATGGCACCTTAACTTACAAACTTAATTTGTTCCTAACCCCAGTTCGTATCTTAAAAAGTAGCGCCGGCTCTGGATAGAATATACAATAGAAAATTTAACATGGGAAACCTCTATATTGTAATTCGAAAAAGGACATACGGAATGAGAGAGTTTCCCTCTTAGTTTCGTATTACAAAATGAGACAGATAATATCCTCTGCTGATTTTACGAATGCGGCACTATGGTCTATTTCAAAGTAGAAAAAAGTAGATAGCGCTTCGAACCGAGTACGATTTACACTGATCAAATACAGTATAGCGGGAAATTTAAAATAAGTTACAACTAGGGCATGGGCGTAGCAACTGGGTTAGCAAATGATATTTTTATAAAATATATAAAAGGTTAATAAGATATTGAAATAAACAAAGCAGATAATACACTTACGGCATTTATACGACATAAATTCAGTTTAATGGGAAATTTGAAAAAGTTAAAAAAATATTAATTTTAAAAATTATGTACTATATATAAAAAGAGAGATTTGGCTAAAAGAGTTTAAACAAAGCAATAAAACAAACAATATATCTTCAGAGCTAAAGTTTCTTATTTAAATAATTATTGTAAATAAAAATTAAAAATATATGTATATATGAAGGTCTAAAAATTATATCAATAACTTCTTCTTTGGGCACAATCATCTGGGCTGTCTTTTGGCCGCACATTAGTCCTCTCTCTTGATCTGTTAATTGTCAACTGGCAAACAATATTTATATGTCAGATAACCTAAAAAATATATAATTGCGTAAAAACAAATTACATGGAGAATTTTCTCCATAAAATCTACGCCAAGAATATAAATAAAAGTCTAAATATGTAAATAATAACAAAATATATGAGAAAAATTAAATAATATAAATAATATATATTTCCAATGTACGACACTGAACATCTGTCAATTTGGACTAAAAACAATATTTTTACAGTGTAATAGGGATGACGATCTAAACCAATCCGAAGCAAGAACAAACAGCTCCTATCTTCTTACACACATTTTTCTACTTTGAAATAGACCATAGTAACAGTCCTAACTTGTCAGATTCTGTTATTACTATTGACTCAATAGATGGCACTATAAATAAATAATTTAGCCGCAACTCCCCAAAGTGTTAATCATTAATGTTACCATCAGATTTGAATACATGTTATTTATTGGTTAAATTTATTTGATTGGTGTTGGGTGTGAGAGAGTGGTGGTGTAGGCAACCAGCAGCTCACCTGAGTAACGCTGGCAACAGCTATTGATCGAGTCAGGCGTATCATGTATATTTCACAGACATTCTAACTAAGGTCATGTCCGTGCCTCTGCTTCTGTTTCTGCTTCTACCTCTGTCTCTGCTTCTCTCATTTACCTACCACTGTCAATATTTACAGAGGTGGGATACGTGATATACGAATATTGTTGGGATAGGATGTGTGTTTCAATTACAACAATTTAGTACAATTAGCTGATGGATGCAGAAAATTAAATTAATTGGTAATGTAAACACGTATTTAATGATAATATTAATGGGATATGTAACATCATACTTAATTGAGGGTTTCGTAGGTATATACAGGGTGTTTGTTTGAAACGGGGCACCCCGAAAATCTCCTTTATTTGTAAAGATACAAAAAATCTTCAGAACAAAAGTTAAACTAGACAAAAAGGCCCATCTAAAGGTTACTATAAGAATTCTGAGGCACTTCCGGTTTCACCGGAAATGATGTCAACTTTTGATCTAGCATAGGGAATCGATAATTTTATATTTTTCCCTAAAAGTACATTAAATTAGCTTTACAATGACACCAAAAAGTCATATTTTTATGTTAACCATTTCAAAATGGCAACCATTTATTTACAAAATAATAATCAACATAAGTTTTACAAAGTTGAACGTAGCAAGCTTTGAAAACAATAAAAAAGAAACAAAATATCTCTTGAAGATATTTGTGAAATATAAGTGAAGAAGACCTATGGTCTGAATTTTGGATGAATGATTTTTTTGGGCATATTTTCAAAGTTTCAGAAATACCTATTCTTAGAGCTCTTGTGCGGATACATTTTTCTATATCCGCACCTGATCCGCATCCGCATCTTTTATAAATATAAATATCCGCTTCTGCAAAAAATCCGCTTAACAATATTTGTTGTCAATTTGGAAATAACTAAAATGTTTCGCCTTTTTAGCATATCGCTGCTCTAAAACACTACTGAAAATTTTTGAATTTTATAACATTAAATATTACTGGGTCCAGAAAAATATTTTCGATCTAATGTTGTAAAGTTTATTTCACGTTAAGTTGAAGTGACTATCTACTTATGGTCCTAAACACAGTGGGTGGTAATTACAAATAACACTAATCCCTTGTTTGCACCCATAAACTAGTCAATGATGTATCAGGTATAAATTGCAGATGTTTTAAATATCTTTTCACTTCGCTTTGAATTTTCTATCAGATAACTTGTGATTTGTGTTAAATAGTTCGGTACGTGTTAGAAAAATGTGGCGTCCTTGGAACGAACAATTAACTTCTGTGCAAGCAAATGAAGCAGATGACTATGTGACCATGATAGAAGATGATGATATAGTGCAAGATACAATAAAAAAAAATCGGGAAAAAACTTGTATATATTTACCTGTAGAAGCTAAAGAAATTGTGGCCAGTGTGTATTTATATTTAAGGAACCGCAAAAACAAACAAGCGGCATTAGAAGAGACAAGCAAGGCAACGAAAGTAGCGATGACAACAGTATGGAATATTGTATATAAATCCATTGATAGGAGAAGAAAACGAAAGGATTCAGGCATATCAAAATGTTTGGATGGTTTCCAGAAAGATGTAATACGGCAAAAAATTTACCAAATGTACACCGAACAAAATGTGCCAACATTGGACACATTGCTCAAAAGATTAATCCAAGACCAGTGTGAAATTAATTGTTCAAAGGTGACCTTATGGCGTGCCCTTAAAAGTTACAATTGTGTCATTACATGGTGTAATGTAATTTATACCTGGTACATCTCTGGCTAGTTTATGGGTACAAACAAAGGATTAGAGTTATTTGTAATTACTACCCACTGTGTTTAGGACCATAAGTAGATAGTCACTTCAACTTATCGTGAAATAGACTATACTGAGATTATATCTGTACCTTGATGCAAGAACAACCAAAGTCATTTTTGCTACTTTTGAGTAATTCCGCCTCAAATAATATCTCTAGAATTTGATCTAAGTTAATTCAAGTTCGCGCTTACTTTACTACTTCCGGTTTTCATTTTTTTTCCTGGCATCTTTTATTATCTAAATATAAATATATATCCCAAGTTTTTTTTACACCATTCAACTAAAAATCTAAAAATCTAAATCTAAAAACCCCAAATTTTTGACATTGGTTGTTCTTACTGCAAGGTACAGAAATAGATTAAAACATTGATGTGAAGTGTGAATTTTCACACATTTCAGGGTTTTGTAAGTATTTAATAAGTGTAAGAAGTCAACAGAATGCTGGATGTATAAGACAATTTTTTTTTCTATAATCACATCAAAATTAACAAATAATTTTAATAATCATTTTATTCGATATTTGTATACTAACTAAGAGCTTCCATTTAATTTGTTTAAAATAAATTTAAATAATTTGCGAATATTACGTCATTAGAAAATATAAATTAAAAAATCCTATCTTTTTCTCTGCACGCCTAATGATTGAGTTTATGAGTGCAAACTCCTAAAGAAAGCAATTCGTTCTCATCTGTTAACTTTTTTTTTGTATTTTTAATAAAAAAAAAGACATACCTTAGTCATAAATACAAAAAATTCATAACATTTTTACTAACGATAATTTAACGTTATTAGCCGTAATTTAGATATGCATTAAATAAATTTTTCAAAATTAAATAATTTTTAAAACACGAAAACTGCAATATTTTCCTTTACCGAAAACTGATAAAAAATTCTTCTCGTACGTTTCCGGCTCAGGTCGATGTACATTACTTATAATTATTTCAGATTTTTAGTTTAACTCCCTTGGGAAAAAAAAGGCGGGACAAGAACATTTTTGACATATTTTTGACTAAAATCTTGATAAAAGAAACGAATTTAAAAAAAAAGGGAAGGAAAGTACTTCCCTCAATATACATTTAAGAACTTTCTTTTGATACCACACAATGGATTTAAAAAAACAATTATTTTTTCAACGTCACAAAATAATCGAAAAACTAATTTGATCAAAATTTCCTGTTAAACTATTCCGGTTCCCATCAATGTTTTTACGGAGTTTTTTTTTCAGATTTTTAGATCAGCCCCTCTGGAAGATAAGATGGGGGACAAAAGCTTTTTACATATTTTTGGCAAAAATCCCAACAAAAAAATTGATTTTTCAAAAATAAAAATTTGCTTGTCTACCCACATATTAAGAGGTTTTATTTGATACCCCTCTCACAATTTAAAAAAATATATATATATTGTTTAATTTATATATTTTTAAATATATAATTTATTTATTATATACTTTTTTTTATATTTACCTAGGGATGTGTTTTTTTGTACTTTCAATATTTTTTCTATATGTGGGTCAAAGAGTTGTATAAGCATACCAAATTTCTACTTTCTATGTTAAGCCGTTTGGGTACAATTTCTACCGTACAGACAGACAGAGAGACAGAAAGACAGACACATGAGTAACGTTATAAGAGTTTTTTGGTGGTTATACCTACAAAACCCTAAAAAACGACAAACTCAGGTTATTTTAATATTATTTATGAAATTCATTTTATTCCCATTTAAGTTTACAAAAAAGAAATAAATAAATAAAATAAAATATATATATTTTTCCTTGCAATTTTTGCCAAAAAATATTGAAGTAAGCAACCCGCACTACTCAAAGGGACAACGTCCGGTCTTCTACGGAGGTGTTGGCTCCATAACAAGTTGTCCGCGTTCAGGCTCTATATTATATTACCTCAATTGTTTGCAGTAAATAAATTTGTATCAATTATTCGGATTATTAAAAAGTTCAATGATAAAGTTCTTAGAATGAAACAATATTCGAAAGTGTTCTAAATTTGAATAAGAATATTTTTCGTGAAGCCATTGTTTAAACTCTATCGCTTAAAACAGTTATATAATGATACATTGTTCTTGAAGTCGCTTACGCAAGTCAAATATTTCAATAATTTATTTTTATATATCAATATTTATTATTGGTATTATAAAATGCACTTAGCAACCAGCTTTCTTCATTACCTGTTAAAAATATTGTTTAAATAGCTAATAACGACAGGAAAAACCGTAATATGTGTAAATTAATAAACAAATGTTGAGGTATGTAATAAATGGTTCACAAAAGTGTACGTAAGAGGTTTGATTCAATAAAAAAACATACTAATTTCATAAACAGAAGCCGAATACGAGGTTACCTTTTATGTTTTTACAAACGACCACTAGATGGCAATATTGAAATGTGTCATTAGTATATTCGTAAAATTTGATATTTGTTATTGTGAAATCAGAGGCAGCTTATAAATTAACCGAGTACTTTGTTGACAGTGTGCGTTAAAAAAAAGTTTGTGAAAAATGGATATTATTTGTAAAAGTTTTCGTTGTATGATTTTTTACGATTTTAGTAAAGGTCTGACTCAACAATAATGCATAGATTCACTTCGTTCAACTTTTGGTAATGACCATCAGAAAAGACTGTTTACAATTGGTTTGCAGAATTTCGTCGTGGTCGTGCGTCCGTCAGTGATGAATCTCGTGAAGGTCGATCAAAATAGGTTGTGATTCAAAAAAACATCGATACTGTGCGTAAAATGATTGAAGAAGATCGGCATGTGATTTACTGTGAGATAGGGGCATCCTTAAGCATATCGCAGACTACCATACATTCAATTTTGCATGAACATTTAGATGGGAAAAAGATCTGTTCCCGATGGATTCCGCATAATTTGACCGAAGCTCAAAAAAAGGCTCGTGTTGATTGGTGTAAGGGAATGCTAAAAAAATTCAACCTAGGCACTGCAAAATCCGTATACATCGTTACAGGTGACGAAACTTGGATTTATTCATATGAACCGGAAACTAAGCAACAATCCACTGTTTTAGGTCTTCCAAGATGAACCGAAACCCACAAACGTTGTTGTTATCGATTTTGTATTTTGCGCATAATGGGCAAAATTTGCACAAAATGGGCACACTTTTACATACGTTCTGAACATTTCTGCTCCCATATACTTTTGAACCGCGCAGTCAGCGAAAAAATTAGAGGAAACATTGCTTCAGAGTGGAAAAAATGTTTCGAGAATTGGTTTGAACGCATGCAAAAGTGTATTAAACTTAAAGGCGAATATATTGAAATGCAATATAACAGTACGTTCCAAAAAAAAAAAATTCTTAGTTTTTGTACAAAACAAAACACTAATTTGGCAGTATGCACTGTTTTGTTAATATCTCACATCTTTGAAACGTGGACTCATGTTGATCAGGTTTGTTTGGGTCTTCCAAGATGAACCGAAATCCACAAAAGTTGTTTGTTTAAGAAGCACTTTCAAGAAAATGATCGCTTGTTTCTTGGGTTCTACTGGACATGTCGCAACCATTCCTTTAGAGGATCGGACAACAGTTAATGCTGGTATACAACAATTGTTTTCCCAGAAGTCATCGATAAAATCAGGAAAAACAACCAAAAACGTCGCATCATTCTTCATCATGACAATGCAAGCTCCCACACAGCACGTCAAACAATTGATTATTTGGTTTTTTTTTTTTCTCTTCACTTGAATTTGGGAGGTGAGAACCTTTTTTTTGCTCTTCACTTGAATTTGGGAGGTGAGGACCTTTTTTTTGCTCTTCACTTGAATTTGGGAGGTGAGGACTTTTTTTTTGCTCTTTATTTGCTTTTGGGGAAGTAAATTGATAAAATTTACATTTGCCAAGGGCGCCGAAAACATTGCTACGGCTCTGATTGAATGTATTGACTTGGGGCGCCGCGGGAAATTTTAATACATTAATGGAGCCCGGAACCGAAAAAGTTTGGGAATCACTACCCTAACGACTTTTTTTTTTGTTCCCCTATGTCAAACGATAAATGCGTAGACAGCGATTTTCATCACCTCAAGAAGCTGTTGAAGCCTTAGAAAACCATATTTTTGAGATACCAACTTCAGAGTGGAAAAAATGTTTCGAGAATTGGTTTGAACGCATGCAAAAGTGTATGAATCTTAAAGGCGAATATTTTGAAAAGCAATTAAACAGTTTATTCCAAACAAAAAAATGTCTTTCTTAGTTTTTGTAAAAACTTAAAAGGTAACCCTCGTACGTTACTAGATCTGGTGACTATGGTGATTGTTGTAAATTGACTTTTATGCGACCATGTGAACTTAAATCAGACTTTTAAATTTTTGGTTAAGTTTCATTGTATTAAGGTTATATTCATTCAACAATTACAAATGTCAGATTGTTGTTACCTATAGTCGGATTGCTGATAAGTGACTGTTCGTTGCTACAAGTATCGATATTCAATACTACATGCTTTCTCTGTCTATATCATTATAATTATTTGCATACCCATAGTAACGTATGTGACACAAGTTGACAACTAACCCTCAAAATTATTTGAATAAAAAACAAAGCATTAGAAAGAAACAGCATGATTCGTAGATATCTTTACTAATTAGAGCGCGAAAATAAATTTACAGCAGTACTCAAACAAACAAAATTATTAATTTTAAGGTAATAATTATAACTAAGGAAAAATGTATACTCATACGTAAATTTTGGATTACAATTTGTTATTTATTCCAGCAGATTTAAAATTAAAGTTTGTGAATTTAATAATTGGCCGCAAGCCATATTTTAATTAATATTTATTGTCAGACACTGACAGTTAAAACAAATAACAAAAAACATTTTTAAAATCGCTGAAAAATGGTAACTAGATTATTATATGAATGCACTACTTGATATATACATGTAACAGTCACCTATCAGCAATCCAACTATAATATCAATTATTTGTCAGATATTTTGAAAGGTACCATTTCAGAATTACCGCTCTACGATGATATTATAAATATACATCATAAAACTTAGTTTTTGTTAAAACTTAAAATGTATTCCTCGTAAGAGTTTCTGTGTTACATACCTACGAAACCTGAAAATATATTATGTAATAAACCTTATTAAATCCATTAATAAATTAATTTGATTACCTCATAAATTAAAATACATTCTAAAGAGTGTAACAGATTTGAGCGTTGAATGTTGTACATTGATATTAGTTCAGTTGCATGGTGGAGAAAGGTGGGTGTTGACCTCGTACCCGGAGATAAATCTCCAGAGCCGGCTCCACCTGTTGGCAGCCACTAGGGCCGTGACAATGAACTCCTAACGGTGCTTGACGCGTCATCGCAAGGTCACAACAATCCTACAGTTTGGCAAACACTCGTTTTACGGACATTTAACACGAAACACATCACAATTTATCTGGATATTTCAATTCCAGTGGAGATACAAATAAATAGGTCACAGCAGTGCACATTTTGTTCTTTTTAGGGTTTTGTAGGTATGATCACCAAAAAACCCTTATAACATCACTCATGTGTCTGTCTGTACGGTAGAAATTGTAGCCAAACAGCTGAACATAGAAAGTTGAAATTTGGAATGCTTGTAACAACTTTTTGACCCACATATAGAAAAACTATAGAGCAGTGGTTCCCAACCTTTTTTGTGGTGAGCACCCCTTTGAATGTGAAAATAAGCTCCCGCACCCCCATAAAAAATGTGTTCAGATTCTTGCAATTGTCATATTTATATGTCAAATTGATCAAAATAAAAAGTGAAGAGCAAAAAAAATCGCATGAATATTTCTTTAAAATTGATCCAATTAATTGCTGTAGCATTCAGCGGTTCTTAACCTTAATAAAATTAGAAAGAAAATATACTTATTGAAAAATAATTATTTATTACAAAAAAATAAATAATACAGGGATTTTATAATTTTCTATAAATCATCTCGCACCTCTCAAAATGCTTTCTTCCCGCACCCACTGTTGGGAACCACTGCTATAAAGGGTTCAAAAAAATACAGCACGGGATAAATATAAACAAATATGTATTTAATGGAAAAATATATATATTTTTTAAATTTTGAGTGAGGTATCAAATGAAACCTCTTAATGCGAGGATACACAAACAAATTTTTATTTTTGAAAAATCTTTTTTTTTGCGGTGTTTTTGTCAATATAATGGCAAAAACTTTTGTACCTCACCCTATCTCCCAGAGGGGTTGAACTAAAAATATGAATAAAATCTCAATAATGTACGTTGATGGAAACTAGAATAATTCAACAGGAATTTTTGATCAAATTGGTTTTTCGAAAAATATTGATTTTTTAGTTTCGTCGAAAAAAATTATTTTTTAAAATTTATTGTGTGGTATCAAAGGAAAGCACTTAAGACGTAGATAAAGGAACAGGAAGTAACGGGTGTTTTTTTTAGAGGTATAGAACTTTAAGTTGGCATTACTGTTCAAGATGGCGACCGATTTAACAGCTGTCAAGTGATTTATTCTCAGTTTGGTTTGGCAATTCATCATGAATAGACTCACGCCTGAACAACGCTTGCAAATAGTGCAATTTTATTTCGAAAATAATGGTTCTGTGCGGAATACGTATCGCGCACTACGTCCATTTTATCGTCGACAAAATCGTCCATCAGAGCAGTTAATTCGATTAACCATGGAACGTTTTCGCACCACGTTTACTGTTATTGATAACTCGCATCCCCAGAGACGCCGTACGGTGCGTACAGAAGAAGCTATTGGTACTGTAGAGCGTAGCATTGAGGAAGACCCGAATGAGTCCATCCGCCATCGAGCACAGGAATTGGATCTGTGTCCATCCACTTTATGGACAGCCATGATGTCCAGGAGCTGTGGTTCCAACAAGACGGCGCAACATGTCACACAGCTCGTGCCACAATCGATTTATTGAAAGACACGTTTGGTGACCGCCTAATTTCACGTTTTGGACCTGTGAATTGGCCTCCAAGATCTTGTGATTTAACACCGCTGGACTACTTTCTGTGGGGCTATGTAAAGTCATTGGTCTATGCGGATAAGCCACAAACGCTTGACCATTTGGAAGACAACATTCGCCGTGTTATTGCCGATATACGGCCACAAATGTTGGAAAAAGTCATCGAAAATTGGACGTCCAGATTGGACTACATCCGAGCCAGCCGTGGCGGTCATATGCCAGAAATCATATTTAAAATGTAATGCCACAAGATTATCTTTCGAATAAAAAAAAATTCATGTCAATCGAATAATCCATCGTTGTTTTATTGCAATTTAAAGTTCTATACCTCTAAAAAAAACACCCATTAGTTTTTAGTTTATTTATTTTTTTATTTTAATACGACTTTTTCCAAAAAACTACTAAAAAATTAGTGGGGGTTAAATTAAAAATCTGAAAAAATTCTAAGCAATGTATGAATCGGAAACGTACGACGGGTATTTTTGATCCGATTTCGTTTTTGGAAAATATTACAGTTTTTGTGTTATTGAAAAAAAATAAACAATAATAATAATTTAATTGTTGGGTTATTAAATGGAAGTTCTTTAAGTGCAGATAGGAAACTAAGATATTTATGGCGATGATTATGAATTTATCGTGGATTATTTGAACAGAGGACAGTTTCGCGCCATAATAAAATGGGAAAGATGTAAGAATCCGAGAAAAACTAGAATTCGATTTTGGTTGCTTTGATTAGTAATCAATCTACCAAATTTTAAAACCCGCGTTCCGTAAATACCTTATTTTCAGTAATTTTGTATTTTCGGAACGAAAATCACATTCTTGGTTGAAATATAGTATAGGCCAGTGTTTCTCTACAGGTGGTCCTCGGACCACTAGAGGTCCGCGGGTCAGTTCTTGGCGGTCCGCGCACAATAAATTTTATTAGTATTAATAATGGGCCTTGAAGTTGGTCGTCCGCGGTTAGTGTGCAATTCTGAAAGTGGTCCGCAACTGTCGAAGGTTTGAGAAACACTGATATAGGCCATTGTTTCTCAACTGGTGGTCCTTATCCAAAAATTTGTGGTCCGCGAAAGGATTATAAATTATAGTATTATTTTTTACGATATTTTCTCCATTTTCTGTATGTTTTGTTCATTTTTCAGTGATTTTTTATCACTGAGATATAGATGTAAAGTCTACGTATACAGTAAATTTATATAATACATTTATTTTTTGTGATCCGCGGTAGAAAATTAAATATTTTACTGGTCCGCTGTATGTTTTTGTTTGAGAAACGCTATAATAATAATAATAATAATAATAATAATAATTTTATTGGTCCAGAAGATTATATGCATACATAATATTGGACAAGTCATTATTTTCATATTTCAATACAATTGATTATTATTATGGTCAAAACAGTTTATGATTACTTCCAAATAAAAAATACAGAAAATATTTTTAATATATACAAAATCTTGCATCAGTGCAGTTGTCATAGAAAACTTATCAGTTGTTTTTTATTATTTATTACTCATTCTAATTACATCACTAATAGAAATACTATTAGACGTTAGTATTTAATTAATTAATAAACCAAATAATAATTTATTAATTTCGTCCTTTCAATAAAAAATTACTGATAAAACAGTTTTTGTCAAATATAAAATAATAAATAAGTTTATAAATAAATTTTAAAAAATAAATAAATAAAATTAAAAGTAAAATTTATAAATATCAATACATGAATTAGTCCGTTTTAATGACGTTGTAAAAGATACTCATTAAGATTATAGTAACACTTTTTTATTAAGAAGTCAACAAGCTGACATTTAAATGTTTTAAGTGATCCATAATCTTTCAGGTGTTGCGGCAAATTGTTGTAAATTTTCTTTGATAATATGGTCGGATTGTTAGACGTAATAGCAAATTTAGTTTTAGGTACTTGTAAATGTGCTTTTTGCCTCGTGTTGTATGCATGTATATCTGACCTTCTTTCATAATCTGACAAATTTTGTCGTACATATACACAGGCTTGATACACATACATACTTGGTAAAGTCAAAATCTTTAGATTTTTAAATATATTAACACAGGATGTTCTTTGGCTGCAACCAACCATATTACGTAGAATACGTTTTTGTAGCCGAAACAATCTGATGAGTTCTGAACCTGTACCCCAACAAAGTATACCATAAGATAGTATAGAATATATATTTGCAAAGTAATAGGTTCTGACTACTTCTTTACTACATGTTTTGGATATAATTTTTAGTTTCCAACATTCTTGGGACATTCTTTTGCACAAAATATACCAAAATTAAAAATATGTAGCCGAAACAATCTGATGAGTTCTGAACCTGTACCCCAACAAAGTATACCATAAGATAGTATAGAATATATATTTGCAAAGTAATAGGTTCTGACTACTTCTTTACTACATGTTTTGGATATAATTTTTAGTTTCCAACATTCTTGGGACATTCTTTTGCACAAAATATTGCAAAATATACCAAACGTTTAAGCGAAACTAACTGGAATTTTCATTTTTGTAAGCTGTCATGAGTTCTCCTTTTAAAGTTTGAAGAGAGCTTTTGCTAATCAAGATGATCAAAAGCCTTATTTAAACGGTAAAAGTTACTAAAATTTAAAATCTAATTCTACTTAAACCAAAGAAACAAGCATTATTTACGGTACAATACCTTAGATGCAAATTTATTTTTCCTATGTTTTGGGTTGTAATCTAGGAGTTATTAAATGAACTTACCCCAGAGGACGGTGTACCATGAGGCAGCTGTGAAACAAAGGTACAAGCCGTAGAGGGCGGCCGCATGGAGGTAGGCGAAGAGGAGGATGTTGCGCCAGACCAGCTGGAGCTTCCTTTTGTCTGGGGGCTTGTTCACCACCTCCGCCGCAAAGTTATCGCTGTCCCCTTCGAACAATACCCCGGTGGGGGCCGTCGTGATGTTTGGAGTCATTCTTTTTTCACGTAATCTGAAACAAAGAAAATACTCGTTAGACAATTCGAAATCATTTAAAACTTACCATACAAACAAAACAGAAATCAGTAATTCTTTTATCAAGAGGTTCAAAATATACTTTTTTTTCTGAATGTAATTGAAGAGCTATTGCAAAGAGATTTTATGTTTATCACAGTAGGTATGTTAGATAATGCCAAATAATTGCAACTTGACTGTATCAATGCTGCCAGTTTTATTACCAATGGCGACCAACGATATTTCAAATTCGGTTGCAAAACGTGAAATTATTAAATATTTATTCAATGAAGGTGTAAAAGCGACTAAGATTTATTAGAGACTTCAAAAACAGTTTTAAAAAAGTATTTATCACTCAGAATAGTCTTTAATATGAGCGCGTTTCAAATTAGCTAGATGCTGCTCAAAAGTTGACCAGCTCATCTGGAACATTAGAAGAATATCTATGAAGGAAACGTCTGAGATTTTAAACATAAATAACATTAAGGCGCGCACCCAGGAACTTTTATTGGGGGGGGGGGGCTAAGAAAACAAAACTGTTTTCTAAAGGTAGGGATCGAAAAATTACTGGGCAACAAGTGCTGACCAAAAGCACTTTATTTTTACTTGCCCGACCTTAATATATAAGGGGCAAGTATTGTAACTGCGAAAATTTTCGATGTCGCGATTTTGACTGATGACCACGTTTCATGGTCCAGGGAATCCAAAAAACCTATTTTCGAAGTGCCGTCCGTATGTGTGTGTGTCTGTGTGTGTGTGTCTGGGTGTATACACGATAACTCAAAAACGGTTTAACTTAAAGAGTTCGTTCTGGTACTAAAAAATTTTCCTAATAACTGGGAAGAACCCTATTGTTTTTTATTAAAATCCAAAACCGGAAACGGAAGTTATTAAACATTAAAATTTAAAAAAAATCGTAACTAGTAAACCAAGCCTTGGACAAAAATTTGTATAGGACATAATTTGATGTATTTTTGAAGATTTACCTAAATCTTCTTTTAAATTAAAAAAAAAATTATGTATTTTTTTTTATGTATTTTTTTTTTTTTGTATTATTTTTTTTTTTATGGGAGGGCAAGTCTAGCGGAGATGTCCCTTCGCCACTGGTTTAAAATACAACTGATGACCTAAAAAAGGTCTTCACTTCCAAAATACAAGTGGTGACTAAAAAAAAAGCTTATGAGCTCTAGAATTCAAATGTATTCCTTAGACTCTAATACTACGTGTTTTTAGATTTAATGGGGAGGGGGGCGGTCTAAAGATCACGAGCCTGACCCCTTCTCAGGTGTGCGTGCTTCGTGCAAGAAAATTAGTTTTTGCACGAGCGATTTGACTCTAATGTGGAAGTGATGGATGCAAAATTGGCCAAAAGATTTTTTAGGGGGGGATTGTTACTTAGAAATTCGTATTTCAAACGGGAATTGTTACTTAAGCCTTCAGAAAATTAATAGACTATACACTATGAGTTGTGCACTGTTGATTATCACTGCAAGGTTTGTCATATGGTAACGCAAGAGACCGTTCACAGCTCTAAATTTAATAGACTATTATTATCGACTGTAGACAATTTTTCAAACTTTATAGTTAGTGCGTTATTTATTTTTTAACACTATAAGTGTATTTTATATATTTTATAACACTAGATTATTTTATTTTTGAAGAAAGTTCCTGCGATATCCATACATATAATGCTAATTATTAATTTATATCGAACAGAAAAAAATAAAATGTAAAATTTCAACCTCCATCTTATTTAATCTGCCAGCAGACATTAAGAAATTTTGTGAGATGTCTGTGCAGTGTAGTACGTACAGTAAGTATATTTATAAGTGTCCTCCATTTATAAAATTATTGAAAAGTGTGTATGTAGCACACCTTTGATGTTTTTTATAAACTTTAACACTGTAATATTAAAAAAATAACCTCTATAAATAGATTTTTTAAACAAACATCTCAAAAATCTCTTTTGTTAGTAAACCATTCAATCACTTGATGTATACTAGGTACCGTTTTCTACAGCTGACTCAGAGATAAATGTAGTAACTCAATGTGTTAGTGGACTAGGCTTTTCGGTATCTATTCGGTCCAATGAGGTTATATAACATAGAGTCTGAATGCAAGAAATTTGTTAAATAATTTTAAAAATATCGTCATATATCTATATACGAGGTCTGTTCAAAAAGTATCGCGAATTTTGTTTTTTTTCAAAAATTATTTATTTATTCATGAATATCTATTTTGTCCCCTTCAAAGTAATCCCCACCAGATATTATACACTTGTGCCAACGTTTTTTTCCAATCCTCGAAGCACTTGC
Organism: Liopterus haemorrhoidalis; assembly: GCA_963971575.1. Taxonomy (NCBI): domain Eukaryota; kingdom Metazoa; phylum Arthropoda; class Insecta; order Coleoptera; family Dytiscidae; genus Liopterus; species Liopterus haemorrhoidalis. The sequence goes on along the minus strand of OZ020622.1, from coordinate 42,600,748 downwards.
AAAAATCATTTTTTGTGATCTTGTTCAGCTCCTCCTTCGATGCCGTCTTTATCTCCTCACTCGTAGCGTAGCGTCGTCCTTTCATGGGCCTCTTCAGTTTCGGGAACAAGAAAAAGTCACAGGGGGCCAGATCTGGGGAATACGGTGGCTGCGGCATTATTAGTGTGTTGTTTTTGGCCAAAAATTCGCGCACAAGCAACGATGTGAATTTCGCGGCGATCCGTCTCATGCCCAAATCATTGGTAAAAATCGAATGGCACGAGCCAATCTATGTGTTTAGGTCCTCAGCAACTTCTCTAACGGTAATTCGATGATTGGCCAATACTATTTTCTTCACTTCATCAATGTTTTAGTCTGTTGTTGACGTGCTCGGGCGTCCGGCACGTTCTTCGTCGTTCACATCTTCTCGGCCCTCTGAGAACATTTTGTACCACCGATAAACGTTGCTTCGGTCCAAGGTAGCTTCACCATATGCCACAGTCAACATTCGGAATGCGTCCGCGCACTTAATTTTGTTTTTCACACAAAATTTGATACAGATTCTTTGATCCATTTTTTGGTATAAAAAAAATCGAAGAACAGCCAAAACACGTGCAAGCAAAGCAACTATCAAAAATTAACTGATCATTCAAAATGGCCGAACTTGTCGGCATAAGTGAGAGACATGAGTACCAACATAACGCCACAAAAAAATCGAAAATCGAATATACGTAACCCGCAGAAATTCAAAATTCGCGATACTTTTTGAACAGACCTCGTACACTCTAAACAGGGCTGATAACCGTTTTAAAAACAGGTAAAATGTTATATTTCCCAAAATTTTATAACTTGCGCACTGCAATTGATAAGTATAGGTCATTTCTTTGGTTTAGGTGGAACTAAATGAGGATTTCATATTTTTAATTTGTTACGAAAACAGAGCTTGGTTAGGTTATTTAATTTTTCATGTTTGCATTTATTATAAAGTGACAGCTATTCCAAACGATTAGGCGAAACTAACTGGAATTTTACATGAATTTTGGACAAATAGAGAGACAGAAATTGATTTTATTGCAGATATTGTCTTATAATCATCTGAAACGTGTAGAAATACGTTTAAATCTTAAAACCGACACGAGTAAACTCCCATTTCTAATTAACCGATTTTTACCAAAAGTTGGATCAACTCGTGCCATTGATGTCAAAAGCTTAAATATGAAGTTTCATAAAAATCCTTTTAGCCGAATTTGCTCTGCACGTGTACACGGACCGACAGACAGACAGACAGACATCATGCTAAAAATAGTCAAAACGTTATGTAGAGACCTCAATTCGTGGAGATCCATCGAAATCTCGAAATGTCAAAATCGGTATGATCACAATACCTCCCTTATATCTGTTGGCGGTCGGTAACAAGATGTTGACTTTTTTATTAATATACAGATCAATTCTATAAAAAGTTACTGTGTAATAACGTTACTACAACATAAAATATTATAAAAAGTACAATGACTTTCATTCATGATAGTAACTGACCTTGCTCATAGTGACGAATTTAGTTACAATTATCATAGTAACAGAGTAACAGAATTGGTCTGATAGATATTTCGTTTGAGACAAAATTGTACAATATTATAATAATATTATAATATTATGATAATGTAATTGTTGTGTACCATTTTACGTGCGTAGGTATTTTTGATGTAATAATTTTTTTTTAGTACATTAATTTCAAGGAATATCATTTTCATTTCCTTTCAAAAGATATCCTTTGTAATTAAATTAGTTAATTTATCAAAAAAATGTTTCCTATTTTTTCTTAAATGGTACTCGGATGCTATGTGTCTTTATGTAATGCTCTATGTACGTTAGTATATGCATATATAATTAGAAAGTCATGTGCTGGCCATAACAATTTTAACAAATCGTAAATTTACTAATAAAATGTGTTCTTCTCTCATAGTCTAGTTTCACTCTCACTAAAAGAAAGTATTTTTTGTCACCATTTTTTTCTTAATTAGTGAAATAACATATTATCTTCCGCCATCACTGCTTAGAAATTTCACGAGATTCTTATGAACATTAAACACAGAAACCAGTTCTGCTTCATTTCCGGTCCTTGCAAAATTTCGCATGCTTACAAAATTTAAAAAAATGTTTGTTAGTTTTTCATGTACAAATACATGGTTCGTGATTTCTGTTTTAACATTTTAAATTAATATATTGCAATTATGTATAAGTGTATTAATGTTGGTAGCAACTTTGTTGAAAAATTAAAATTGTTTTCGGCTTTATTTCGGCTGTATTTTTTTAATAGCTTTTGTGACTTAATTACTGATTTTCTCTCGTATACGAGCCCTGTCCACTTTCAGTTGGCCCAGCTATGAAATTTTCAGTTTCTTTAGAAATTATTAAATAATAAGTAAAAGTAAATGCTGCTTTGTACATTTTTTGATAATATAATCATATTAGAAGCAATGGGGTCAAAATTAAATCCGTAATATTTAATTTGTGATTATAAAAATATCCGTAAAACAAACGTATTTTTTGAGTTCATGTATTCTTGTACTGTATATAAAATAACTGGATTTTTGCGGTATGCGTAGTAGGCGTTGGAAAACAAATTTTGTTTATTGATTGTGATGTATTAAAAGTGTTAAGTCTAAATAATTTTAAAACATGGGCAAAGCTATTGATGAAAAAAATCGGTTAATCATTGTGAACTTAGCAAAAACAGGAAAAACCAATTCCGAAATCGGAAAATTATTAGGTTTGTCAAGATACAGTATTAAAAATATTATAAAATTGTACAAAACAAGTGGTTCAGTTGCCCCAAAGCCCCAGTACGTGAAGAAAACTACACTGACGGACAATGGCAAACGTGCATTGAAAAGAATTATTAAGGATAACAGACGTGCTAACTACAGTCAATTGAGTGTACTGTGGATCGATGTTTTTGGAAGACGTGTTTCAAGGTCTACAAGTCATAAGGAAGCTAAAAAATTAGGATTTGGAACCTATAAGGTAATATTATTTTAATCGGACTCTTAAATGTATATTTACAGAAGTTTATAAAACTTTCTTAGGCCAAGGAAAAACCATTGTTGACGTCTACGCAAAAGAAACACAGGTTGAAATGGGCAAGAGAACATAAAATATGGAATTGTGAAAAGTGGAACAGCGTCCAATGGAGCGATGAGTCTAGGTTTGAAGTCTGTGTAGGGGACAACCGGAGCAGAGTTGTTCATCAGAAACATGAAGCATATCATCCCGATTGCTTGAAAAGGAAGGTAAAATTTCCAGCATCTGTCATGGTTTGGGGTTCAATGTCTGCAAGAGGTGTAGGAAAACTTCACTTTATCGATGGCATTGTTAACACAGCCAAATATTTAAGTATTTTAGAGGAGTCTCTGTTGCCAACTATGGAACATGCATTAATCTCTGGGGAGGATTTTATTTTTCAACAAGAGTCGCTAGCCATCCATCAAAAAAATCTTTGAAATGGTTCCGTGATCATTCAAATCCAATTTTAGAGTGGGTTTCAAGTAGCCCAGACTTATCCCCCATCGAGATACTTTGGCACGAAATGAAAAAACGATTGCGTATAACACCGGCTAGAACAATTCTAGAATTAAGACTAAAGCTTCAAGAAATATGGGACAATTTTACTCCTCGACAATGCCAAGACCTTGTAGATACTATGCCTAGAAGAATTAATGCCGTTATAAAAATGAAAGGTGACGTTACCCAGTGGTAACTTCTGAAATAGGTTTCCAAGTTAATGGCTTTCCAATGGAAATATTATTTTTTTCTTATTAATTTACTTTAATAGTTGTAAATATTAATCGTAAATCTCTAGAATGTTTAATTGAATATATAAATATTACCTAGATTTCATAAGCTATTCGCATTCTGTTAATTGAACACCAATAAGTAAAAATTTCATAGCTGGGCCAACTGATAGTGGACAGGGCTCGTAAATTAAAAAAGTTAGTGTGTTTTATACCCATATACTTTTTGCCAAACATGCTTTTTTCTACTCAAAAACCAAAGATTTTAGCATTCTCATCAGAAACTAAATAATACATAAGGGAGGAACTAAGCATGTCTCTCATAATGCCCACTTGTAGAATTCCCTAGCTGACGCTGTTGCGTAAGCCAAGAGGAGTACGAGACCGAGGAAGACCAAGAAAAAGATTGGCACTGAAATAGACTACACATTGTAGCCCATGAGCGAAGAAAATCCGTTTAAATTGAATTTTGCATTTTTAGTTTTATTCAAATTTATTTAAACCATTAATTTTACGACACACTTACTAGTGTTAAAGATTTGCAATTATTCTAATTTTATAAATTAAGTTTTATTTAAATCTAACCTTGAAATGATAACGATTACTACTAAAAGTAATTGTGGTAGGTCAGTGACTGAATCAGATGTTCAGAAAATCGTTATGTATTTTTGTTGTATGCGCATGCGGACAAAAAGAATATTCTCGAACACGAAAACATATTTTTGTTTACTATTCAACAAAACACACGATCGAAATTAAGGGCAAATATTTACCAAGCCTTTACTGCAATGCATCAAAAGACCATACGATTAAACATTTTGCAATGATTTCTTAATGGAATTTTTAGGTTACAACTAAAAATTGTATCAAGTAACATATCAAGTTGTTTAGTAGTTATGACAAAAAAAAACCTTATAACGTTACTAATGTGTGTCTCTCTGTCTCTACGGTAGATATTGTATTCCTAAGATAAAGTTATATTATTATTACAGGGTTTGTCAGGTCTTGACAAGCGTCCACTAATCGCAAACTTCAGCAACCATTTGAACCGCGTCATACTAGAGACTATTGGAGCTAATACCCTTTTCACACTAGATCTTTAAGATCGGATGTTAAATTGAATGTATCTTTAAACGCTAATGTGAAACCGTATGGCCTCGTCTAAATACAAGCGATGTTTAAGACAGAGATCTGCGTCTTAAACATCATCCGCATTACCAACATAATTTCTATTATAATAAAATACTCCTTGAATTTGTGCTGTCAACATTTTATATTATCATAAACAAGAATACTGTATTATATCGACATTATAAGAAGTTTATACTTATTGTTATAATAACATAAGCTACAATAATTGAGATAAAATGTATCGACTTACATGTTAATACAGGTGTAATATATTCTTTATTGTAGTGTCTTTATTGTAGAATGAAATGAAATATCCTTATTTGTTTATAACAATTCAAAATTTGCGTCTGCGCAGACAGTTCAAAACTGGTAATTTCATGACGGTAACTTAAGGACAAAATTACTGTAGCTGATGACAGCACCAGAGATTTAAACATCAAGGGTGAAAGCATACCGATCTTAAACATTGGTGAACTTTAAGTTCACTCGTCTTAAAGATCTAGTGTGAAAAGGGTATAAATCAGCGTTGCCAGACGTCCCGATTTTTGCGGGACGTCCCGCTTTATGAACAAGAACAGATAGTCCCGCGCGGGACAGCTAAATTCACGAATTATTCAAAAAGAAATAAATCGTTGAAGTGTACGTAATGCCGGCGTGCCGTACGGGAATTTGCACGAAACTTGCACACAGGTACGTAATGAAGTAGATATGGACCTGATTTATGTAATTCAACTTGCTAAAACCATCTATTAACGTGATTGCGAAAAATTCGAAAGACTTCCCAGCAAACATTTTTATACGGGCCAGTACTGGTAAAGCACATACTCCCCGGCATTGAAAGTAATGGGCAAGTACCCCGGTGTCCCCGGGGCCGTTACTGGCCCATTGATGTATCAGTTGCTGGCCCAGCAACGGTAAAGTGCAAAATAATCGCATTAGTTGCAAGATTTATTTCTGATGGTTTTAAGTAAAAAGTATGAGTGAAGAAGAGTGCTTATAAAATGCTGGTAAAGTACTTCGTATAGACGGAATGCGAAATACAAATGTGAAGTACATTATTAATACTGGCGTTGCACTTACTTTTGGTGCCAGTAATTTACCAACATAAAAGCAGTTTGCCAGCATTCGGCCGTTAGTTGAATGTTTGCTGGGTTAGCTGCACAAAAATGTCATCAGTTGTTTAAGCTATTCCTGGAAAAAATCACTAAAAATATTTACAAATTAATTTCATTTAATTATAAGCATACCAACATCTAATTGCTATCCCGAACGAGTATTTTGGCAAATGAATTTAAAATGGTCAGAAGCAAAAAACAGGTGTTCTATTGAGTTGATAAAATCGGAATTACTTGTTCAATTCAACATGCAATACTCATGTGCTGAATTTTATCAATATATTAAGAACTAGAAAGAAACTCTTCTATAGTAAAATCGTCAGACAAATACAAATAGGCGAGTTTCTGGAAAAAATATTGTTCAGCATCAGTATTTAGATTAAAATTTACCACTTTGATTGCTTTAAGATAAATAAACATTTAGAAATATTTAACTGTATATTTTATTAGATAGTGTATCCCTGTATGTACAAAGATAATAGGACCGATTGAAGCATTACGTGGCTTTACGTGAAAAATAACATTACACGCGTTCAAGAAGTTGTTCCCATTAAAATGATATCTTTTTTTGCTCAATTTTTTTATATTTATTTGTACATAACTGATAGCAAAATATACTAATGTAAAAAAAGCAGATACATTTTATATTTATTCATATAGAAATTTCACATTATAACAAAAAGTTACATTTTAATCTTATACAAAAACTGGTGACTCACGATTTTTTAAATACAGTTTTTTTTATAAAAAAAAAACTTCCTACGTGCCTTACGAAAATTCTACTACGTCAACAATAATCACTATCATGACACAATAATTACGTGCGTTATTTGACCCAAGGATTAAGTTATAAACGGTCCACAATAGTGCATAACCTTTTATATTAAAAAAATCATATTTTTTAACTGGACAAATGTCCATTTTCACTTGGCAGTATATAAAAAGTAACAAGATTTATTTTTAAGAAAATTTAACTGTTTAATGTTTAATGTCTAATTAGATTTATTGTTTGAAATTGTAATTACTAGCATTTTTAGCTAAATAAATATACAGAGTGATTATTTAATGGCGAAACGACGTCACCGAATTATCAAATAAAATAATAGAAAATCAAATAAAAGAATGGCAGGAAATCATTGACTCAATAATTTAGAGATGACGGAAGTGTCTACTACGCGCATGCGCGCATAATCGCCTGCTACGATGTGTATGAAACGGCAAATTATTAAAACTTCCAGTGACGTCGTCTCGCCATTAAATAATCACTCTGTATTATTATTATTATTATTATTAATGCAAAATTTAAATTTGCTCAATATCTGTAGTGTCAAAGGGTATGGGATTAGTTTAAACCTTATGGGATTAGTTCTAACCTTCTAAATTTATTCAGAGACATGCGTGATTTTTTTCTCGGCTTACTCTGACGATTTTATTTTTTTTATTCGCACATTATACGAGGGTTACCTTTTATGTTTTACAAACGACCACTAGATGGCAATATTGAAATATGTCACTACTATATTCGTAAAATTTGACATTTGTTATTGTGAAATCAGTGACAGATTATAAGTTGACCGAGCAGTTTATTGACAGCGAGCGTTTAGAAAAAACAAGTTTGTGAAAAAACTGATATTACTCGTGAAGGTTTTCGTTGGATGATTTTTTATAATTTTAGTAAAGGCCTAGCTCAACAACAATGCATAGATTCGGTTCGTTCAACTTTTGGCAATGAAGCACCATCAGAAAAGATTGTTTACAATCGGTTTGCAGAATTTCGTCGTGGTCGTGCGTCCGTCAGTGATGAATCTCGTGTAGGTCGACCAAAATCGGTTGTGATACAAAAAACATCGATGCTGTGCGCAGAATGATTGAAGAAGATCGGCATGTGACTTACCGTGAGATAGAGGCATCCTTTGGCATATCGCAGATTACAAATACATTCAGTTTTGCATGAATTATCTGTGAAAAAGATCTGTTCCTGATGGGTTCCGCATAATTTGACCGTTCAAAAAAGGCTCGTGTTGATTGGTGTAAGGGAATGCTAAAAAAATTCAACCTAGGCACTGCAAAATCTGTATACAACATCGTTACAGGTGACGAAACTTGGATTTATACATATGAACCGAAAACTAAACAACAATCCACTGTTTGGGGTCTTCCAAGAAGAACCGAAACCCACAAAAGTTGTTCGTTCACGAAGCACTTCTAAGAAAATGATAGATTGTTTCTTCGGTTGTACTGGACATGTCGCAACCATTCCTTTAGAGCATCGGAGAACAGTTAATGCTGAATGGTATACAACAATTTGTTTGCCAGAAGTCATCGACAAAATCAGGAAAAACAACCAAAAACGTCGCATCATTCTTCATCATGACAATGCAAGCTCCCACACAGCACGTCAAACAATTGTTTGAAGAAGAAAAATATCGAATTAATATCTCATTGCCCGTATTCACCTAATTTATCCCCTAAGGACTTTTTTTGTTCCCCAACGTCAAACAAAAAATGCGTGGACAGTGATTTTCATCAGCTCAAGAAGCTGTTGAAGCATTCGAAAACCATGCTTTTGAGATACCAACTTCAGAGTGGAAAAAATGTTTCGAGAATTGGTTTGAACGCATGCAAAAGTGTATAAATGTTAAAGGCGAATATTTTGAAAAGTAATAAAATAGTTTGTTCAAAAAAAAAATAGTTTTTCTTAGTTTTTGCAAAAACTTAAAAGGTAGCCCTCGTACATTACTAAATCTGATGACTTTGATGATTGGTTTGTTGACTTTTATGCGACCATGTGAACTTAAATCAGACTTTTAAATTTTTGGTTAAGTTTCATTGTATTAAGGTTATATCCATTCAACAATTACTAATGTCAGATTGTTGTTACTTAATATCAATTATATACAAATATTTTGAAAGGTACCATTTCAAAATTACCGCCCTAAGAAGATATTATAAATATACATCATAAAAAATCAGCTGTGGCCACCACAGGACCGACGGCCATCATAAAGTACTTGTATAAAATACATTCTAGCAGCAGATTATTAATATATCTTTATTTAATAGCACAGGTGCTAATCAAAATACAAAATATAAATTAAAATAGCATTTAAACTAAAACAAACTACTTCCAATAAGTATTAAAAATCAACAGAACAACTTTTTCAAAAGATGTTCACGTACTTTACTCTCAAATAATTTGTATCTTTCAATATCTTTAATTTCCTTAGGAAGTTGGTTATATAAAGTCAAACTTTTACTAAAAACACTGCTCTTAGTTGCTTCCTTTCTAACACAAGTTATGGTTGGTTTATATACGGAACAAGAATAAGGAATAGGAAATAAGTTAGTACACAAGAATAAAAGATATTAAACCGTTTATATCGGACATAACATTTCGTCGCTGCGCCTGCGTACTTGCGTTGGCCTGTGTTTAACATTTGTCACTTGACAGGTTCTGATTCATAAAACCTTTTAAAAAATTTCGTTTATTACCGTTAAAAACATTTTATTGTTGTTTACAACCCTCTGATCACAACTGAAAAACATCTGTTGACCAAACTTTATTACGGCAGACATTTTGATTGCTGTGCGCAGGCTTATCGTGTCTTATTCTTGAAATAAGAATAAAAATGTTGAATGTTACCAACTATTCTTATGTTAAAGTTAAATTTCATTCCTACATAAACCGATATACGGCGCAGCCATGTTTTAACATCTTGTGCACTATTCTTATTTCCTATTCCTTATTCTTGTTCCGTATATAAACCAAGCATTATTGAAAAATCTTCCTTATTTCTTGTGTTGTACACATGTACATCTTTATTTTGTTTTATTCTAATTCTTAGATAATCAGGTACATGGTACAGGTCATAATTTTATACATGTAAACTTACCAATTTAATAACTTTATATTTCTATATATCTGATGAAGATTAGTAGCTCTGATGAAGATTCAAATTAAATCGAAATGTTAGCGAAGTTAATAAATTTGTTTTTATTTTCGGACTGGTCCGAATCCCATTACTTTCAACTATAATAATTAGGTACCATATTTTTTAGTATTTTATAAATAAATGTTAATACTTTAAATTCAAGATAACTACTGATATCTAGCCAATTCATCGCCTTTAACATAGACATAATACTTGTATACTTATTACATTTTAATATTACTCTTAGGGCCTTATTTTGACATTTCTGTAACTTATCTATATCTGTTTTATTGCACATAAAAGTGACAGTTGCACAGTATGTAAAGTGTGGCAGTATAATTGTATTATATATTAATAATCTAGTGTATCTACTTAAACTATACCTATAAGAAACTCTGCTGAAAAAGCCTTTTTTTGCCACTTTCTTAATTACGTATTGCACGTGCTCTTTTAATTTCAACTTCCTATCTAGTACAACTCCTAAGTATTTATATTTAACCAATTCTAACACACAATTAATTACTGCAGAGTAGAAATAACTTGGCCTAATATTTTCTAGCAAAGATATACAGATCAATTCTGTAACTCAGTTACTATGATTATAGTAACTAATATTGTGAGCAAGGTCAGTTACTATCATGAATGAAAGTCATTATACTTTTTATAATATTTTATCTTGTAGTAACGTTACTACACAGTCATTTTTTACAGAATTGATCTGATTATTTATCATAACCATGGAAACGTTACATATAAGTATGAAAAAATAGATACTTAGAAAAAAAATCGTTTTATCAAAAAATGCCTCAAATAAAATATTGCTTTTATAGCAACTTTTGTTAAATACAATTTTTCGAAATATTTTTCTATTGTTAAATATTCACAAAAATCTTAAAATCGACACGAGTAAACTTCCATTTCTGTCAACCGATTTTTACCAAAAGTTGATCAATTGATGTCAAAAGCTTAAATATGAAGTTTCATAAAAATCCTTTTAGCCGAATTTGCTCTGCACGTGTACACAGACAGACGGACGGACAGACGGACAGACAAACAGACAGACCGACAGACATCATGCTAAAAATATTCAAAACGTTATGTAGGGACCTCAATTTGTGGAGATCCATCGAAATCTCGAAATGTCAATATTGGTATGATAACAATACCTCCCTTATATATGTTGGCGGTCGGTAAATATGTTTCATTTTGTATATTACACAAAATAGAAGGCCTCGAAAAAATTTAGGTGGTCCGAGTTTAATAAAAGGTTGAGAATCAGTAGAACCATTAAAAGGGTAGTTGGACAAGCGCGCACACAGAAAATGTGTTTGGGGGGGTCCATTTAGAAAAAATATCCATAAAATAATACAAATTTATTATTATTTATTTACGGAGAGGAGTGGGTTATATTTAATTTAAATTTGATTAAAATTTAATTTTTATTAATAAAAAAGGTGATTTTTATTTTCAATTGCTCAGTTTTTATTGAATAAGTATATAATTTACCCATTCCTGGGGGGGACCAGAGGACCATCCCCTTAAGTGGGCGCCTGTAGTTTGCAAACCATTTTTAAAAAAGATGCCGGCAATAACCATAAGACCTAATTAAGAAGAAAAAGAACTATACACAAAATCACAGACTGACAGACAGACGCCCTTAAACCACTTGGGTACTCAATAAATAATTAATTCACATTTGCCATAAACATCGTAAATTAACAACACTTTTATTATACAAATTTAAATAAATTAATTAATTGTTTTATCTCACCTAATCACTTAACACAACTAAAATAAAACTAAACACAAAACTGTTGTAGAATCATAGATAATTATTTGTTGTGTTCACTTCGCGAAGTATTAGTGACAACTGAGTTGTATTTGTGAATGTCTGACGGTTTTATCGGATGTTATCAATTCAGCCGCGGTCGCGAAATTGGCGATCAGGTGTTAGCTCACAGGCAGCACGCCGTGCATCACGTATAGCGCTTCTAGGACAAAGTTCGATTTAATAATTTTGGCTAATTTTGTTACTTGAGTCCGAACGCTCGTTGAAGTAACACTGAGTGACACAACAATGATCTGACAATGATTTAACGAAGATATGACTTAGAAGTAACATGATTTGAATAAATTACTGCTGTGATCAAGTTTAGAAACAATCTATCCTCAGACGAAGAAGATATCTGATTTAAAATGTTCGATGTATAGTAATTAATATTCAATGAAAGTTATTAGTTATTATAAGGGGAAAATAAACAATTTTATTTTTCACTTCGTTGTTATTTGGTCCTATGGTTATTTATGCATATCAAAGGGAGTATTATGAATACAAATATTAGTCTCATTTACGTTCGGTACCTTTATTACCGACCGTCACCATATACAAGGTGTCTCAAAAGAAATTTTATATCTATTTAGCTTACTGCGTGAACGCAACGTGTCCGAGGGGCGCGGGGGTTATGTCAATCGGTAGCCTGGCTCTTGGGAATTCACTCGCTATGGAGCGTTTCTCGGGAGCAGACCGCGCGTTATGCGTGCGAGAGTTTTACAAAAACGGTGATTCGGCGACTGTAGCGCAGTATTCGAGGTTTTCGCCACTTAAATGATGCGCCAAGCATTCCTCTCATTCGACATTGGGTTAAAAAGTTTGAAGAGACTGGTACAACGCTGGATAAATCAAAATCCGGGCGACCTAGGTCATCAAGAACGGTAGAAAACGTGGAGAATGTTAATCAGTCTGTTCGTGACGACCCGAACCTTTCAATTCGGAAGCGCGCAAGTGCTTTAAATGTGCATAGATCATCATTACATCGCATTATGCACAAAGACCTAAAGCTGCACCCCTACAAAATTCAATTGGTGCAAGAATTAAAGCCCCAAGATGCCAGTCAGAGGCTTAATTTCGTAAATCAGGTGATTGAGCGATTTTCAACGTTTACCAACATTTTGTTTTCGGATGAAGCTCATTTTCATCTTAATGGCCACGTAAATAAGCAGAACTGCCGCTACTGGAGTGCAACGAATCCGAAACGCAAACATCAGAAGCCCCTACATTCGCCTAAAGTGACCGTATGGGCTGCGATGTCGGCGCGAGGAATTATCGACCCTTACTTTTTTGAAGACGAAAGGGGGCGTGCAGTTGCAGTGAATTCAGAGCGTTATGTGGAGATGTTAGACAACTTCTTGGTACCTGAACTGCAAAACTTTCCTGGCTATAACCAAAGAACATGGTTCCAACAGGACGGAGCAACTTCACACACGTCCAATATGTCTCTGCCACGTGTTCGTGAAATTTTCTCAGGCAAATTGATCTCCCGGAGAGGTGACATAAATTGGCCTCCACGCAGTCCAGATTTAACCCCTATGGACTTTTTCCTATGGGGTTATCTTAAATCTAGTTTACCGCCAACATATATAAGGGAGGTATTGTGATCATACCGATTTTGACATTTCGAGATTTCGATGGATCTCCACGAATTGAGGTCCCTACATAACGTTTTGACTATTTTTAGCATGATGTCCGTCTGTCTGTCTGTCTGACTGTCTGTCTGTCCGTCCGTCTGTGTACACGTGCAGAACAAATTCGGCTTGAAGGATTTTTATGAAACTGCATATTTAAGCTTTTGACATCAATGGCACGAGTTGATCAACTTTTGGTAAAAATCGGTTGACTAGAAATGGGAGTTTACTCGTGTCGATTTTAAGATCTTTGCGAATATTTAGCAACAGAAAAATAATTCGAAAAAATTTATGAAACAAAAGTTGCTATAAATGCAATAACTAATAACTTTTATTTGAGACGTTTTTTGATAAAACGAAAAATTTCTCAATTTTTTCATACTTATATGTAACGTTTCCATGGTCATGATAAATAATATTTCTGTTAGAAAATATTAGGCCAAGTTATTTCTACTCTGCTGCTAGAATGTATTTTATACAAGTACTTTACGATGGTGGTCGGTCCTGTGGTGGCCACAGCTGATTTTTTTTATTGCCATAGTCTAAAGCAGGGGTTCTTAAACTTATGTAGCCCGAGGACTCCCTCTTGAACAACTTTTTGTTTTGTGGACCCCATCCCAAGCCTAGGCATTTTACGTCATTCTTGAGACTTAATTTCTGGCTCAATTTTTTTATAGGTACTACGTTATAATAAATATTTGTAAAAATGTATCGCTGGTTATTTTAATAAATGGTCTTGTGAATTTATAGAGATGAACATTTTTATTAGCATATAGAATAAAAATTTATGTGAAGTGTGAATCTTCACACATTTCTGGGTTTTGCAGGTATTTAGTAACTGAATGATGATTATTTGGGATGCCAAAACAAATTTTATGTCAAAATATTTTTTTATGAATTTTAATTCGAATGCCTAATACCATTATTTAAGTTTCTAAATATGTACAGTATTTTATTTATACAGCAAGGTTCAGTAAGATTTTTAAAATTGCGCCTACGGCTTCCATTGGTTGCTTATATCATAAGTCACGCCCTCTGATTTCGTCAAACAGAATTAAATTATAATTTCAACACTTCCCACTGGTTATTAAATTCACGCTTTTAAAAAATAAATGCAACATTTACCAAAATATTACTAGAATTTTGACAAAATAATTTAAACAAAATAGAAATGCAAAAAAAAAAACAGAAAAAAATAAAATTAACAGGATTCGAACTCTGCAACGTTCGCACTGCAATTTACAAAGTGCGATACGAAACCATCTGAGCTACCAGAGTTTCTTATCTGAAGTGTTACATAGCGAATTAAATATTTAACATATCTTAGTTAAAAACACAAAAAATGCGTTATTTTCCGAAAACATACTCTGATCAAAAATTCCTGTTGTACTATTCCGGTTCACACCAATGTACATTACTTAGAATTTTTTCAGATTTTTAGTTTAAACCATCTGGGCTACAGGGTGTGGGACAAAAAATTTTTTGCACAATTTTGGCAAAAATCGCATCAAAATAATTTATTTTGCAAAAATAAAATTTTGATCGTTAATCCACGTACTAAGGGCTTTCATTTGATACCCTACTCAGAATTTAAAAAAAATATTTTTTTTTTTGATGAGCACCTTTTTGTTTATATTGTTAGGGGGATATGTTTTTTAGATGTTTTAGTATTTTTCCTATGTGTGGGTCAAAGAGTTGTATAAGCATGCCAAATTTCAACTCTCTAGGTTTAGCCGTTTGGCTACAATTTTTACCGAACAGACAGACAGACAGACAGACAGACAGACAGACAGACAGACAGACAGACAGACAGACGACAAAATGACGGTATAAGGGTTTTTTGGTCATACCTACAAAACCCTAAAAATGAGCTGTGGCCACCACAGGACCAACTGCCATCACAAAGTACTTGTCTCAATTAAAAGTTGTTAGTTATTGCTTTTATAGCAACTTTTGTTAAATAAATTTTTTCGAAATATTTCTTTATTCTGAAATATTCGCAAAAATCTAAAAACACGAGTAAACTTCCATTTCTAGTTAACCGATTTTTACCAAAATTTGATCAATTCGTGCCATTGATGTCAAAAGCTTAAATATGAAGTTTCATAAAAATCCTTTTAGCCAAATTTGCTCTGCATATTTCCATAGTTTCGCTGTTGGAATTTTCAATTTTCACATGCCAACATAAAACATGAAATAAAATAGGCAAGTTCCCTTTACGTGATAATCTAAAAGAACGAAATTTCAATTTAGTTCCGTTTAAACCAAAGAAATAAACTATGTAAGGGTTTTTGGTCATGCCTACGAAATCCTAGAAATGTCTTTTTAGTAAATAAGGCGTTATGAAATCACTTTTATAAAGGTATGGTTAATTTAATATTTCAACGTTTAAGTAAAACTATAGTAAATGTAAAAATTTAAAAAAACTTACCAAAAAATTATTCCAAAAGAAATAATTCACCAAACTGAATTACTGCAAACTAAACTGCGAATGCAACTTAATAAAATTGCAAATGCACCTGACTGCTAGAGCTAGTTGGAGCAACTGAGTAGAAATCTAAAAGCTGAGTTCTTATATCCAGAGATAATGCATCGTCCTGAAGACTTTGGAACTGTCAAAAATATCTTTACGGGAATCGTAATGGACTTTGTTAAATTTTTAAGGATAATAATATTTCATCGTAAAGATAACATGTATGAATGAAAATATTTTTATTTTGGGGCCTTAGTAGATTAGTTTAATCGTTAATTTAATCTAAGATTAGGTAACAGAAAGTTAATGTAGACTCAGGTGATAGGTATTTATTTTAAAAAACTGATGTGAAGTGTGAATATTCACACATTTCAGGGTTTCGCAGGTATATAATAAGTGAAGGCGGTATGCTGAGTGTGTAGGACAAATTTTACTTTCTAGTAATCACGGCAAAATGAACAATATTTTTAAAATAATTTATCGTCTGTTAATCATATAATAAGACTAGTTATTAAATTTACGCTCATAAAAATTAAATACAACATTTGTCAAAATATAACTAGAATTTTGACAAAATAATTTCAACATAATAAAAATGCAAAAAAAAAAACAGAAAAAATAAAATTCACTCCGTGTACTCGAACTCGAAACCCTTCGTTTTCCAGCCAGTTTAAGAGTGCTCTAACGCATGTAGCCATCGCACGCCATGCATGTGAGTGTCTTACATTGGTATAACTTTTGTACTTTGTGAACCAAAAACCACAAAAAATGCGTTATTTTCCAAAAACATAATCTGATCAAAAATTCCTGTTGTACTATTTCGGTTCACACCAATATACATTACTTAGAATTTTTTTAGATTTTTAGTTTAAACCATCTGGGCTACAGGGTGTGGGACAAATTTTTTTTTGCACATTTTTGGCAAAAATCGCATCAAAATAATTTATTTTGCAAAAATAAAAATTTGATCGTTAATCCACGTACTAAGGGCTTTCATTTGATACCCTACTCAGAATTTAAAAAAAATATTTTTGTTTTCGATGAGCACATATTTGTTTATATTTTTAGGGGGGTATATTTTTTAGATGTTTTAGTATTTTTCCTATATGCGGGTCAAAGAGTTGTATAAGCATGCCAAATTTCAACTCTCTAGGTTTAGCCGTTTGGCTACAATTTTTACCGGACAGACAGACAGACAGACAGACAGACAGACAGACAGACAGACAGACAGACAGACAGACAGACAGACAGACGACAAAATGACGGTATAAGGGTTTTTTGGTCATACCTACAAACCCTAAAAATGGAAATATGATAAACGACAAAGTCTAAAAGGGGAAATGGAGATTTTTTTTGGACTTATGGACAGATTTCTATCTGGTTTCCGTTTGGATTTGGCTCCATATATAAGAGGTGGAACGGCAAATGGATCCATAACTCCTTCATTCTCCAGCAGATGTAAGAAGGTTGAAACATTCTTACATCTTAGGAACCCTACAGTTTAAATGCTATTTCTTTGGAAACCCAAGGCAAAAAGCCACATAGGCAGTCTTTTTAATTGTAAGGTCAACCATTTTAAAATAATGATTTAGATGTATACTATTGAATTTAGTCTTGATCAAAATTGACATTTTATAGGTGACTAATATTTCTATATTTTTTAAATGTAAGTATACTATTTTACTTTTTAAATGATGCAATACCTACCTAGTATAATTTTTTAATGCAAATTATAAATAAAAATTGAATCTAATAATTAGCGATAGGTATGCTGTTTTGAATCTTACTTTATTTATTTATTATAAACATAAAATCAAAATAATATAGTAATTTATAATCCAATCAGATAATATAAAACAGTGTTTCTCAACCAGAAACGCACCGCGGACCAGTATAATATATTATTTTATAACGCGGGCCATAATAATAATTGTTGGTTCATTTTTTGCAAGAAAACAAATATATTTAATTTGCTACTAAATACATTTATTTTATTTGTAGAAAATCACAGAAAGTTTACAGAAAATAAACAAAATATAAATTATTTATATAAAAAATGTGCATATACAGTCTGTTCCAAACGGTTAAGCGGAACTAGATTTTGCAATCTAGTTACTTTCATCTTTTAAATCGTGCTTTTCAGCCGTTTTGTTTAAGCTTTGTAAATCATACTTACAATAAACATTTTTTGGTTAAGGTTAATATCATTTTAAAATGTCATTTTCTTTATATTTTGATTTTTTGTGTCATTCTTAATACAAATTTGCCATTATTTATTTTTTTGTCATTAAAATATATATATAAAAAAAATTTAATTTTGACATATGTCATTCGTTTCCATGGTTTCATTGTTGGAATTTTAAATTTTGACATTCCAACATGAAAAATGAAATAACCCAAGCAAGGTCCCTTCTCGTGACAACCTAAAAGAACGAAATTCCCATTTAGTTCCGCCTAACCGTTTGGAACAGACTGTAAGCTGTTCACTTTTGTAAGAACACACTAGATCTGGTTATTTTGGTTACTTTTATTTGTGTTACTGACTTTAAATGTCAATTAAAAATATTTCTTACGCTGTAAAACCGACTTTAGGTTGATAAGGTTATGATCATTATAATTAAGATATAATTTTTCATTATGACATATGTCAAATGGATCGACATTTTAAAAAAGTGAAATTTTTTAATACCAACATGACATACAGTTTCAAAGGTGCTAACTATTGAAAACAAAATTCCCTCTTAGTTTATTCTTACAAAAGTGAACACATTATAAATTTTTGCAAAAACTGCAAAAAACACATATAAAAACTTTCGCGGACCACTGAAATTTTTCTGGAGACCACTGGTGATCCGCGGACCACCTGTTGAGAAACACTGATATAAAATACATATTTAAATGATAGATGATACACACGCCGGCAAATTTAAAGGAACAGACATAAAAATCTAATTATTTTCCCTATAGTATACATATTGTTGATACCTCTCAGGTAATCTTCTAGTATGATGTTTTTTGGAATAATGTTCAATCGGGTTGAGGTCAGGGGAGCACGCTAGCCAACCCATTGTTCTTATACCCACTTGATTTAAAAAGTCTGTTACACAGTGGGCGACGTGTGGGCGCGCATTATCCTGCATTAGGGTGACATTTTCTCCGATATATAGGGCAAAAGATACAACATGGTCTTGAGAAATATCTCGGATGTACCTATCTGCAGTTAACGCTCCACCATCAATCACCACTAACTCTGTGCGAGCTCCCAAACTTATTCCACCCCACACCATAATTGAACCTCCACCAAAAAATACAGTAGTAGCAAAATTAAATGGTGCATTTTGTTCTCCTTGGCGTCGATACAATCTTTTCCTACGGTTTAGTAGAGGGTTCCAAGCTATCTAGACATAGGCAACAAAATAATAAAATTAAAAAAAAAAAAAACTTTCAATCTATTCCTTTAAACTTGCAAAAGTAAATAATAATCGCTACTCAACAAATTTGAACAATTTGTCGAATAAAATTAGCTGTTTTGGAATAAATATGACCTACTGATGACGAAAATGGTGATTAAGAAATTTGTAGCACCCTCAGATTTTGAAAATTGAATAACTTTAAGTTATTCAATTTTCAAAATTTACCAAAAACCATTTTATACAAGTTATCATTAAAAAAAAAAAAAAACAGAATATAAACATTGAATTAAAGTTGCGGAACCCCTGAAAACGTTCCACGGAACACCAGGGTTCTGCGGAACACAGGTTGAATACCACTGATTGATCTACAGTAACAGTCTGGCTAATGCTGGTAGCGCCGTCATTAGGAGTCCAAATAAACGTAGTACAAATTTTTGTCGTGAAGAATTTTTTTTATAATATTATCGTATATATGTATTATTGTATATTTATTGTATATAATGTACAAATTTGTATTTAGATGGCTAATATGGTTGTATAGACTAATGGCAAATAAAGCAATAAATTAAAAAAAAAAAACAAAATAAATAAATAAACGTAGTAGTCATAGTTTCAAATGGAAAAATAAGAATATCTCTGCAAAAACAGTACCTACGTTTTTGGGAATAGGTATTTTCACAAAAATAGATAAGATTATTAGTGAATATAATATGTTACAGTAAAAAATAAACACATCTTATATATGATGTGTAGCTACAGATTTACTGCTGTATTTTATTTTATCTTTTATTTATTTTCTTTTTTATTTTTTCTTTCTGTGTTCTTTGGATATATATATATATATATATATTATTTTTTTTCATTAGGAAATAATGCTCTGACCGATTAGTACAGCTATATGCTGCACAACCAAACATTTTCTCAATAATTTATATGAAGATGAATAAAAATTAAGCTACAATATATATATTGATATTATGATCATTATAATATATTATTATACGAGTTTTATAAGACGATGTATTATCACACAAGTTGATTGAAGTACAACGAGTGCAACGAGGAGTGCTCCAAAGAAACAAGTATGACAATACGTCGTATAAAACGAGCATAATTTACTATTTTTACCGATCGACAACATACATAACATTCGATTTCCGGTCGACAGTTATGTACAAGATCTCTGACAAACATGTTCTGTTGTAATACAAAATACATACTAAAATAATAGTGTTATTAAACGGTCCACAGCAGCGCACATATTTTCACATTGAACAATCAAATATTGAGGTCGATAACTCGTTAATTAGTCCAGTGATGTTTAACAACGGCGGTACCTCCCTAAAATGGGCGATTCAGGCTTTCAGGTGGGCGGTAGAATAATTACGTGCTGTATTAAAAACAACCAAAATGGTAAATGGGACAATGGGAAAAAATTTGTGATAAAAAAAAGTTACTATCATTTTCATCATTAATGGCGCGACAGCCCTATTTGAGTCTAGGCCTCCTGTTTCCAGGTTTCTTGACCATGTTTTCAATCTGTGTATACGAGTAATATGGTCAGTATTACGTCCATTTTTTACCGATCGCCAACATATATAAGGGAGGTATTGTGATCATACCGATTTTGACATTTTGAGATTTCGATAGATCTCCACGAATTGAGGTCCCTACATAACGTTTTCAATATTTTTAGCATGATGTCTGTCTGTCTGTCTGTCTGACTGTCTGTCTGTCCGTGTACATGTGCAGAGCAAATTCGGCTAAAAGGACTTTTATGAAACTTCATATTTAAGCAAAAGTTGCTATAAAAGCAATAACTAACAATTTTTATATATTAGTACTTTTTGATGGCGGTCGGTCCTGTGGTAGCCACAGCTGATTTTTTGTACTTTGCATCACTTATTTTATATAAATTTTACAATTTCATTTATAAAAATAAATATCGGAATACAATCTAGGGATTTTTGTGAAATGCGGCCACTATAGCAACAATGTATAATTTCTATAACACAATTTCTATGACAACACAACACATAATTATCTGACGTGGAAATACTTACAAATTGTATTAAATAAACATTGAAAAATATTTGAGGTTATCAATGACACGCCGTAGATGAGTAGTACTGCCAATCTCTCCAAATAAAAAGTCACAAAAAACAGTTTAACAATAGCTTCTATTGTTAAACTGTTTTCAGAGTAACAATGATATTATTTTGAACGTAAATTATAAAAATTTTCTTTCGTTAATATTGAAATTTTTTCCAGCATCAATAAATGTCCTGAATTTGTAAAGCCGTCCTTTCCAAATCAAATTTTAAAATAAAAAATAAAATACCTTTTGTTCATTAATCTACGTCTTGATTGCTTTCTTTTGATACGTACCACGCAATAAATTAAAAAAAAAAAAACAAAAAAATCGATATTTTTCGAAAAACTAATTTAATGAAAAATTCCGGTTGAACTATTCCGGTTCCTATCAATGTTTATTATGGAGATTTTTTCAGATTTTTAGATCAACCCTTCTGGGAGATAGGGGGGGGGATAAAAGATGGGAGTTTTTTGGCTGGGTGCAGCCTGTCCTAATAGGACCGATTATTGAATCAAAGGGGGCGGTTCGTCTTCCAATTTTCCAGGGCCGTAAATTTTGCCAATACGCTACTGATTACTAGTAAATTGGAACTGATGACCTTTTTTGCCAACACTTGCATTTCAGAAGGTAAAGTGTTTTTGGTCAGCACTTAATAATTTCCCGATCCCTGTACCTATAAAACAAATTTGTCTTCTAAGTACCCCCCCCCCCCCATAAAAGATCCTGGGTACGAGCCCGCTCCACCCATAAGTGCGTCCGTTACAAAATAAAAAGTATAAACATGCAAAACATCTAATAATACAAATACAAGTTCAAAGTATAAAAAAACATTTTTCACAAATAATTTATGTTAATAATATTTCAACATTGATTTTTACAAATGAGTAACCATTATTTGAACATTTTTATACTCTTTTTTTATAGTAATGTAAATACTTACTATTTGCAAGAAGATAATTGATATGGAGGCAGCGTTGGGAGGGGGGCCGGGGGCACAGAGGTGTATTTGTGGAGCAGTAGAGTGTTAAGTCCAAAGTCCAAGAAACATCGTATGATGTGACTATGTTTGCCGCGGGACCTTGGCACTCAAAGCGTGGGTAACAGGCTAACAGATATAAACGGTCCACAACACACTGTGATGTCTGTTAGGTTAGGTTAGTAAATGTTAACTACATAAATAAACGGTTCCAAACAGTGCACATTCCTTTATATACAGGGTGTTAAAAAATGGTGGTCTGAAATTTTAAGAACTGTACTACTGACCAAAATAAGTAAAACAAACCTAATCAACATGGGTCCACGTTTCAAAGATGTGAGAAATTTTTAAACAAAACAGTGCATAATGCCAAATTAGTGTTTTGTTTTGTACAAAAAAAATTTATTTTTTTTTTGGGACACACTTATATTGCATTTCAAAATATTCGCTTTTAAGTTTAATTCACTTTTGCATGCGTTCAAACCAATTCTCGAAACATTTTTTCCACTCTGAAGCAATGTTCTCTCTAATTTTTTCGCTGCGCGGTTCAAAAGTATTTGGGAGCAGAAATGTTCAAAACGTATGTAAAAGTGTGCCCATTTTGTGCAAATTTTGCCCATTATGCGCAAAATACAAAATCGATACCAACAACTTTTGTGGGTTTCGGTTCATCTTGGAAGATCCAAACAGTGGATTGTTGCTTAGTTTCCGGTTCATATGAATAAATCCAAATTTCGTCACCTGTAACGATGCTGTATACGGATTTTGCAGTGCCTAGGTTGATTTTTTAAGCATTCCCTTACACCAATCAACACGAGCCTTTTTTTAAGCTTCGGTCAAATTATGCGTAATCCATCGGGAACAGATCTTTTTCACAGCTAAATGTTCATGTAAAATCGAATATATTGCAGTCTGCGATATGCCAAAGGATGCCTCTACCTCACGGTAAGTCACATGCCGATCTTATTCAATAATTTTGCGCACAGCATCGATGTTTTTTTGAATCACAATCGATTTTGGTCGATCTTCACGAGATTCATCACTGACGGACGCAAGACCACGACAAAATTCTGCAAACCAATTGTAAACAGTCTTTTCTGATGGTGCTTCATTACCAAAACTTCAACGAAGCGAATCTATGCATTGTTGTTGAGTTAGGCCTTTACTAAAATCGTCAAAATCATCCAACAGAAACCTTTACGAGTAATATCCATTTTTCACAAAGGTTTTTTAACGCTCACTGTCAACAAACTACTCGGTCAATTTATAAGCTGCCACTGATATCACAATAAAAAATGTCAAATTTTACGTATATAGTAATGACACATTTCAATATTGCCATCTAGTGGTCGTTTGTAAATACATAAAAGGTAACCCTCGTACGATATGTTCTTTTCAAGATGGGGTACCAGGCTTTGTCGTTCACGGTCAACTACATATTCTGTCATTTTTACCGACCGCCAACATATATAAGGGAGGTATTGTGATCATACCGATTTTGACGTTTCGAGATTCCGATGGATTTCCACGAATTGAGGTCCCACATAACTTTTTGACTATTTTTAGCATGATCGGTCTGTCTGTCCGTCCGTCTGTCTGTCAGTCTATCTGTCCGTCTGTCTGTCCGTCTGTCCGTCCGTCTGTCTGTGTACACGTGCAGAGCAAATTCGGCTGAAAGGATTTTTATGAAACTTCATATTTAAATTTCTGCCATCAATGGCACAAGTTGATCAACTTTTGGTAAAAATCGGTTGACTAAAAATGGGAGTTTACTCGTGTCGTTTTTAAGATTTTTGCGAATATTTCACAACAGAAAAATATCTCGAAAAAATTTATTAAACAAAAGTTGCTATAAACGCAATAACTAATAACTTTTATTTGAGACGTTTTTTGATAAAACGAAAAATTGCGAATAATTTCCGTAAAATTTTTCGAAATTTTTTCCAATTCTCAATTTTTTCATATTTATATGTCCATGACCATGGAAACGGTCATGATAAATAATATCTCTGTTAGAAAATATAGACCGGGAGCTCATGACAGTTTTTGGTCTCCGATTTCATACAGCATGCTTTTTGGAGGACAGAATATTCACCCTGTGACAACAAAAAAGGGATGGTACTAAACCCCTGCATGCTTTCCGGTCATAGGGAAAATTGCATTTCCACTTAAACACAAAATTTTTGTGCTTTTCTCTGATTTAATATTGCTTGCCCTTTTGTCAAAAGAAAGTTATAACAAATTTAAAGTCTTTTAAATATATGCATGCGATTCGGAGGGTCCCAAAGGGCTCAAACGGTCATGTGATCTTGTAATAAAAAAATATGATTTTCCGCGTTTTCATACAGCATGCCTATAATTAAAAGACTTTAAATTTGTTATAACTTTCTTTTGACAAAAGGGCAAGCAATATTAAATCAGAGAAAAACACAAAAATTTTGTGCAAGTGGAAATGCAATTTTCCTTATGACCGGAAAGCGTGCAGGGGTTTAGTACCATCCCTTTTTTGTTGTCACAGGGTAAATATTCTCTCCTCCAAAAGGCATGCTGTATGAAATCGGAGACCAAAAATGTCATGAGCTCCTGGTCTAATATTAGGTCAAGTTATTTCTACTCTGCTGCTAGAATGTAATTTATATAAGTACTTTATGATGGCGGTCGGTCCTGTGGTGGCCACAGCTATTTTTATATTTTATCCTTACCTAAATAACTGGTGCATCTATTTTCGTCGTTCTAAAAATCTAATTTACGTTAAGTTTCCTATTTTTCAGGCTGCAAAATGTTACTCAATAATCAATGCGTGTTATTTTCCTGCATGGCTTCGTGTCTAAATTTTGGTATTTTGTGTCTTATTTATGAAACTTCGGTTAGCAGACCACAAAATATAAATAATATAATATATTATTTCTGGAATAAACTAATTAAAATTTATATTGGCCTTTGATTGCCAATCTAAATTTAGAGAGTAATTCTGGAGACACCGAACTAAATCGAGTAATTTTAGAATTGATTGAATAAAAATTAGAAGCATTACGTACGTACGTAACTCGATCTATTCTTGGACATAAACATCAGAATACTAACAAAGAATCTACGTTGTCAATATTTAAAATACAGCAACACACTACCAAAGGAACAAAGCATACAAGCTGTAAAACAAAGGAAAATATTATTTTCATTTGTTTTGCATTTTAAATACAGAAGGTTTCTTATTATAGGAGGGAAGAGGGGTGTATAGATTTAACATGGACTTTTTACCGACCGCCAACATATATAAAGGAGGTATTGTGATCATACCTATTTTGACATTTCGAGATTTCGATGGATCTCCACGAATTGAGGTCCCTACATAACGTTTTCACTATTTTTAGCATGATGTCTGTCTGTCTGTCTGTCTGCCAGTCTGTCTGTCTGTCTGTCTGTCTGTCTGTCTGTCTGTCTGTCTGTCTGTCTGTCTGTCTGTCTGTCTGTTTGTCTGTCTGTCTGTCTGTCTGTCTGTCTGTCTGTCTGTCTGTCGGTCTGTCTGTCAGTCTGTCAGTCCATGTACACATGCAGAGCAAATTCGGCTAATTTTAATGGTCTTAGATAAAAAACTTTTTGCAAGTTGACTAAGCGTTGGGATAAATGTGTATTAAAAGGATATTATTTAAAAAAAAAAAAATTATTTGAATAACCCTGTGTTGTTCTTGTAGTTTTTTTTTCTTTTTTTTAACCTTAATATCCTTTGCTGCTTTGGCAATTATACCCTTTTCACACTTGAACTTTAATACGAGTGAACTTAAAGTTCACCGATGTTTAACATCGGTATGCTTTCACACTTGATGTTTAAATCTCCGGTGCTGTCATCAGATACAGTAATTTTGTCCTTAAGTTACCGTCATGAAATTACCAGTTTTGAACTGTCTGCGCAGACGCACATTTTGAATTATTATAAACAAATATGGATATTTCATTTCATTCTACAATAAAAACACTACAATACAGAATATATTACACCTGTATTAACATGTAAGTCAATACATTTTATCTCAATTATTGTAGCTCTGT
Organism: Liopterus haemorrhoidalis; assembly: GCA_963971575.1. Lineage (NCBI taxonomy): Eukaryota > Metazoa > Arthropoda > Insecta > Coleoptera > Dytiscidae > Liopterus > Liopterus haemorrhoidalis. The sequence goes on along the minus strand of OZ020622.1, from coordinate 42,574,334 downwards.
ATTTTATAAAACACATTATTAAAATAAATAATTTTTTTATAACAATAAGTATAAACTTCTTATAACGTCGATATAATACAGTATTCTTGTTTATGATAATATAAAATGTTGACAGCACAAATTCAAAGAGTATTTTTTATAATAGAAATTATGTTGGCAATGCGGACGAAGTTTAAGACGCAGATCTCTGTCTTAAACATCGCTTGTATTTAGACGAGGCCATACGGTTTCACATTAGCGTTTAAAGATACATTCACTTTAACATCCGATCTCAAAGTTCTAGTGTGAAAAGGGTATTAGCCAGTACAGTTCTTATTTTTGAAAATTCCGTGCCTGAACGGGATTTAAACCCGACACCTTAGCAACACAGAGCACACATATTACCACTACGCTACGCCGGTCGGCATTGTTGTAGCTTTATAAAAAATTAGCTGTGGCCACCACAGGACCGACCGCCATCACAAAGTAATTGTTTAATTTATGCTGCTTAAAATATTTAAAAAAATTTTCGTTTTATTAAAAAATGTCTCAAATAAAAGTTGTTAGTTATTGCTTTTATAGCAACTTTTGTTAAATACATTTTTTTGAAATCTTTTTCTGTTGTTAAATATTCGTAAAAAATTTAAAACCGACACGAGTAAACTCCCATTTTTAGTCAACCGATTTTTACTAAAAGTTGATCAACTCGTGCCATTAATGTCAAAAGCTTAAATATGAAGTTTCATAAAAATCCTTTTAGCCGAATTTGCTCTGCGCATGTACACAGACAGGCAGACAGACGGACAGACGGACGGATGGACGGACAGACAGACTAACAGACATCATGCTAAAAATAGTCAAAACGTTATGTAGGAACCTCAATTCGTGGAGATCCATCGAAATCTCGAAATGTCAAAATCGGTATGATCACAATACCTCCCTTATATATGTTGGCGATCGGTAAAAAATGGACGTAATACTGACCATATTACTCCTATACACAGATTGAAAACATGGTCAAGAAACCTGGAAACAGGAGGCCTAGAATCAAATAGGGCTGTCGCGCCATTAATGATGAAAATGATAGTAACTTTTTTTTATCACAAATTTTTTCCCATTGTCCCATTTTCCATTTTGGTTGTTTTTAATACAGCACGTAATTATTCTACCGCCCACCTGAAAGCCTGAATCGCCCATTTTAGGGAGGTACCGCCGTTGTTAAACATCACTGGACTAATTAAAGAGTTATCGACCTCAATATTTGATTGTTCAATGTGAAAGTATGTACACTGCCGTGGGCCGTTTATTGTCATTATTTTATTAGTTTGTATTTTATATTACAACAGAACATGTTTGTCAGAGATCTTGTACATAACTGTCGACCGGAAAACGTTAAAAACCGGAACGAAATTAACCGTTTTCGAAAGACATGCTGTAATTTCAATGACTGCGAAGTCCAAATTTATTATGTTAATTATAAAAATCTTTAAATACAGTCTGTTCCAAACGGTTAAGCGGAACTAGATTTTGCAATCTAGTTACTTTCATCGTTTAAATCGTGCCTTTCGGCCGTTTTGTTTAAGCTTTGTAAATCATACTTACAATAAACATTTTTTGGTTAAGGTTAATATAATTTTAAAATGTCATTTTCTTTATATTTTGATTTTTTGTGGCATTCTTAATACAAATTTCCCATTTATTTATTTTTTTGTCATTAAAATATAAAAAAAAAAATATTTAATTTTGACATATGTCATTCGTTTCCATGGTTTCATTGTTGGAATTTTAAATTTTCACATCCCAACGTGAAAAATGAAATAACCCAAGCAAGGTCCCTTCTCGTGACAACCTAAAAGAACTAAATTCCCATTTAGTTCCGCTTAACCGTTTGGAACAGACTGTAAATGGTACTTAACAGTACATATACTATCATACAGGCACTCCCAGTTGGGGGGGGGGGTTAGAAATTGTTTTGCAAGGATTGGGAAATTATTCGGTAACAAGAGCTGACTTCACCTTCCAAAATGCAAGTGATGACCATAAAGAAGTCTATGCTTCCAAAATACTAGTACTGACCTAACAAAAATTGATGTGAAGTGTGAATTTTCCCATATTTCAGGGATTTTGTAGGTATTTAATAAGTGTAAGAAGCCAGTATAATACTTGATGTCTAGGAATATTTGTTCTATAATCACATCAAAATCAACAGTTTTTTGATAATTATTTTTATTTATTATTTGAGAACTAAGAGCTTCCATATAATTTTTTTAAACTAAATATAAATAATTTGCCTAAAATGCCAGCGTTTTTTTCTGCATTTGCTTCGTATTCAAGTCTTCATTAGATTAATAAGAAATATATTGATAAATGGCTTTTTTTTCAATTTCAGAAACGTATTTCTCACTATTAACAATGTGTTATTTGGTTTCATTACTATAAATGAGTTATTCCTCTTTGATACCTTAAAAATCCAAATTAATTAAAAAAACCAGGTCGAATCACAGCGTATAATCTGACATATATAATTAGCAAGTGTCTGTATGTAGTATCGGTAATATTGTCCTAAGGTTCTTGTGATTGGCAGACAATCCTATATCCTTTGACCGAAATGAACAATATTTTGCAGATTTATTTTCTAAGAATCTGCGAATATAATTACATACATAAATGTCTAGAGCAGGGGGCGGCAACCTTTTTTACTAAGACGGGGGGGGGGGGGATAAAATTTAAACATAAAAATATTAATGCAATTTAAAATTTTAATTTTCATAAAAAAAATACATAATATCAAAGTGATAATTAATGCGATATTTGACAATGAAAAATCGCGGCCAATTCGTTGTAATGTGGGACATAAGAAGAATTTCCAGTTCTCAGGCATTGGTCCAAATGAGCGTCAGTGAGGCCTGTTCGGTATTTTGATTTTAAGTATTTCATATTAGAAAACATACATTCACAAGCATATGTCGACGCGCAGAGAGACGCAATTTTAGAAAATTCACATTTTCTCAACAATGGGTAGCTATTCCCATTCACCAAGTTCCAGAATTTTTCTTCGTTACGATGTGATTTTAATTCAATGTCATTTGTTATATTTATAACTTCCAATTCCAAGTCCTCCTAATTGGAAATACCGAAATATGTTGCGATTTTATTAGTCACATCATCCTCTCTTTCAGAAAAAGGACTAATTAAAAATGCCTCCAATTCGTAGAAGTCTTCAAATCTGGTATTAAATTCTTCCAATAATGTATCAAAATGTTTGGCAAATTGATGGGTGGTAGCATTTCCATGGCAATAATTTTCTATTACCATTATTAAATTTGAGAAATGTGATAAATTATCTTTCTCCATATGTGATTTCCAGAGGGCCAATTTAGCTTTAAATGCATTTACCGTACTTATCATTTCTTATCATTTAATAAATATTAAATTACATTTATTTATAAAACTATAACACTTCTAGTCTTCTTGACAGTACTTTTATTACTAAAAGCGGCTCGGAAATAGAATCTCGCATGGTTAGGCGGGCACTTAGAAAATGCTTCGCGGGCACCACGTTGCCGACCCCTGGTCTAGAATTTGGTAGGCATAAACAAGAGACTCTAGATACTCCTATATCCTTTGACCGATATGAACAATATTTTGCAGATTTTTTCTCTTGGAATCTACGAATATAATTACATACAGAAATGTCTAGGGTTTCGTAGGCATAAATTAACGTCTCATATTATTTTTAGTTTTATCAATATAAATGTAATGTACTAAGGCCCGGTCTTTCCACCTTCAGATAAAGTTCCAAGTAACTATCTGACAGATAAGGTTATTTGTAACTTCATCTGCTGAGTAAATGTCATCCCTTCTTTCTATACAAATGTATCTATCGGATAGTTATCTAACGGATAATGAGACTGACGTATTGGATTCACTGACTGGTATTGACATTTATTCAGCAGATGAAGTTACAAATAACCTTATCTGTCAGATAGTTACCTGGAATTTTATCTGAAGATGGAAAGACCGGGCCTAAGTAAAAATGAATCGTTTTCCCATCTTAAAAAGTTGATGATAAATAATCGTACATATATAATTAGCAAGTGTCTGTATGTAGTTTCGGTAACATTGTGACGTCAATTTTTCCTAAAGTTCTCGTGATTGGCTAACTGGGGACACCCTGTCTCTTGATTGGCTGACAGGTGACACTCTCTACAGTGATTGGCTAAATACCTGACATGGTGGTATATTTTTTGGTTAATTATACGAAATTAAGATACGTTAAAAAATAAAACCAAATACACATACAAACAATTGAAATTCTTATATTATAAATCCGTCATTGTTGATGGGTAATAACCTAGTAATTTAATATTACTTCAATTCACAAATAAAGGTCGGTCAAAAATAAAATAAAAATTAATTGTTGTGCAACAATTTAAATTAATAATATATGAGAAAACAATAAAATAATAATCTAAACTTGCGGTGAGATAATAATATAAAAAAATGACCAAGTTTAAAACAATACTTCAATAATTGTTATTAATATTAATTAAATTGACAAATAAAGGTTTAAATTAGCGGTTCAATAATAAAAAAATTAAAAATAATTAATTGTTGTGCAACAATTTAAATTAATAATATGAGAAAATACAACAAAATTACTAAATATTAAACAAAACTTGAATAATTAATATTAATTTATATTAAATTGACAAAAATAGGTATCTATAAAATAAAATAATTAACTATGGTGGAACAATTTAAATTAATATGTGAAAATAAAATAAAATAATAATAAAAAATTGCAGTATACCTAATAATAATATGTTAAAATTACTAAATATTAAAAAAAAACTTCATTATTATTAATTTAAATTAAAGTGACAAAGGTAAAAAGGCCGGTTAAAAATATAGTAATTATATGGTGCAACAATTTAAATATGTGAAAATAAAATGAAATAATAAAAACTTGCAGTATGATAAATATAATATGACAAAATATATAAAAAAAAATCAGCTGTGGCCACCATAGGACCGACCGCCATCATAAAGTACTTGTATAAAATACATTCTAGCAACAGAGTAGAAATAACTTGGCCTAATATTTTCTAACAGAGATATTATTTATCATGACCATGGAAACGTTACATATAAGTATGAAAAAGTAGATACTTAGAAAAAATTTCGAAAAATATTTCAAAATTTTTTCGTTTTATCAAAAATTTTCTCAAATAAAAGTTATTAGTTATTGCATTTATAGAAACTTTTGTTAAATAATTTTATCGAAATATTTCTCTGTTGTGAAATATTCGCAAAAATATTAAAATCGACGCGAGTAAACTCCCATTTCTAGTCAACCGATTTTTACCAAAAGTTGATCAACTCGTGCCATTGATGTCAAAAACTTAAATATGAAGTTTCATAAAAATCCTTTTAGACGAATTTGCTCTGCACGTGTACACAAACAGACGGACGGACAGACAGACAGACAGACATACAGACGGACAGATGGACAGACAGACCGACAGACATCGTGCTAAAAATAGTCAAAACGTTATGTAGGGACCTCAATTCGTCAAGATCCATCGAAATCTCACAATACCTCCCTTATATATGTTGGCGGACAGTAACTAGAATAATTATTATTTAAATTAAATTGACAAGCTATTGACAAGGTATAAAAGGCCGGTCAAAAATAAAATAATTAACTATGGTGCAACAATTTAAAGTAATGTGAAAATTCAATAAAATAATAATAAAAACTCGCAGCGTGATAATATGATAAAATGGCAAAATATAAAAAAAACTAGAATAATTATTATTTAAATAAAATTGAGAAAGGTATAAAAGGCCGGCCAAAAATAAAATAATTATTGTGCAACAATTTAAATATGTGAAAATAAAATAAAATAATAATAAAAACTTGCAGTATGATAATATGATAAAATGACAAAATGTAAAAAAAAACTAGAATAATTATTATTTAAATTAAATTGACAAAGGTATAAAAGGCCAAAAAATAAAATAATTATGGTGAAACAATTTAAATTAATATGTTAAAATACAATAAAATAACAATAAAAATTTGCGGTGTGATAAAATGACTAAATATTAAAATGACAAAAATAATTATTATTAATTTAAAATGTAATAACAAATAAAGGTAAAAATGAGCCGGTTTTTGCGATAATATATCAAATTTATCAATCCCAAAACATAGATTAATTATCAGTACAAAAGCAATATATTTTAATTCATAAAAATATAAAAAAACAACTTACATTATGTTTGTATTCCAATAAACTTAAACACAATCCTAACCTAAGTAATGACGTAGGGTACGAAGTTCATCTCTACACTTTATAAATTGGAAAAGACCGTACATTGCGAATCTTGCATTTTAGAGGTTCTTGTGGATCATGCTATTCGGTAATAATTCGCTGGTATGGTGGCGTGATACAACTGGCGATACGGCGCATGCGCAAATCAACGTGTCTCTACACAAATCCAATATTTTGGGATGTCATTCATAGATTTTATGATGTAACACTCAAATTTGTTTTAAAAAAACCAAATAGTCATAAATATTATTTTATAAACATGAAATTATGAGTTTTGACAGATATTTAGATGTAAAATACGCGCATGCGTCAATAGAAATTTATAAAAATATAATATAAACGTAATAAATCCATCAAATTATTTTAAAATTTATGATATAATGATGGAAATATGTTTTTAAAACATTTAAAAAACAATTATTATTGTTTAAAAAAAGAAATTATGTGATTTGACAGTTATTTGCAAGTAAAAACTGCGCATGCGTAAATATTTATTTATAAAAATTCAATATTTAACAATTTCCTTAGTGTATTTTTGATTTAATACTTCCAATTTGTACAAAATGACTTATTTAAATACAGTTATTATTCTTAAAAATATAAAAGGTGCGCTAAATTGTACGCATGCGCTATTATCTTGTTTAATAGAGAAGAAATTCCTAATATGGGTCCCCCTTTTGTTTTTTCTCGATAATTTTTAGACTAATATTGCTCTTCACTCTTTTACTTTACTAAAACGTACATATTGAAGTTATTTAGTTTGTGTTTGATAGTCATTTTGAAGATTTACAAATTTTAAACGTTTTTATTTCATATAGGGACATTTGTAGAGGAGGGTGCTAATATGAGTCCCTCTTTTGTTTTTCTCGATAATTTTTAGACTAATATTGCTCTTCACTCTTTTACTTTACTAAAACGTACATATTGAAGTTATTTAGTTTGTGTTTGATAGTCATTTTGAAGATTTACAAATTTTAAACGTTTTTATTTCATATAGGGACATTTGTAGAGGAGGGTGCTAATATGAGTCCCTCTTTTGTTTTTCTCGATAATTTTTAGACTAATATTGCTCTTCACTCTTTTACTTTACTAAAACGTACATATTGAAGTTATTTAGTTTGTGTTTGATAGTAATTTTTAAGATATACAAATTTTAATTTTTTTTATTTCATATAGGGACATTTGTAGAGGAGGGTGCTAATATGGGTCCCCCTTTTGTTTTTTCTCGATAATTTTTAGACTAATATTGTTCTTCACTCTTTTACTTTACTAAAACTTACATATTGAAGTTATTTAGTTTGTTTGAATTGTTCCGATATGTCCAGTACAACCGAAGAAACAAGCGATTTTTTTTATTGGAAGTGCTTCGTGAACGAACAACTTTTGTGGGATTCGGTTCATCTTGGAAGACCCAAACAGTGGTTTGTTGCTTAGTTTCCGGATCACATTAATAAATCCAAGTTTCGTTCAAAGTTTCGTTTAAGCTTCGATCAAATTATGCGGAATCCATCGGTAACAGATCTTTTTCACAGCTAAATGTTCATGCAAAATCGAATATATTTCTGCAATTGTCTGCAATATGTGAAAGGATGCTTCTATCTCACGGTAAGTCACATGCTGATCTTCTTCAATCATTTTGCGCACAGTATCGATGTTTTTTTGAATCACAACCGATTTTGGTCGACCTTCACGACAGATTCATCACTGACGGACGCACGACCACGACGAAATTCTGCAAACTAACTGTAAATAGTCTTTTCTGATGGTACTTCATTACCAAAAGTTGAACGAAGCGAATCTATCCATTGTTGTTGAGTTAGACCTTTACAAAAATCCTAAAAAATCATCCAACTAAAACCTTCACGAGGAATATCAATTTTTTCACAAACTTGTTTTTTTTAACGCTCACTCCCAACAAACTACTGGGTCAATTTATAAGCTGCCATTGATTTCACAATAACAAATGTCAAATTTTAGGAATAAAGTAATGATACTTTTCAATATTGTCATCTAGTGGTCGTTTGTACAAACATAAAAGGTAAGCATCGTAGATAATAAACATTTTGCGGGGTATTTCCGGTCTTTCATTGGCAAAACTGGTGGCAAACACCGATGACAATTAAAAATAGTGTAACACTCAGTATGTACCCTTGTGAGACCCCATTGTCCAGTGCGAACATTTGTGGGTATTTTATTTTGTATTTAATGAATTAAATTATAGTTAATTTAACAATATGAAACAATAATAAGATTTGCAAGTTTTAATACGCCTGCGTGAAAGTTTATTCAATATTTTTTCAATGTTTAATAAATTATTTGAAGCGTAATAACCTAATTTTAGTTATAATCGTTAATGATTACAAAAATGTTTTATTTAATAGATATGACGAGGTTTTGTTATAATTTTGCGTATTTTTGTGCGCATGTGTAAAACAAAAACGTTAATAAACACATGGTCGATAGATATAACCAATTTTATGAGCTGTCAATCAAATTTTAGAGTGGTGAATGATTTTTGGAATTTATAAGATTAAAATATTATTTATATTACACAGCAAAAAATTTATAAGTGTACAAGTTAATTCAGAGTTTGGTTCAAATTTTAGCGTTAAAATTTTCATTTAAAAAAGTAAAAAGTTCATTATTTTTAATCAAATCATGGTATAAATCTTCATCAATTGAGATAGTATTATTACCGACCGTCAACATATATAAGGGAGGTATTGTGATCATACCGATTTTGACATTTCGAGATTTCGATGGATCTCCACGAATTGACGTCCCTGCATAACGTTTTGACTATTTTTAGCATGATGTCTGTCGGTCTGTCTGTCCGTCCGTCTGTCTGTCTGTCTGTCTGTCTGTCTGTCTGTCTGTCTGTCGGTCTGTCTGTTTGTCTGTCCGTCTATCTGTCCGTCCGTCTGTCTGTGTACACGTGCAGAACAATTTCAGCAAAAAGGATTTTTATGAAACTTCATATTTAAGCTTTTGACATCAATGGCACGAGTTGATCAACTTTTGGTAAAAATCGGTTGACTAAAAATAGGAATTTACTCGTGTCAATTTTAAGATTTTTGTGAATATTTAGCAACAGAAAAATATTTCGAAAAAATGTATTTTACAAAAGTTGCTATAAAAGCAATAACTAACAATTTTTATTTGAGACATTTTTTGATAAAACTAAAAAAATTTGAAACATTTTTTGAATTTTTTTCCTTTTTTTCCTTTTTTTCCTTTTTTTCCTTTTTTTCCTTTTTTTCATACTTATATGTAACGTTTCCATGGTCATGATAAATAATATCTCTGTTAGAAAATATTAGGTCAAATTATTTCTACTCTGCTGCTAGAATGTATTTTATGCAAGTACTTTGTGATGGCGGTCGGTACTGTCTTGGCCACAGCTGATTTTTTTTTTCATACTTATATGTAACGTTTCCATGCTCATGATAAATAATATCTCTGTTAGAAAATATTAGGTCAAATTATTTCTACTCTGCTGCTAGAATGTATTTTATGCAAGTACTTTGTGATGGCGGTCGGTACTGTCTTGGCCACAGCTGATTTTTTTTTTCATACTTATATGTAACGTTTCCATGCTCATGATAAATAATATCTCTGTTAGAAAATATTAGGTCAAATTATTTCTACTCTGCTGCTAGAATGTATTTTATGCAAGTACTTTGTGATGGCGGTCGGTACTGTCTTGGCCACAGCTGATTTTTTTTTTCATACTTATATGTAACGTTTCCATGCTCATGATAAATAATATCTCTGTTAGAAAATATTATGTCAAGTTATTTCTACCCTGCCGCTAGAATGTATTTTATACAAGTACTTTGTGATGGCGGTCGGTCCTGTGGTGACCAAAGCTGATTTTTTTGTTTTCATTCTTATATGTAACGTTTCCATGGTGATGATAAATAATATCTCTGTTAGAAAATATTGGGCCAAGTTATTTCTACCCTGCTGCTAGAATGTATTTTATACAAGTACTTTATGATTGCGGTCGGTCCTGTGGTGGCCACAGCTGATTGTTTCATACTTATATGTAACGTTTCCATGGTCATGATAAATAATATCTCTGTTAGAAAATATTAGGCCAAGTTATTTCTACTCTGCTGCTAGAATGTATTTTATACAAGTACTTTATAATGGCGGTCGGTCCTGTGGTGGCTACAGCTGATTTTGTTTTTCATACTTATATGTAACATTTCCATGGTCATGATAAATAATATCTCTGTTAGAAAATATTGGGCCAAGTTATTTCTACCCTGCTGCTAGAATGTATTTTATACAAGTACTTTGTGATGGTGGTCTGTCCTGCGGTGGCCACAGCTGATTTTTTGCTGTACCATGAAGTCCGTTATATCATCACTTATATTTTGACAAAAACCACGTATCTTTGGAGCTCTTGGGAGGGCTTACCACTTATATTTTGACAAAAACATGTAAAACCCACGTGTTTTTGGAGCTCTTGGGGGGGGGACCAAGCCCGTGAGCCCCAACCCCTGGGTGCACACCTGTCGCTACGTAGATATGCAGTTTCAGTTTCCAAGAGGATTAATTTGAATGGCCGTACTGTCACTAAGGCCGCTGAATAAAACGGTTTTAATCTATAGTTCACCGCGCACTCATTTCGGGATGACCTCATAATGTAGCGTGATATTCTGCTCGCTATCATTGCCATGACAGCAGGCACGCGGCACGCGTACCTCGACCTTGGTAGTGAATACATTACCCAAGATCATGGTAGGTATCTTAACTTGACATGATTATTTTTGTAACGAAATATTTTTACTGAATTACATAAAAGATAAGATAAGTTTGTAAAGTAAACTTTAAATTTGCATTTTGATAATTTTAATAACAATAAAATTAACGCTACACAGCAAAAAATTCCTAAGTGTAAAAATTCATTTTCTATTTAGCTAAAATTTAGTGTTAAAATTTTCATTTAAAAAAAGTATAAAGTTCACTATTTTTAACCAAATTACCGTGTAAATCTTCATTTATTCAGACAGTGTTATTTTTAGAAATATTACTTTTTCAGTTAAAATTAACAATATTTAAACACTATTTATTTTCTAACACTATAATTTAACCAGAATGGAAGTATAAATTTTACACTAAATTTAACCAAAAAATAAATGTAAATAATTAACACGAAAAGCGATGGACTTCATGGTACACTAAAAGTTCATTTTAGGCAGCAGTCTGACTGATCGAGCGCCGTCGTGTAACGTAGCGCCGAGTCGTGTAGTGTCATTTAAAAATTTAATAGCTGGTCTGACTGATCAAGTACTGTCGAGTATTATCGATCATTCAGTGTCAAGTAAATTTGTTTCTCACTTGTCAAATAGTGCATATTCCAACCTAAAATAATACTATCAAACAGTTAATACTAATTAGCGAGTCCATTTTACTCTAATTGTAATTTTGTTTTTTTTTTGACTTTCCAACTGTCAAATAATATATGGTTATGAACTTTATATGCTTAAATGCGCATGTGCTATTGCGTCGAGCGTCGTGTGAAATTCAAACCGGTTTGAAATACAAACAACTTGATGCTACTTGACAGCAAACGATGGTTCAGTGCGACTCATGCCCTTAGTTAACGTGTGTTTGAAATTTGCTCGACAGCAAACGATCGACAGCACTCGATCAGTCAGACCGCGGCCTTGTGTAGCATGACTGACATACAAACAGACATCAGACAAACTGACAGACAGGCAGACAGACAGACATACAGACAGACAGACAGACAGACAGACAGACAGACAGACAGATAGGCAAGCAGACATCCAGACAGACAGATAGATAGACATACAGACAGACAGGTAGACAGACAGAAGGACAGACTGACTGACATGCAAACAGACAGACAGACGGACAGGCAGACAGACAGACAGACAGATAGACAAACAAACAGACATCCAGACAGATAGACTGACTGACGTACAAACAGACATACAAACAGGCATACAGACTGACATATAGACTGGCAGGCAGAGAGACATCCAGATAGACAAATGACTGAAGGGCAGAAGGACAAACAGACAACTGACTGACATACAAACAGACAGACAAACAGACATCCAGACATACAGACATCCAGACAGACAGACAGACAGACAGACATCCAGACATACAGACATACATACATACAGACAGACAGTGATCGTTAATCCACGTACCAAGGGCTTTCATTTGATACCCTACACAGAATTGTAAAAAAATATTTTTTTTTTCGATGAGCATATATTTGTTTATATGTTTAGGGGGATATGTTTTTTAGATGTTTTAGTATTTTTCCTATGTGCGGGTCAAAGAGTTGTATAAGCATGCCAAATTTCAACTCTCTAGGTTTAGCCGTTTGGCTACAATTTTTACCGAACAGACAGACAAACAGACAGACAGACGGACAAAAGGACAGACAGACAGACTTTGGTCATACTTACAAAACCCTAAAAAATGTAAACGCTTTTGCACATATTTTCTGTAGTTCTTAAGAGTTCTTCATTATCATATTTTTTTAACTGTATTAAAAATAAGGTTAAAGATATGCAATTATTTTAAAACTTCCGAATTATGTTTTGTTTACAAAGAATTCTTGAACAAAAACTTTGTTCTTAAAATAACATCATAATTTATAAAATGTCTAAGTGACGTGATCTAATCTGATGAAATTCGAGGAAAATATCCGAAAACAGTCCAAAGTTCAAGTGATTGTAATCGCGAATTTCCGTCTAACCCAGAATCACGTGTTCGTATGAAACTAATCGTGGCGCGAATAGACTAGCAACACATCATGTGTAACCTAACCTTTGACAATCCAACTGTTTACATCATATTGACTCATCGTACGAAGTTCACAAAATATTCACTAAAACGTAAGTAATAAAAAATACAGAAATGAAGAGATAGACAAGCAGAGGCTGATAAAGAAAGAAATGAAGCCCGCCCGTATACTGCTGCTACTACGCAAGCGTTGCTACAAGCGTTGCTACGCAAGCGTTGTTTTTTTTTTGTAGATAATTTTAAATGTCTCGACCCACCTTATTGGACACAACAATGGCCGATGGCGGCGCTCTGATCGCTGAGAAATAGTTGATCGAAACGAGTAATATGAAAGTTGTCCTCATTTGTTTACATGTTAAATCTTCGATTTACTATGAATAATTAGCAGTTATCCTAACTAAATCATTTTAATTTTTTAAGTGCAACATCTTCTAAGTGTGTAGTTGAAGAAAAGGAGTTGTTAAACGCCGGTCGTGTCATATTATACGGAATTTTGGAAAAAAATGATGAGCATGTCGACATATGTGGGTTATGTTTACAAACAAGCAGCCTAAAATCACCACCTCACAAAGTCACTGGAAATTTAATACTGCAAGATAACCTGTACCTGTAAATCGCAACCTTTGTTAGAAACTCGCTGCCTAAAAAAAATAATCAAAAACGAAAGCAAACACTTGAAGCTGTATCAGAATATCTACGTACAATATTTGAGACCACATGCCCTAATCCTGTATTAAAGTTACACGGGTGGATATTTATTTATGGTCGAGAAGGATTTTTATAATTGAGTATTTCTTATTTGTTGAATATTTTTAATAAACAATAGTTTGTTAAATATTAATAAGTTAACAGCTTTTAAATGCACTGTAAAAAAAAAAACAGGGAATTTACATGATACGTCAAGAAAAATTAATACGCAGTATTCCAATTAATTTTACAGAGCTCTGTAAAATTAATTGCAATACTGTATTCACTCATTTCCTCGTATTTATTGCATTTTCCCATGCTTTTTAGGGTTTTGTAGGTATGACCAAAAAACCCTTATACCGTCATTTTGTCGTCTGTCTGTCTGTCTGTCTGTCTGTCTGTCTGTCTGTCTGTCTGTCTGTCTGTTCGGTAAAAACCACAAAAAATGCGTTATTTTCCGAAAACATAATCTGATCAAAAATTCCTGTTGTACTATTTCGGTTCACACCAATATACATTACTTAGAATTTTTTTAGATTTTTAGTTTAAACCATCTGGGCTACAGGGTGTGGGACAAAAAATTTTTTGCACAATTTTGGCAAAAATCTCATCAAAATAATTTATTTTGCAAAAATAAAAATTTGATCGTTAATCCACGTACTAAGAGCTTTCATTTGATACCCAACTCAGAATTAAAAAAAAATATTTTTATTTTCGTTGAGCACATATTTGTTTATATTTTTAGGGGGGTATGTTTTTTAGATGTTTTAGTATTTTTCCTATGTGCGGGTCAAAGAGTTGTATAAGCATGCCAAATTTCAACTCTCTAGGTTTAGCCGTTTGGCTACAATTTTTACCGAACAGACAGACACACAGACAGACAGACAGACAGACAGACAGACAGACAGACAGACAGACAGACAGACAGACAGACAGACAGACAGACAGACAGACAGACAGACAGACAGACAGACAGACAGACAGACAGACAGACAGACAGACAGACAGACAGACAGACAGACAGACAGACAGACAGACAGACAGACAGACAGACAGACAGACAGACAGACAGACAGACAGACAGACAGACAGACAGACAGACAGACAGACAGACGACAAAATGACGGATTAAGGGTTTTTTGGTCATACCTACAAAACCCTAATAACCCTTGTATTTCGGTTGTTAGTCACTGACTAGAGACGCATTAGTCTCCAGTCGACAGCAGACAGACAGATAGACACACACACAGACAGGCAGACAGACAGACAGGCAGACAGACAGACAGACAAACACACACACACAGACAGGCAGACAGACAGACAGACACACAAACAGGCAGACAGACTGACAGATACATAGACAGGCAGGCAGGCAGACCGACAAACAAACAAACACACAGACAGACAAACAGACAGACAGATAGATAGACAGACAGAGAGAGAGAAATAGATTTTTTTGTGTATCTCGTTTTATAATCATTTGAAACGGACAGAAACCAAATATGAGAAAAAAAAAATAAATAATAAAAACAAAAATAATCTACAATTTCATTTACACAGCTAGGAATTATTTAAAATAAAAATTAAATAGTTAATTTTTTATTGTCTGTATATTGAACCCTTTTGATTTTCGAAGGCCTCGCGCTATCTGTCAAACATTGCGAAAAATAAATGACATTGTCTTACATTAAAACAATTGTACATTGCATAAACAATTAACAAAGATATCTACTAGAAGTAATTAAGTAAATAATTGCGGTTACAATAATATTGTCTTAATCATTTTTATTCTTATGTCGCACCTTTGTATTATTCATATTGGCGATTTCATTATTAATTCACTATCCTAACATGGCACAAAAAACGACGCATGCAGCTGAGACCTTCACGTTTTATTTGTTATGATTTTATAAATAATACTATACGTTTCAATATGTAAGATCAAGGACTTATTAACGAGAAGGTAATAAGGTAATGCAGGTAATTTTAAAAATACACACGTGTTAGCGGCTGTGAAAAGGTGGTATTATTGAACCCCATTTATTTTTCCTTAAGTTTTGAAATACGAATGTATAAATAAACATAGCAAGTTTATTTTTGCATCATTAAATAGACCATTCAAAACATAATAGATACACTGACAAATACATTGTAGGGGAGAGTAGCCGAATTTGGACCATCGCCTAGGTTGGACCACCATCGTAACTTGACCTGTATAAGGCATTTACGCAGCAAAACAGAAATTTAGAAGGGGATGGACGTAAACTTGTCTGATGCAATCATTTTTATAACAGCGCACCTCATGGTTGCAGTTAGTGAAGTGTTATTAGTATTTACATACCGTCAATTAAATATTTTATCAATAAGGCCAATAGTCTTTATACTGTTTCAAAGTAAGTAACAAAATATATTTTTATATCTGCAGAAAGTAAACTTGTCTGGCTACAATTCACTATATTAGTTTTATTAATCTAGTTCAAATGTAAGGTTAGGTGAAACATTTTAAAATATTTATGACAGTAGCTCAAGTTGGACCCCAAACATTCGCCTGAATTGGACTGGTCCAATTCAGATGTCTAAATTGCTAACTGAAGCATACGGCCGACCAGCCACTATAGCTATAGCTGAAAGTGCTTTCCGTGCCTCTTGTATTTGGCCTGTAAATAGACATATCTTTCAGGACCACCAGTTTGCAGCATCCGATATTTTACAGTGTTCTGCTGACCCTGCTGAAATCGCAGTAAATACTACAAGTAGGCCTAATACACTAACATCTATGTCTTTAAGTGACAGTAAAAGTAATAATAGTGATTCTGCTGTTGATTATGTACCGCGGGAGAAAAAAATTAAAAAGTGTAAGGATATTCTTTACAATATATCACCTCCACCAAAACTAAATCCACAGCAAGGTCCATTGTCTTCTTGAACTGGAGGAATAGCCCAAAAAGCAATTTTAATTACAAGTAGTCCTCATAAAAATCAATTAGAAAAAGTCAAGGAGAAAAAGACTAACAAAGTAAAATTACCCCAATATTGGACCAAAAGGACAAAGAATAAAAACTAAGACTACATGGTTTTGTATTATATGTGAGGAAATGAAGGAAGATGAGATGATACAATGCATAAAATGTCACACTTGGGTCCATAAACAGTGTGCTGGAGTCAGTGCAAAAATCAAAAGTACTTTTGCTTCAATTGTGTTTAAGTATATTGATGGTCCATCTTGGTAAACCTCTGGTCCATCCTAAGACACCAGTTTCTTTAATTGGACCGATGACACGATTTTTATGTATTGATTTTTCACTGTTCAATATAATTATTTATTTAAAATAAATTATATTATTTTGAAGATATAAACAATAACTTTTTTCCCACTACTTCCTTTTTATTAAAAATACTTGTACATCCCTATATATTAAAAAATTCTTAAATGGTCCAAATTTGGCTACTCTCCCCTATGTAGTCAGTTTGCAGTGCAAGTGTAAACTTATCAATATGAGTGAGTTAACGCAACGAGATCATCGTGCAATAATTTTGTACAATTCCAAACGTGGTTTATCTGCGGAAGACTGTATCTCCGAAATGCTTACCATTTTTTCTAAGAATTGTCCAAATCGAAACACAGTGTTTGGTTAGTATAAACAATTTCAAAGAGAAATTTTTAACCTAGATGATGATCCTCGTCCAGGAAGGCCCCGTGAAACAGTTACGTGTTTTTATATGTCTGTCTCGTTAAAACAACGCACTAACTAAAGAGTGATCCAAATTGGACTCCGGGATTTGAATTGCGCGCCATTTTCGTTCAGTGAATGTTGGAAGTTTGCATTTTTACAGTTGGTATCTAAACACATTGCAAATTCATCATGGCCGTATACTGTGCAGAGATCAGTTACGATTACGCGAAGAAAACTTCGACCACTTTTGGTTTTGTTAATCGCCAAAATGGTTGCATCTGGGGTAGTGAAAATTCATATGCTATTCAAGAAAAACCAATGCATCCACAAAAATGCACTGTTTGGTGTCTTCAAGAAAAATTACTTATTATTTAAAATCCAATCTTTAAAATTTCGACGAGAAAACCATTTACATACAAAATACTAAACAATAACATTGACCCTGTTCTTCTTGAGACGGTACATCTCCACTGCCGCCCTGTATTTACAAGGAACCTTAAAACGTTTGCCCTGGCCAAACCGATATCAAACATTTTAATCAATTCACCATTTTATTCTATGTTTAGTCTTTATAACCAGTTTGACAGTGTACTTGATATATTTTGTGGTTCATTTGGAAAATATTGTCAGAATGTGAACTCTCGCTAGATTCAAACACTGCACACATTAATATTTATTACCAGTGTACCACAACTGAATCATATCTTTACTTTGTAAGGACCGGTCTTTCCACCTTCAGATAAAGATCCAGGTAACTATCTGACAGATAAGGTTATTTATAACTTCATCTGCTGAGTAAATGTCATCCCTTCTTTCTATACAAATGTATGTATCGGATAGTTATCTGACGGATAATGAGACTGACGTATTGGATTCACTGACTGGTATTGACATTTATTCAGCAGATGAAGTTACAAATAACCTTATCTGTCAGATAGTTACCTGGAACTTTATCTGAAGGTGGAAAGACCGGGCCTAAATGTTATATATAAATATAAGGTTAGTTTAGTATAGTCATTCTATAATAGGATAAAAATCTGTTGATTGACTGTAATGCTATAAATAAATAAATAAATCATGGGCTGGAGGAATCATTGGCCCGTACTTTTTTGAGGACGAAGCTGGTAACACTGTTACTGTCAATAGTGTACGTATCGGGAGATGCTAAACAACTTTTATTGCAATGAAACCAACGATTTGAACTTAAATGACATGTGGTTTCAACAGGATGGAGCCACATGTCACACAGCACGTGAAACACTCACTTTACTTCAAATTTCCTGGTCATGTTGTCTCTCAGAGGGGTGACATCATTGGCCAGCGAGGTCTTGCGATCTAACCCCATTAGACTTTTTTTTCTGGGGCTATTTGAAGGAAAGGGTCTATGTGAACAAGCCTGCTACGATTCCAGAACTAAAAGAGAACATAAGACGTGCAATTGCTGAAATCGAACCGCATTTATTGGAAACGATTACGGAAAACTTCGCTAAAAGAATGGTATCATGTCAGCGGAGTCGTGGAGGACATTTGGCCGACATCATATTTCATAAATAATTGCCAAGTCTGTACTTTACGCTAATAACAATAAAATTCGGATTTTTCCATATTGTGTTTTATTCAAAAAACAAATTCTAGAGTCCAAATTGGATCACCCTTTATAAGTTTGGAAAACAGTCGACTATCGACCAGGCCCGACAATAGGGGGGGTTTACGGGGAAAATTCCCCCGGGTATTCGGGGTCCAGGAGTCATGGGCAGAGCCCTAGGAACGGCCTGGCATCGGGACAAGTGTCACTCACTTGTATTTTAGAATTGAGGACCTTTGTTTTTAGGGTTTTGTAGGTATGACCAAAAAACCCTTATACCGTCATTTTGTCGTCTGTCTGTCTGTATTTCTGTCTGTCTGTCTGTCTGTCTGTCTGTCTGTCTGTCTGTGTGTCTGTCTGTCTGTTCGGTAAAAATTGTAGCCAAACGGCTAATCCTAGAGAGTTGAAATTTGGCATGCTTATACAACTCTTTGACCAGCACATAGGAAAAATACTAAAACATCTAAAAAATATATCCCCCTAAAAATATAAACAAATATATGCTCATCGAAAAAAAATATATTTTTTACAATTCTGTGTAGGGTATCAAATGAAAGCCCTTGGTACGTGGATTAACGATCAAAATTTTATTTTTGCAAAATAAATTATTTTGAGGCGATTTTTGCCAAAATTGTGCAAAAAAAATTTGTAGCCCAGATGGTTTAAAGTAAAAATCTGAAAAAATTCTCAGTAATGTACATTGGTGTGAACCGGAATAGTACAACAGGAATTTTTGATCAGATTATGTTTTCGGAAAATAACGCATTTTTTGTGTTTTTAAGTAAAATATGTAATATATTTAATCCGCTATTTAACATAATAAACGAGTGATCCTGTATAGCACAGTGGTAGCGTTGTTGCTTAGTGAGTTGAAACTACTCTAAGAAACTGTGTTCGAATCCCGTCAATTTTTATTTTTCAGTTTTTTTTTTGCATTTTTATTTTGTTTAAATTATTTTGTCAAAATTCTAGTTATATTTAGGTAAATGACAATCAACAGTGAACAACTCATAGCGTATAGTCCATTAATTTTTGGAGCTGTGTACGTTGTTTTAAATTGTCTTCAAACTTCAACTAACAAACTTCAAGTTGTGGTTGTTATGTATAATTTTTACAGTACTGTGGATCGTTTGTTTTTATAGTTACAGGTAATTTTTAAAATTACTTTAATGGACTTTGGGTTTGTAAATTTTATCAATCATGATAATGTCGAAGTAGCTTAATATTGTATAATAATGTCCCAAGGTTTTTGCAATTTGAAAAAATGGTATTTTTTCCATAAATAAATTATTTGTTATCTTATAATAATTGAAATACATTATATTAAATGGCAGGTATTGATATTTGCGTTTACTGAACATAGGTCTCTGAACCAGAGCTTCCCAAACTGTGCTCTTCGAGCGTCTACTAGTGCTCCGCGATCTACTAGTGTTGCTATATATATATATATATATATATATATATATCAACGATAGTGCTCCGCGACAAATTCTTCTCGTGAAAGTGCTCCGCGGCTCAAAAAGTTTGGGAAACTCTGCTTTGTACAATTTTATTTATTCAAAACAAAAAATGTTCTTTAACACTTTTTAGGGTTTTGTAGGTATGACCACCAAAAAATGATTTTTTGTCGTTGATAAAAAAAATTATTTAAAAATTTATTGTGTGGTATCAAAAGAAAGGTTTTAAAACGTAGATTAAGAAACGATAGATAGTTTTTTGAAATTCATTACTTTTAACACGAATTTAGCCAAAAATGTGCAAAAGTTTTTGTCCCGCAACCTTTTACCAAAAAGGGTTAAACCAAAAATCTGAAAAAATTATAAGTAATGTATATTGATCTGAGCTGGAAACATACGATAGGAATTTTTGATCAGATTGTGTTATTGAAAAATATGACAGTTTTTGTGTTCTTGAAAAAATTAATTATTTTTTTAATTCATGGTTAAATTATGGCTAAGAATGTTATAGATTTTTGGTATTTATAGCGCGAGTATTTTTTTTTTTTTTTTTTGAATTAAAAATATTACAAAAATAATATATTTTTTTAATACTTGCTAACACCACACCACACTACACTCCACACTGTAAAATATTTCTTATTAATCTAATGAAGACTTGAATACGAAGCAAATGCAGAAAAAAACGCTGGGATATTTGGCTCATTATTTAAATTTTGTTTAAAAAAATTAAATGGAATCTCTTAGTCATAGATCATACCGATTTTGACATTTCGAGATTTCGATGGATCTCCACGAATTGAGGTCCATAACTCATTGATCCTACATAACGTTTTGACTATTTTTAGCATGCTGTCTGTCTGTCTGTCTGTCTGTCAATCCGTGTACACGTGCAGAGCGAATTCGGCTAAAAGGATTTTTATGAAACTTCATATTTAAGCTTTTGACATCAGTGGCACGAGTTGGTCAACTTTTGGTAAAAATCGGTTTACCAGAAATGGGAGTTTACTCGTGTTGGTTGTAAGATTGTTGCCAATATTTCAAAACAGAGAAATATTTCGATTATTTAACAAAAGTTGCTATAAAAGCAATAACTAACGACTTTTATTTGAGACATTTTTCGATAAAGCAGCATAAACTAAACAAGTACTTTGTGATGGCGGTCGGTCCTGTGGTGGCCACAACTGATTTTTATTTTTAGAGTTATAGTTTCGAAAAAAGTGTTTGAAGCCAACGTGTATTATTATTGATTAATGGAGTCATCGGTTTAAAATAATAATAAAAATTGTATTTAAATCAATTTAATAACTGAATATTTATTTATACAATTATTAAATATATTTGAATGTAAGCCTTTTCAGTAATTTTAAGATTAATGTGTTTTTTAAATGCGTCTCCTCAGTAACTAAATAAATTGACGCAAACACCTTTTTCCTTTTTACCACAATTTTTTTTGTTTATTTAACAAAAATAAATTCTAATTCTGTATAATCTTTTTGTATTTGAAATCAGCATGCTCTTAAAGTATGACATTAATTCCAAAGATTTTACAAAAAAGTCTAATCTTTGGTCATAAGAAAAAAACCAGTTAATTTATAGCAAAAAAAAAACATTCTTTTATCAGAATCATGCGATGTTCCATTGGGAGCAGACTGGTTAAAGATTTAAGTACGGAACTAGCAACAGATAATGGCAATCAACACTTAAACTTAAGTTGAAGCAAGATCTTAACGATTAAATTCTTTTAGATTATATCTTATCGCTATAGAGGTACTTCTAATAATTGTTATTGTTAAACATATAAAAAACTAAACAATGAATATTTAAGTACATTTTGGGTGTAGCTTACTTCTGTACTGTACCCGTGCTTATGAACCTAAATCTATAGGTATTAATCATGGCCTTCGGATCCCTGGACTGGCCCCCAGGCCCGAAATTTTGGCGGCCACTTACACTGCAAATCTTAGTGAGTAATAGTACTCCTTTTAAATGAGTACTTTTTATATTACTCATTTAAAGTGCGTACTTGTACTCACTTTGAAGAAGGAGATAAGTGTACGCACTTGAAGTGAGTACTAGTACTCGTTATAAATGAGTACTTCAAAATACTCACGTAAAACGAGTACAAGTACTCACTTCTATGGCGGAACTGAAACTACGCGTTATATCTCTCTCTTCTAGCTTTGCAAAAATTTTTGAATATGCGATGTTAAATAGGTTGGTAAATTATTTGGAAAAGCACAATATTATAAATGATAGTCAACACGGATTTATGTCTGAACGGTCAACAATAACAGCTATTAGTGAATTCTTAAATGAAGTTTATGATTTGCTTGACAAGGGAGAAAAACCTGTTGGGATTTTCTGTGATTTAAGCCGTGCCTTTGATTGTGTAAGTCATGAAATTTTAATAAAAAAACTTAATTGCTATGGAATTCGTGGAGTTGCCAGTGACTGGTTCTCCTCATACTTATCTAATAGATCGCAATTTGTTAAAATTTCATACAAATCAGGCAATGGTACAATGAAAAATGCTATATCTCATTTTTTACCCATAAATATTGGTGTGCCTCAAGGATCGGTGTTAGGTCCAATTTTATTTTTACTTTTTGTAAATGATTTGTTCTTTTTTGTAAACTCTTTCGTAACTATGTACGCTGACGATACTTCGGCCCTGATATGTGGACAAAATAGTGGAGAAATACAAGAAAAAGCTAACAAATTACTACATGATATGAATAATTGGTTTGCATTTAATAAATTGTATCTTAATTTCGAAAAAACTAACTTCTTACATTTTCATATTATTAATAATAAAAACTTACCAGATATTAAATTAAATGTTGGTACCAAAGAAATCACTAAGGTAAATAATACAAAGTTTCTAGGTTTACCAATTGATGAGAACTTGAATTGGTCTTATCACTGTCAAAGTCTCATCAGCAAATTAAATATATTATGCTTTCAAATCAGATCTTTAAAAAGTCATGTTAATTTCAACTACTTAAAAACATTTTATTTTGGCCATGTACATCCCATTTTATTGTATGGAATTTGTTTTTGGGGTTCAATAAAATTATCTAATGACGTCTTCATTGCTCAAAAAAGGATAATACGATGCATTGCTGGAATAAATACGAGAACTTCCTGTAGGGATTATTTTACTGAATATAAGATCTTAACACTGCCCAGTATGTTCATAATAGAAGTACTCTGCTATACATACAAATCAAAACATACTTTGCAAACTAATTCTGATGTTCATGGGTACTACACTCGAAATCGTAGTAAGTTTCGTACACCTAGACATAGACTAGAGTTTATAAAAAATGCATATAATTCTGTTGGTTTATATTTGTTTAATATGTTACCTGACAAATATAAATGCACTGAAAACATTAAAAAATTTAAAAATAATCTCAAAAACTTACTTCTTGAGCATGCTATATATAACATGGAAGAATTCTGCAATATATGCAGGAAATGATTATAAATATGTAATCCTCTATTACCTGCATTATTGTTATTGTTATTCTGTTCTTTTGTATTATATATGATATTTTGACGTATCCATTGTGCAAATGTACATTTTTGGTTTTAATAAATTATTATTATTATTATTATTATGTGAGTACTAATACTCATTTTAAATGCGTACTTTTAATACGCGTTATATGTGAGTACTAATACTCATTTTAAATGCGTACTTTCAATATACTTGCGATGAATTCCTAACCTAACCTAACATATTAAATTTCCTGTCATATAAGCTCTTTAAAACTAAACAACCAAGTAATAGTACAATATTAACGTTTATTAGACAAATAAAAATTTAAATAAAAAGTGCCAAAGTATCTGCTGATTAATAAGTGAATTTAAAGTTAAGTAAAAGTGAAAAATAATAATAATAAAGTGAAATGTAGCATTGAGAGGCTGCTGAAGCCAGAATTTATTTTTGCATAGTTTTTGTTTAAGAAGGTTCGGAAGCCTCAAAGTTAGTTATACAAATATGCAGTTTTAATTTAAATGCGATATAATAATAGCACATGTGATGATTGCATTATTTTAGGAATAAATGCGCTCAGATTAATTCAGGTACCTTCTAGATATGTTTAAAGATTTAACATTGATTCTATTATACGACATAATTAACTAAACTAAATTAACTAAAATAATACGTTTCAAAATGTAACTAAGGAGAAAATCATAATTTTTATCTTCTATTATTCGTAGAAATTGTTTAGAATAATTTATTGAATTTTAGATGATAACTAAGTTCATACTTATACTTAATTATTATGATTATTTTAGTTGTAATATCTGAAAGGTTTGAAATTTTTTTAAATAAATATATTCAAGAAATAATAATAATCGCATTTTATTATTTACAGAAAAATATGAAGCTTCATAAATTCTGGAAAAGGATTGCATTGAACATTGGCAAAAAAGTGTATAAATTATTGATTATAATAATTTAAAAACTATTTTTCTGATGTTCAATCAACATTTTTACTTTTCCTGAATTTTAAAGCTTTATTGTGACGTCACTCAAGAAAAGAGTTTTATACCTATGTACGCACTATAAGTGCGTATTACTACCCTCTCTACCTTTCCACTACCCATTTAAAACGCGTACAAGTACTCACTTTAAGTGAGTACTAGTACTCATTTAAAGTGCGTACAAAAGTACTCACTTGTACGTGAGTAAAAACGAGGACAAGCAATGTACGCACTTTAAATGAGTACTAGTACTCACTTGAGATTTGCAGTGTATACACTCCCTTTACTGTTAAAATAGAAATTGTATAGGTCATACTTAATTTTGACTAAAAGTAAATAAATTTTAAAAAATTGATGTGAAGTGTGAATTTTCACACATTGTATATCGCAGGTATATAATAAGTGAAGGCGGCATGCTGAGTGTGTAGAACAAATTTTGCTTTGTAGTAACCACGGGAAAATGAACGATCTTTTTAAAATAATTTATCGTCTGTTAATCTCAGAGCTTTAAAAACAAATTTTATGTTAAAATATTTTTTTGTTAATTTTAATTCGCATACCTAATATCATTATTTAGGTTTCTAAATAAGTGCAGTATTTTTTTTATATAACAAGGTTCATTAAGATTTTGAAAATTGCGCCTATAGCTTTTATTGGTTGTCTTAAATCATACGCTCCGCCCCTCTGGTTTCGTATAAATGACACATATAATGAAAATATAATTCCAATTGGTTATTAAATTTACGCTCTTGAAAATTAAATTTAAAATTTGCTAAAATATATGTAACTAGAATTTTAACAAATTAATTTAAACAAAATAAAAATGAAAAAAAAAAAACGAAAAATAAAATTGACTTCACAAGCCAGGAACGAACCAGTGTAGTGTATAACAAATCTGGGTAGTTGGCGCGCAAAGGAGTCGCTAGACCACCAGACGCTTAACAAATTAGCGTGTTATATGAGTATAAGCTGTATGCATCGTCAACCAAAAAACACAAAAAATGCGTTATTTTCCGAAAACATAATCTGATCAAAAATTCCTGTTGTATTATTCCGGTTCACACCAATGTACATTACTTAGAATTTTTTCAGATTTTTAGTTTAAACCATCTGGGCTACAGGGTGTGGGACATTTTTTTTTTGCACAATTTGGGCAAAAATATTGTCAAAATAATTTATTTTGCAAAAATAAAATTTTGATCGTTAATCCACGTACTAAGGGCTTTCATTTGATACCATACTCAGGATTTAAAAAAAATATTTTTTTTTTCGATGAGCACATATTTTTTTATATTTTTAGGTTTTTTAGATGTTTTAGTATTTTTCCTATGTGCGGGTCAAAGAGTTGTATAAGCATGCCTCTTCGCATGAACTCTCTAGGTTTAGCCGTTTGGCTACAATTTTTACCGAACAGACAGACAGACAGGCAGACAGACAGACAGACAGACAGACAAACAGACGACAAAATGACGGTATAAGGGTTTTTTGGTCATACCTACAAAACCCTAAAAAGGTTAGAAAGAAATTTGTCTCGTCTACTTAAAAAAAAACTTTTTATTATGCAAAATTAAATATGGCATGCAGATGTAATCTAACGATAGCGTAGTAAAAATCACTTTAAATTACAATACATTTTTATTTTACATTATAAAAATAAAGAATATAAAATATTAAAATTCTTATACGAGGGATGTTTCCAAAGTTCTGGGAATATAGCTATAATTTTTATTATTTTGTTAATTTTCGTCAATATACAATGTAGTTTTTCAACATAATCTCCATTTAACTGAAGACATTTATCCCAACGATAATAGTATATTATGTTACTAGGAGCAGAACGCGTTCTTTTTTGTGTTGAGCTCAAATGTTGCTGCCGAGGCGCAGCCGAGGCTTGCATATTGGGCGAAAATATTGCATATTGTCCAACCACTATCGAAAAAGAGAGACAAATAGATAAGTGAAATGGTTATACAATAGGCCCCAGACTAATTTACTAGAACAATATTTTTTATTTTACAAATAATGGACAATTAAATTTTAACAGTCAACATTTATGATATTTTACACAATAACCAATAAAGTAAATAATTAAAAATATATTTTCTAAGTAAAGCTGTTGACGCAAGATCAGAACCGTAATATAGCATAACATTATATAGAAATACATAGTTTCTTTGGACTTTGTAACTGAAAAAAAATCATTATACTTTGAAACTTGTAATTTTTCAAATGCTCCACATGCAGGATTGTATTTAGTCTAAAGTGGGTTTTACACGATTCAATTAATTGATCAATTAATTGAAAAAGTTGACATTCAATTAATTGATGTGTGTAAAGCGTAAAAATTTCGTCAATTAATTGATCAATTAATTGACAAAAAATTTGATCAATTTATTTTGAAAATAGAACAAGTTCTATTTTTCGTAAATTTTTCATCAATTTTTTAGGGAATTCTAGGTACATTTTTATCTGTTAAGATATTGCCAACTATTTAGTTGTAGCATAACCTCGAAACATATTAGTTGTGTTTCAGTTTCAAATCTAACATAACCTCAAACGTTCTAATTTATCATCATCTAGGTTATTTCATTTGTTTTCACCATCCACATCAACTGCAAGACCGAATCGCTTTGGCAAAAAGACAATGCTCTGTACTTGGTGGGACCAAAAGGGTGTGGTTTATTATGAATTGTTAAAACCTGGTGAAACAGTTAATACCCAACGCTACCAACAACAACTGATCGAATTGAACCATTCTCTGCTCATAAAACGACCAGAATACGAAAGAAGACAGCACATGGTAATCTTTCTTAACGATAACGCTCCATCACATAAGGCAAAAGCAGTTTGCAACACATTGGAGGCACTCAAGTGGGAAGTGCTACCCCACGCCGCTTACTCACCAGAATTGGCCCCTTCAGATTACCACTTGTTCGCATCGGTGGGCCACGCACTTTCCGAGCAGCACTTTTGTTCATATAAAAATGTGAAAGAATGGCTAGATGAATGGTTTGCGGGGAAAGGGGAAGAGTTCTACTGGCGAGGTATTCACAAATTGCCTGACAGATGGGAAAAATGTATAACTTCTAATGGAGCATACTTTGAATAAATAAACTTTTACTGTTCTTCTGAGTTTAAGGTGTTTTATTAAAAAAAAAATCCGCATTTCATACTTGTAGACCTGGGACTTCATATGTTCTGACGGAGGGAGTACAATAGGGGATACGCATAAAATTTATATTTCCTTAAAACTACATTTTTTTGATATGTTAATGTTAGTTTTGTCACCTAACAAAACATAAATCACATTTTAATTAATATTATAGCCAAATTTTTTAATTAAAATATTGTAAATTTGAAATAAGCCGAACACGGCGCGAAGTTTCCGAGTAAATACGACTGAGTATGGCGTCAAACGACTGGGGTTTGACGTCACAGATACAGTCAAATCATAATCTTTACGTGTGTATATTGTATTGTTCGAGAGTTTTGTATTTGTTTTTAAACAATTTTTCACGTATTTATTATTAAAATGGCAGATAAAGATTTTGTTAGGGCTCAGAGTGATAATTTACCCAACATTGATGCATTTATGCTCATGGAATATATGAAAAAACAGATACAAACATAAAGTTTACTTTTTTCTGAAATATCGGTTTTATTTCGCCTCATAGCTTCCAGCCACAAATTTCGCCTTTTCTGTTGTTTTTCGCCATCAGGTAATGATATAAATTGTTTTTTTGGATTTCTATTTGAACTATTTGTGCACATCGGTACTAAACAATATTTTCGACTATGTTTCTGACTAAGTACTGGGGCCTGGATCTTCCATATTTTATATATTTTAATATAAAATTTAATTAGGTAAACATGTATAAATTGTTTTTATAGAATTAAACTTTATTTTAATTAAAATCACTAACTTTACATAACCTATAAAAGTTATACAAGCAAATAAGTTCACGACTGTATAGGCTGCACGCTGTACACTGGGTAGGCTGTACGCAGTACACTCGTCAGGCTAGTAGTGTACTGTGTCACTTAGAAGGGGTATGACGTCACACGTCGTTTTCGCGCGCTACATACATTTATGATTTTTTTAAGCCTTCAAATTAAAAAAAAATAAATGCAAAATTGTTTTTTATGTTTATATGCAACAAGAGAAATATAATAAAAAAAATTTTATAAATCATGCCTATCCCCTATTTTGTTCCAAAAAATTATGTTCTCTATCTCGTTTTAGAAACTTTCCGATCAGCCCTCGTAGGTAATTATTGCAAAACTACATACAACATACTACTACAGTGTAGAACAGGACGGCTCGAGATTGTCTGGTCGTTTGTGATATTACTCATGAATATATATATATATATATATATATATATATATATTCTAAATTAATTTCAAATCTATTTATTCACTGGCTTTTATATTCTAACATTATTTAAACATATACCTCCGTTTTACTTATTAGAAATAATAAGTAATAATATATTCACTGTAAACTTAGTTTGTACGCCTATGTTTACAAATTTGGGTTAAAATAAATAGAGACAAATAGAATAAGTTGAGACAGAAATTTTTTTTTCTACAGTGTAAACTTTTCCACGTTCTTACCCAATTAAAAACAAGATCGAAATAGCTCCTATCTTGCCCACACTCCATTCTTAAAAGAAATGAAGTATAGTTTCCTCCAGACTAATTTTAACAATACACATCAGACGAGTTTATTTTGAGTCTAATGAGAACTTTTATTTATTTATTATTTTAGTAATTTTTTTCGACAATCAGCTTTGATAATGCTAGAATTGAGCGAAACTAGTCAGCTGTAACTAAAATAAAGATTATACACAATTGGCAATAATATATTTATTCGGTGGAAATACAAAAATCCCTACAACCCCAAGTATAAATAACATAGCAACTTCCTTAATGCTGTACTTCCTCTGCCGAATAGGGGATAGCCATGATTTTTTAATTTTTTTTGTTATATTCCTCTTGTTGCATATAAACATAAAAAACAGTTTTTAATTATTTTTTTTTTATTTGAAGCCTTAAAAAAATTATAAATGTATTTAGCGCGCGAAAACGACGTGTGACGTCATACCCTTCTAACTGACACATGACACTACTAGTCTAGCCAGCGTACATAGTCTGTTGTGAACTTATTTGTTTGTATAACTTTTATAGGTTATGTAAAGTTAGAGTGATTTTAATTAAAATAAAGTTTAATTCTATAAAAACAATTTATACATGTTTACCGAATTAAATTTTATATTAAAATATATAAAATATGGAAGATCCAGACCCCAGTACTTCGAAACATTGTCGAAAATAGTGTTTAGTACCAATATGCACAAATAGTTCAATTAGAAATCCAAAAAAATAATTTATATCATTACCTGATGACGAAAAACAACAGAAAAGCTATGAGGCGAAATAAAACCGATATTTCAGAAAAAAGTAAACTTTATGTTTGTGAAGACCATTTTAATGTGAGTACATATATTTTATAAATTATTTTAATAATAAATGTGTGAAAAATTGTTTAAAAACAAATACAAAACTCTCAAACAATACAATATAAACACGTTAACATTATGTTTTGTCTGTATCTGTGACGTCAAACTCTAACAGTCTCAGTCGTATTTACTCGGCAACCTTCGCGGCGTGGTCGGCTTATTTCAAATTTACAATATTTTAATTAAAAAAATTGGCTATAATATTAATTAAAATGTGATTTTTGTTGTGTTAGGTGACATAACTAACATTAAAATATCAAAAAAATGTAGTTTTAAGGAAATATAAATTTTATGCGTATCCCCTATTGTGGCAAAGTAGGTAATATTTATGTTTTAATGTTCTAAGGATTAGCTTGATTTTATGAAAGTGGTTGAGTGTTTGTCCCTGATAATAATGATCGTGCATAATAAATATGTTCAGAATAAATTATCTTATTGTTTTTTATTTAATTTTATTCATTATTTCTATTAACAGACTTACTGAAGTAATACTATTCAATGTATATTTTATTATTGAAATTTTCTATTCTTAAAATTTCACCTTGATATATATACTTCCGGTAACCGAATTCAAGAGCATCGAACAAGCTTATTTGCGCACAAACTTTGTTGTATATTTTACGACAATTTGCTTGCCGATTTATCTATAGAGAACTGATAAACAAGGTGGTGAATTGCCATAGCGATTTAACATTTTAAATAATAAATATGCTATTTCCTGTTTCTCTAATTGTTTTACAGAAAAAGTGCAAGACATAACATTTATTTAGAAATTAAAACTCTACATGTTTGCTAAGTAAACTGTCTTCAAACTACTTCGGAAGAAATTTAAAAATTATAAATTTTTTAAGGTTTTTTTTATCAAGTAGCCATGCTTTATAAACAAATGTACATGAAAGACTAGTATTATCTGTCTCATTTTGTAATACGTAATTAACAGGGAAAGTTAATTTTTTATGTTGTTTATTGATAATACATTTATAATATAATAGTATTGGTTCACACGGATACGCCAAAGTCTGTTTACACCACAACAGTTACCAAAGTAACCAGATCTATGGTCAATTTCAAAGTAGAAAAAAGTAGATAGCGCTGCGAACCGAGTACGATTTACACTGATCAAATACAGTATAGCGGGAAATTTAAAATAAGTTACAACTAGGGCATGGGCGTAGCAACTGGGTTAGCCAGTGATTTTTTTTTTATATAAAAAGGTTAATAAGATTTTGAAATAAACATGGCAGATAATACACTTACTTTATTTATACGACATAAATTCAGTTTAATGTGAAATTAGAAAAAGTTTAAAAAAAATTAATTTTTAAAATTATATACTATATATAAAAAGAGAGATTTGACTAAAAGAGTTTAAACAAAGCAATAAAACAAACAATATATCTTCAGAGCTAAAGTTTCTTATTTAAATAATTATTGATCTGTTAAATGTCAAGTGTCAAAAAATATTTATATGTCAGATAACCTAAAAAATATATAACTACTTAAAAACTAATTACATGGAAAATTTTCTCCATAAAATCTACGCCAAGAATATAAATAAAAGTCTAAATATGTAAATAATAACAAAATATATGAGAAAAATTAAATAATATAAATAATATATATTTCCAATGTACGACACTGAACATCTGTCAACTTGGGCTAAAAATAATATTTTTACAGTGTAATAGGGATGACGATCTAAACCAATCCGAAGCAAGGACAAACAACTCCTATCTTCTTACACACATTTTTCTACTTTGAAATAGACCATAGATATGGTTACTTTAGTGACTGTTGTGGTGTAAATAGACTTTTGTAGAATCATGTGAACTTGTAAATCTGGCTTTTAAATTATGGTTAAGTTTCATCATATTTAGGTTATTACTAAATTGACATGTCAAAATTGTGATCAGGGGGGTGAAACTCTAATGGCAACACGAAAACCATATTACGTTCCATAACCCAACACGAATAGCGCCCCAGTCGCTGCCAGTCTCTATAGCTACGTGCAGACAGGATGTTGCCTGTTACGGATTCTGTCATTAGCGTCAAAATCTGTAATTAGTGTCAAAATCGTCTTCTAATTTTGTAATTTCATTGTTTAATTCGGAAAATGGGTGTTAAATGCTTTGTTTTGGGGGGTGATAGTAGTGAACCTACAAGATATCGCTTTCCAAACCCGAAGACACGTGTGGCTCCAGAATTGTATAAAACGTGGATGAGGAACATTGGAAATCCAAAATTGGATGGCTTGTCCATGGAAGTGTCCATAAATATTAAGTATTAGTAAATATTATGTTATATGTTAGTCTACTTAATAAATAATTATTTCTGCTAGTTATTGTTTTTCTGTTTCTGTATAATTCCTAACTACTTGTTCTTAATTGTAAACATAATTAAATGTTATTATTAAATGATACAATTGTTATGATTTATTTTGTCTATTTTTAATATTATTGTCGTTAATAATATTAAAAATAGACAAAATAAATCATAACAATTGTTTCATTTAATAATAACATTTAATTATGCTTACAACTATATCCACTGAAGCATTTGAAATACCCGCGAAAACCCAACCCTTTCCTCCCCTATCAATTTTGGTTCCATAACCCAACAACTACAGCGCTAATTTGGTTTCAAAAAATATAACGGCAGTTTCGCATCTATTTCCTTCTTTATCTATGATTGTGATTGACATGTCAAATATTTTGAATGTATATTTTAATATTTATTTCATCAAACTTTCGATTATTACTCGTATAATAGTAAAAAAATATTACGATTATCAATGAAATATCGTGATAAAATATAAAAAACAAAAATACATATTATATAATAATAATTTATCATTTTATTCTGCTGCCCTTAAAATCTAATTCTTGTTTTGCAAAATTTAATAACATATTTAAACAAAAATATTCATTTTTTGAATGTAAATCCCAAATCTTTTCGAAATATGTAGTCTGTGGTTCTATCTGTTTTCTTATTATTACTTCTTCCCATGTTCGTCGGTCTTAAATTTTCTACACCTTCATTTAAAATTTTTCTTACTTCTCCTTCAGAAATCTAAAGAAATTGAAATGGGTAAATTATTTTATATTTCACAACAAAAAGGACACCAAGATTTACTGAAAAAATATCTGCCACACGGTCTATAATTTCGCTTCTTTTTAATTTTGTTCCATTTTTTTCTAAAAGTTTTCCATAAGCGTTATATATGTGTTTTTTTGTATATTTATCTAATTGTTGTCTCTTATGCATATTTTCTGATGTTATGTTCTTATTTTGGTTGTATAAAAATACTTTTCAATTAAAAAAAATAAATTGACATATAATTTAATGTCAAATATGAATTATCAAATGTTTTGAAAGGTGCCATTTCAGCAGTACCACCCTAAGATGATATTTTAAATAGACAACATAAAAAATGAAATGTTCCTCTTAGTTTCGTATTACAAATTGAGCCAGATAATATGATTTGTAATTGAAATGGCAGTTATAACTGAATCCATTTTTGGAAATGTCGGTTTGTTGATGGTTTAGGGGGAGAGAGTGGCTTATTGCTTCGACCTGATTTGCGCTAAGCTATCCATTCAAACACCCAGTTACGCCTGTGTGCAGGTGCAATAGACTGGTTTGTGATCAGTCATTTGAAAGGAATATCTCCGCCTTAACTGGTCGCCCTTATCTCTCTTTCAAACTATTTTCCCCTCCACCTCAATCACTTGAACCATTCAAACAAATAACAGTAAAATGGCACACCGCGAAAAATCACTAAGTAAGAAGATTCATACTTACATAAATACCTATTGTTTTTTATTTTGTAATATTACTAAACTTAACAGTCATATTACCAACACTAATAATCTATAATTAAAACTAATTTTGATGCATTATAATTATACTAATTGAAACAATGGATTTTCGCCGACAAATTTATTTAAAAAATTTACACCTTGTAATTAGCATCTGGATTGTCATAGCACAAGTTATGACAGCTAGCAACTATTTCCGGAATTCCATAATTTTACACAAACCAACAAAACAAACTGGTTAAAAAACAAAGGAAACTATTCTTTCATTGAATCTAAATTAAAAAAATGGTTTCCTTTGTTTTTTCAAGTGGAGGATGAAGATATTCGGTTAAAAATAATGAATATTTTACTTTTTTACCGACCGCCAACATATATAAGGGCGGTATTGTGATTATACAGATTTTGACATTTCGAAATTTCGATGAATCTCCACGAATTGAGGTCCCTAAATAACGTTTTGTCTATTTTTAGCATGATGTCTGACGAGCTGTCTGTCTGCCTGTCTGTCTGTATGTCTGTCTGTCTGTCTGTTTGTCTGTTTGTCTGTCCGTCTGTCGGTCTGTGTACACGTGCAGAGCAAATTCGGCTAAAAGGATTTTTATGAAACTTTATATTTTAGCTTTTGACATCAATGGCACGAGTTAAAATGAGGCACGAGTTAAAACGAGTTAAACAAGGGAAAATGGCGGCCCGCGGGCTGGATCCGGCCCCCACTTAAATTCTATCGGGCCCGCGAAGAATTTTATAAATTATTGTGTGCTGCAAAAAAATTACTGTCTGTCCAATATTCTTTCAAATATTCATTCTTTCCAATTTTCTTTTCAATTTTTACTGACCGCCAACATATATAGGTAAGGAAGGTATTGTGATAAAAACCGATTTTAAGATTTCGAGATTTCGATGGATCTCCACGAATTGAGGTCCCTACATAACGTATTGACTATTTTTAGCATGATGTCTGTCGGTCTGTCTGTCCGTCGGTCCGTGTACACGCATGCAAAGCAAATTCGACTATAAGGATTTTCATGAAACTTCATATTTAAGCTTTTGATATCATAGGAGTTGAGCAACTTTTGGTAAAAATCGGTTAACTAGAAATGGGAGTTTACTCGTGTCGGTTTTAAGAAAAAATGTATATAACAAAAGTTGCTATAAAAACAATGAGTAACAACTTTTATTTGAGACATTTTTTGATAAAGCAGCATAAATTAAACAAGTACTTTGTAATGGCAGTCGGTCCTGTAGTGGCTATAGCTGATTTTTTAAATGAAAATTTTAACACTAAAATTTTAACCAAACTGAGAATGAACTTTTACATTTTTTTTTTTTTTTGCTGTGTATGACGATTTCAAGAATTTTAAGATCTTATATAGGTGGTAGTGGTTTTGATCTAAAACCATCCTTCGACAGGTACTACACTTCAGGCTTACCACAAGTTAGCATGTCATACATGAATATGTGACTATCTGATCTGGGAAAAATACACACTGCCGTATCTCAGACCCTAGAGATGTGCGGCAGTGGCTAGTGCATTACGCCGTGCGTCTTCAAAGTGCATAAAGAACCAGGCAAACATGTCTGTGCACTCTGTAGACCAAAGAGTTGGAAACTGATCTGCAGGCAGCAATTATGTCAAATTCCTGTTTGAAGAATCCCAGCAAACATTTTTATACGGACCAGTCCTATTGAAGCACATATTCCCCGGCATTGAAAGTAATGGGTCAGTACCCCGGTGTCCCCGTGGCCGTTAGCTGGCCCATTGGTGTATCAAATGCCGGCCCAGTAGTGGTAAAATGCAAAATAATCGCATTAGTTGCAAGATTTATTTCTAACGGACCAGTGCTTATATTATACCCACTCTCTAGTATTTGAAATGTAACGTACACTGTAAAGAATTGTTGTAAAATTTACAATAATTATTACAGTGATATTTACAGAAAAGTGAATGTAAAGTCACATTTTACATGTTTTATTGTAATTTTCACCCTAGAAGTACATTTTTTGAGAAATTTTTACAATAAATAAATGTAAAAAGTTCTTTTACAATGATATACGTTGTAAATTTTACCACGAATATTTAAATTTTACATAGAAATTTGTAGAATTTACATTAACGGCTGTAAATTTTAGTTCGCAATTTGGCCGTTCGTTATGTTACGGGACCTATTTTCAAAGGAAGGCGTCATAATGGCGTGTTTTGTTTGCATAGTGCAGTTGTGTGATAAAGCAATCTGTTGTTGTGAATAGTTTGAGGGTGAATAGCACAGTTTTGAGGTAAGTATTAACATATTTAAGAATATAAGTACATATTTTGTTGTTTTTAGTTTATGATTAATCATATTATGATTGTGTATTACAATTTCTTTTACGCCTTGGCTGCCATGTGCGTTACCGGTTATTAGGGACTTTTTTCTTTTATCTATGCATGGGGACGAGTCAAGGACAAGTGCGACAGTAAGTTGATAATATAAATAAAACGATTTTTGCAACTGGGTGAAACAATGGTGGTAGCGAACGTTAGATTAGGTTAGGTTATTTACTTACTTAGTCTTAACTGTGTCTAAACCAGCGTTGTCACATCATTATTTTACCTAATCGGGATTTTTATCATGTGAAATAATATATATCAGCGGTTCCCAAACTTGTTTGACCGCGACCCGGTACGAGGTTTTAACATTTTTCGCGACCCACCTTATGAAAAAAACATTTATTTACAAAACAAATTTTATTTTAAAGCAGTAGCTTTATAGTAATAAAGAGTAATAAATAGTAATAAATAGTATAGTAATATAGAATATAGTATAGTAATAAAGAGCACAAATACACACTATTCTAGTGATTAACTAACGTAAAAAAATATAATATGTACAAAAAAAATCTGTTTTGTGTTTTTACAATTTTTTTCGCGACCCGGCGAAATTTTTCTGCAGACCGGTGCCGGGTCGCGACCCACACTTTGGGAAACGCGGGACGCACGATTTCAATATCATTAATTTTTTTTTTTTTGTGTTTTTCAGGTGAAGATAATCCCTTGTACTTATTAAGTGTTTGCCAAATAATTATAAATGATGGAACAAGAAGTTTCGAGGAAGCATTCCAGCAAGTTTTTGCTCTGTATTATAATTTTGATATCCAGTATCCAAAAGAAGTAGAATGTACTTTAGAGTTTATTCAAAGGTATATTCTAAAAATTTGCCCGGACAGTGGTTCGAAAGGGCAGGGAAAGAGAAAGGTTTTAAATCTTGAAACCAAATTAAGCAAATTTTCAGCTATATAAACTTATACAGTGTACTTTAAAAGTGATTGAATGTAAAAATTATTAATTGCAAGTATTTGCTCCCTTCCAGTGATGAGAAGTATTTCTGAAAAATACTTGAAGTACAGTATACAATACATAATAGTATATTTAATAATTGTACAAATACAATGATTTTTGATATTAAATTGATACAATTTATTGAAAGAAAGAGT
The DNA here is from genome assembly GCA_963971575.1 of Liopterus haemorrhoidalis. Classification (NCBI taxonomy): domain Eukaryota; kingdom Metazoa; phylum Arthropoda; class Insecta; order Coleoptera; family Dytiscidae; genus Liopterus; species Liopterus haemorrhoidalis. The sequence continues at coordinate 42,536,502 of OZ020622.1, read as the reverse complement.
TTCATTTTTCCCCGTTTATTGTTTATTTTAAAATTTGGAAACTTTGCGGCTGCACGTTATAATTTTATAACCAAAAAATTTGTGTCATTATAAAAATGTATAAATAGTACCTACTACGTAATTATATATGTAATGTTTTAAGACAGAATATTAATAATAACTATAAGTACTTATATAGTGTATTATTATTATAATTATTCTTTCATATCTGTTGTCAAATGTAAAATATTACATTCAGGTGTGTAAAAAACAAAAATTATTGTGTTCAAAATTTTACATTTTTGTATGTAAAAACTGTACAAATTTTTACATTCCGGAATGTAAAAGTGCACAAAATTTTACACTTAGGTATGTAAAAAAGTACACGTGCAGCTGTAAAAAATTACATTATTGTATGTAATTATTACAATAATGAAAGTAAAATTTACAAATTAAATTGTATATTTTTACATTTATGTATGTAAAAAAAGTACAACTGTAGCTGTAAAAAAAATACATTATTGTATGTAATTATTACAATAACTAAAGTAAAAATTACAAATTACAGTGTAAAAAAAAATTACAACAAAAAACGTAGGTAATAAATTTTCCAACGATTTTTGTTGTAAAAATTTTTTACAGTGTATGTATATTTACCTTATACTTACCCAGTAATAAAATAAATTAATGGTTAGGTGCAAAATAAATACTCATTTGGCCATTTCACCATCGTTGAATAAATTTATTTAATAATTAAATTTGACAATATCGCATCGGTTTTAAACTATTAATGAAGAAATTAACGTTGCTGTCAATATAATGATGCGATATTGTCAACTTTATTCGTTGAATAAATTTATTCAACGATGGTGAAACAAAAGTAAAATGTAACATATTAACAAAAATAAGGAGTGCTCATAAAATGCTGGTTAAGTACTTCGTATAGGGTAAAGGTGGTATAGATGCCCCAGTGGGATAAACGCCCCACTTCGCATATATCCATAACAGTGTGTGTTTGTATCATTTCAGTACTGACAGTTTGTACGAGAAACACAGTCTTCTGAAATAAATGTGTTAAATTATCATCAATGTTAAAAAAAATAATAAACTGTAATTTTGATTAAATTGTAATTTTTAATTGTTATTTTAAAAAAATATTAAAATTGTTGGTCAAAATCAAATGTGTTATTTTAGTGAGGCATAAATACCACCATATGGGGCAAAAATCCCATCGATATGGGATATATGGCCAATTACAGTACTATTTTAAATCATTAATTTTATATATTTAGAATATTTATAAGTGTTTTAATCTTATGTTATTGTGTAGTAAGATTATCTAAGAATTATAGCAAAGTAACAGATAAAGTTTAATAATTAAGATTATTGCAACACGATTGTTTTTCTATAACTGGGGCATCTATCCCACCTTTACTACTTATAAGAGGAGTGCGAAATGCAAATGTAAAGTATATTATTAATACTGGCGTTGTACAAACTTTTAGTGCCAGCGATTTACCAACAGAAAAAGCAGTTTACTGGCATTCGGCCGATGGTTTAATGTTTTCTGGGACGCTTTCTTTCCGTCTAAAACGCCCATGATGAGCACCACAAACAAGCTTAATTCTGTGTTCCGGGTACATTTGCCAAAGCTCAGACAGAAGGTCTGAGTATTTCTCTCGTTTTTGACCTCCTACAGAGAAAAATGGATTGTATTTTGGATTTTAAGAAAGGAAAAAAGTACAATAGAAGAAAAAAATTACATAATTTGTGCAAAATATTAATTAAATTCACAGAATTTGATACATCAGAACTGTTTTAATCTATAATAATTTCTTTGCTTCTTCCTCGCTAATTTCTACATTCGGGTCTAATACTCCACCAGATCTGGCTATTACTTTCTGGACCATATCGCTCGATGCTGACTTCACGTCATAAGCGAGACCAAGTTTACAGAAAAGATTAATCCACATTGTTGTGAAATTTGGCTCCATTCCGAATTCCGCAGCTCTGTAATCCCAGGGGAAGACGTGGTGATAGTTGTGGAAACCTTCACCAAGTGTAAACCAAGAAACAATCTTGTTGTCGACTGGTTCGATATTCCTGGAAAATATAAATTAATCGCTATAATTGCATTAAGTTGGGAAGTCGCCGGGAGACATTTTTAGGGTTTTGTAGGTATGACCACCAAAAAACCCTTATAACGTCACTCATGTTTCTGTTTGCACGGTAGAAATTGTAGCCGAAAGGCTTAACATAGAAAGTTGAAATTTGGTATAAGTACTTGTACAACTTTTTGACTCACATACAGGAAAAAATATATATATAATATACATATATAATATACATACAAAATATACATACAGGAGTCCAAAAAAAGAGTGGGCAAGAGTAAAGAAGGCAAGAATAGTCATGGGGAGGCTGTGGAGTTTAGGAGAGAGGAAGTTTAATGACGATATTAGATGGAGATTGAGGTTGTTTGACGCCGTGGTAAAGAATATGGGGTGGATATTTGGGTATGGAAGGAATGGGAGAAGGTAGAACGAGTATAGGGTATATTATAAGAGAGGAACTGAAAAGGGATAAGATGAAAGTGGGTACAGGAAGGAGGGCGGTTAAGTACGAGGAGAAAGTTAGAATAGAAGCAGACAAAGAATAATGGGGGAATGCTGGAAGGAAAGAGCCAGAGAGGAACAGAAAGGAAGATGGTACGCATGGGGGGAGATGAGAAAGGAGTATTACTGGAGATGCGGAGTGGGTGTGACAGAGGTGGAAAGGAGAAGAAAAGACGGGATAAGCATGATTGAGGAGTTGTGGAGGAGAGATAAGGAAGTTGGGGAGCAAGAAAGGACAGTCAGAATAGACAAATCAAGGAGCACAGGGAGATATAAGGATGTCAAAACTATAGGGGTACCAAGCTACTTGAAGGGAGAAAGAGGAAGGTCAGGAGGGAGGGTTAGGAGGATTGCGAGGCTAAGGTGCGGGAATTAAGAGAGAGGAAATAGATATTGGAGGTAACAGGACAATAAGATGTGTAGGATGTGCGGGGAGGAGGAGGAAGATATAGAGCACCTCGTGAAGAGGTGTAGAGAGATGACAGTATGGTCGGGGACCACATTAGACCTGTTGCACGAAGATGGAAGGGGGGAGAGGTGGGCGAGAGAATTAGAGGCAAGAAGGATTGAGATTGGAGAAGGATAACAGGAAGGGGTAAAGGAAGGAAGGAAGAGGCCCGGTGGGAAGCAGAAGGGGAGAAATTGAAGGAAGGAAGGGGCTGAGGTTACCTGGAAATGGGGAGGAAGGAAGGGAGATAGGAGGAGAGGTGAAGAAATGGTTGGAAGGGAAGAGAATGGAGTAAAATAAATTAAAGATGGGCGAGAGAACTGGAAGCAAGAAGGAAGGAGATCGGAGAGGGAAACCAGAATGAGAATAGGAAGAAAGATAAATATTTTTTTAAAATTTTGAGTGCGGTATCAAATGAAACCTCTTAATATGTGGATGCACAAACACATTTTTATTTTTGAAAAATCTTTTTTTTTATGGGGTTTTTGTCAATATAGTGGCAAAAAACTTTTGTCCCTCACCCTATCTCCCAGAGGGGTTGAACTAAAATTTGATAAAATCTCAACGATGTACATTGATGGAAACCGGAATAAAATACCGGATACTTAAAGGGTATCAAATGAAAGCCATTGGTACGTGGTTTAACGATCTAAATTTTATTTTTGCAATATAAATTATTTTGAGGTAATTATTGCCAAAATTTTGTCTCACACCCTGTAGCCCAGATGGTTTAAACTAAAAATCTGAAAAAAATTCTAAGTAATTTACATTGGTGTGAACCGGAATAATACAACAGGAATTTTTGATCAGATTATGTTTTCGGAAAATAACGCATTTTTTGTGTTTTCTTGTTGATGATGTACAAAAATTATAGTTATGTAACACACTATACTAGAAGGCGTATCCTGGTCTAATGGTTAGCTTTCTCGCTTGCTACCGCCAACTAGGGTTCGCTCCCAGGCAGAGGAGATAATTTTATTTGTTGTTTTTCCTTTTTTATTTTGTTTATATTATTTTGTCAAAATTCTAGTTATATTTTGGCAAATGTTGCATTTAATTTTTAAGAGCGTAAATTTAATAACTAGTTGGAATGTTGGAATTATATTTTCATTCTATGTGTCATGTATACGAAACCAGAGGGGCGGAGCATATGATTTAAAACAACCAATGGAAGCCATAGGCGAAATTTTCAAAATCTTAATGAACCTTGCCATATAAAAAAATATTGCACATATTTAGAAACCTAAATAATGATATTAGGTATTCGAATTAAGATTAAAAAAATATATTTTAACATAAAGTTTGCTTTTAAAGCTCTTAGATTAACAGACGATAAATTATTTTAAAAATATCGTTCATTTTGCCGTGATTACTACAAAGCAAAATTTGTCCTACACACTCAGCATGCCGCTTTCACTTATTATATACCTGCGAAATCGTGCAATGTGTGAAAATTCACACTTCACATCAATTTTTTATTATAATCCAAATACTTTGTAGCCGTATTTATGGATGGACTAGGTTCGTAATGAAAAGGCACGCAATTTGAAATGTGGTAATTCTAATTTTAAGTCTTCGAATTTTCGGGTGGGGATTTATTCCCCTAATCTCCCCCTTTGCGTACGCCACTGAAAAGTATTAAATGTTTATACTCTGGTACGTCCTTTAATATTTAAAGTTTAAATATTTAATCTATAATCAGATCAATTTGTCTCAGCCTACACAACGTAAAAAATTATGTCTAAAGATATTTTTGAAATTAAATAAACATTTTTTTTTACTAAATTTATCTTAACCTGGTGATAAAAAAATAATTCATAAATTAACTAGTGAATTTGAAGTTGTTGAATATTAAAATTTAATTTAATTATTTAAATATGTTAAAAACTGATTTTTTTGTGTCCAAATTATACAAAGTAAAACGAAAGTTAGTGCGTAACAAAAACGCGCAAAAAACGCAATACATACGCACTACAAAATCTAATGAGCAACAATGAGGTTGTATAACATAGAGACTGAATGAGGGCAACTTGTTATGAAGCCAATATCTCCATAGGCGGGGAGATGGGGGTTGCCTCTAGGAGTTGTGCGGGTTGCTTACATCAATGTTTTGCCAATAAGAATTGCAAGTAACAATTTATTTTTTTAATACTGTAAACTGCAAATTTAATATAAAATATTGAATACATTACTTAAAAATATCAGCTGTAGCTACCACAGGACCGACTACCGTCACAAAGTACTTGTATAAAATACATTCTAGCAGGAGTAGAAATAACTTGGACCAATATTTTCTAACAGAGATATTTATCATGACCATGGAAACGTTACACATAAGTGTAACATAGTTACCTATGAAATATATTTTTTATAGTTAGGTATCTATGTCAGGGGTATGAAACTCATATACACGGCCTTGAAACGGTTTTAAGTTATATTCCATCCACCGACAGCGCTAAAAGGTTTTTTTTTAACCAACATTTTGAGAACACTTCATTATCGGCAGTTTGCGGCAATTGTTTTTGACGTTGTAACGATAGGTGACAGTAAATTGTGATTGTGACAGTGATGAATTTTATAAGAAATTTTAAATATTATAAGCAGTTCACTTTTGTAAGAACAAACTAAGAGGGAATTTTGTTTTCAATAGTTTGCACCTTTGAAGCTGTATGTCATGTTGGTATTAAAAAATGTCACTTTTTTAAAATGTCGATACATTTGACATATGTCATAATGAAAAATGATATCTTAACTATAGTGATCATAACCTTATCAACCTAAAGTCGGTTTACAGCGTAAGGAATATTTTTAATTGACATTTAAAGTCAGTAACACACCATAAAAGTAACCAAAATAACCAGATCTATGGTCTATTTCAAAGTAGAAAAATGTGTGTAAAAGATAGGAGCTGTTTGTCCTTGCTTCGGATTGGTTTAGATCGTCATCCCTATTACACTGTAAAAATATTGTTTTTAGTCCAAGTTGACAGATGTTCAGTGTCGTACATTGGAAATATATATTATTTATATTATTTAATTTTTCTCATATATTTTGTTATTATTTACATATTTAGACTTTTATTTATATTCTTGGCGTAGATTTTATGGAGAAAATTCTCCATGTAATTTGTTTTTACGCAGTTAATATTTTTTAGGTTATCTGACAATTATCAGATCATGAGAGAGGACCAGAAAACCCATTAAACTGAATTTATGTCGTATAAATAACGTAAGTGTATTATCTGCCTTGTTTATTTCAGTATCTTATTAACCTTTTTTATATTTAAAAAAAAATCACTTGCTAACCCAGTTGCTACGCTCATGCCCTAGTTGTAACTTATTTTAAATTTCCTGCTATACTGTATTTGATCAGTGTAAATCGTACTCGGTTCGCAGCGCTATCTACTTTTTTCTACTTTGAAATAGACCATAGTGTGTTCTTACAAAAGTGAACAGCTTATAATAATATTTTAAATGGTAAATGCAAAAGAAATATAAATAGTGTAATAAAAAAAAAATGGCACAGACTAAATTTAATATGTACAATAAAAGTAAATATAAAAGTAAAAAATAAATATTATACTTGTTTATTTATTTCATATGCTTGCTTGCAAATAAAATAATAAATCTTGATGCTTACTGAAGTATTAACTTTTAACAATTGTAATTAATTTTAATTTTAGGAAATTAATTAGGAGAGTTGTAAATAAATTAATCATAATTTTCGGTTCAAGGCAATCTTTAATTTTCTACTAAAATTACATTTTATTTTTCAATTTTGGTAGAAAATTAATGATCGCGCGATTCATAGCAATTTAAAATATAAAAATATATTTGTGTGCACTGCGGGTTGCATACTATCTAATCCTAGTTCATATTACAACCACGAATGTCGCAACTATCGCTGTCCAAAGCCGTAACGTGGGAGTCCGCTATCTTCCTTGTTTTATAATTTGTGTATAGAAATAAACTGCAACCCTTATATGAGTTTACTGCAGCAGACTATTTTTAATTTCTTCCCACACTGCACAACCATTCGCAAAAGGGTTTCGTGACACAATTTCTCGGAGAAGAATAACATCGTCCTCGTATTTAAATCGTAAACGTTTTTTATCTTTAACTTGCATCATTACTCAAGAAAACTCAACAAATTTTATGTTCGAATTTACTCCGTTGTTAATTTTGAAGTTAAATTGACAGAAGGCCTGTCAAAATTAAGGCGCTTTAAATAAAAATGCTTTGCTGTTATTTAAATTAAATAAAGGTAGCCTGTATTTTAATAAAAGAAAGAAATTAAGGATATATCAACTGCGCATGCGCACATGTCAAATAAAGGAAAACTTTATTAAAAGATCAGTAGAACAGAGATTGCAATATGTCTCTATTACTACATACCAAATATTACAATAAGTATGAAAAAATAGAAAAAATTTCGATAATTTTTTCAATTTTTTTTCATTTTATCAAAAAAATTCTAAAATAAAAGTTGTTATTTATTGCTTTTATTGCAACTTTTGTTAAATAAATATTTTTCTGTTATGAAATATTCGCAAAAATCTTAAAATTGATAAGAGTAAACTCCCATATCTAGTCAACCGATTTTTACCAAAAGTTGATCAACTTGTGCCATTGATGTCAAAAGCTTAAATATGAAGTTTCATAAAAATCCTTTTAGCCTATTTGCTCTGCACGTGTACACAGACGGACGGACAGACAGACAGTCAGACAGACAGACAGACGGACAGACAGACCGACAGACATCATGCTAAAAATAGTCAAAACGTTATGTAGGGACCTCAATTCGTGGAGATCCATCGAAATCTCGAAATGTCAAAATCGGTATGATCACAATACCTTCCTTATATATGTTGGCGGTCGGTAAAAATGTGGGATTAACGAAAGTAATATTATCTTGAACTTTTTTTGTTTTTATTTCTAAATAAGTGGTTGCTAAGCAACTAAGAAACAAATTGCGCGTAAATAGTCTTGCGTATGTCAAAAGTAATTCACAGAAAAAAAAGTATTTTTCTTCAAGCGGATTATAATGCTAACATTACATTGTTCAATACATTCGGTAGAAATGATACATTTTTTTACTAGTAACAAAATGTGAACATTTTTATACTAGTAAATAGTTCATATAGTTATCAACAGATGGCACTGATAGCCGCAGTCGCCATAAATAGAACATTTGTCAATTTAATATGTTTGTAGCGTGGTTTATAGTGAATTCATAAATTAGTTACGTTATTAGTGAGTTACTTTATTATTATTCTGTGATCATTCTTTGATTAGTTACAAAATACACAATATAAAGATCAAAAATTAAAAAATGTCTCAACCAATTTAATGTACACCGCCGGAATTAGCAGCAATAGCATCTGAAACTATAAAGTCATAAGTATTTATGGTTGCAAATTTTTAATACATACGCTTGAAGAAAAAATAGTATATGTCACTCGGAGTAGAACGCCTTTTTTGTGCTTCGCTCAATATGCAAGCAACATTTGAGCTCAGCACAAATAAGAGCGCGTTCTACTCCTAGTAACATAATATACTATTTTTATACAAATTAAAATGACACCTGCTGTTCTAACAAAAGCGAATTTTGATTAAAAGTGTATTGAATTGTAAGGAAAAAGTTCCAAATCGACTTAAATCGCAACCGCCAAATAGTCAAGATTTTAACGTATTGAATCTTGGCTTTTTCAATTCTATACAATCCTTACAACATACAGCTTTACCGAATACAATCGACGAACTGTTCAAATGCGTACAAAATACATTTAGGGCCGCTTTTACAAACCTTGGATACGTAGCGGTATAACTATCTAAGGAATAAGTTTATTCCGATGTTTATTCCAACGTTCGCTTTTACAATGCTTTTTTTATTCTAGGACAGTTATATATCCATGGTTTTATTGTAAATAAAATAAAGTTGGTATTGTTTGACACATAAACTGACATATTAGAAATGTCATATTAAATTGACATTACTATTAACAATGAATAGATCGAGATGGAGGGCTTATGTGAGTGAGGTCAAAAGTCAACCTGATTGGGAGTGCCCAAAGAAAAAGAAGAATTACTATTAACAACACATTTGAGCATGTTTGTGGAAATATCGGGAGATGTCGAAATATTCGACTCATATAATTAATTCTTTTATAGTGCTACATTTACTGCGTTAGTGTCAGCCTCCCGTGTACAAATATTCATAAAATCGCCATAACATAAAAATCGATTACGTACTATTATTATTTCGTAGGGAAATGTCTCGGTTTTAGAGATTTTAAGGTCGCGACTAGCATCCTATGGCATGACCTAACGATTACTTTTTACAGTAGCTGAGACCACCGTGCCCGGTGAAACATGCCCCATATTTCCGAAATTAATTCAGAGATACAGGCACTCATTCTAAAGAATCTGAGCCTATGGTTGCAACAGCCAAGTTTTTAGGGTTTTGTAGGTATGACCAAAAAACCCTTATACCGTCATTTTGTCGTCTGTCTGTCTGTCGGTCTGTCTGTCTGTCTGTCTGTCTGTCTGTCTGTCTGTCTGTCTGTCTGTTCGGTAAAAATTGTAGCCAAACGGCTAAACCTAGAGAGTTGAAATTTGGCATGCTTATACAACTCTTTGACCCGCACATAAGAAAAATACTAAAACATCTAAAAAACATATCCCCCTAAAAATATAAACAAATATGTGCTCATCGAAAAAAAAAATATTTTTTTTTAATTCTGAGTAGGGTATCAAATGAAAGCCCTTGGTACGTGGATTAACGATCAAATTTTTATTTTTGCAAAATAAATTATTTTGAAGCGATTTTTGCCAATATTGTGCAAAAAAAAATTTGTCCCACACCCTGTAGCCCAGATGGTTTAAACTAAAAATCTGAAAAAATTCTAAGTAATGTACATTGGTGTGAACCGGAATAGTTCAACAGGAATTTTTGATCAGATTATGTTTTTGGAAAAAAAAGCATTATTTGTGTTTTTTTGCTAATAATGTTGACAACTTATAGTTATATAATACGCTAAACAGTAACGTGTTTCTTGGTGCTGTGGCTAAGATACTTGCGTTCTGCCCAAGAATTCATATTCGGACTCATGTTCGAGTCCTACGTGAGGAGACAATATTATTTTTTATTTTTTTTTTTGCATTTTTATATTGTTTAAATTATTTTTTCAAAATTTTAATTATATTTTGGCAATTGTTGCATTTAATTTTTAATAGCGTAAATTTAATAAGCAGTGGAAATTGTTGAAATTATAATTTAATTATATATTTGAATGTACACGAAATCAAAGGGGAGGAGCTATGACTAAAAACAACCAATGGAAGCCATAGGCGCAATTTTCAAAATCTTAATGAACCTTGATATATAAAAAAAAATACTGCACATCTTTAAAAACTTAAATAATGGTAATAGGCATTCGATTTAAAATTCATAAAAAAATATTTTGAGATAAAATTTGTTTTGGCATCCCAAATAATCATCATTCACTTACTAAATACCTGCAAAACCCTGAAATGTGTGAAAATTCACACTTCACATCAATTTTTTTTCTTTTTAATCTTTTTGCCCATACTAGGTCGATCTAATAATTGCACACTTTCAAAGCAAGGGAGCTAACCACTACGCTGCTGCAACCACAATTATATAACTGTAATAAAAATTCAAATAAAACGTTATAATGTGACATTTATCATATGTCAATTTAATTTTTTTACCGTTGCTGGGTAACAAATACTTATTCGCCAATCAGAGCAAGGGAATAACTTATACTGCCCTTTATCTGAAGTGTCGTTGGCCAGATAAGATATTCTGGTGTTTATTCCGATGTTTATCCTATCTGAGCTTTATCCGAGCATTGTAAAAGCGATTTTTTGACTTTATACCGGGAATAGCGTTATCCGAGCTTTATCCAACGATTGTAAAAGCGGTCCTTAATGCATTAAATGTATCCTTGATAATGTTTTTCTAACATTGTAAACTTGTCTAGAAGCAACCATGTTAAGCAAAAGGATAGGATTCCTTTAAGATTCCGCACATTAATAAGGCAAAACTTAATCGTAAGGGACGATTACAAACAACATTATCATGTTTCATACAAGCTGTGGGGACAGCCATGTCCTTGTTAAATTAAAACTTTTTGTATTATTTTTTGTTTTACTAGATATTTGTAACTATTTCATAAATATAATCATTCTAATTAATTAAAATTGTAAATATATATCATATTTTTGGACAAGAAAAAATCAAAATTTATACCATACTTTTGGAAGGAGGTATTAAATTTACCTGAATTTATTAGTATATTTTAAAAATAATTAGTAAGTTTTTAATTTACATACATTTAAAATACAAAACATCGAAAAAAACGTATAGTAGGCCTTGTATTTAATTTTTTTAAATGTAAATTTGTTAATTTAATCTATCTGTTAATTAAATAAATTCTATGTCTATGTTGACACATTTTTTTCTCGATCATATTGTATTGGTACGCTTCAGATACTTATAAATTTAAAACGGACAGATATTATATAATTTATTCCATGATAAATGTTAAATTATAAATTATAAAGTTGTATATCTATAATCAGTGCTGGGTAAAATACTTTTCTGATGTATTCGAAGAACTTAATACAAATACTTTTTTCTTAAGGAAAAACTATATATGTAACATTTTAATTAAATATTACTTTTTACCAACCGCCAACATATACAAGGTGTCTCAAAAGAAATTTTATATTTATTTAGCTTACTGCGTGAACGCAACGTATCCGAGGGGCGCGGGGGTTATGTCAATCGGTAGCCTGGCTCTTGGGAATTTAGTCGCTATGGAGCGTTTCTCGGGAGCAGACCGCGCGTTATGCTTGCGAGAGTTTTACAAAAACGGTGATTCGGCGACTGTAGCGCGTAGAAAATTCTGCAGTATTCGAGGTTTTCGCCACTTAAATGATGCGCCAAGCATTCCTCTCATTCGACATTGGGTTAAAAAGTTTGAAGAGACTGGTACAACGCTGGATAAATCAAAATCCGGGCGACCTAGGTCATCAAGAACGGTAGAAAACGTGGAGAATGTTAATCAGTCTGTTCGTGACGAGATGAATTCACTGCAGTTACAGTGAATTCAGAGCGTTATGTGGAGATGTTAGACAACTTCTTGGTACCTGAACTGCAAAACTTTCCTGGCTATAACCAAAGAACATGGTTCCAACAGAACGGAGCAACTTCACACACGTCCAATATGTCTCTGCCACGTGTTCGTGAAATTTTCTCAGGCAAATTGATCTCCCGGAGAGGTGACATAAATTGACCTCCACGCAGTCCAGATTTAACCCCTATGGACTTTTTCCTATGGGTTTATCTTAAATCTAAAGTTTACGCCAATAAACCGACTTTACTGGCGCATTTGAAAGAAAATATCCGTCACGAAATGGCAGCCATCCCTGAGTCCATCTGCCGAGACGTCATAAGTAATTTTACTGTTCGATTAAATGAGTGCCGAAAACGCGAGGGTCTACATTTAGACGATATTATTTTTAAGAAATAAATCCCCAAAAAGTGTATTTTAATAATTAATAAACATTTTTTCTATATACGGCTTACTTTTTTTTTAATCGATCCACTAAATATAAAATTTCTTTTGAGACACCTTGTATAAGGGGCAAGTATTGTAATCGCGAAAATTTTCGATGTCGAGATTTTGACTGATGACCACATTTCATGGTCCAGGGAATCAAAAAAATCTATTTTCGAAGTGCCGTCCGTATGTGTGTGTGTCTGTGTGTGTGTGTGTGTGTGTGTGTGTGTGTGTGTGTGTGTGTGTGTGTGTGTCTGTGTGTCTGTGTGTCTGTGTGTCTGTGTGTCTGTGTGTCTGTGTGTCTGTGTGTATACACGATAACTCAAAAACAGTTTAACTTAAACAGTTCGTTCTGGTACTAAAAAATTCTCCTAATAATTGGGAAGAACCTTATTGTTTTTTATTAAAATCCGAAACCGGAAACGGAAGTTATTAAACTATAAAATTTTAAAAAATTCGTAACTAGTAAACCAAGCCTTGGACAAAAAATTGTATAGGACATAATTTGATATGTTTTTGAAGATTTACCTAAATCTTTTTTTTAAATTAAAAAAAAATATATGTATTTTTTTTTTATTATTATTTTTTTATGGGAGGGCAAGTCTAGCGGAGGTCTCCCTACGCCACTGGTTTTTTAAGGAAAAACTATGTATGTAACATTTTAATTAAATATTACTTTTTACCAACTGTCAACATATATAAGGGAGGTATTGTGATCATACCGATTTTGACATTTCGAGATTTCGATGGATCTCCACGAATTAAGGTCCCTACATAACATTTTGACTATTTTTAGCATGATGTCTGTCGGTCTGTCTGTCCGTCTGTCTGTTCGTCTGTCTGTCTGTCCGTCTGTCTGTGTACACGTGCAGAGCAAGTTCGGCTAAAAATTTACAAACATTTTTCGAAATTTTTCGTTTTATCAAAAAACGTCTCAATTAAAAGTTATTAGTTATTACATTTATAGCAACTTTTGTTAAATAAATTTTTTCGAAATATTTTTCTGTTGCTAAATATTCGCAAAAATATTAAAATAGACACGAGAAAACTCCCATTTCTAGTCAACCGATTTTTACCAAAAGTTGATCAACTCGTGCCATTGATATCAAAAGCTAAAATATACAGTTTCATAAAAATCCTTTTAGCCGAATTTGCTCTGCACGTGTACACAGACAGACAGACGGACGGACGGACGGACGAACGGATAGACGGACGAACGGACAGACGGACGGACAGACAGAGGTTCTTTTAGGTTGTCACGAGAAGGGACCTTGCTTGGCTTATTTAATTTTTCACGTTGGGATGTCAAAATTTAAAATTACAACAATGAAACCATGGAAACGAATGACATATGTCAAAATTAAATATTTTTTTTTAGATATTTTAATGACAAAAAAATAAATAAATGGGAAATTTGTATTAAGAATGACACAAAATATCAAAATATAAAGAAAATGACATTTTAAAATGATATTAACCTTAACCAAAAAATGTTTATTGTTAGTATAATTTACAAAGCTTAAACAAAACGGCCGAAAGGCACGATTTAAACGATGAAAGTAACTAGATTGCAAAATCTAGTTCCGCTTAACCGTTTGGAACAGACTGTACCTCCCTTATATATGTTGGCGGTCGGTAAAAACACTGAAATATGAATATATACTAGCGGCGGCGAATCAACGCAGTTAAGTTACATGACGTAACAAACAATTGCATTGTTCCAGATAATACAGTCGTTTGTTACGTCATGTGACGTAACTGAGTTGATTCACCGACGCTAGTATACCATATTTTTTACCAAACAAACGGTGCATGTTAATCAATATTATACAGGCTGTTCAAAAATGACCGTGACGTCACAAAAAGCCCACTTAATTCAAGGTAAAACACTATTCTACGGAGTAAATTTGTATTAAATAACGTATGTATTATGTTAGCCATATGTGCTAACGTATGAGCTGCGTATCTATAAGATTAATGTTAGTCTTATAGATACGCAGCTATGTTCTTGTTAAGAGGATGTTCCTTTCAATCAAATTTTACGACTCGTTCTTTTGGAACGAATCGTTCGCGAACGACACATCTCTAGTACATACCTGTTGTAAGGTCTGTATCCCCAGATATGAGCAATACTGTTGACTATCCATGTGTTGTGCAGCTGGAGTATGTATCTTAAGCACATTATTCCGTAGAACAGTTCGAAGAGACTATCGCCAAAGATGAGATGTTGAACACCACACGGTATAACTATGAAGAAGAATATAAGAAGTGGTACAAAATACCTGAAACATACAAATAATAATGACTTAATAAAATCCAAATTACTTATTAGTATAAATGTGACAAATCAACACTTGTTAATATTCGGCAGTAAACTTAATATTCGGCTGAATTTGTACTCTCTCCGTCCGAAAATATGGTATACATAACTTAAAAAAAATCAGCTGTGGCCACCACAGGACCGACCGCCATCACAAAAATACATTCTAGCAGCAGAGTGGAAATAACTTGGCCCAATATTTTCTAACAGAGATATTATTTATCATGACCATGGAAACGTTACATACAAGTAGGGTGACCATCCGTCCCGGTTTTAGGTCAATTGTCCCGGTGTCCCGAAAAATGTTCTCGGAACGGTTGATTGTCAGACGAAAAGGTCGATAGGACCTTTTTTATTGCTCTTCAATTTGAATTTGGGAGGTGAGTACCTTTTTTTTTGCTCTTCACTTTGAATTTGGGGAGGTGAGGACCTTTTTAGGGTTTTGTAGGTATGACCAAAAAACCCTTATACCGTCATTTTGTCGTCTGTCTATCTGTTCGGTAAAAATTGTAGCCAAACGGCTAAACCTAGAGAGTTAAAATTTGGCATGCTTATACAACTCTTTGACCCGCACATAGGAAAAATACTAAAACATCTAAAAAACATATCCACCTAAAAATATAAAAAAATATATGCTCATCGAAAAAAAAAATAGTTTTTTACAATTCTGTGTAGGGTATCAAATGAAAGCCCTTGGTACATGGATTAACTATCAAAATTTTATTTTTGCAAAATTAATTATTTTGAGGGGATTTTGGCCAAAATTTTTTGTCCCACACCCTGTAGCCCAGATGGTTTAAACTAAAAATCTGAAAAAATTCTCAGTAATGTACATTAGTGTGAACCGGAATAGTACAACAGGAATTTTTGATCAGATTATGTTTTCGGAAAATAACGCATTTTTTGTGTTTTTAAGTAAAATATGTAATATATTTAATCCGTTATTTAACACAGTAAACGAGTGATCCTGTATAGCACAGTGGTAACGGTGACGCTTAGTGAGTTGAAACTTCTATAAGAAACTGTGTTCGAATCCCGTCAATTTTTATTTTTTCAGTTTTTTTTTGCATTTTTATTTTGTTTAAATTATTTTGTCAAAATTCTAGTTATATTTTGGTAAATGTTGCATTTAATTTTTAAAATTGTAAATTTAATAACCAGTGGGAAGTGTTGAAATTATAATTTAATTCTATATTTGAAGGTATCAGAGGGCGAGACTTATGATTTAAGCAACCACTGGAAGCCATAGGCGCAATTTTCAAAATCTTAATGAACCAAAAAGAAATTTAGAAACTTAAATAATGGTATTAGGCATTCGAATTAAAATTCATAAAAAAATATTTTGACGCAGGTATTTATCACACTGTTAATAAATACCTGCGAAACCCTGAAATGTGTGAAAATTCACACTTCACATCAATTTTTTTTGCTCTTCACTTTGAATTTGGGAGGTGAGGACCTTTTTTTGCTCTTCACTTTGAATTTGGGAGGTGAGGACCTTTTTTTTGCTCTTCACTTTGAATTTGGGAGGTGAGAACCTTTTTTTTTGCTCTTCACTTGGATCTGGGAGGAAAAAAAGACCTTCTTTTTTTCCGTGTCTCCCGGTCTCCCTTCACGGAATTCCGGTCACCCTACATATAAGTATGAAAAAATATATACTTAGGTAATAGGTACACGTGCAGAGCAAATTCGGCTGAAAAGATTTTTATGAAACTTCATATTTAAGCTTTTGACATCAATGGCACGAGTTGATCAACTTTTGGTAAAAATCGGTTATTTGTAAATGGTGAGTTTATTCGTGTTGGTTTTAAGATTTTTGCGAATATTTCACAACAGAGAAATATTTCGAAAAAATGTATTTAACAAAAGTTGCTATAAAAGCAATAACTTATATTTGAGACATTTTTTGATGAAACGAAAAAATTTTGAAATTTTTTTCGAAATCTATTTTTTTACTCGTAACGTTTCCATGGTAATGATAAATAATATCTCTGTTAGAAAATATTGGACCAAGTTATTTCTACTCTACTGCTAGAATGTATTTTATACAAGTACTTTGTGATGGCGGTCGGTCTTATGGTGGCCACAGCTGATTTTTTTAAATTTTAACTCTAAAATTTTAAACTGAGAATTCACTTTTACAATTATGAATTTTTTGCTGTGTATGTGGACTCTTAAATATATCAAGGTTTATTTTCAAATGTTAAACAATAACTAATTACACATTTTTAGAAAAAAATAAACAATAAAAATTATTAACTTTAAAAGAAATTATAAAAACGTACAAACAATATTTTGCAACGTCAATTTAATAAAAAAATATTTATCCTTAATGCAAAATTTACTTTAAAATATTTAATAACAAATCAAGTGAAACTAATTGGATAAAATTTTCAAAGAAAACATAAATTTAAAAAGTATAGACAAGTTAAGAAAATAATTGTTTACGACTGGAAAAAATCAATTTGCTTAATGTAGTTTAACAATTGTTTACAAAATTATTATTTTGTTTTATGTAAATCGATCACTGAAGCATTACAAGTGTTAATTGCAAGGTTTTATCAAAAAATAACCGGACCAACGTCATGCCGTCACGACGTCAGTGTAATTTTTGTATGTAAAATAATATAATACACAGCAAAAAAAAAACGTTAGTGTAAAAGTTTTCAGTTTGGTTAAAATTTTAGTGTTAAAATTTTCATTTAAAAAAAGTAAAATGCTCACTATTTTTAACCAAATCACCGTGTAAATCTTCATTTATTCAGATAGTGTTATTTTTATGAAATATTACTTTTTTAGTTTTAAAATTAACCCTACTTAACACTATTTATTTTGTATCACTATAATTTAACCAGTATGTAAGTGTAAACTTTACACTAAATTTAACCAAAAAAGAAGTGTAAATAATTAACACGAAAAGCGGGGGACTTCATGGTACTTTAAATGTTCATTTTTAGGGTTTTGTAGGTATGACCAAAAAACCCTTATACCGTCATTTTGTCGTCTGTCTGTCTGTCTGTCTGTCTGTCTGTCTGTCTGTCTGTCTGTCTGTATGTCTGTCTGTCTGTCTGTCTGTCTGTCTGTCTGTCTGTCTGTCTGTCTGTCTGTCTGTTCGGTAAAAATTGTAGCCAAACGGCTAAACCTAGAGAGTTGAAATTTGGCATGCTTATACAACTCTTTGACCCGCACATAGGAAAAATACTAAAACATCTAAAAAACATATCCCTCTAAAAATATAAACAAATATGTGCTCATCCAAAAAAAAAATATTTTTTTTAAATTTTGAGTAGGGTATCAAATAAAAGCCCTTAGTACGTGGATTAACGATCAAAATTTTATTTTTGCAAAATAAATTATTTTGATGCGATTTTTGCCAAAATTGTGCAAAAAAAATTTTGTCCCACACCCTGTACCCCAGATGGTTTAAACTAAAAATCTGAAAAAATTCTAAGTAATGTACATTGGTGTGAACCGGAATACAACAGGAATTTTTGATCAGATTAGGTTTTCGGAAAATAATGCATTTTTTGTGTTTTTAACTAAAATATGTTAAATATTTAATTCGCTATGTAACATTTCAGATCAGAAACTCTGGTAGCTCAGATGGTTTCGTAATGCACTTTGTAATTTGTAGTGCGAACGTTGCAGAGTTCGAATCCTGTTAATTTTATTTTTTTCTGTTTTTTTTTTGCATTTCTATTTTGTTTAAATTATTTTGTCAAAATTCTAGTTATATTTTGGTAAATGTTGCATTTATTTTTTAAAAGCGTAAATTTAATAACCAGTGGGAAGTGTTGAAATTATAATTTAATTCTGTTTGACGAAATCAGAGGGCGGGACTTATGATATAAGCAACCAATGGAAGCCATAGGCGCAATTTTAAAAATCTTACTGAACCTTGCTGTATAAATAAAATACTGTATATATTTAGAAACTTAAATAATGGTATTAGGTATTCGAATTAAAATTCATAAAAAAATATTTTGACATAAAATTTGTTTCGGCATCCCAAATAATCATCATTCAGTTACTAAATACCTGCAAAACCCAGAAATGTGTGAAAATTCACACTTCACATCAATTTTTTTAGTGTACCATGAAGTCCCTTTAACACTATTTTTGTGTAGCTAACAGCAGGAGTATCGAACTCATTTGGGTCTCGATCTATAGTCGGATTGCTGATAGGTGACTGTTACATGTATGTATCAAGTAGTGCATTCATATAATAATCTAGTTACCATTTTTCAGCGATTTTAAAAAAGTTTTTTGTTATTTGTCTTATCTGTCAGTGTCAGTGTATAATATTAATTAATAGACCTTGCGGCCAATTATTAAATTCACAAACTTTAATTTTAAATCTGCTGGAATATTTTAAATCCGAAAAAGAGAACAATGGGCCACTTATTTCTCTATGTTGTGTCCATCAAAGAGTAGCAGCTGCCTTAAAAATTACGGAATCAACAATTTGTAGAATTATAAAATGTAATAAATCTGAACTTCCCATTAACAAAATCAAGTGAAAACAAAGGAAATAAAATCTGAACCAGTTTATTTTATTGATACATTGGCACAAACGTATGGTCATGAAGTACTAAGATTACTTTTCACTGCCAGTTTAACAACATTGAACTAATTTGGGGTATAACAAAAAATTATTATAATAGATATATTGGTCAAAACGGATATAGTGATAACGAAGTTTTGAAAATGTGGCAAGTAGCCTGTGATCAAATTAATTGTGAAACATGGGCAAAATCTTTTAAAAAAATCGAAAATTTAATAAATGAATGGTGGGAAAGGGAAAGGATTGTTGATGATATTAATCCAATAATAATAAATACAAGAAATGACAGCGATAGTTCAGATGACGACGATATCATGCATTACAGTGACTAATTTTTTTAAATAAAAATAAACATTTAAATACAACTTGTAGCAATATCTTATATGAATAAATATGGTTTTACTTAATATTTTATTACTTTGTACTTAGGGGAAACAAAAATTTAATTTAATTAAACAACAAATTATAATCCAAAATTTACGTACGAGTATAAGTTTTTCCTTATTTATAATTATTACCTTAAAATTAATAATTTTGTTTGTTTGAGTACTGCTGTGAATTTATTTTCGTGCTCTAATTAGTAAAGATATCTCCGAATCATGCCGTTTTTTTCTAATGTTTTGTTTTTTATTAAAATAATTTTGAAGGTTAGTTGTCAATTTGCGTCACTATACGTTACTATGGGTATTCAAATAATTATAATGATATAGACAGAGAAAGCATATAGTATTATATATCGATACTTGTAGCAACGAACAGTCACTTATCAGCAATCCGACTATATTTTTCATGCAAAATGATAAAAAGTAATTTCTATAATAACAAATATTATAACAAATATCCTGAAGGGCACTTTATTTTTTAATTTTTTTTATTAACTGAAAAGGGAGGGTATATTTTACATTATATCCTATAAAAAAAATGTTGCTAGCCTCCAGTCTCCGTCCTACAGATGACGTCATAAGTGCCCCCCCTCCCCCTAACCATTAATCCTGTATACACCACTGTTTCCAAGTGGACCCCCTCCAGATCAATTTTCTGTGTGCGCGCCTGCTCTATACTATAATATAACTTACTTTTGTTGGAAGGCGACAACAGGGTCTTCCCAGAGGTCAGTTACATCTATACATTTTCCCTTCTTCTTACTCTCTGGGTGTCTTTTCATCATCAGCCAACCGCAGTGAGAGAAGAAAAACCCTCTCTTAGAATTATGTGGATCAGCATCCGTATCACTGAACTTATGATGGAGTCTATGATCTCTAGCCCACTGCACCATTGAATACTGAAATAAATAAATAAATAAATAAATAAATGAATAATAATAAGAACAATGGAAACAGTAAATCGTCGGCTGAAAATAATAAGGTTGTATGTGACATTTTTTGTCAAATGCACTTTCCAATACTATAGAGTTGTATGTCACGTAACCTACTTGTTCCAATAATTTCCATAAGATAGCATTACCGGTGTCGGAGAAAAAAGCAGAAAACCATAGTTGTATGTCTTAAAAACTAAAAAACTTACAAAACATAGTTGTATGTTAAAACATTCACCCTTGTATTTTAATTGTTTTTTTTTTTCAATTCTAAATTTTTGGTTGTTTGACATACAACATCTTTTATGTTAAATATAAAACATCTTTTCGGGCACCTGGGTTACAAAAAATATTAAAAAGAATAAAACAAGGTCTTGAAGACTTGTTAAATATATTTAGAGACATTAAGGTTTCTACAAATAAAAATCCGTTACCAGAAAACAAGGTAATCGCTTTAAAATCTATGCTGGATTGGATGCCTACTATGGATAAATCTTATTATGAAACAATATTGCCAAGAAAGTAAATCTCAAGAAAATAATAAAAATACATTTTTTTCGTTTAATTTTTTTTATTTCGAATGTTTCAGTTTCAGTTCAAATTAAGATTAATGTTTAATTTGTTATTATTTTGCAAGCATATTGTTTAATTTGTGTTATTTAATCAAATAAAACTTTAATATGTGACTAACATTTCTTTTACCTTTTCTGGTACCTTTTTAACAATTTTCAGAAATCTAAAAACTGAAGCTTTACCTATAAACTGAATTTCCCCCCGATATTTCTTTGAACTACAAAGCTGTATGTAACGTTAAGGTACTAAGTTTCGTGTTTTTCTTAATCACAAAGTTGTATGTTCATTTTTCAAATTGTTAAAATGGTATTATTCAATTTTTTTTTTCAAAGTAATGCGTTAATGACAATAACATATCAATATATAGTTATTAAAAAAATTTGTTCCTTGTATTGTAACCTTATATTGGTTTTTTCCATGTCAAAATTTTGAAGCTTGTTTTCTCAAATGTAATACACTTCAACATACAACCTTATTATTTTCAGCCGACGAAATAGTATTGTTAAATATTTAGTTATTTTATTAAGGTGGTAGTTATATGTCAATGTATGTACGAGGGTTGCCTCTTATATTTCGGGATTGCACTAAACTAGTGCTGCCATCTGGCAACTGACGCTTCTATTGTAAAGTTTGACATTTTCGACGGTATACGTACTTAGAACGTTTTGACGTACGAGCGCTATTTGTGTTGTTTACAGTAACTTGAAAAAAATCATCTCGGCTAAAAATGGAATTAAATCTTGAACATTTTCGAGCGATTATTTTTTACAACTTTCGACGTGGATTAACCCAACAACAGAGCACCGGTGAACTTAATTCGACTTTTGGCGATGAAGCACCATCAAGGACTACTGTTTATCGTTGGTTTACCGACTTCAATCGTGGCCGTAGGTCGCTTAAGGACGAATTTCATGAAGGTCGTCCAAAATCGGTTGTTGTTTCGGAAAACCTTGATGCTGTGCGTGAACTGATACTGCAAGATCGTCATGTGACTTATCGTGAGATTGAGGTATCTTTGGGCATTAGTGGGACCAGCATACATTCACTATTGCATGAACATTTGGCCGTCAAAAAGATTTTTTCGCGTTGAATCCTACATAATTTGACAATCGCAGTGGAAAAAGCCTCAATCGGAGTGGAGAAAGTATTTCGAAAATTGGTTCAAACACATGCGAAAATGTATTGATCCATAGAGAATATTTTGAAAAACAATAAAGCCACTTTTGTTGATAAATATTTTTTTTTGATCTCATATCCCGAAATATAAAAGGCAATTCGTATTACATAATTTATTCTATGATAACTTAAAATTTATCTGACAAATTAACCTGTTGTAAATCCTGTTCTTAGAACCATTTAAAATGGTGTCATTACTGAGACTTCAAAAACTTTAGGTTATTTTAAGATTATTTATTTAAAATATTTTAAGGTTAACAGGAATAATTACCTGACCAGTTATAAGGAAGCAGATCATGAGGAAGATCCTTAAGGGCAATTTAGCCTTATAGGTCCGATGTGTCCAGAGCCTATGAGCTCCTGCTGTCACCCCCAGTCCTGATAACAGCCCTATGAATAGTCCTGAAAAAAATACAAATGTTTGTGTAGTTGGTTTCAGATTATTTGATGGCTGTGTCAGAGGGAGACAATATTCAGCCGCGGTTTGCCGACCCCTGGGATAACCCAATCGAAACGTCTCCCTAATCGTACATATATAATTAGCTAGTGTGTGTTTGTGATCTGGGTAACACTGTGACGTAATTTTTTCTAAGGTTGCCGTGATTGGCTAACTGGGAAACAGGGTGTTCCCAGTTTGACTTGATTGACAGGTATTTTGCAGATTTATTCTCTAAGAATCTACGAATATAGTTACATATAGAAAATTGTAGGATTTCGTAAGCATAAAAAAGAAACTCTAGATATTTCTATATCCTTTGACTGATATCAACAATATTTTGCAAATTTATTCTCTAAGAAAGTGCGAATAAAATAAGATATAGAAATGTCTAGGGTTTCGTAGGCATAAACAAGAAACTATATACACTGCTATATCTTTTGACCAATATGAATAATATTTTGCAAATTTATTCTCTAAATATCTGCGGATAAAACAACGTATAGAAATGTCTAGAGTTTCGGAGGCATAAATAAGAAACTGTAGACACTTCTATATTATTTGATCGATATGAAAAATATTTTGCAGATTTATTATATAAAAATCTGTGGATAAAATAACCTATAGAAATGTGTAGGGTTTCGTAGGAATAAACAAGAAACCCTAGGATACTCCTATATCCTTTAACCGATATGAACAGTATTTTGCAGATTTATTTTGTAAGAATCTTCGAATATAATTATATACATAAATGTCGGTTTCGTAGGCATAAACAAGAAACTGGCGACGAAATTAGGATACGTTAAAAAATAAAACCAAATACACATACAAACAATTGAAATTTTTATATTATAAATCCGTCATTGTTGACGGGTAACCTAGTTGTTTGATAATATTATAAATTTATGAGTATTAAACAAGAATTTTTACAAGTTTAAGAATCTCTGTCAGAGAAAATTATATTACTTATCTAATAAAACTTTAATGGAATAACTGTACATTTTCATAGTTTCAGACTAGTCTTACCTTTTAGTTCAGATTTTCTATTTATTTATATAGAAAATAAGTAAATCTACGCTATTTTGTCTTCCCGTGAAACTGACAGCTAACTTATAATTAAAAGCAATTATATTTTATTTGTCTTCTCTGCAAACTATTTTTATTCTATCATCTACTAAATCAAACTTCACCGTTGCTATTTTATACCTACTAACACGTATCGGCATTTTAATGATTTTCCGCGTTCTTCACTCTTTAACACGTTAACTACCGTGCTAATTTTCAAAATAATTTATTTGAGTAAAATGTTACACCAGTTATAAATAAAATATTATTTTAAATATACTAAAACCGTCCAGTCAATGCCCTTCATCATTTTGTGCCATACAGTCTATTCCAAACGATTAGGAGGAACTAACCGGAATTTTCATTTTTGTAAATTGCCATTAGCTATTTTTTTATATATTGAAGTTTTTCCTGAACAAAATAATCAAAAGATTCAATCAATCGGTAAAAGTAACTAGAATTGAAATCTAGTTCCGCCTAAACCAAAGGAACAGACTTTAACTTCAATGACAAACATAGTGGCGAAAAAATGAATGAATCGACTAATATTGCTCTTTACTCTAAAAGTAAAATCCCCCCGTACTGCGAGAAGTGAGGACTTTTTTTTTGCTCTTCACTTAAAATTTAGAAGTGAGGACTTTTTTTTGCTCTTCACTTAAAATTTAGAAGTGAGGACCTTTTTTTTTCTCTTCACTTAAAATTTAGAAGGGAGGTTCTTCTTTTGGCTCTTCACTTGAAATTGAAATTTTGCCCTGTTTATAAAAATTATGTATAATTGGACCCCCCCCAAGCCAAAAATCTGTGTGCGCCCCTATTTAATATAGCTGTTTTTTTTTTTTCAAATATTGCAATAGAACGGACAAATTTGTAAAAAAACTTTTCTTTCACGGTTTTCATATTTTCGGCATTTTTTTTTTTTGTATATATCAAAGCTTGTAAGTAACACAGATGTGACGATATAAGTGATTTGTAAGTTCAGTGAGCGCCGTATATTTTACTTGAATTGGTTTTAAACTTGAAAGTAATGACAAGTAACTTCCACTGTATCATATATAACATAAATTTGATAAGCGCTCCGCCAAAGACAAGTTTAGAAATGTATTTATTACATGTTATACTAATAAATTAAGTTTAAAAAATAAATGGGCTCAACCGGGATTTGAACCCGGGACCTCTCGCACCCAAAGCGAGAATCATACCCCTAGACCATTGAGCCGATATCCAAATCGTAATATAATCAAAATGTAATCTAATAAAAAGTGAAAGGAATTATTTATATTTCAAAGTTAAGCAACCTGAGTCACAGAAATGTATTGTTGGTTGCAGTTTGGCAAAAATTAGGGGTACCTTACATTTTTGTGTATAGATACTGGATATTTTTTTATAGATTTAAATTTCATAACGAACTAGCAATTTATTAGACATAGATATTGTAAAATAGATGTTATCAGACTATTGATGTTTTGGCCCATTATTATTTCTCGAATCTTCTACAAATAATAAAAATAAAATATATATTATACAAGAAAATTTATATATATATCGGAACTAGATTTTCAAATCTAGTAACTTTTACCGATTGATTGAAGCGTTTGATCATTTTGTTTAGGAAAAGCCTGCTTCAATATACAAAATGTTATCGGTAAGGTCCACAGAAGAATCAGAGAGCGATTTGAAAACAATCCAAATCAATTTGCAATTTCTGATCTTAAATATTGTGAAACATATAAATATGGAATTAAAAGAAGGTTCAGATATTGAAATATGTACTCCAGAAGATATAATCACAATGGCAAATGAGGCAGACCAAAACTTATTGCCTCCAAAATCTAAAAATGTTTATCTAAAAAATTATAACTAGTTGAATGGCGTAATCGAAAGACAATAAATTCTTTTACAGTACGAGTAATATTAGTTTATTTCGAGGAATAATCAAGAAATCATCTACATCAGTGATCTTCAACCCGTGGTCCGCAGAAAATTCCTGCTGGTCCGCGAAAAAAATCGTAAATTTTAAGCAAAACATTTTTGTCTCCGATTTTATTGAAAATTGGTACAAATATGTATTTTTGGTCATAGATCAACAAAATTTGGTCCATTTTGAAGTTTGGGCAAAAATTTTGGAATTATTGGCAAAAAACTGACTCAAATCGGCTCTAACTCAAAAACTAGGAAAACATGATTTTTTAAAATATTTTTTCATAATCCTCACCCCAAAATTAGCTTAAAACAATATTTTGACTAAAATTGGAATAACAAAAAATTGGAATAATAAATTTTTTGACCAAATTTCAAAATTTTAGTAGAAAAAAAAAATTGATTTTTGTTGGTAAATTGGTATACTTATATATTTTTAGCTTTAGATCACAAATATATGGTCACTTTTGAGTGAAGGTCTAAATTTTTGACATTTGCAGCCAAAAAATAAAAAAAAAATAGTCTCACAATAAGCCTCAGAGCCGATGAAATGTTAGCCTGCCTCCTTTTTTTATCTATCTTTATAAACTAATACTTACTTCTTATCTATATCAGCAATTCCCAAACTGTGAGCCGAGGAAATATTCCAATATTCCTCCAGTTGCGTTAGATAGGCCAATGTTTTGACTTGGGGCGCCCCAGAAAAATTCTGATACATTAAGGGCGCCGGAAACCGAAAAGTTTGGGAACCACTGATGTAGAGGTAATTTGTTAAATACGAGGGTAAACCCTTTATGTTCTAATATTATTAATATATTCTGCATAATTATAAAAATAGTTGAAAAATATAGAAAAAAACATTTCTTGAATATGTGTGTATCAATATATAATATATAATAATCTATAAAAATAACTGTTTTTAAATCATTTTTCTTCTATATTCTTGTTGCTGGTATCATTATTATTTTAAAAAGCGGGAGATTGCCAAAGAAATCATCACCACCAAGCGGCAATTGATAGAAACCCTTATCAGAGAGTGGCATCACAACCCCAATCTCCGACACAACGCAAAAGTCTGCATACAAAACATGCCCAAACGCCTGGAAGCCCCAATCGCAGCAAAGGGTGGCATTACAAAATATTAAGATTTTAATTAATTTGTTAAATTAACACTTTTTATACAAAAATAAATGGTTATGAATAAGCAATTATGTCGTTTTATATTCTAAATAAAGCACTCTAATGAATAAAAATAAATATGAGACCCAAAGCCACTTATTTCCTCATTAAATTCATTTGAAAATTACAGAAAATCTGCACCGTCCCTAATAAATTGGCCACCCAATGTATTGGTAGCGAAGATATACTTTATAAATGTGTTGTACACCGTTTATTTCAAAAATTGACTTACCCCAAAGCGCTACAAAGTATCCTCTTTCACGAAATGGATAATCGGTAAATCCATATATTGTAAATAAATGGATAGCAAGTATACCAAGTATATTTCTCCATACCAACGGTGTTTGGAATTTAAATAAATTTCTACTCTTTTGAAAAATTTCTGTTGGCTTTATACCACTTTCTTCTTGACTGGAGGAACACATTTTGACTAGGTTTCATTTCGGAATAGACTGTATTTATAAATTTTTGACAAAATTAAAACAGTACACTGATCGATTAAAATTTAATAAAACAATGGTCCTATTTTAAATATTTGAACCACTGGCCAATGAACTCTAACGAATTCAGCAATTGTTTGATTTTAAATTCAATTGCAGTTGTTTATTAATTAATTAATTTATTTTTTACATCTAATTTTACCAGGGCTAAAGGGTTGAGGAAAATATAAATAAAAACTGTAACTAACTAAAATATAATTTATTTTATGTATTTTTTTGTATTTCATAACAATTATTAATAATTTTATCAAATTCATAATACATATCAATTTGTTATTATTTCTCAGACATTATTATAGATTCTATAATATACCAAATATATAAAACACTGCTGGATAATTTAAATGGTACTATACTCGTCACATGTCACAACTTGTTAGAAAGATAATGCCTATTTTTTCCGTTAAGCTAAATAAAAAAATGTAATTATTAGCTGTACTGGAAAGTTTTTCGTTTTTATTATTAGTGCAGTATGCGAACTAGGCACGACTTGTTCGCTGAATTAAACAGACGTCTTTTGCATTTTGATTAAACTCTGTAATCTTGAGTACCTAATTATTATTTTCGTTTCATTTTAAACCCTTGCATTTTAAAATAGCGGAGGAATTTTCATCAAAATTTTTTTTATACTGTTTAAAGTTGTGTGAGTACCATTAAGGGACTATTACCGGTTATAATTTTCAAAAAATCGTTTTTTTTACATTTTTTGATTCCTTATAACTTCAGAAATCATATCCTAAATTTTTATAACGAAATTCTAGCAAGATTATCTTTTTATAACAATTTTAGCGCATGCATACACACATAAACCAGCCTTAAATGCGGAGGTCCAAGAATATATTAAACCGATTTTTGAAAAACTAACAGATGAAGAGTTGCTGAAACGATGTTTGGGAAAGAATACCCAAAATAATAATGAGTGTTACAACAACACACTTTGGGCTATCGTTCCCAAACATACGTTTGTGGGAAGAGAAGTTACTGAGTTGGCTGCTAATATTTCATTAGCAATATTTAATGAAGGTAGAACGTCCCTCTTGAAAATATTGGAGGTAATGGGATGCATAATTGGACACTCTGCGTATGATTATGTTAAAAAAAAGTTGAGGAACGCATTGAGATGGCCAATAAAGCGAGTACAGTGGCGTCGAAGGAAGCTCGCTTGGCAAAGCAAACTGCTCAGCAAAAGGAACAGCAACAAATGATTGATTCGGGAGTACTTTTATATGGACCAGGGATTGATGATTAACCAATTGTAAGTGCTGAAACTTAATTTTTTTTAAATATTACAATACAAATATTAAAAAAAACTTTAAAAGTGATTTTCTCGAAATGATGTTTTTTCAATCGGCCCAGACTTATTCTCCATAACTACACAACGGATATTTTTAAATTTTAGTGAATTTTGTTCATTTTGATGTCCTCTACCGTAATTTACCAGAAAATTGCAAAAAAAATTGAAAAAAAAAATTGATAACGGTAAAAGGAGGAAAAAACATGATTTTTAGGAAAAAATTTTCACCTATCCGCCATTTTGTTTTTACACCCTTTTTTTTATAATAGGTGGTAAATTACGATGTAAGACACCTTCATCTTTAAAATTATTTTTGAATTTTTTGTTTCAAACTTGTCAATTTCGAGATTAACCCCGGGCCATGGAGCATCATAATTTTTTGTACCGAACTTTGGCGCCATCTATATAATTATCTATGTATTGAAAAAAAAAAAAAAAAATATAATCTTGAATATAATATTAATAAAATAAAAAAAGTTGCACAACGTTCTATAATAAAGGAAACGAGAAAAAAAAAATATTTAATTATAGGTCATTTTTTGCCTTTCTAACCGGTAATAGTCCCTTAAAAAAATCTGCTACAGTTGCTACATAAAATATTTGCACTGTTTATGGTGATAAACTAAGTGTACGCACATGTCAACAGTGGTTTAAAAATTTAAATCAGGAAATTTCTGCTTGGATGATGAACGATCTGGAAGGCCCTATAAAAGAATAATTTATTATGAGATGTTAAAACCCGGGCAAAGTGTTAATTCTGATCTCTACTGTGAACAATTGGATCAGAAATCGGCCAGAAATTGTGAATAGAAGAGGAATTATTCTTCAAAGCAATAATGCCTGACCTCATTCAAACAAAGACACGTGAAAAAATTTCCGAGCTTGATTGGGAGGTTCTAACACACCCACCCTACTCACCAGACATTTCACCCTCCGACTATCACTTATTTCGGTCACTGGAACACTTTTTATGAAACAAGACATAGAGATATGAACCATGTTAAAATGAACCTTGAACAATTTTTTCCTTAAAAAAATCAGGAATTTTATAAATCGGGAATATTTTCTCTTCCTGATAAATGGAAGAGAAGATAGATCACAATGGTAAATAATTTACTCAATAACGTACATTTTTTTCTTTCGATTTGTTTCTATTTTAATAATACCAAATAAACGAAAAAACTTTCCCGTACACCTAATATGTGTAAATATTCTTTACGATTCTTATTCTTATTCCAAAACAGCTAATTGTCCTCTAGAAACAGTTCAAATTTGTTGAGTAGTGATTATTATTTACTTCTTATTTCACCTACCATTTAAATATGTACAAGGGATGTTTCCTAAATTCTGGGGATTGTGCTATAATTAAATTACGCAGAACTTACAGGCAATGTTATCGGTGCCAGACAAGTCTTGATATGTTTATGCAACTATCTAGTGCAATATTGTTCAGTCTGATTTAGGTGTTCGACTGATATAGACGCGTTTTCATAGCACTGTTTTGTAACCATGGATGACGCAGCAAAATCTCAAAGAAAAATAATTTTCTTTTTGTGGAAAGAAGGTGTGAAAACATCAGAAATTATTCAGCGTCTGCAAGGAGTATTTGGTGAGTCTGCAGAATCCAAAAGTACTGTTTATCGGTGGATCGATCGTTTTAAAACCGGTAGAACATCACTAGAAGACGATCCACGCAGTGGGCGCCCAAGCACGTCGGTAAATGAAAACATTACTGCCGTCGAAGATCTACTGAAAGGGGACAGGTGAATGACTATTCGTCAAATTAGTGTGCGCCTAGGGATAGGTACACAAGTTCATGACATCTTGCATGATTGTTTGGGCGTTAGCAAGGTTTCGCCGCGCTGGGTGCCAAGGCTGTTGGGACCAGAACAGAAACTCAATAGGAAAGTTCTTTGAGGACGGCTTA
The DNA here is from genome assembly GCA_963971575.1 of Liopterus haemorrhoidalis. Lineage (NCBI taxonomy): Eukaryota > Metazoa > Arthropoda > Insecta > Coleoptera > Dytiscidae > Liopterus > Liopterus haemorrhoidalis. Next base: position 42,505,605 of record OZ020622.1, on the reverse strand, counting down.
AAAAAATAATTTATCGTTGGGATAAATGTATTAAAGTTAAATGGAGATTATGTTGAAAAACTACATTGTAATATTGACGAAAATTAACAAAATAATAAAAATTATAGCTCAATTCCCAGAACTTTTGAAACATCCTTCGTACTTTCTACTGTATTATTGGATTTTATGTTCAAAAATTATTATATTACTTTGATTTTATGTTTATAATGATTGCTAATAAATGTTTATAATAAATAAATAAGTAAGATTCAAAACAGCATATCGCTAATTATTCCATTTTTATTTATAACTTGCATTAAAAATTATATTAGATATTGCATTATTTAAAAAGTAATATAGTATTTCTTCTTGAGGAATTTCTTTGAAAATTTTGAGAGTATTCATGGTAAAATTAGGTATAGAGTGGTAAATACGAATTAGTTTAATACGGATTAGGATGTTGAACATGTTATTATCTAAGAATAGTATCATTTTAAGATGTCCAGTTTATATTATTTCAAATATAATATTGTCTGTAACCTAAATTAACCTAGAAAAATATTAATTTTTTTATACTTAAAAAATAATTTAACATACTTAATAATATTTCTTCAATTTTACTAAATGCATCAAGAGAAGAAGTTATAAACAAATTATTTATTAAAATATAATAATATATTTCGCTATTCACAGAGAAATTATTTAATTAGGAAAAACATAACTATATAAATAATAATAAAATTTGGTTCGTCATTATCATAAAATAATTTTTAAAATTTTAGTTATCATATGGAAATTATATTGAAATTATATTTTTATCAACAAGTGATCACGAAAAAAAAGAACATTTTTATTCAACTGAACTTTTGAAGTAACCATCTTCAATAGCTGAAAAAAAAACCTTTTGAATCTGCTACTGAAGATGGATACTTTGTAGCCGAAATGTATATCTAATGACAATAAAATAATTTGTGAATTAAAGAATCTTTTGGTATCCCGATATGTGAACATACGACAGATTAACATGCGACATTTTAACATGGACAGATTAACATGCGACAGATGAACATAGACACATTTTAACACAAGACAAATGAACACGGTAACATATAATCATAGCGACAGATGAACATAAGTCAATTTAACACACGACATTTGAGCTCACATTTCATTTTAATTTTTAATTTTATTTACAATGTAATTATTTTATGTGGTGTATACGTAAACGCTTTTCATTATATTATTGATTTTTTTGTTCCAATAATCGATTCACTAATAAACAAACTTATTAGAATGAAATCATTCTTTTTACCTACCGACTTCGAGATATACCGAAGTACAAGATTATTTAAAATAACCAGAAAGATCAAGATATACCAAGTTATCTCATAGATCAAAACAAAAATAAAAAAAAAATCTAAGAAATTACCAAACATAATTTTTCTCGTAATTTTGAAAATCTATATAAATAAATCTGAAAGTCTGTATTCTGTCGTTGACCAACCGATGACCAACCATTGACCAACCGCTGAACTTTTATGCTAGGATAAAATAAAAATAAAAATGAAATGTACGAGGGATATTTCATAAATTCTGGGAATTGTGCTATAATTAAATTACGCAGAACTTATAGGCAATGTTATTGGTGCCAGACAAGTCTTGACATGTTTATGCAACTATCTAGTGCAATATTGTTCAGTCTGATTTAGGTGTTCGACTGATATAGACGCGTTTTCATAGCACTGTTTTTGTAACCATGGAAGACGCAGCAAAATCTCAAAGAGCAATAATTTTCTTTTTGTGGAAAGAAGGTGTGGAAACATCAGAAATTATTCAGCGTCTGCAAGGAGTATTTGGTGAGTCTGCAGAATCCAAAAGTACTGTTTATCGGTGGATCGATCGTTTTAAAATCGGTAGAACATCACTGGAAGACGATCCACGCAGTGGGCGCCTAAGCACGTCGGTAAATGAAAGAAACATTACTGCCGTCGAAGACCTACTGAAAGAGGACAGGCGAATGACTATTCGTCAAATTAGTGTGCGCCTAGGGATAGGTACACGACAAGTTCATGACATCTTGCATGATTGTTTGGGCGTTAGCAAGGTTTCGGCGCGCTGGGTGCTAAGGCTGTTTTGACCAGAATAGAAACTCAATAGGTCTGATACTTTGAAAAGTTCTTTGAGGACGGATTAAAAAAATCAGTTTATCGTTGGGATAAATGTATTCAGTTAAATGGAGATTATGTTGAAAAACTACTTTGTAATTTTGATGAAAATTAACAAAATAATAAAAATTATAGCTAAATTCCCAGAACTTTGGAAACATCCCTCGTAAGATCAAATGTAGTGTGTTCAGTTGACTCATGATCATCTGTCGCTATGATAATATAGACAGTGTTCATTTGTCGTATGTTAAAATGTGTCTATGTTCATCTGTCGCATGTTAATATGTCGTTTGTTCAAATGTCGTGAAACCAAATCTTTTTAATAAATATCTTTTCTAGATCTGCCAAAGCCATCACTATTATAAAATCACAACGATTTTCCAAATTTCGTGGCACATCTATCCATATTGCCATATCTATCTGTTTCGTTTAACTCCCCCCCCCCTTCCCTAGGACGTTAAATCGTTAAAACATTGTAGACCGTCGATAATATTTAACTATATTTTATTATATTTTTAGTATAGTTTATGTTCTTCCAAATATATTTTGAATTATGAAGTCTTCTTCTCTTCAAATTTTTGTTCACATTGATTTATTTCTTCTTTTATTTTTCGTTCTTCTTCTTCCGGTACCTGGAATAAATACAGAATATTAAGTTCTTCAGATATAAATAAATTATCTTTTGTACATGTCTAAATATTGGGTGGCGGAAGGCCTTTATCTTCAAGAACCGATGAAAATTTCGACAGAATCCGGTATCTTGTGCGTTCATATCGTCGGTTGACAGTCAAAATGATCGGGGAAGAGTTGAATTTGACTCACACTACCGTATTTTGTCCAATGTATTGGAGATGAGAAAAATCTGCGCGAAAAATGATTCCAAAAAACCTTTCACAGGACCAAAAGAACATCAGGAGGTAAATACCTTGACTTTTTGGAATCGATTGAAAATGATACCCATTTTCTGGAACGTGTCATTACTGGTGACGAGACTTGGGTGATTGAGTACGACCTGAAAACCAAACGCAAGAGCAAGGAATGGCACACTTCAAACTCTCCAAGGCCCAAAAAAGCAAGAATGAGCAAGTCGAAGATCAAATGCATGCTGATTTCCTTTTTTGATAGCCAGAGAATCCGTAATAACAAAGATACTCAAGGCCAAGTATCACCCAAGAACTCAGAGGCAGACGATTACAGTGGATAGGACACGTTATGAGAATGATGGAGGACAGAATGCTTAGGAAGATATGGGAAAGAAGATTGAATACCCGTCGACCAGTGGGAAGATCTCGCAAGAGATGGAGAGATCAGCTAACCGAAGATCTGACAAGTATTGGTATACAGGGTACTCGGCAAGACTTGACAATGAATAGATCAAGATGGAGGGCTTATGTGAGTGAGGCCAAAAGTCAACTTGACTGATACTGCCTTAAGAAGAAGAAGAAGAAGAAGAAAGGAATCTTCCACAAAGAGTTTGTGCCTCAAAGCTAAACCGTCAATCAACACTTTTACCGAGAGGTTCTTGAAAAACGTCGAAAATGGGTCATGCGTGTGAGAACAAACATCAAGAACAACTGGGTGTTGCATCACGCGCCTCATCATGCGCCTTGCCACACAGCAATTTGAATAAACGAGTTTTTGGCCTGTAAAAATATTCCTGTGACTCCTCAGCCTCCTTATTCGCCTAACTTAAATCTTTGTGACTTTTCCCAAGATTGAAAAATTACCTCAAGGGACGTCATTTTGGGACACTCGAAAACATTCAAACGTCCGTAACTGACCACGTGAATGCTATTCTAGTATCCGAGTTCCAGCACTGCTATGATGATTGGAAGAACCGTCTCCAACGCTGTGTGGCTTCCCAAGGAAGTTATTTTGAGGGAAACAATATTGAATTGTATTTCTATTCGAAAAAAATTTTAAAAACAGTCTTGTTACTTAATGCTACATATACAGGGTGAATTATTTAAGGAGCAACATACGTGTTTCACATATAATGTTAATGAAGTGAGTTATTTCATTTGCAACATAGCCAATTATGAAAGCAAGCGCATATCCATAGCAACAGATATGCAATGGTGATTAGATATAAAGTTATTTGACATGATAAAGTTCCTAGACGGCTAAAAAATAGTAAATTAGAAATAATAAATGAATTTTTATTAGTTTGGTTATATTAACATACAAAAAAAATTAACAGAACATTTTTTTTATTGGTGCTTTATACGCTTAATAATTTATTACAATAAATTTTCAAAAATTTCACCGTTACTAGCAAGACAGTATCCTAACCTAATCTTCTCTAAAACTAAATCCCCCAATATACGAGTTATAAAGCAGAAGTTTTTCTTCCGTAGTGTACATTATAAATTTAATTAATTTGACAGGTAGTATAATAATATTTTGTCTTTTCTATGGATACGATAAGCATTTGTTTTACGGCTATGTTGCTTTTGAAATAACTCACTTCTTTTACATTGAATGCGAAATCTGCATGTTGCTCGTTAAATACTTCACCCTGTATATTGGGTACTGTATATTGGGCCTTCCCACTACGAAGAGTAAATCTGGATTGAGAGCGGTAATAAATTTATGATGAGGAGATTTTATGATGGTTATGATGAGGAGATTTTTTTTATGAGGATGAGGTGAGAAGTACGAATTTTTGTATATAATTTATATTAACAAACCTCTTCATGGTGATGATCACCAGTCTTTGCCATAACTCTCATCACTAATTCTTTGGAAGGTTGTTTCAAGTCATAAGCCCAGCCTATCTTGGAGAAGAGGTCGAGCCAGAAGGTGGTCATGTTGACACGGTAGTTACCGAGCTCGGCCGCCTTGTAGTCCCAGGGGAAGACGTGGTGGTAATTGTGCCAACCCTCGCCCATGGCGACGAGAGCCACAGCTAGGTTCTCAGCTGGTTTGATTCTCCTAAAAAATAATAATAATTTATATATCTACTATTACATTGTACAAGTGTTGCTATGTATGTTCTATTCAACTTCTGGTGTATCTTCATTTTTCCGGTAACGCGGAGAAAGGAAAATGAACCGCCGTCTTATCCTGGTGATATTTTTTTAGTGCTTAGGCTTAATTTTATTTCGACAGGGGGTACTGACTAATTTTTATTGATAAAAATCATACATTTTTTCCTCGAATCCGTGTCGAATTAGAGTCACCATTGGTCAGCACGGACAGGTTCCATCAGACGATAAAAGATGTTTATTCATATTTCTATTTTTTTACTATTCAGAAGACGATTTCAGACCAAAACTGAATTGAAAAACCTACAGTTGCAGGTATTTTATTAATAAAATTGATGAAATGTGTAAAAAATACATAAGAGTTGATGGCAAAGAGGCCCCTAGTTGTCCCTATCTTAACTACATCCTTTTGTTAGTTACTTTTTTATTACTCTACTTACTTGTCGTATGGTTTGTATCCCCATATATGGGCAGCGCTGTTAACGCTCCACGTGAAATTGAGAGAGAGGATGTACCTCGCTACAGCCTGGGAGGTGAATGAGTGGTACCAGTATTCATCCCAACACACTACTGGTATCATCACAGGCAGGAAGAAGCAGAACAACAGCTTCATCGGCAAGAAGTATCTGGAAAAGAAAATTAAATATTTAATAACAATTTATATATTACAAAAACTGATGGAAAAGTAAATGATAGCGGTCAACAAATGGCCTGCTAGCCACTAAAACTTCAATTTTTTTCTAAACTATTTAAACTCTGAGGATTTCAAAAATTCTAACCGCAGGTCTCTATCTCTTACCGTTTTAGAGATATGATTGTTTGGAAAATTAAAGTTGGCATTTCCATATTTAAAAACATGATAAATACATAATAATATTAAAAAAAGAATAAATAAAATAATATAAACCTATGTTTGTTAATAATAATAATAATAATAATAGTTTATTTATTTAGCTAATGCTAGTAAGATCCATATTAACAAACATAAACATATAAACATTATAATAAACATTCAAATCAAATTTAATCCTTATTTTGTCAATTTAAACCATTATTTGTCCACTTAGTTCATGCAAAACGTGATTTTTGTCAAATTTAAATATCGATTTTTCGTAATTTAGCGCTTAAAAATTTTAATAACATATATGAATTAATTGTTTGGGACCTTAAAAATAAGTAGTAATAAATTAGGTTCCAAACTTGTTGGAAATTGGTTTGTAATGTTTTCTACAATAATTTCAAAACTGTATTACTGTGATAAATCATATTTTGAATGTTATCTGAATAAACTCATTTATATATATATATTGAATGTTATCTTCTCAAATATTTTTAATATCAGCCCTGCCTACGAAATCCTGTAAACTATGAAAATTCACAGTTTATATATTTTTTCAGGTAAACAGGTTTCGTCGCATAAATGTTTACGTAATTCCTGCTAATGATATAAAAATAAAATTTCCTTATCAACTTATTTAAGAGGATTAATTATTTTTTCAATCCCATACTAATTCATTTGTGCTTAACAAAACATCGAGATAACATTAAAATGTCTTTCTTATAAGTTCTAAGTTATTTTTTGTACGTATTTTAACATTGAATATATTGTGTCTCGTGAAAGTGTAGTTATTTTTGGAAATTTGGGTATTAAATCAAAAACTATATCTCAAAAATGGTAAGAAATAGAGACCTAAGGTTTAAATCTTTAAAAAATTTAGTTTTACGATGTTTTTTCTGTAATATTTGGTCCGTAATGACTTAAAACTAATTGGTAAAATATTGATTTTATTTTGTAAATTTCAAAAATTCATATCTCAAAAATGGTAAGAGGTAGAGACTTGAGGTTTGAATTTTTGGAATTCTTACACCTTGTTTTGTCTAGAAACAAATAATGTTTTGTCCGTAATGACCTAAAACTATAGAAAATTTTGATTTTTTTGTAATTTAAAAAATTCATATCTCAAAAAAGGTAAGAAATAGAGACTTGAGGTTTGAATTTTTGGAATTCTCACACCTTGTTTTGTCTAGAAAAATATAATGTTTGGTCCGTAATGACCTAAAACTATTAGGGAAAATTTTGAAACTTTTTGCAATTTTAAAAATTCATATCTCAAAAAAGGTAAGAAATAGAGACTTGAGGTTTGAATTTTTGGAATTCTCATACCTTGTTTTGTCTAGAAAAAAATAATGTTTGGTCCGTAATGACCTAAAACTATTGAAAATTTAGATTTTTTTTGTAATTTAAAAAATTCATATCTCAAAAAAGGTAAGAAATAGAGACTTGAGGTTTGAATTTTTGGAATTCTAGCACCTTGTTTTGTCTAGAAAAATATAATGTTTGGTCCGTTATGACCTAAAACTATTAGGGAAAATTTTGAAACTTTTTGTAATTTAAAAAATTCATATCTTAAAAAAGGTAAGAAATAGAGACTTGAAGTTTGAATTTTTGGAATCCTCACACCTTGTTTTGTCTATAAAAATATAATGTTTGGTCCGTAATGACCTAAAACTATCAGGGAAAATTTTGATTTTTTTTGGAATTTAAAAAAATTCATATCTCATAAAAGGTAAGAAATAGAGACTTGAGATTTGAATTTTTGGAATTCTCACACCTTGTTTTGTCTAGAAAAAATTAATATTTAATCCGTAATGACCTAAAACTATTAAGGAAAATTTTGATTTTAATGGAATATAAAAAAAATCTTATCTCAAAAAAGGTAAGAGATAGAGACTTGAGGTTTAAATTTTTGGAATTCTCACATTTTATTTTGTCTAGAAAAAATTAAAGTTTGGTCCGTAATGACCTAAACCTATTAGGGAAAAATTTGGAAAAATGTTTCAATTTCTTTTTCGTTTTATCAAAAAATGTCTCAAATAAAAGTTATTGCTTTTATAGCAACTTTTGTTCAATAATTTTTTTCGAAATATTTTTCTGTTGTGAAATATTCGCGAAAATATTAAAATCGACGCGAGTAAACTCCCATTTTTAGTCAACCGATTTTTACCAAAAGTTGATCAACTCATTGATGGCAGAAGCTCAAATATGAAGTTTCATAAATATCCTTTCAGTAGAATTTGCTCTGCACATGTACACAGACAGACGGACGGACGGACAGACGGACAGACAGACAGACGGACGGATGGACAGACATCATGCTAAAAATAGTCAAAACGTTATGTAAGGACCTCAATTCGTGGAGATCCATCGAAATCTCGAAACGTCAAAATCGGTATGATCACAATACCTCCCTTATATATGTTGGCGGTCGGTAAAAACAATAAAAATAATAATAAAAATTATTTGCTCTGGGTGGTCGCTAATTGTGTAGGGGAAGGGGTTTCACTCTTGTTTGCATTCTTGTTTTTGAAGACAGGCGTGTCAAGTGAAACAAATTGTATCTCTTTCTCTATTTCTAGCTTTGTCTGTGAACAAATGATATGGCTCTATTCAATAATGGAAATTTTATTGCTATAGTTGTCTCCCATTGAACCATATGCTTTAAATAACCGTCATCTGTCAACTAAAGTCTCCTTTACTATATACTGTATTTGTCTTGTGTATATCATACTCGGTTGCAGCGCTAGCTACTTATTTCTAAATTGGAACAAATATAGGTCGTGCAAAAAAATAAAATAAATACAAAATCAGTAGAGTCTGTTCCTTTGGCTTAGACGGAACTATATTTTCAATTCTAGTTACTTTTACCGATTGATTGAAGCTTTTGATCATTTTGATCAGGAAAAGCCAACTTCAATATATAAAAAAATTGATGTGAAGTGTGAATTTTCACACATTTCAGGATTTCGCAGGTATTTAGTACGTGAATGATGATTATTTGGGATGCCAAAACAAATTTTATGTAAAAATATTTTTTTATTAATTTTAATTCGAATGCCTAATACCATTATTTGGGTTTCTAAATATTTGCAGTATTTTTTTATATAGCAAGGTTCATTAATATTTTGAAAATTGCGCCTACGGCTTCCATTAGTTGTTTAAGTAATAAACGCCGCCCCTCTGATTTCGTATACATTCAAACATAGAATTAAATTATAATTTCAACACTTCCCACTGGTTAATAAATTTACGCTTTTAAAAATTAAATGCAACATTTGCAAGAATATAACTAGAATTTTGACAAAATAATTTAAACAAAATAAAAATGCAAAAAAAAACAGCAAAAATAAAAATTTACGGGAATCGAACAGTAGGTTGCAACTTACGAAGCGAGAACGTTACAACTGGACTACGGATGTTCACTCGTTTACTGTGTTAAATAGCGGATTAAATATTTTACATATTTTAGTTAAAAACACAAAAAATGCGTTATTTTCCGAAAACATAATCTGATCAAAAATTCCTGTTGTACTATTCCGGTTCACACCAATGTACATTACTTAGAATTTTTTCAGATTTTTAGTTTAAACCATCTGGGCTACAGGGTGTGGTACAATTTTTTTTCTTCACAATTTTGGCAAAAATCGCGTCAAAATAATTTATTTTGCAAAAATAAAATTTTGATCGTTAATCCACGTACCAAGGGCTTTTATTTGATACCCTACTCAGAATTTAAAAAACAAATATTTTGTTTTTTCGGTGAGCACATATTTGTTTATATTTTTAGGGGGATATGTTTTCTAGATTCAACGAGTTGTATAAGCATGCCAAATTTCAACTCTCTAGGTTTAGCCGTTTGGCTACAATTTTTACCGAACAGACAGACAGACAGACAGACAGTCAGACAGACAGACAGACAGATGGACGGACGGACGGACGGACGGACGGACGGACAGACAGACAGAAGACAAAATGACGGTATAAGGGTTTTTTGGTCATACCTACAAAACCCTAAAAATAGCTAATGACAACTTACAAAAATGAAAATTCCGGTTAGATCCGCCTAATCGTTTGGAATAGACTGTATGTCTTAAATCTCATACAATATTCAATCATCGATATTTGAATTATTATTTAAAATACTTGTCTTATTTAAAAATTAAAAATTTCAATATTCTAAGTAAATATTATATGAACAAATATTTTCAAGGCCACTTAAACTAGTCTTTGTTCAAATTTACCCAATTTCTATTTTTAATGAGTAATTTCTAAGAGTCCCCAGGCGACTGCGATAGAAAGTAATGTCCGCAATTGAAAATGAACACTCTCATTATGAGTTAAATGCTGAATCCCATTATTACACCACTTTGATAATATCTACAACAATGTTTTGTATAATTAATTTTTCTCGTATTCAGTGATTTAATTAGTTTCATTTCAATTACGATTTCATTCAAGAAGCTATTGCCATTTTTAGGGTTTTGTAGGTATGACCACCAAAAAACCCTTATAACGTCAGACATGTGTCTCTGTCTGTCTGTCTGTACGGTAGAAATTGTAGCCAAACGGCTGAACGTAGAAAGTTGAAATTTGGCATACTTGTACAACTTTTTGACCCACATACAGGAAAACTATAGAGAGTTCAAAAATATACAGCGCGGGATAAATATAAACAAATATGCAATTAATGGAAAATAATTTTTTTTTAAATTTCTGTGGGGTATCAAATGAAACCTCTTAATGCGTGGATGCATAAACAAATTTTTATTTTTGAAAAATCTTTTTTTTTATGTGATTTTTGTCAATATAATGGCAAAAAACTGTTGTACCCCACCCTATCTCCCCGATGGGTTGAACTAAAAATCGAAAAAAAAAATCTCAATAATGTACATTGATGAGAACCGGAATAGTTCAACAGGAAATTTTGATCAAATTGGTTTTTCGCAAAATATTGATTTTTTGTGTCGTCGAAAAAAATATATTTTTTAAAAATTTATTGTGTGGTATCAAAAGAAAGCCCTAGATCATTAAGACGTAGATACGTAGGAATGTAAAGTAGTTTTTTATTATTTTTTTAATTTCAATACGATTTTTTCCAAAAAAGTACCTAAAAATCATTGTCCCGCAACTTTTTAACCCTAAGGGGTTAAATTAAAAATCTGAAAAAATTCTAAGCAATGTAGATTGCTATGAACCGGAAACGTATGAGAGGAATTTTTTATCCGGTTTAGTTTTTGGAAAATATTATAGTTTTTTTGTTATTGATTTTTTTTTTTTTTATATTTTACTGCGGGGTTATTAAATGGAAGCTCTTTAAGTCCAGATTAAGGAACGGTAATTAATTTTTGAAATACATTTCATTTTCGTTTAATATCTTAGCTAAAATTAAAAAAATATATTTGTATATACATGGATACATTTTGTTATGGGCAGAGAAGAGGTACGTAAGTTTATTTTGCAAATATCGACTAGGAAAATAAATAAATAACTGGCCGGTTACCGGGATTCTATTTCTAGTAGAGAATCTGTTAGAATCTGTAGAGTGAAATACATTTCATTTTGACTAAATTTTGACAAGTATTAAGATTATCGTTTAATATCTTAGCTAAAATTAAAAAAATATATTGTAGAGAAGAGGTACGTAAATTTACTTTGCAAATATTGACTAGGAAAATAAATAAATAACTGGCCGGTTGCTGGGATTCTATTTCTAGGACAGAATCTGTCATTTTTTCATATAGTCGCAATATAAACAATGTCTCTGTAGGCGTTATACTCTTGCGTGACAAAAGATCGCCTGCAGTGTTGCCAGGCATGGATTTCAATGATAGTTTGCAATGATAAAAAAAAAAAAAAATGCTTTAAAATATATATTATGGTATTATAAGAGATATATGATACACGCTAGAAACAATCTAACTGCAACCTTCTTGTCGTGCCTATTGATTTAAAGGATTTAAAACCAACACTTGTGCTTGTGTTATGTAGTGACAGGCATTCATCGTTTGGTCTTCTAATAATCATCATTCACTGACTAAATACCTACAAAACCCTGAAATGTGTCAAAATTCACACTTCACGTCAACGTTTGTTCTAAACTGTACATTAGAGCCAATTTCCGCACTTACAAAATCCCATATTAAACTGCTTCTCGTGAACTTGTAGCACACACCAGTGTTTCCCTAACTTTATTGATCGCGGCCCACTGAAATAATGAATTTCATTTCGCGGCCCACCTAAAAAAATACTAAATTTTTGATATTTCTCATTTATTATTACGCTAAAACAATACTTACTATATGTAAAGGGTGTTTTTTTTAGAGGTATAGAACTTTAAATTGCAATAAAACAACGATGGATTATTCGATTGACATGAATTTTTTTTTATTCGAAAGATAATCTTGTGGCATTACATTTTAAATATGATTTCTGGCATATGACCGCCACGGCTGGCTCGGATGTAGTCCAATCTGGACGTCCAATTTTCGATGACTTTTTCCAACATTTGTGGCCGTATATCGGCAATAACACGGCGAATGTTGTCTTCCAAATGGTCAAGCGTTTGTGGCTTATCCGCATAGACCAATGACTTTACATAGCCCCACAGAAAGTAGTCCAGCGGTGTTAAATCACAAGATCTTGGAGGCCAATTCACAGGTCCAAAACGTGAAATTAGGCGGTCACCAAACGTGTCTTTCAATAAATCGATTGTGGCACGAGCTGTGTGACATGTTGCGCCGTCTTGTTGGAACCACAGCTCCTGGACATCATGGCTGTCCATAAAGTGGATGGACACAGATCCAATTCCTGTGCTCGATGGCGGATGGACTCATTCGGGTCTTCCTCAATGCTACGCTCTACAGTACCAATAGCTTCTTCTGTACGCACCGTACGGCGTCTCTGGGGATGCGAGTTATCAATAAGAGTAAACGTGGTGCGAAAACGTTCCATGGTTAATCGAATTAACTGCTCTGATGGACGATTTTGTCGACGATAAAATGGACGTAGTGCGCGATACGTATTCCGCACAGAACCATTATTTTCGAAATAAAATTGCACTATTTGCAAGCGTTGTTCAGGCGTGAGTCTATTCATGATGAATTGCCAAACCAAACTGAGAATAAATCACTTGACAGCTGTTAAATCGGTCGCCATCTTGAACAGTAATGCCAACTTAAAGTTCTATACCTCTAAAAAAAACACCCGTTATATGAAAATATGAACATAGTACATTTATTACAATTTAATGTGATGAATGACACTGTTTTCTTTCAGTAATCAACGAAGAAATGTCTGGTTCCAAACAAAAAAGTTTTAATCGCATATCTGGATCTACATCAAGCCAGTTCCTATATTTTGTCTTTAAATTAACAAGTGTAGAAAACCCAACTTCACAATTATAGGTCGTACAAGGAGGCAATAAGTATTTTATTGCCACATTGGAAAGCTCAGGATATTTGGAATTGACGTGAAACCAAAAATCAATTAAATTCTTTTCGTGAAAAATAATTTTCAAAGAAGAATCTGAAGTTAACTCCACAAAGCAATAAACTTCCTTCAATGACAGAGAATTTTCAATATTGTTGATATTTTCTATGCTCTGAAAAGGATTTTTAATCCATTCGAATTCTGTTTCTTCTTTAGGAAAGTATTTGTAGAACTGACTACCAAGTTCCCTCATGTGTTTATTGAAATCTTGTACAATTTCCTCAGGAATTGTTATACCTGTTGTAGTCACATATTCATTTAAAGTGGCGAAACTCTCTAAATCGTTATTCATAAGACGTTTCTATACTATAGTTCCAATTTTAAGCGTAGTGCTTTTATTTTATCTTGGACGTTAAATATTGTGGTATTTTTTTCCCTGCAGTTGGAGATTCAACCTATTTAAATAACCAAAAATATCATGCTAATTGAACCAGCCAAGTTGGATCATGCAAATAATTAATAAACTGGGACGACGATTTAGTTTTTATCATCTTTCAGAAACAATTTTATTTCTTATCGTAACTCAAAGAAACGAGTGAGAACTTTTCCGCGCGATAACCAACTAACTTCTGTATGGAATAAGAGTTGGGTATGGTCGCTGCCCATTTCTTCACACAATATTTTAAAAAGTCGTGCATTCAAAGCACGACTGTTAATAATATTTATGATTTTAACCGCTTATCCATAACTGATTTGAGTCCTTTTGGCATTTTTTTAGCAGTAACTTGTTCACGATGAATGCAACAATGCGTGATTTTACTAATGGTGCCACCGATTTAACTCGTGCAGAGAGTCCCTTCATTTCTTCAGTCATAGCAGCTGAGCAGTACAAAGACTAATGCATCGTGCCCAGTCAATTTCATTTTCGACGATAAAACTATTGAAACTCAGAATTCGATTGTTATTTTGAATGCGCCTGCGTTGATAAAAACACGCGCATGGCGCGCGCCCTGAGCTGCTTTCGATTATACGAGCGAACTGTACCGAACAGTTCGTCACTGGGCGACTAAACCGAAGTTTATTTTTCGAACACTAATTTGGGCGTTTGAACATACTGCTTGTCACTTGTGTCATTTTTATTGTTTAGGTTATGGTTTAGGTATACTTAATTAGAAAAAACATTGACATTATGGCTAACAATGTGAAAAATTATGCTTTAGTAAGTTAAAAATGTTTAACAAAATTCGTATGTAAATAATTTAGTATTTATTTAATAGGAGTTATTATCACAGACTCTTTCAAGTGATGGAACCAGCAGTGATACCGATGAAGAATTGTATGTGCCATTAAAAAATGAACCGCAAGGATAAAGTCCATAATAAGGTTAAACACCTTTATAAAATTAAAAAAATGAGAGAAAATTAAAAGAATATTTTAATAAAATATATTTTAAATTATTTAATATGAACTGTACAATAAATAAAATTGGAGGCTAGGTATATCTGTTTTTTTAATCGTTCTTCCTCATATTCATTTCTGTAATATACATTTCAATTAATTTTGAAACAATACCAAAATAATTCATTCTGTTTCTGTCTATTTATCGAAGATTCATGCAAAATCTGCATTTTCACGTTGTGGAATAACAGAACAAAACGAGGATTCCAACATATGTACATATGCCATTGCAATATATACCTAAAATATGTTTTTACTTGGATTAATCCTCTTAATTTCGGGATCATCTTCGGGGGGTCATCTTCGGGATTATATAAATGCATTGAAAATGACATAGTGTTTTCTGATGTAACGTCAATTTCAAAACAAAATACCAATACATAACCTAAAAGTGTGAGTTGTACCAATTTTTAGGTAGGTCCTTCAGGGGACGGGGGAAGGTAAAACACGAGCGCTTCAGTGCGTGAAGCGCTGGTATAATCGAACACTTATCTAGTCGCCCTTAACTGTTCCGAGCTGTTCTTTATGTATAATCGAAAGCGGCTCTGTACGCCTGTAAGATAAACTCCGCCAAGGCCACATGTATTTGATATTGTTGGATTTTAAAGTGTTTAAATTTATTTATTTTTGTGTTTTAATTGTTGTGTTTAAAAGGCTTATACTTGAAAAGAGATTTTGGTGGCCAACCAAAAAATCGTTCGCGGCCCACCATAAAAGCAATCCCGGCCCACCGATGGGCCGCGGCCCATACTTTGAGAAACACTGGCATACACCATATCATTCTGGCGCTTGAAGCTTCCGCAATATTAAAAATCTACTCATGAAAATCTTTGCAAGATACTCTTCGTAATTCTATTAACGGTCATAAGTTGAAATTTACACTTTATTTGCAAGTAAAAGTGCATTTGTATTAGCACACCTTCCAAAATCGCAACTTCTTGATAATGGACAAGAACTGACATTGAATAAATCATAAAAATAGAAATTTGGCAATGCTATGCACTTCAAAGTAAAAGCTGAATAAAGAACCTCTGGCTAAAATACAGCAAACAAAAATTTCTTAATTTATGGTACTTGAAAAAAAAACTGTAAATAAAGTTTTGTAATATTTACAACGATCCACCACAGTATACATAATACCACATCGTATTTTGTTAACCCTTTACCGCATAGTGTGCCATATATAGCACATTCCGATATTTATTTTTTATTTTACTTTTAAAACTGAATCAGAACGTTACTTCATGAATGTTCATATATGCCACATGCACAGCAATGGATCCTGCAGTATCTCAAGTAATGGGCTGCAATAGATTTAAGGATATCAAGCGGAATTTGCACTTCAACTATAACTCTGAATTTATTCAGAAAGGACAACTAGAAGACATGACTTTTTCTTTCAAAAATTCGAGAGCGACTGCTTTTAATCCCTAATGTAGAACACCTAGTAATTGACGAGCAAATAATACGGAATCATTTTCTTTTGTAACATAATGTAGAATAATAATGTTCCATGTATGGCACAAACCCTATTTTCATAAAAATAATAATTAATAATTTAAATATAATTTTTTAATTAATTTTTCTATCAATACGAACCAATTTATAATGCCCATGAATTATTTCAGCCAAAAATAAAAATTCATGCAGTAAAGGGTTAAATAGTAATCGTTAGTTTTCATAGAAGCGACTTGCATATAGCATTTAAGTACTTATAGTTCTTTTCTGATATTTCCAATATTTTTTAACAATTACTTACTTTTGGCTGAACTGTACGACTGGATCAGACAATACGTCTGTCATGTCGATTTGTCTTCCACGTCTGATGACTTCAGGATGTTTCCTCATCATGAGCCAACCTACATGGGAGAAGAAGAAGCCTCTGTTGGCATTGTGTGGATCTGCATCACTATCACTGAACTTGTGATGTACCCTGTGATCCCTCACCCAGTCATATATTGTATTCTGGAACAAAAAATAAGACTTATTCAAATCTGTCAAAGCCATCACTAACCTAAAATCACATTGGATGTACCCTTAGGCCCCGCTTTGCGTCGTTTCGAAGTACAAAGTAATAAAATATTAAGTAAAAATATATTTATTCATATAATATATTGCTACAAGTTGTTTTTAAATGTTTATTTTTATTTAAAAAAAATTAGTCACTGTAATGCATGATATCGTCGTCATCTGAACTATCGCTGTCATTTCTTGTATTTATTATTATTGGATTAATATCATCAACAATCCTTTCCCTTTCCCACCATTCATTTATTAAATTTTCGATTTTTTTAAAAGATTTTGCCCAAGTTTCATAACTAATTTGATCACAGGCTACTTGCCACATTTTCAAAACTTCGTTATCACTATATCCGTTTTGACCAATATGTCTATCATAATAATTTTTTGTTATACCCCAAATTAGTTCAATGGGGTTAACCTGGCAGTGATAAGGAGGTAACCTTAGTACTTCATGACCATACGTTTGTGCCAATGTATCAATAAAATAAACTGGTTCAGATTTTAATTTCCTTCGTTTTCTCGTGATATTGTTAATGAAAAGTTCAGATTTACTACATTTTATAATTCTACGAATTGTTGATTCCGAAATCTTTAAGGCAGCTGCTATTCTTTGATGGACATAAGATAGAGAAATAAGTGGCCCATTGTTCTCTTTTTCGTAATTAAAATATCCCAGGAGATTTAAAATTAAAGTTTGTGAATTTAATAATTGACCGCAAGCTCTACTAATTAATATTTATTAACAGAAACAGACAGCTAAGATAAATAACAAAACACATTTTTAAAATCGCTGAAAAATGGTTATTATATGAATGCACTACTTGATAGATACATGTAACAGTCACCTATCAGCAATCCGACTATAGATCGAGACCCAAATGAGTTCGACACTCCTGCTGTTAGCAAGAACCGATTAAAATGTCGACAGAATCCGGGATCTTGTGTGTTCAGATCGTCGGTTGACAGTCAGAATGATCGGGGGAGAGTTGAATTTGACTCACACTACCGTTCATAATATTTTGACCAATGAATTGGGGATAAGAAAAAAAAACCAAACAATTTCAATAAACGAGTTTTTGGCCAGTTAAAACATTCCTATAGCTCCTTAGCCTCCTTATTCGCCTGACTAGTCCTTTTCCTCTTCCCAAGATTGAAAAATCACCTCAAGGGACGTCATTTTGGAACACTCGAAAACATTCAAACGTCCGTAACCAAGCAGCTGAAAGCTATTCCAGTATCCGAGTTCCAGAACTGCTATGAGGATTGAAAGAACTATCTCCAGCGCTGTGTGGCCTAAGGAAGTTGTTTTGAGGGAGACAATATTGAATTTTAATTCTATTCGAATAAAAAAATGTTATAAAATCATTCCGGTTACTTAATTTACACACCTCGTATATTATTAAAAACTACGCCTATGAAAACCTATTAACTCCAGTGCAGGAGCTAATTATGTTCGTTCCCTACTAACAACTAATGTACCATATTTTGTTTTGAAGCGAGATATCAATTAATATTTGTTAATTAAAATTAACATTTTTACTTTCAAAAATATTTCTAATATGAAAGTACCTACATCTTGTTGGGTCATAACAACTTTTAAAAATATCATAAGTGTAACTTGTTTCGTTTATATTTCCTAATCAAATAATCGTTACAATGTAATGAAACGATTACAAAATTTGGAGTTCCCATTTCGTTTATTGAGGTTGTAATTGTAGGTAAACGGTACATGCTTTATGTAATGGTAGAAAGTAACAACTCAGTCATTTTGTTGTTGAATCAGAAGTGGATAGGTCTTTAAATTATGCAAGACTGTGAATCACACACTTTTATGCAGTAATGACAGATTAGAACTGCCGTGGATCTTATAATATAGTTGCCTACTTCTTCTTTTAACTCGAGCACCCATTCAAGTAACATTAAGGGCCGGTTTCTGAAAGCTTAGTTAACTATAACCAAATGGTTAGAAAATGGTTGCTATAGTTACTTATACCCTTTTCACACTAGATCTTTAAGACGAGTGAACTTAAAGTTCACCGATGTTTAAGATCGGTATGCTTTCACACTTGATGTTTAAATCTCTGGTGCTGTCATCAGCTACAGTAATTTTGTCCTTAAGTTACCGTCATGAAATTACCAGTTTTGAACTGTCTGCGCAGACGCACATTTTGAATTATTATAAACAATTAAGGATATTTCATTTCATTCTGCAATAAAGATACTACAATAAAGAATATATTACACCTGTATTAACATGTAAGTCGATACATTTTATCTCAATTATTGTAGCTCTGTATTTTATTAAACACATTATTAAAATAAATAATTTTATTATAACAATAAGTATAAACTTCTTATAACGTCGATATAATACAGTATTCTTGTTTATGATAATATAAAATGTTGACAGCACAAATTCAAGGAGTATTTTTTTATAATAGAAATTAAGTTGGTAATGCGGGCGAAGTTTAAGACGCAGATCTCTGTCTTAAACATCGGTCGTGTTTAGACGAGGCCGTACGGTTTCACATTAGCGTTTAAAGATACATTCACTTTAACATCCGATCTTAAAGATCTAGTGTGAAAAGGGTATTATGGGATTGTTATATTGTGACCATAGTCACCCTTTTGCTTATAGCTCACTAAGCTTTCAGAAACCTGCCCTTAGTGATTTATCAATGATCTGACAATGATTTAACGAAGATATGACTTAGAAGTAACGTGATTTGAATACAGCGCTTACTGCTATGATAAATTTAGTCATTAATTTAGTCAAAATTGTATCATATCCCCGGACAAAGATTAGATTTAAAATGTATAATAATTAATATTCATTGAAAGTTATTAGTTATTATTGGGGGTGGGGGTGAGTGGAATAAGCAATTAAAAAAAAAAACAATAATATCAATATTATCGTGCATAAATAACACGAAATTAGGAAAATTTATCGAAATTTATCGCAAACAATTGATCGAAATACAATTTACCGAAAAACAATTGAACGAATAAGAAAGTTGATCGAAAACAATTTATCGAATAGAAAAACTAACCGAAAAAATATACAAAAACTTATTCTAACAAATTGTTTTTTTAGCATGATTTTTGTAAAAGGGAAGGCAACAAATTATTAATAATTTATTTTAAAGAAGCTATAAACAATAACTAAGTGATAAATAAAATAATATCAATACTGAAAATATGAAATTAGTAAAAAATCAGCTGTGGCCACCACAGGACCGACCGCCATCACAAAGTACTTGTATAATTTATGCTGCTTTATCAAAAAATGTTTCAAATAAAAGTTTTGAGTTATTGCTTTTATAGCAACTTTTGTTAAATTATTTTTTTCGAAAAATCTCTATTGTGAAATATTTGCAAAAATCTTAAAACCGACACGAGTAAACTCCCATTTCTAGTTAACCGATTTTTACCAAAAGTTGATCAACTCGTGCCATTGATGTCAAAAGCTTAAGTATGAAGTTTCATAAAAATCCTTTTAGCCGAATTTGGTCTGCACGTGTACACGGACCGACAGACAGATACACAGACCGACAGACATCATGCTAAAAATAGTAAAAACGTTATGTAGGGACCTCAATTCATGGAGATCCATATAAATCTCGAAATGTCAAAATCGGTATGACCACAATACCTCCCTTATGTATGTCGGCAGTCGGTAAAAATATCGGAAATATCCGAAAAGAACTATAAGTACTTAAATGTTATATGCAAGTCGCTTCTATGAAAACTAACGACTACTATTTAACAATCTATAAGATGTAGTATTATATATACTGTGGTGGGCCGACACGAGTAAACTCCCATTTCTAGTTAACCGATTTTTACCAAAAGTTGATCAACTCGTGCCATTGATGTCAAAAGCTTAAGTATGAAGTTTCATAAAAATCCTTTTAGCCGAATTTGGTCTGCACGTGTACACGGATTGACAGACAGACCGACAGATAGACCGACCGACAGACAGACATAATAATAATAATAATAATAATAGTTTTATTGACCAAATTACAAATACAAAGAACTGCTTTCAGTCAGTCAATACAATATTAAGAGACAAAGTCATAAAAGTTTATCAAAATTAACGTTGTTAAATTCATCAATTGTGTACAATGGGTTATTTATAAATAAGTGTTTAAGTTTAAGTTTGAATTTGTCTAGTGGTAGTGTAGTAATAGTCTCTGGTAAAAGATTATAAAATTTCACAGCAAAGTAATTTGAACAATTCCTGGATTTATTTAAGCGCAAAAACTTACCACGAATATTATTTTTACAACGTGTGTTGTGCTCGTGCGTTTCACTAAAAGTGATATAATTGTGTAAGTTTTTGCGTACAAACAATAGACACAAATAAATAAATAATGAAGGCAATGACATTATTTTCAGCTTTACAAAAAGATCTCGACAATCCGCTCTAAAAGGAGCACTGGCAATTATTCTTACAACTTTACGTTATAAGCTGAAAATTCTTTTGGCTGCAGGTGAATGTCTCCAGATTATTAACCCATAGGTTAGGTGGGACTGAAAGAGGGAGAAATAGGCTTTCAATACAACATCTATGCTGACTTCATGCTTCAGATTCCTTACTAAATACACGGTCGATCGCAGTTTACGACTGAGTACATCCACGTGCTGATCCCAACGAAGGTAAGGATCAACGTGGATACCAAGAAATTTAACGAAAGGGGGATTGGCAAAATCATGTTTTCTGGTGCTCAGTAGCAAGGTCTGGGTTTTATCTGTATTCAAAATTAGTTTATTGCTAGACAGACAGATAGACAGACAGACAGACCGACGATCATGCTAAAAATAGTCAAATCGTTATGTAGGGACCTCAAATGTCAAAATCGGTATGATCACAATAACTCCCTTATATATGTTGGAGGTTGCTAAAAATATAGTAAGCATATATTCTAACTATATCTGTAACTATATATTCGAGGCTTGCCTTTTATATTTCAGGATTTGAAATCAGAAACAATTAATTATTAACAAAAGTGGCTTTATTGTTTTCCAAAATATTCTCTATGAAGATCAATACACTTTTGCATGCGTTTCAACCAATTTTCGAAGCACTGTTTCCACTCCGATTGTGGATTTTTCTTCTGCAATTGTCAAATTATGTTGGATTCAACGCGAACAAATCTTTTTACGGCCAAATGTTCATGCAATAGTGAATGTATGCTGGTTTCACTAATGCCCAAGGATACCTCAATCTCACGATAAGTCACATGACGATCTTGCAGTATCAGTTCACGCACAGCATCAATGTTTTCCGCAACAACAACCGATTTTGGACGACTTTCACGAAATTCATCCTTAAGCGAACTACGGCCACGATTGAAGTCGGCAAACCATCGATAAACAGTAGTCCTTGATTGTGCTTCATCGCCAAAAGTCTAATTAAGTTCATCGATGCACTGTTGTTGAGTTCATCCACGTCGAAATTTGTAGAAAATAATCGCTCGAAAATGTTCACGATTCAATTACATTTTTAGCCGAGATGAATTTTTTTAAGTTACTGTAAACAATATAAATAGTGCTCATACGTCAAAACGTTTAGAGTACGTATAACGTCAAACATGTCAAACTTTACGATAGAAGCGTCAGTTGCCAGATGGCAGCATTAGTTTAGCGCAATCTCGAAATATAAGAGGCAACTCTCATACCATCCCAGGTTACGCCGCTGGTTACTAAATTCGTGAATCGGGTGGCCCACAATTCGTGTGACGTCACTTGTCCTGGTTGTGCAATATAAGTATAGCCCCGGGATATCGGTGGACCAGGTTCATTGACATAGATTCAGATGTTGCGAAACAATCGTGTTTTCGGAGGTGAAATTTGACGCATATTTTTAAAAGTTACACAACCATTAAGATGATTTCAGATTATTTAAGAACCGGACCTTACTACTTCAGGGACGCAATAAGCACTCTACGAAAAAGGTTTGCCATCACTGGTTTAGATGATGCCTTAAACAAACGGTCCACAGCAGTGCACGTAATTTCATATGTAACAATACCATATTCATGTCTGTTACATTAAATAAACAGTGTAGAACAGTAACATTTTTGCTGAAAATAGTTTAATTTTGCAAAAGACGTAATTTTTTTCCTGTTATGTTAGGTTAGTTTTGGCAATCAGGTTTGGCAGCTGGCCTGGGAAAGTAATTATAAGTTTTTATAACTATCAACCGTGGAGAAGAGAAGGTGGCCAAATTTCTTTATTTACTTTTAATTAACCTGGTGGTTATTAGATGAATTTCACCAATTTAATGATAATAAGATTTGATTAACTTAATAATCAACAAATAATTTATTGTTTCATATTTAGGACTTCGTATGTATAACTAAGAGATCGTTATACTATCGCTGACAGATCATTGACTTAAAAGTCTCACACTATTAAGGTCGCAGAGAAAATGCTATCACCTTGTGTACTGCTGGAATAGCCTTGGCTTACTCTGTTGTCGAATATTGCGCTCCAGTTTGGATTTATAGTGCTCACACCTCGACAATAGATACTCAACTGCCATATTTCAATATTGCCATATAAAAAAAAACAAACGACTACTTGTAAAAACATAAAAGGTAACCCTTCTATTATTATATTTTCTGAGGACCGGTATTTTTTTCTTGGGGACCGGTACTGGATTGCGGACCACAGTTTGAGACACGCTGAGTTAGATGGAAGTAGCCTATAACCTAAGTTATTAATACCTTATACTCTTTTTTGAGGCAGTTTAAATATATCTCTAAAAACTTGAGATTTGCACGAAAATGAAACGAAAAACAATGCATTCTGGTTTTTCTGTATATTTTAGTCAATTTATACGTTTTACCATGGCAACTACAATCCTGATTTTAAAATTTCCCATAAAGCATTCAATAAATTATGTTACGATACATCCGGATATAGGTATAATATATTTCTGTATCCGTAAAATATTTTTTGTTATTGATTGACAAGTGGTATATTATTCCAAAAATAAAAATATACTCTTATATACGTATTGAAAAATTTCTAATATGTAAATATGATTTTGCATAGAATTTTCTTAAAATTATGTCCCACAACCAACGAAATAAGTATGTCAGATTTAGTTTCAGCATAATTGACGAAACAATACTTTCTCAGACGAAAATACGAAAGTTTTGAAAAGATTTTTAATAATTTCCGCTTATTAATTTTTTACCTCATAGGTTTAGTTATTTTTTAATTTTGATTTTTCACAACATCGTAATTTATTTGTATTAAAATTACAAATGCAAACCGCAATTACAAATGCGGTAATTATAATTTTAGTTCTTTTGATTTTTCGGAAGAAGATTTTGCGTTAAAATGTTACTATTACCCTCGGTCTGGGGTCGGCAAACTTTAGAAGCCAAAGAGCCAAATTCACCTTTTACGGCTCTTTTAAAGAGCCACAATTTTGTTTTAATACATGTCTTTTTGAATATTTTCTAAATTTTATTTCTTATTAACTTAATTTAACCAATTAATGGCCAAAGGTGCGTATACGCAACCTTTTAGAAATTTTATTTTTTAACCATACTAACCGTATTATTTTTATTACATAATTATTTTGCAAGCTTTACTAGGATACAATAGCTTCGTGAATATTTTTATTTCGCAGTCTATTTAAAGAGTATATTTTTTTAAATATTTTGAAATTAGTCAATGTTTGAAGATATTGCTGGTTTATAAAAGCAAGCATTTTCTATACACTTATTGCTGAAATAAAATATATATATATATATAGTCAAACCGTATGAGAACATTGTTATAAATTATCCTATTTTGAAAAAATATAAATTTTAAATGTCATATCGCCGTGTACCTATTCAAATGTGTGGGGTGCGTATACGCACCTTTGGCCAAATCAGTGAAAAATGTACAGGCGTGATTCAACATCGACAAGTCTCATCTTGTGTTAGCCATCTAACTTATTGTTCATTTGTACTATGTGTTCTTTCGTAGTTCAGTATATGTATTTATAGAACAAGTATAGTGAAAATAAAAATTAGTTGTACAGTTGTGAAATGATAGTAAAATTTCTTAATTGGATTTTCGGCCATGACTAGCAGTTGCTCTTGTGAAGTATCAGGGTAAAGCAGATACAATGGATACTGATAGAGAAGCAACAAATTCGAACTATGGGCGTCTTTCAAAAAACCGCTTACTTAAGAGGCATGAAACGAATGCAAGAAAAAAGGCAGATTGTGTCTGATAAAAAAAGGTAACACTATTTATTTATATATAAAATTTAAAGTACATCTACACCCAGAGTGTTTTGAAATATTTCATTCCAAATAAAGTACTTATTTCAGTCATAACAAAATAATTTGCTTATTACATGTTTACTTATATATGATATTGTTATTAGCCAAAAGTGCGTATACGCATCCTTATATTCCTGTAGAGTTAAGCATATATATTTTAAAACAAATTGATGTGAAGTGTGAATTTTCACACATTTCTGGGTTTTGCAGGTATTTAGTAACTGAACGATGATTATTTGGGATGCCAAAACAAATTTTATGTCAAAATATTTTTTTATGAATTTTAATTCGAATGCCTAATACCATTATTTAAGTTTCTAAATATATGCAGTATTTTTTTTTATACAGCAAAGTTCATTAAGATTTTGAAAATTGCACCTATCGTTTCCATTGGTTGCTTACATCATACGTCCCGCCCTTTGATTTCGTCAAACATAGAATTAAATTATAATTTCAACACTTTCCGCTGGTTATTAAATTTACGCTTTTAAAAATTAAATGCAACATTTACCAAATATAACTAGAATTTTAACAAAATAATTTAAACAAAATAAAAATGCAAAAAAAAAAACAAAAAATAAAATCAACAGGATTCGAACCCTAGTTTGCAAGTTTCTTATATTATTAAGCGTACGACAAATCCAACCACGCCACGAGAGCTACTGATGTGGTTTATTACACAACGTATTAAATAGTTAACATATTTTAGTTAAAAACACAAAAAATGCGTTATTTTCCGAAAACATAATCTGATCAAAAATTCCTGTTGTACTATTCCGGTTCACACCAATGTACATTACGTAGAATTTTTTCAGATTTTTAGTTTAAACCATCTGGGCTACAGGGTGTGGGACAAAATTTTTTTTGCACAATTTTGGCAAAAATCGCTTCAAAATACTTTATTTTGCAAAAATATAATTTTGATCGTTAATCCACGTACTAAGGGCTTTCATTTGATACCCTACTCAGAATTTAAAAAAAATATATTTTTTTTTCGATGAGCACATATTTGTTTATATTTTTAGAGGGATATGTTTTTTAGATGTTTTAGTATTTTTCCTATATGCGGGTCAAAGAGTTGTATAAGCATGCCAAATTTCAACTCTCTAGGTTTAGCCGTTTGGCTACAATTTTTACCGAACAGACAGACAGACAGACAGACAGACAGACAGACAGACAGACAGACAGACAGACAGACAGACAGACAGACAGACAGACAGACAGACAGACAGACAGACAGACAGACAGACAGACAGACAGACAGACAGACAGACAGACAGACAGACAGACAGACGACAAAATGACGGTATAAGGGTTTTTGGTCATACCTACAAAACCCTAAAAATGGGATATTTGTATTAAGAATGCCACAAAAAATGACATTTTAAAATGATATTAACCTTAACCAAAAAATGTTTATTGGAAGTATGAATTACAAACCTTAAACAAAACGGCCAAAAAGTACAATTCAAACGATGAAAGTAACTAGATTGCAAAATCTAGTTCCGCCTAAACGTTTGGAATAGCCTATAATGCTCCAATTTCTTAGTAATATAGAAAATATCAAGAATGTTTGCATAATAAAGCAGGTTAATTTTGACACAATTCACCTTTGAGTAATTTTATATATTTTTTTCTTCATTACATTAATTAAAAATATACGTCACTGTTATTCACGTACCACCAAGTCGTCTTGCAGGTACCACTTGTGATTCGCGTACCACCGGTTGAGAACCACTGGTGTAAACCATTCATATGTTGTTTTGTTGTTTTTATTATGTTTAGAACATGGAAAAATTAAATATTTCTCCTTATCGCTAACTTTTAATTCAATCGCCACTTCATCCCATAATTTACGTAATTGATCAATGGTAAATGGTTTACATTTTTGATCCCATAACGATCTTCGATCAAAAACTAAAAATATTAATTTCTCAATATTCATTTTGTATACACAAACTGTACCATAGAGCAAGTAAAACAAGTGGACTGTACGGAGATAAGAACTGTACAGCGTAGTTCGCGCGATTGATACGCTTCTACAGTACCTAAAAACCTGTGTATTTCTACACGCTTTTATCAGTCGCGCGAATGCGGGCGAGTACGCGGGACTTACTGTTCGCGCGAACACGCTTCCACTATAACCGTAGCCTTAGACTAAACCTTAGTTATCTTATAATCTCAAAACTAAATCTTTTGTATGGGTCTTTTAAAATCGTCATACGGGTCACTGTGCTACCACGCGGGTCACGCGGGTCATACGTTCGCCATTACTGCTCTATGTCAATGAACCCAGCCTTAAACCCGGATGTTTAGTAGTTACATTTTTACTCAAACTACGAAATAAAATCATCTGTTACTTTAGAGTCTGTAGACAGGTTCTGTTATATAACTGACCGAGTTGTATCGGAGAAAGTAGACAGCGATAAAAGTTGGTCGATGATTGAGAGGTTCTTGAGTGGTTACGTGAAGAGCAGGACAGGTTCAGGCAGGCAAGGTCTGGTGCAATGTTAATACATAATACTTCCTACCTACATTACCTACTTATTCGAATATTTCCGATAATTACCTACTGAACAACTTTAAACTTGTATTTTATTACGTCTAACATTTTATAATTAAACAGCGTGTCCTCAGATTCAGTTCACAAAGGACGTGGCGACACATTGGCCCAGTGGCGGTACCAGCGGTAGGTCCAGGGGGGCTAAAAAATTGCTCTGGCCCCCAGTTGCTCCCCCCAGAATTGCTTGGAGAAAAATGTATTTTAGAAGTGAGGACCTTTTTTAGGGTTTTGTAGGTATGACCAAAAAACCCTTATACCGTCATTTTGTCGTCTGTCTGTCTGTCTGTCTGTCTGTCTGTCTGTCTGTCTGTTCGGTAAAAATTGTAGCCACACGGCTAAACCTAGAGAGGTGAAATTTGGCATGCTTATACAACTCTTTGACCCGCACATAGGAAAAATACTAAAACATCTAAAAAACATATCCCCCTAAAAATATAAACAAATATATGTTCATCGAAAAAAAAATATTTTTTTTCAATTCTGTGTAGGGTATCAAATGAAAGCCCTTGGTACGTGGATTAACGATCAAAATTTTATTTTTGCAAAATAAATTATTTTGAGTGATTTTTGCCAAAATTGTGCAAAAAAAATTTTGTCCCACACCCTGTAGCCCAGATGGTTTAAACTAAAAATCTGAAAAAATTCTCAGTAATGTACATTGGTGTGAACTGGAATAGTACAACAGGAATTTTGGATCAGATTATGTTTTCGGAAAATAACGAATTTTTTGTGTGTTTTAAGTAAAATATGTAATATATTTAATCCGCTATTTAACATAGTAAACGAGTGACCTGTATAGCACAGTGGTAACGGTGACGCTTAGTGAGTTGAAACTTCTATAAGAAACTGTGTTCGAATACCGTCAATTTTTATTTTTTCCATGTTTATTTTGTTTAAATTATTTTGTCAAAATTCTAGTTATATTTTGGTAAATGTTGCATTTAATTTTTAAAAGCGTAAATTTAATAACCAGTGGGAAGTGTTGAAATTATAATTTAATTCTATATTTGAAGGTATCAGAGGGCGAGGCTTATGATTTAAGCAACCAATGGAAGCCATAGGCGCAATTTTCAAAATCTTAATGAACCTTGCTATATAAAAAAAATACTGCACATATTTAGAAACTTAAATAATGGTATTAGGCATTCGAATTAAAATTCATAAAAAAATATTTTGACATAAAATTTGTTTTGGCATCCCAAATAATCATCACACAGTTAATAAATACCTGCGAAACCCTGAAATGTGTGAAAATTCACACTTCACATCAATTTTTTGTTTAGGTAATCACTTGCATTTTCATGGGTAAACGAAAAAAAAAAATATATTTCAAATATGTCCTGCCCCCCCCCTAATTAGACTCAAAAATTTCCCCCCCCAAATTTTAAGAGCTAGCGCCGCCATTGCAGTCGCTGCTGAGACCACTAAGTTCATCAGTGTTAAATCTACACTTTCTTTGCTTACGCTAATGACGTAAGAATATTGTCTTGAGCTTACCTGTCCAGCTATACTGTAGCAGATCATAAGTATGATCCTGAGTGGTGTTTTGGCTTTGTAGGCTCTGTGGCACCAGAACCTGTGGACGCCCGCCGTCACCCCGAACCCCGCTAGGCCACCTATTAACATCCCTGCAACAAACAACACACATTACTACCAGCTCCAGAAAAATTTTTTTTTGGACTTCAACAGTATATAATGAACAATATTAAATAGTAGATAAGACACTTGATTTTATTCCACTATATTTTATTAGAACTTGTATGTTCCATGGGTTGTTGACAATTTTACCTAAATATACAGGGTTAACTATTATTAACAAATTGGTATGGGAATATAAATATATATCAAGTTTTAATATTTTGTGGACTATAACCAAGTGTCTTTTTATTATTTATTCATCATGTTCCACAAAAGTTAAATCCTACATCTATTAATATTATTGACAATATTAGTTTAATTACACAATTAGTTTTTTTTTTTGATACACATGTTTATTTATTTGTTAATTTTCATACTAATTTTTGTGAACATTATTGTAATATTAAATATTTTTCTTCTCAATTTTTCCTCAGAGATACTGAAGAAGACAATAAAATTGTCGAAACCGGTCTATTCAAATATATGAATATCTAAGTGTTTTACTTATTGACCTAATATCCCAACAATTGACTACATAATTTAATATTAGTTTAAATTGTGGTTTTTATTGATGTTACTGGTTAACCAGTTTTCTGCATTCGAGCATTGTTAAAGTTAGAAACTCTATTAACCCATTAATGGCCAAGGTATTAAAAAAATATATTTTTCACAAATAAAATAATTGCAAATTAATTAAAATACATCAACTCGACAATTATTGCGTTTTTTAACCCTTTACTGCATGAATTTTTATTTTTGTCTGAAATAATTCATGAGCATTAGGAATTGGTTCTTATTGATATAAAAATTAATTAAAAAAATATATTTAAAATATTAATTATTATTTTTATGAAAAAATAATAATTAAAACAATAATTTAGGGTTTGTGCCATACATGGAACATTATGATTCTACATTATGTTACAAAAAAAAATGATTCCGTATTATTTGCTCGTCAATTGCTAGGCGTTCTTCATTAGGGATTAAAAGCAGTCGCCCTCGAATTTTTGAAATTTGGTCGTATCTTCTAGTTGTCCTTTCTCAATAAATTCAGAGTTATCGTTGAAGTGCAAATTCCACTTGATATCCTCAAATCTATTGCAGCCCATTACTTGAGATACTGCAGGATCCATTGCTGTGTATGTGGCATATATGAACATTCATGAAGTAACGTTCTGATTCAGTTTTAAAAGTAAAATAAAAAAGAAAAATCGGAATGTGCCATATATGGCACACTATGCGGTAAAAGGTTAAAAATATATATGCTTAACTCTACAGGAATATAAGGATGCGTATATGCACCCTTGGCTAATAACAATATCATATATAAGTAAACATGTAATAAGCAAATTATTTTTTTATGAATTAAATATGTACCTACTTTATTTGGAATGAAATATTTCAAAACACTCTGGGTGTAGCTGTACTTTACATTTTATACATAAATAAATGGTGTTACTCTTTTTTTCAGACACAATCTGCTTTTTTTATGGCATTCGTTTCATGCCTCTTTATCAGATAACTAATATTATCAAATCTGATAACATTTGGTAAACGGTTTTTTTAAAGACGCCCATAGTTTGAATAGACCATATTAGTGTGTCGTCACATACATGTGCTGCCATCTGAGAGCTGAGTCCTTTTGAAGTTTAAAATACATGGGACATTACTTTTGTTACCTTAATTTTATAAATATTTTCAATTTTGGAGCAAAAAATATGTATTTTTGATAAATATATACTAATATATACAGTCCATACACTTTATATTATAGAATAATGATTTTATAAATATATAAATAAGGATTCGAAGATATATTTATAGGTTACGTTTTTAAATAATATGAAAATCGGAATATCTTTAGTATTTATTTAATTAACACTAAGTAATCATTAATATTTTGTTTTAGAATGCATATTGGTGTATTGTTTTGCTCCGAATTGTAACAATTACATCTACATTATTAATTGCAAATTTTTTCGTATTTTGACAGATGAAAATGAAAAACAATAATGGAAAATTAAAAACAACATATTATTCCTTTAAACCATTTAGATATGGCACACACACTTATTGCTATGTTACTTGCCATAATAACGATTATTAACGTAAATTTTTCAAAATTAACCTGCAAAATAATATTGTTCTGCAAAAATAATGACATATTAAATTATAATGTATAAAATAAGAATTTTAATAATTAAATATTGACTTGTAGTTTTGATGTGAAGCACTCTCTTACTTTGAAAACTTAATTTATATTTCCAAAATACAATTTAACAAAAAAACAACATGCTAAATTCAAATAAAAGGAATCCAACCGCGAGACGGCAGCACTGAATCCCATTTTGTGACGTAGTTACTAATATGGTCTATTTGTTGCTTCTCTATCAATATCCATTGTATCTGCATTACCCTAATACTTCACAAGAGCAACTGCTAGTCGTGACGTTGAAAACAATAAAAAAAGAAACAAAATATCTCTAAAATAAACTATTTGACTATTTAGAAATAAAAAAAACTATTACTTTTTACAATTATTTTACAAAAAAAAAAAATTACAAATGTTCGATCAAACCATCATTATTGTCCACACATTTTCTCATTCTTAATAAAAACTCTTCCATCGTCCTTATAAGAGTACATTTTGTTTCTTTTTTTATTGTTTTCAAAGCTTGCTACGTTCAACTTTGTAAAACTTATGTTGATTATTATTTTGTAAATAAATGGTCGCCATTTTGAAATGGTTAACATAAAAATATGACTTTTTGGTGTCATTGTAAAGCTAATTTAATGTACTTTTAGGAAAAAACTATAAAATTATCGATTCCCTATGCTAGATCAAAAGTTGACATCATTTCCGGTGAAACCGGAAGTGCCTCAGAATTCTTATAGTAACCTTTAGATGGGCCTTTTTGTCTAGTTTAACTTTTGTTCTGAATATTTTTTTTATCTTTACAAATAAAGAAGATTCTCGGGGTGCCCCCTTTCAAACAAACACCCTGTATATATATATATATAATTTTAGCAATAAGTATATAGAAAATGCTTTCTTTTATAAACCAGCAATATCTTCAAACATTGACTAATTTCAAAATATTTAAAAAAATATACTCTTTAAATAAACTGCGATATAAAAATATTCACGAAGCTATTGTATCCTAGTAATGCTAGCGAAATGATTATGTAATAAAAATAATACAGTTACTATAGTTAAAAAATAAAATTTCTAAAGGGTTGCGTATACGCACCTTTGGCCATTAATGGGTTAATAAAGTTGGAGGTATTAGAATATAGTAAAACCAGGATTCGTACATAGGTTATAAGGCAAGAAAAAAAAAAAGAAAAAAAAAACAGGTATAGGTTTCAATTTTATTAATCTACATTTTGTCTTGCTGTTATACTTTGCCAATTTCTATGACACATACTATAGCGACGTGTTGCCGAATATCAACACGGATATAAATTACGAATGAATTCGTTTTAACAATTATATATTTTTAATTATATATATTCATTCAAATGTCATATTACGAAAACATTTCTGTCTAAATACTACAAATATATTATTGCTTATACAGCATTGTTAATGACCTACATAAAAAAAAATAATATTATAATTAACCTTAATCAAATTTATAAACAACAGTTGGTAATCTTTTCCAATTACTCATTTCATAAATTATAAATAAACAACAATGCAGGTGACATCATTTAAAAAAAAACATTATTTGGACTGCATAATAACATTTTCCTTTAAGAGGTTATGGTCTATGTCAGCTTAGAAAAATGTATGTAAGAAGATAGGAGCTGTTTGTCCTTGCTTCGGATTGGTTTAGAATATCACCCCTATTACAATGTTAAAATATTGTGTTTAGTCCAAACTGACAGATGTTCAGTGTTGCATAGGCTGACCAGATTTTTTTTTACAAAAAAAGAGTATACTAAAAAAAAGGTCCTGACTCCCAAAATAGAAGTAATAAGCAAAAAAAAGGCACCTCACACTTCCAAAATGAAAATAATGAGCAAACAAAAAAATCCTCACCTCACTCCCAAAATAGAAGTAATAAACAAAAAAAGGTATAAAAAAGGTCCTCACTTCCAAAATAAAAGTGATAAAAACCAGTGACCAGCAAAAAAGAGTATATTCTGGTTTTTTTTTTTTTTTATAAAAAGTAAGAGTATAGAGGTTATTACTCAAAAAAGAGTATAATACTCTAAAAAAGAGTACGTCTGGTCACCCTAGTGTTGTATATTGTAAAAGTTGTTCACGTTTGTAAGGACAAACCAGATCTAGTTATTTTGGTTACTTTTATAGTGTAATACGGACTTTTAATGTTAATTAAAAATATTCCTTACGCTGTAAAACCGACTTCAGATTTATTGGTTCTGATAATTATTAAGAAAGTGACATTTTTTATAATTTTTTAATACCAACATGACATACAGTTTCAAAGGTGCAAACTATTGAAAACAAAATTAGTTTGTTCTTACAAAAGTGAATAATATAAGCTATATTATTTCCGAAAGTAAAATAGGATTTTTTTTTTATGGTTGAATAGCAAAAAAAGCTCTATTCAAATTATCATAACCTACTATAAGCTCCATATAGAGATTATCAAAATAATGGCTGTATCTCGAGATCAAGTTTAGCAAGTTATTTGGGACATTCTATATACTCGAATAAATTTGATTTTTTTAAATTTGAAGATAAATATTGACCCTGGTATGAAAATTTTTGAAGAAACCAGATGGTAAATTAAATTTTCCAATGACTTAATATTTGTAAACATTTGTACAAGATGTCCTTTGGACCACAGTTTCCGAAATGCATTATATCAATAATTAATAATAACTGAAGCCAGATGAAGGCCGAATTCTTGACATTTCCCGAATCCCAAATAAATAATCGAAACGCTGTCAATGGGTTTCGTAACAAGTAAAAATAGTATAAATTCGAATTTAAAAAAATAAATATTAATGACCAAAAAAATAAACTGACAGTTTGCAAAAATTTTTGAAAGAACAAAATTTACATATAATAATCCACATATTAGAAAAATATAATAATTATTATAATTAATAACGGATAGAGTCATTTTTGACCATTTGAAAGATATTTATTGATTTATTTTACATCGGCCTATTTCTGCAACGAGGCTAATCGCCGATACCAGGGGGCGAACTCCTACACCTGGATGAGGGGTGAATGATTGTGAAATGAGAGTAATGTAAACATATTATTCTAGCCCGAATAATATCACCAACGGAGAATCGAACTACCGACCGCACAATCCAGACTGCTTTTCACTAGCCCAAACTGCACGACTTAATGCGTTCGGCTACTCAGTTGGCTCCAGCTGAAAGATAAATTGTCTGATTTTGTAATATTTAGAGTTTAATGGATATATTTGCAAAAATATTTATTTTTGCACGTTTTGCGAAGTTTTTAGTCCCAAAATGTGACCCCGAAAACACCACCTCAAGGGCTATTAATCGCGCTAATTTCCAAAAATTCCGCAAAATTTAGTATTCTCACCTCTAACCAACTTACATAATTTTTAGGGTTTTGTAGGTATGACCAATAAACCCTTATACCGTCATTTTGTCGTCTGTCTGTCTGTCTGTTCGGTAAAAATTGTAGCCAAACGGCTAAACCTAGAGAGTTGAA
This sequence comes from Liopterus haemorrhoidalis, assembly GCA_963971575.1. Taxonomy (NCBI): domain Eukaryota; kingdom Metazoa; phylum Arthropoda; class Insecta; order Coleoptera; family Dytiscidae; genus Liopterus; species Liopterus haemorrhoidalis. The sequence goes on along the minus strand of OZ020622.1, from coordinate 42,470,559 downwards.
ATTTGGCATGCTTATACAACTCTTTGACCCGCACATAGGAAAAATACTAAAACATCTAAAAAACATATCCCTCTAAAAATATAAACAAATATGTGCTCATCGAAAAAAAATTTTTTTTTTTTTAGTTCTGAGTAGGGTATCAAATGAAAGCCCTTAGTACGTGGATTAACGATCAAAATTTTATTTTTGCAAAATAAATTATTTTGATGCGATTTTTGTCAAAATTGTGCAAAAAAATTTTTGTCCCACACCTGTAGCCCAGATGGTATAAACTAAAAATCTGAAAAAATTCCAAGTAATGTATATTGGTGTGAACCGGAATAGTACAACAGGAATTTTTGATCAGATTATGTTTTCGGAAAATAATGCATTTTTTGTGTTTTTAACTAAAATATGTTAACTATTTAATACGTTGTGTAACATACCAGATCAGTAGCTCTCGTGGCGTGGTTGGATTTGTCGTACGCTTAATAATATAACTTAACTTGCAAACTAGGGTTCGAATCCTGTTGATATATTTTTTTTTTGCATTTTTATTTTGTTTAAATTATTTTGTTAAAATTCTAGTTATATTTGGTAAATGTTGCATTTAATTTTTAAAAGCGTAAATTTAATAACCAGTGGAAAGTGTTGAAATTATAATTTAATTCTATGTTTGACGAAATCAAAGGGCGGGACTTATGATGTAAGCAACCAATGGAAGCCATAGGTGCAATTTTCAAAATCTTAATGAACTTTGCTACATAAAAAAAATACTGCATATATTTAGAAACTTAAATAATGGTATTAGGCATTCGAATTAAAATTCATAAAAAAATATTTTGACATAAAATTTGTTTTGGCATCCCAAATAATCATCGTTCAGTTACTAAATACCTGCAAAACCCAGAAATGTGTGAAAATTCAGACTTCACATCAATTTTTTTAAATACTAGTCATTCGTAATAGTTATAGTTTTATAATTGACTTTTTGTTTGTTGTGGTTTTGTGTTTAAAGTCAAGAAAATTTTTTTAGGGGCCCACTCCCACTTTTCTTTTGCGCTTCAGGCCCCCCTAACCCTAAATCCAGCCCTTCACCCTGGATAGGGGTTAAAAAGACATTACAGGAGGTCCGTGATGCCAACAAGGTTGAGAAACACTGGTTTCAGACATACATTCATAAAATTTTCAAAGCGAACTAGTTTTTCTTTAAAATTAATATATGTTAGTTTTAAGTACGGATTTCGTCAGTTGGTCGCTAAAATTTGTCTTGCCGTTTTATTTTTCTCGTAACGAAATCTTAGTCGGAAAGTTCATCAAACTGATATGACATATGATATGATTTAAACTTGCCATAACTTCTAAATAACGCGACATATGTTTAAAACCAATACAAGTAAATTACACAGCGCTCAATGAAATTGCAAATCACTTCCATCGTCACTATGTTGTGCAGGAGACAGTAATACAAATGAACGTATTGCTAAAAAAGTTTCAGAATCAAATAAGTTTTGTAGTTATTCAATTATACTAGTTGTTTTTACAGAATACTTTTTATAATAATAATATTTACTCAGTAAGTAGAACAGAACAGGGTGATTTTGAAGTCTTGTCATTATACAATATATAAGCTATTATTAATATCTCTAATTATATTCTTACAAAATAACAGTTTTGTGAGAATAAGTAAAGGTTATGTTAACGTTAGGATATGATCTTTTAAAATTGCTTATTTTTTCCCCTCAATAATAACTAATAACTTTCACTAAATATTAATTACTATACATCTAACATGTTAAGTCAGACGTCTTCTTCGGCCGAGGATATGATTGTTAGCAGTGTTGTAATGTATCTAGGTACATTTTAAAATATGTATCTGTATCTAGATATTTAAATCAGTATCTAACTATCTGTATTTCAGGTACTTTTTTCAGATACTTTCCTATTTTGTCTTTTTCAAGGTCTTTTTACAAAATATATCCTTACGATTTTTCAAGTTGGTAATACATTTAGCATCATTCAGATATTTGAATGATAAATTAACCAATCAGCGACCAGTAAACTCTTTCTTGCTTGGTGTGAGTAAAAACATGCTTCACTATGAATCTAAACATGAGTGTGATATGACGTAGTTTTGCAATACCTATATAAAATTTTAAATATTTTATGGTTTAGTTATCAAAATTATAGTGTAAAATAAAATATTGGGTATTAATATTTATAATAATAAGTTTAAGAGATGTCAACTTTACAAAATTAACTCATATCGCAATTAGCGAACAAAAAATGTTCGAGATATCCGCTGAAATTGGAATAAAAAAGTGATTTTTTTAAAGATTACATAGGTATATAGTTAGTTAATAGAGAATTATTGCAACCTCTGTTTTACTGATCTTTTAATAAAGTTTTCCTTTATTTGACATGTGCGCATGCGCAGTTGATATATCCTTAATTTCTTTCTTTTATTAAAATACAGGCAACCTATATTTAATTTAAATAACGGCAAAGCATTTTTTATTTAAAGCACCTTAATTTTGACAGGTCTTCTGTCAATGTAACCTCAAAATTAATAACGGAGTAAATTCGAACAAAAAATTGGTGACTTTTCTTGTGAGTAATGATGCAAGCTAAAGATAAAAAATGTTTACGATTTAAATACGAGGACGATGTTATTCTTCTCCGAGAAATTGTGTCACGAAACCCTTTTGCGAATGGTTGTGCCGTATGCGAGTATGCCGTATGGGAAAAAAATAGTCTGTTGCAGTTAACTCATATAAGAGTTGCAGTTAACTTCTATATTCATTACGATTTCGATCTATCAATTTGGCATATTTGTCAAAATAAAGTATGAAGCAAGAGCACCGTTGCAATAACACTCTTTAAAACATCATGAAAATTTTTAATACAGGATACTTTATTAGAGGTTTCTTTTAATAAAGTCAGCTTTTTTTCAATTTGCAATATCTCTCTAATCTATATATATAAAATCGTAACTAAGCTACCTACTCATAATCAACGCCCAGCCCAAACCACTGAACCTACAATCATGACATTCGGCGAGTATATTCCCTCCATGACGTAAGCACCCACTAAGAACGGATTTTTCGAAACTCATCCTCTAAGTGGGTGAAAAGGGGGTTAAAAGGGGTAAAATATGGCTTCACGGTTTCCTTAATATCTCTTAGGTCCAATAAGATATCGACTTGGTTTTTGCTTACAAAGATTACTCATGTAAATATTAAAAAACTTATTTCAGGATTTTGTTCTAATTGACCCCTAAAGGGTTGAATCTACAATCAGGGTGAATTATAGAACCCTTCGCATCTTCTGTGTTTTTTGTGTTATAACATTCCTTTTTGGCATATAGGTATCTTTTTAGAAAATTTAGAACGTGTTTTGAACGTTTTTTTAAATTTCACCCCTAAAGGGGTAAATTGGTATTTTTTATTCGATAGAATTTCGTCTAGATAAAGAAACATAAAATTCGGGGAGTATATTCCTTTTATGACTTAAGAACCCCCTAAGAAATAATTTTTTGAAATTCGGCCTCTCAGGGGTTAAAAGGGGTGAAATGTGTTTTCACGGATTCCTCAGTATCTTTTAGGTCAAGAATATACCGCCTGGCTTTTGCTTACAAAGACTACCCACATAAATGTTGAAAAACTTATTTTTCAGGATTTTGTACTAATCAACCCCTAAAGGGGTGAATCTACAATCAGGGTGAATTATGGACCCCTTCGCATCTTCTGTGTTTGTTGTGTTTTCTTTTAGGCATATAGGTGTCTTTTTAAAATATTTAAGTGTATTGACCTTTTTTTTTAAATTTCACCCCTAAACGGGTAATTTGGTATTTTATATTCGATAGAATGTCGTCTAGACAGAGAAACATAAAATTCGGGGAATATATCCTTTTTATGACTTAACAACCCCCTAAGAAATGATTTTTGGAAATTCAACCCCTAAGGGGTGAAATGGGGTAAAATGTGTTTTCACGGATTCCTCAATATCTCACAGGTCCAATTATATATCGCCTTCATATTTGCTTCTAAATCTTATCCATATAAATGTTGAAAAACTTATTTCAGGATTTTTTCCTATTCATCCCCTAAAAGGGTGAATCTACAATCAGGGAGAATTATAGAACCCGACGTATTTCCTGTGTTTGTTGAGTTATTAAATTCCTATTTGGCATATAGATGTATTTTTAAAATATCTCGATCGTTTTGACAGTTTTTCAAAATTTCACCCCTAAAGAGGTAAAAGGATATTTTTTATTTGATAGAACATCCCTTGGACATAGATACATGATGTTCGCAAAGTATATTCCCTCCATGAGGTAAGCATACACTAAGACGGGATTTTTCGAAATTCAACCCCTAAAGGGTGAAATATAATTTCAAGGATTCTTAAATATCTCTACAGACCAATAAGATATCGTCTTGGTCTTTCTTACAAAGATTACCCATATAAATGTTGAAAAACTTATTTCAGGATTTTGTTCTAACCCACCCCTAAAGTGGTGAATTTCCGAACAGGGTTAATTATACAACCCATCATATTCCCTGTCTTTGTTGAGTTATAAAATTCCTTTTGGCATATAGGTGTCTTCAAAATATCTTGAAATGGTATTGACAGTTTTTAAAATTTCACCCTTAAGGGGTAAATGGGAATTTTGTATTCGATTGAACATCCCTTGAACATAGATAAATAAAATTCGTGAAGTATATTCCCTCCATGACGTAAGCAGCCACTAAGACGGGATTTTTCGAAATTCCACCCCTAAGAAGTGAAAAGGGGTGAAATGTGATTTCAAAGATTCCTCAATACCTCTTAGGACCAATAAGATATCGTCTTGGATTTTGCTTACAAAGATTACCCATACGAAAAACTTATTTCAGGATGTTGGCCGAATCAACCCCTATAGGGGTCTACAGTCGGGGTGAATTATACAACCCTTCGTATTTCCTGTGTTTATTGAGTTATAACAATCCTTTTTTTGGCATATCGGTGTCTTTTTAAAATATCTCGAAATGGTTTTGACAGTTTTTAAAAATTTCACCCCTAAAGGGGTAAATGGGTATTTTTTACTCGATAGAACGTCCTCTGGACAAGATACATGAAATTCGTAAAGTATATTCCCTGTATGACGTAAGTTCCCACTAAGACGGTATTTTTCGAAATTCAACCCCTAAGGGCTGAAATGTGATATCAAGGATTCCTTAATATCTCTTAGTACCAATAAGACATCGACTTGGCTTTTGCTTATAAAGATTAACCATACAAATGTCGAAAATTTTATTTCTGGATTCTTTCCTAATCAACCCCTAAAGGGGTAAATCTATAATCGGGGTGAATTATACAACCCGTCGTATTTCCTGTGTTTATTAAGTTATAACATTCATTTTATAACTTAAAAGTTACCCGTGCACATGTTTAGAAACATACTACGAATTTTACACTAATGAACCTCTAACGGGGTGAAGCTACACCTGAGGAGAGAGTCAGCAATGTGATCTATAAAGAATCATGACTTACAATAATTGCACGATGATGGCAAACCGTCAATAAACCGTAGCGAAGCACGGGTACTCAGCTAGTATTTCTATAAAAGTATTTTAAAGTATCTAGATACATTGTAAAAAAATGTATCTGTATCTAGATACTTTTTAAAATTTGTATCTGTATCTGCATCTAGATACATTTTTCCTCAAGTATCTGTATCTGTATCTAGATATATTTTCAAATGTATCTATTACAACACTGATTGTTAGTAAACTTTATGATATCAATGAGCGCTGTATTCACGTTACTTCTAAGTCATATCTACGTTAAATCATTGACAGATTATTGTTATATCACTATCAGTGTTACTTCAATGAACGCTAAGTTCAGCAGTGGACGAATTAGTTAGCGATATGATGAACGCATAAAAATATATAAACTTACCCCATAGCCATAATTTCCATTTAAGTAGGGGGAATGTCAGCATACACCATACACAATAAAAGTGATATAGTGATATACTAATAATATTGAGCCAGATGAGGGGCGTTTCAAACTCGAACCATGATTTTTCTGTTCTGGCGTTTAGGGCGGACTTGTTGGGACCACTGTGTTGGAAAGATTTGACTGGTTGGATTTCCTTTGGACTTTCCTCCACTTCCGTTATGGTTCCGCTCATATATGTCGGTGCCATTGTCTGCAAATAAACAAACAGAAAATTATAATTAAGTCAAAAGAGGAAATTGAATAAAATGGATTGTGAACCGTATTTTGTAGATAAAATTGGTGGTTTATTAAGTATCGGCCGATATTAAAAAGCACAGTGTATAAAATATTTAAAATTTGTTTTAGTTCTGTCTGCTGACTATTTTCGGTTCGATCTAAACCATTACACTGGTCAACACAATTTTTGCTGACTTACATCTAAGACTTGTTTCTTACTAATTTGGTGCTGCTGAACTCAAATATCACATCAGTTTTTGCGTATCACATCTAGACCGGGAGCTCATGACATTTTTGGTCTCCGATTTCATACAGCATGCCTTTTGGAGGAGAGAATATTTACCCTGTCACAACAAAAAAGGGATGGTACTAAACCCCTGCACGCTTTCCGGTCATAGGGAAAATTGCATTTCCACTAGCACAAAATTTTTGTGTTTTTCTCTGATTTAATATTGCTTGCCCTTTTGTCAAAAGAAAGTTATAACAAATTTAAAGTCTTTTAATTATAGGCATGCTGTATGAAAACGCGGAAAATCATATTTTTTTATTACAAGATCACATGACCGTTTGAGCCCTTTGGGACCCTCCGAATCGCATGCATATATTTAAAAGACTTTAAATTTCTTATAACTTTCTTTTGACAAAAGGGCAAGCAATATTAAATCAGAGAAAAGCACAAAAATTTTGTGTTTAAGTGGAAATGCAATTTTCCCTATGACCGGATAGCGTGCAGGGGTTTAGTACCATCCCTTTTTTGTTGTCACAGGGTAAATATTCTCTCCTCCAAAAGGCATGCTGTATGAAATCGGAGACCAAAAACTGTCATGAGCTCCCGGTCTAATCAGATTTTTACTCTACAACAAATACATATTTTCGGCCAAATAATGCTTCTATCGTTTAATTTTAGACGTCGATACTGTAATTGGTACAAATTTGGCGAACAATAAGAACTAAATAATTAGAAAATATTCTTAAAATTTTATTTATAGTGAAAGAAAGAAAATGAGAACAGTTTTTTAACTGTTAACTGAGAATTACATTTTAATGCATTGGAGTGTTAAAATAAAAATACAAAATAATTTAAGGATTAAATGGTTGTTTGTAAGACTTCTGGAGTGCACCATTCCCGATAAGTCTCTTTTAATACTCCAACAGTAGTCAGCCATCATGTGAGTATCCCACCTTCCTTGATAACGTCTCTCCATCTCTTTTAAATCCTGATGGAAACGTTCACTCTGTTCATCACTAACATTTCCAAGATTGACAGGGAATTTGTCAAGATGGCTGTTTAAAAAATGAAGTTTCACGGTCATGTTGCACCCCAGATGATGATAATTTACAATCAAATTTTCAACGACCTCCACATAGTTTTCGGCATTTTTATTCCCAAGAAAATTTTTGATGAGCACCACGAAAGACTGCCATGCATTCTTCTCCATATCATTCATATGTACAGTGAAATGTGGATCATTCCCGCCGTTGTAAAAAGGTCTATAACAAGTACCTGTATGTAAGGCGTTCCTACGAAATATATTGGACAACAAGAACGAAGTTGAAATTAAATTAGACGTATATCAGAACGTGAAAAGGTGAAAACAGTCAAAATACGATAGAACAAAAATTTGACGAGATAGGCAGAAACTGTTAACATTTTTGAAATCAGCACCCCAAAATTAGTTAAAAACAAGTATCAGATCTAAGTCAGCAAAAAAAAATGTTAAATTTGTTGACCAGTGTTATCAAGCCTGAAAATTTCATTACATATTAAATACAATGTATTGCACAAATTAGGTATTAAAAACAATTTTTACACTTACTTGCAAACAATTGTAAAGAAAATCCAAATAAATATAATATTATATAAACATATTAACATTACTAAAATGTTACGAACGAAACGGTTTTTCCATAGAAGAGGTCGCAAAAAGAAGAAGAGAAGGCCAACAGACGATAAACATAATAGTAGAAAGAGACCAAGAAGTGCAGTTACAAGAACAGTATAACAATACAAGAATCTACATATAACAAAGTCTAAAAAAATATAACCACTATTGGATTACCCGGATACCTGGTAGAAGGAACGAAGAACCAGAAGGTAATCGCAAGATTCAGATGTGGCAACGAGGAGAGGGAAACTATTGGATGGAAGAAACGGAAGAAATATGTAAAATCTACAGAGAAGAACTAGAAACAATAGACCACCTAAGAAACTGTGAAGGAATGCAGCCAGAACCACGAAAAACAGAAGACCTACTAGACCAGTACTCTCAATCAAAATCGTACCGCGGACCAGTAAAATATATAATTTTCTAACGCGGACCACTAACAATAATTTTTGGTTAATTTTTTGCAAGAAAACAAATATATTTAACGTGCTACTAAATACATAAATCTCATTTGTAGAAAATCACAGAAAGTTTACAGAAAATAAATAAAATATAAATTATTTACATGAAAAATGTGCGTAAAAAATAACCAAAAACTAGCAAAAAACTTTCGCGGACCACTAAAATTTTTCTGCGGACCACCAATGGTCCGAGGACCACATGTTGAGAAACACTGTACTAGACGACTGGGCGACCGGTTTTATTAATATGAAATAAATGTTAAAAATCAAGTCTTAATAACATTTTATTTATTTTTTTATTTATTTATAATAAGCATAATGATTTCGTCATGATTTAAAAGGAAGCGTTTGTAATAATTAATGTTAAATTTATTCTACCATTTACAAATCTATAATAATTTTATTTGCCAAATAAATTTAGACAATTATTCATGGTCAAACATCCGCGAAATGGTATTGCGGAAGACTTTAGATGAAGATTTATTTCTTATCTTCGGAATTTCTAATAAATATTAGCATGAATTGTTTGAAACTGTAGGATCATAACATTCACACAGATTATCTGAAAGAGTATATAACCAAGAAACTCTTATTGGTCACTCAATTTAACGCGTGTCCTTCTAGCAGCAGAAAGGCAAACACTTGATAAAAGGATAATTTATTTAAACCTGGTTCAGCACGTGCTATTTTATTTCTATCGATTCTCACTCTTTTCGAGAAAAATCGTGTTCCCTCTATCTTGGTACATTTTATATATTCAAAGAAAGTTGTGTAACGTATTTTGACAATAAGAAGACGAAAAATAAAATTGCTTCCCTCATTGATTTTCTTTTATAAAATGACAATTGTTGTTTAATTTTATCAAGCTCTTATAGTTCTCGAAATAACAATAGGTGGCAAATTAAAATGAACAATTGCAATTCGCGGAGGACCTTTTGGCAATAACTGTTACCATATTACGAGTATTATAGTCCTTGAGAACTTTTGCAATTCCATTTTGATTTTTTAAATTTTAGTATTTTAATATTCTTTTTAGGGTTTTGTAGGTATGACCAAAAAACCCTTATACCGTCATTTTGTCGTCTGTCTGTCTGTCTGTCTGTCTGTCTGTCTGTCTGTCTGTTCGGTAAAAATTGTAGCCAAACGGCTAAATCTAGAGAGTTGAAATTTGGCATGTTTATACAACTCTTTGACCCGCACATAGGAAAAATACTAAAACATCTAAAAAACATACCCCCCTAAAAATATAAACAAATATGTGCTCATCGAAAACAAAAATATTTTTTTTTAATTCTGAATAGGGTATCAAATGAAAGCCCTTAGTACGTGGATTAACGATCAAATTTTTATTTTTGCAAAATAAATTATTTTGACGCGATTTTTGCCAAAATTGTGCAAAAAAATTTTTGTCCCACACCCTGTAGCCCAGATGGTTTAAACTAAAAATCTAAAAAAATTCCAAGTAATGTATATTGGTGTGAACCGAAATAGTACAACAGGAATTTTTGATCAGATTATGTTTTCGGAAAATAACGCATTTTTTGTGGTTTTTGGTTCACAAAGTACAAAAGTTATATCAATGTAAGACACTCATATACAAAGCGTCCGATAGCGCAACGGGTTAGAGCGCTGGTGTCGGAAGCTAAAATTCTCTGGAATACGAAGGGTTTCGAGTTCGAGTACGGACGGAGTGAGTTTTATTTTTTCTGTTTTTTTTTGCATTTTTATTATGTTGAAATTATTTTGTCAAAATTCTAGTTATATTTTGACAAATGTTGTATTTAATTTTTAAGAGCGTAAATTTAATAACCAGTTTTATTATATGATTAACAGACGATAAATTATTTTAAAAATATCGTTCATTTTGCCGTGATTAGTATAAAGTAAAATTTGTCCTACACACTCAGCATACCGCCTTCACTTATTATATACCTGCGAAACCCTGAAATGTGTGAATATTCACACTTCACATAAATTTTTTAAATTTCTAGTTAATAATCATTATGAGATTATGAAATATTTGAGATTTCTAGCTATTAATTCAAGTATTTGGGTTCATATACGGAAAACCACACGTGGGCCTGTTCTAACAAACTCAAACCTGTTTATATTTGATGACACAGACAGAACATATCCGCTACGATTTACAAAAAAATTTATTACCAGGGCTGTACGCAGGGTATTTTCATGGCAGGAGTCAAGTGCGCCGCGAGGAAGTGCAAGAAGGTTTATGAATTATTTATGAATTGTAAAAACAGAATTTGGTTTTAATTATTAATAATAATCATGTGATCTTTAAAAATAATTGTTCTTATTTTGAAGAGGATATATATTAAAACATTTATACAGTTCTTACACATTTCAATTTAATTTCAAAACAATACAAATTTCTAAAATCTACTTATACCATCGCGAAATTCTCCCATTTCGAAATTATTAGAAAACAATAAATTTTGCAACAACAAAGTAGTAAATAATTTGCTCAAACAATCATTGTATTCTTAATTTTTACCGACCGTCAACATATATAAGGGAGGTATTGTGATCATACCGATTTTGACATTTCGAGATTTCGATGAATCTCCACGAATTGAGGTCCCTACATAACGTTTTCACTATTTTTAGCATTATGTCTGTCTGTCTGTCTGTCCGTCCGTCCGTCTGTCCGTCCGTCCGTCTGTCCGTGTACACGTGCAGAGCAAATTAGGTTAAAAGGATATTTATGAAACTGCATATTTAAGCTTTTGACATCAATGATACGAGTTGATCAACTTTTGGTAAAAATCGGTTGACTAGAAATGGGAGTTTACTCGTGTCGACTTTAAAATTTTGGCGAATATTTAGCAACAGAAAAATATTTTGAAAAAATTTATTGAACAAAAGTTGCTATAAATGCAATAACTAATAACTTTTATTTGAGAAGTTTGTTGATAAAACGACAAATTTCGAAAAAAATTTTTGTCTCAATTTTTTCATACTTACATACTTATATGTAACGTTTCCATAGTCATGATAAATAATATCATGAAATCTGTTAGAAAATATTAGGCCAAGTTATTTCTACTCTGCTGCTATAGAGCGTTCAAAGGTGAGTTTGCAGTATAGCTCTTATGGCAAATGGGAGCGGTGTTGCCAAATGTTGTAAAAGTGTCAAATGTGTCAATTCTTATAAAAATCAACTCTTATAAAACTCAAAATAACAGTCAACAAAAACAAATGGCCATTTGTAGAATACTGCGTCTTCACAGATCAGCGCGTTTTAGAGCTGGCAACGTCGACAAGCAAGAAAAGGATAGAGTCATTGTGTAAACCTATTCGAGAGTATGAAAAAGAACTACTCCATATGCCCTGTACTGCAAACTCACCTTTAAACGCACTATAGAATGTATTTTATACAAGTTCTTTTTTATGGCGGTCGGTTCTGTGGTGGCCACAGCTGATTTTTTGAATAATACATAAGTATATGTTGTTTGAGTGATATATTTTTCTCTAAATCTTAATATTTTTTATATAGCTACCACCTTTTAAAAACTGTATGTTATGAGTGTATATAGTAATTTTTTTATGCTAAATATTAAACAGTATTTTTTAGCCACATTTGAAATTTAACAGTAAACAATAAAATATATAATTGCTAATTTCATAATTAAAAAAATTTAAACTTTTATTAAAACTGCTATTAAGGTTATTCCAATTATGAATTACATAATTTTTTTTGTTTAAATTATTCGCAGAATTATAATTATGTAAACTGTTTAAAATTTGTGTTTATATTTATTAATAAAATTAATATCCCCAACGCTGTCCCAGACTTTGTACTGTGTGGTACGTAGGGATGGAGATTTGGACCCGCAATCGGGGGGCAAAGGTTTGGAGGAGCAAAATTTGTAATGAAAAGGGCGCAATATGTTAGATTGCGGGGAGGGCAATGACACCAAGATAATCCACCGATGATACTATTTCAGTGGCGCAGCCAAGGGGCAACGGGCTCCTCCCCCCCCCAGGGCGAGCAGAATTGGCACAATTTTTATCAAGTATTATACAATATTAGCAGATAACACGGTGCTGCTCGGAGAGTTGAAGATAAAATTTGTTAACTGCAACAGCAATTTATTTTTAAATTAATTCGTAGTAAACAATACTGGCATTTTTTTTTTTCGTATAAATAAACATTTTTTAAGATTGCCTACTCTTGATAATAATAATAGTAATAAATGTCTAAACACCCCTACGGGGTTACGCCGCCCTTTGGGCTTTCTAAATCCTTTTTCAGGATGGATCAGTTCCTATATCTCGCATTAAATCTTCTTTGTGATCTCTCTCCAAAGTTGTCTGTTTCTAACTTTATTTCTCCATCTCGTAATTCCGGCCCTTTTCAGATCTTCTTCTACTTCTTGCATCCATGTTAGCTTAGGTCTTCCCCGTTTTCTTTTCCTCCCTGGTTCCCATTGCAACGCTGAATAAGCTATAGACGATTCTTCTCCTCGCCATGCATGCCCAAGCCATGCTACTCTTGATAAAGCGACATAATTATTGTTCAAGTGAAAATACATCACTTTCCAAATATGCTCCACCGAGTTATATGAAGGGGAGCGTTGATCCTTTTTCCCCCTGACACATCGACTAAGCCATTCGCCCAGTCAAATGATAAAACTGTTTTAAACAACTACTTACTCGGTTCAGGTAAGATAATGTGGAAATCTGACATCGTTATAACCTTCATAATGTAATTTTAAAACGACACCTCAAACGTGAGAGTAGAAATATTGAGTAGAAATATAATAAAAAAAGTACTTTTGGAGACAGTCGCGGTCTAAAAATCGGTGTTTAGTTTTATTTTATAGATGAATGAGAATATCAATATCTCCTTAGGTATTTTTGAGATTATGATCTTTTACACACAAAAAGGACTGATATAAGATGTACTGAACAACAGTGGTGTATTCAGGGAGGGCACTGGGGGCACATGCCCCTTAAGGTTCAGTGAAATGAAAATTTAATAAATTTAACATAATCGTACAGCAAAATAACTTATGTATTTTACAATATATAAGCTAAATTTTATAATGATTAGTGTTGAAATTAACAGAAAATTCCATGTTAGTTTTAGGCTTTCGTAGGTATAATCAAGAAATCCTTATACCGTCACATAAGTGACAGTAGAAATTATGGCCAAGCGGCTGATTTAGAGAACTGAACATAAGTATTTTATATGAGAAATATTTAGACTTCAGAAGTATATCCCGCGAAAAATATAAACAAATATGTACAATGTGTCTCAAAAGAAATTATATATTTAGTGGATCGATTAAAAAAAAAGTAAGCCGTATATAGAAAAAATGTTTATTAATTATTAAAATACACTTTTTGGGGATTTATTTCTTAAAAATTATATCGTCTAAATGTAGACCCTCGCGTTCTCGGCACTCATTTAATCGAACAGTAAAATTACTTATGACGTCTCGGCAGGTGGACTCAGGGATGGCTGCCATTTCGTGACAGATATTTTCTTTCAAATGCGCCAGTGAAGTCGGTTTATTGGCGTAAACTTTAGATTTAAGATAACCCCATAGGAAAAAGTCCATAGGGGTTAAATCTGGACTGCGTGGAGGCCAATTTATGTCACCTCTCCGAGAGATCAATTTGCCTGAGAAAATTTCACGAACACGTGGCAGAGACATATTGGACGTGTGTGAAGTTGCTCCGTCTTGTTGGAACCATGTTCTTTGGTTATAGCCAGGAAAGTTTTGCAGTTCAGGTACCAAGAAGTTGTCTAACATCTCCACATAACGCTCTGAATTCACTGTAACTGCACGCCCATTTTCGTCTTCAAAAAAGTAAGGGCCGATAATTCCTCGCGCCGACATCGCAGCCCATACGGTCACTTTAGGCGAATGTAGGTGTTTCTGATGTTTGCGTTTCGGATTCGTTGCACTCCAGTAGCGGCAGTTATGCTTATTTACGTGGCCATTAAGATGAAAATGAGCTTCATCCGAAAACAAAATGTTGGTAAACGTTGAAAATCGCTCAATCTCCTGATTTACGAAATTAAGCTTCTGATTGGCATCTTGGGGCTTTAGTTCTTGCACCAATTGAATTTTGTAGGGGTGCAGCTTTAGGTCTTTGTCCATAATGCGATGTAATGATGATCTATGTACATTTAAAGCACTTGCGCGCTTCCGAATTGAAAGGTTCGGGTCGTCACGAACAGACTGATTAACATTCTCCACGTTTTCTACCGTTCTTGATGACCTAGGTCGCCCGGATTTTGATTTATCCAGCGTTGTACCAGTCTCTTCAAACTTTTTAACCCAATGTCGAATGAGAGGAATGCTTGGCGCATCATTTAAGTGGCGAAAACCTCGAATACTGCAGAATTTTCTACTCGCTACAGTCGCCGAATCATCGTTTTTGTAAAACTCTCGCACGCATAACGCGCGGTCTGCTCCCGAGAAACGCTCCATAGAGACTAAATTCCCAAGAGCCAGGCTACCGATTGACATAACCCCCGCGCCCCTCGGATACGTTGCGTTCACGCAGTAAGCTAAATAAATATAAAATTTCTTTAGAGACACCTTGTATTTATCGATGAAAAAAAAAATTGTAAAATTTTGTGGGATATGAAATGAAAGTTTTTGATACATAGATTAACAATAACTTTTTTTTTATCAACAAATAATGAAATTATTATTTGATATAAACATGATGATTTGAATCTCGGTCTATTTTTCATACAAAATGATAAGCAGTGACGGAACTTTAAATATCCCGAAGGGCTCCTTGAAATTTTTTATCAACAGAATAGGGGGCAGAGGGTATATTTTACATTTTTAAATATATTTTTGCCCTAAATAAGTTCAAGTATTTTTCATTAACGCTTCAGGGACAAAAAAAAATTAGGTTGAGGGCCGTGTGCCGCAAATCTGAAAAATTTGATTCCCCCCCTCCCTAATACAAAATTCTAACTGCGCCACTGTACTATTTATATCGCTTTGTTCAGGTACATATACACTGTTGTCTACCGTTTATTAAGTAACATTTAACCTTTCAGACAGCAAGGTGTGATTATTATTGTGAAAGTATTGTGGGCCGTTTGTCGAATTATGATTTCAGTTTGAATTTATTAAAATTCTCATGGTTCTAAGACAGAACACACCTGTAGATTTGGACGTAGGTAATAAATTACGCATGCGCAAAACTGAGATATTTGGCAATATTACCAATTGTTTATTTATATTAATTTCGAAATATTCGTGTCCTTGAATAATAAATTTTTAGAAAAATCGAAATTTATGTTTTAGACATATAATGAATATTTTTGAGGACAAAACCATAAGATCATCGTTAAATTGTTTACAAAATTATTTGATATTTATTTAGTTTAAATATTTAAATTATTTAAAATGATTTTTAGCAAAAGTTTTGTTGTTTTGGTGAGAATATCAATTTGAAATCAAACGCTGAATGAATATCTCAATGCTACCTGCATATTAATGGTTGGTTTATAGACGGAACAAGAATAAGGAATAGGAAATAAGAATAGTGCACAAGATGTTAAAACATGGCTGCGCATGTTTAAGTTAAATTTCATTCCTACATAAACCGATATACGGCGCAGCCATGTTTTAACATCTTGTGCACTATTCTTATTTCCTATTCCTTATTCTTGTTCCGTATATAAACCAAGCATTAGAGGGAGTAAAAGAGAGGTAGCACAATTTAGACCGTTTTTAAAACTTTTTAAGATATTATAGTTTTTAAGACAAATAATGTAATATCAAAAGAAAGCTCTTTTTTTATACTTTATTTATATGGTCTTGACTAAAGAAAGCTCTTTGAACGTAGATTAAGAAACAAAAAGTAGTTTTTTAAAATTTGTTTTTTTTTTTAACACGTTTCAGCCAAAAATTTGCTAAAAAAGTTCTTGTTCTGCCCCCTTTTACCCAAAGAGGTTAAACTAAAAATCTGGAAAAATTGTAATGTATATTGATCTGAGCCGGAAACGTATGAGAGGAATTTTTGATCCGATTGCGCTTTTAAAAATATTGCAGTTTTTTTGTTTTTGACAAAATAAATATTTTTTTTAATTCATGGCTAAATTATGGCTAATAATGTTATGGATTTTTTGTATTAATTCCTAAAATGTATTTTTTTTCATTTAAAATATAATAAAAAAAAAATTAATAGCTGAGGACCGAATTTTTAACACCACACTACACTCTACACCGTAGAGTGTGTAGTGTTTAATATTATTAAAGTATAAGATTGTCTTGTAACTTGTAGTGGTGGGGGTAAATATGGATGCTACGCGTCATCCGTATGCTAACGGGACGTTAGTATTTGTTTATCGTATATGTTATATACACGTAAAGTTTGATTTTTGGCTATAAATATAAAAATATCGTTTAATTTTTTGATTTTCTACTTGTTTTAATTTCTTTTTCTTCGAAAGGACGTTTCTTCGTTCTAAATAATTTTTCTTTAATTTATTTTTGATGTGAAGAGAATAATAAGAGAAATGTTTCAATATTTTAGTTTTAGGGTCCCCCCGTAACTACCTTAATGTTCATCAAATTGAAAAAATGCATAGAACAAATAAGATTTGTTTTCTTATAAACAATTTTTATAGTATAGTTTTTTCTGTTGGGATAGTTCTATTTGCAAAGGAAATATTTTAAATTGTTTAGTACCAGTTTTAACCCAGAAACACCCCCTAAGAACGAAAATTTTGTGATATCATGCCTATATTTGATCCTGGTTCCAAATTGTACCAAATTTCGTTAAAATACGTCCAGCCGTTTTTAAAAACAGATATAACCTCCAATTTTATTTATTACTATATTATTATAGCAATTTGTTTTTCTATTTATTTAAATATACCTAAAATTATTTTTGTATTCGATTTTATTGTTATTTATTAACTATAATACAAATACCCATCACCTTAAATTTTATATAAATCAGTATAAAATTTCCTTAGTTTTTTATTTATAATTTATTCAGTAGAACTGTCTTCAAATAAATATCTATTATGAAAATAATCAGTAAAAATATTTAAAAACATGCAACATCTATATAAATTCTGTATACTAGTTTGAACTACGCATGCGTGTGACATATTCCCTCTCACGCTCTGACTGGTCAGAAGTTACGAGACAACATTTACTTTAATAATCTTACCCCATCCTAAACTAACTAAACTTTGAAAATAAGGGCCATTAAATTGCCGGGCCCGAGTTGGAAGTTCATGTCCGCCCTTCTTTGGAGTGCACCTGATGACAATTTTATTTCAAAATAAAAATTTTGCTAGATTATATGTATTCAAAAATTTGTTCAAGAAATAAATCTTTAGTTTGTTAAAAGAAATTTTCTTGTTATAATTTAATACGAGAAAGTAAAAATGACATAAGAAAAGACCTACTTACATAGATCATAATCAAGAGCTCTCAGTTCAACTATCAAATCTGTGGAGTTAACAAAAACTCGGATGTTAAAGTAAAAGTTTATGTAAAAAATGTAAAGAAGGTTTTAGACAGAGACTACAAAACGAGTTAGACCTCTAGCTTATGTTAATTTGTCATGGGATTAGATCATTTTCAAAAAACACGTGACTTTCTAATCAGGTGTTCAAAATTTGGCTTTCCAGTTAAAAATTTACATAATATTAAAATTATTTTTAAATATATGCGGGTTCGTTAATTCTCAAGATGGTCTGTGCTGTTCACGTGAAGAGCCACCTCTATTGATTATGCAAGTTTATAAAAATGAAAGCGTTTTGTACATTGCCGGCAAGTGACAGATCACGATCTGTAGCCTTACTATTATTTAATTTACATCAAAACCGTGTATTAGGAAACATGTTTTTTTCATCTTTTCAATGCACTTTTTAATAAGATGATTATTTAGGGGCAATGGGATTGTTACTTATAAGGTTGAAATATTTAATTAATCATTTACATAACAGCAAAAATGGATATGAGAAAAGAAACTATTCCTCTTTGTTCAATACAGTTTTTAATCTTTATATATGAAATGCAATTTCTGTTTGTTTGTTTGTCTGTTTGTCTGTCCTTTATGCAAAGCCATTACCGATTTTCACTAAATTTAGTACAGGGGGGTAAAATAATCCGAGGAAGGTTAAGGAGAATAAGTTCGTGGGTGCATAACATCGGAGTTTTATAGTGATGCATCAATTATTTTAGAACAATAAATTAAAGCATTTCACGTAGAATCATAATGTACTTAACACTATACATCAAAGATTAATAATAACGGAGTTATCACAGTGTATAGCATACGCATGCACAGACATGTTTAAAGTTTTACATGTATGTCACTTATCACTTATTATTTACTTAACATTGAAAATATATGCAACAGAGCATGCATTAGAATAAACAAACGAATATTTTGTGTTCTACTTGAAATATTTCACTTGTCATTTACGTTACAGCCAAAATGTACATTAAAAAATCAGATGTGGCAACCACAGGACTGACCGCCATCACAAAGTACTTGTATAAAATACATTTCAACAGCAGAGTAGGAATAACTTGGCCTAATATTTTCTAACAGAGATATTATTTATCATAACCATGGAAACGTTACATATAAGTATGAAAAAAATAGATACCTAAAAAAAATTTCAAAATGTTTTCAAAATTTTTTCGTTTTATCAAAAAATGTCTCAAATAAAAGTTGTTAGTTATTGCTTTTATAGCAACTTTTGTTAAATAAATTTTTTCTAAATATTTTTCTGTTATGAAATATTCGCAAAAATCTTAAAATCGACACGAGTAAACTCACATTTCTAGTCAACCGATTTTAACCAAAAGTTGATCAACTAGTGCCATTGATGTCAAAAGCTTAAATATGAAGTTTCATAAAAATTCTTTTAGCCAAATTTGCTCTGCACGTGTACACAGACCGACAGACAGAGAGACGGACGGACAGACAGACCGAGCGACAGACATCATGCTAAAAATAGTCAGAACGTTATGTAGGGACCGCAATTTGTGGAGATCCATCGAAATCTCGAAATGTCAAAATCGGTATGATCACAATACTTCCCTTATATATGTTGGCGGTCGGTAAAAATCGTACGGGTACCCCAGCTAGTTCTAGCTTGACTCTCGTACACCCATATTTCAAGATTTCAGTTATGAGTTTAAAATTTTACACAATGATTGGCAACTATGTTAGATTTTTAAATGTTAACAAGTTTTGATATAAAAAGAATGTCAGAATCACACATTTTGTTATTTTAAATAATTTTCAAATAAATTTTTTATCTGTTTCTTCTGCAATATTTATTTTATAACATATTGACCAATGGAAAATATTTTTTGTTTTGCGTAATTTAATTTACACAATTTTCATAAAATATTAGTTTTTCTTTCAACAGTTTCACATAATTATAGAAAATATATTATTCTCTTAAATAAACCGTATCAGTGGCGTTGCCAAGAGGGGGGGGGGGCTAAGGGGCTGTAGCTCCCCCTATTACGATGGAATAAAAGTATTTGTGACTTTTTACAAACCTGCTATCAGCGATGTCGTGATTTCTTACTAAATTTTAATAACAAATTTACAATCGCAACTACAGCAATTCTTTTTCGTTCCACGATTTCCGAAATTTGTGAAATATGTGACAATATTTTTTAGGTTATGTAAAGTGAGATAGTTAATGTGTGTTTATTAGGGATGGGGAAAAAACATCGATGTATCGAAAACATCGATGTTTGTTTTAAAAACATCGATGTTTTTACCATCGATGGTCAGCTGGCGATAGTATCGATAAAACATCGATGTCTACTACCGATGTCGATGTTTAAACTTTGAAATTCAGAAACTACCGCTAGAGGCGCTGGATTCTTAAAAATTTAATTTTTATTAAAATTAGTACACAAAATATAAGCGCCATCTATTGTGTTATAACAATACTAATAGTGTTAGTTCTTATTCTTCTTAGCAGTTAGCAGAATACGAAAAAATAAGATGTAACTTTTAATTTTTGCAAATAATGCGAACGACCAACGACGCCAACACACTTTTTCTTTTTGAGTCTTGTTGACACTTTCCCAGTTGTTATTCCTCCAATC
The DNA here is from genome assembly GCA_963971575.1 of Liopterus haemorrhoidalis. NCBI lineage: Eukaryota > Metazoa > Arthropoda > Insecta > Coleoptera > Dytiscidae > Liopterus > Liopterus haemorrhoidalis. The sequence continues at coordinate 42,449,907 of OZ020622.1, read as the reverse complement.
CCTGGATTTTTGTAAGTTGTCATTAGCTATTTTTTTATATATTGAAGTTGGCTTTTCCTGAACAAAATTATCGAAAGCTTCAATTAATCGGTAAAAGTAACTAGAATTGAAAATCTAGTTCCGCCTAAACCAAAGGAACAGATTTTATTTCAACTTAAAAAAGTATAAAAATAATTGTGTATGACAGTGTTATTTTTATGTTAAATAATATAAAATTAACATTAAGATTACTATATTAGTATTGAAATAAAATCCAATATTTCATTTTAGAAATGTAAAAATAATAAGGTCTGTTCCTTTGGTTTAGGCGGAACTAGATTTTGAATTCTAGTTACCTTTACCGATTGATTGAAGCTTTTGATCATTTTGTTCAGGAAGAGTCAACTTCAATATATAAAAAAATATCTAATGACAAATTACAAAAATGAAAATTGCGGTTAGTTCCGCCTAATCGTTTGGAATAGATTGTAGGTACAAATTAGGATTATTATATTGGGTATAATAATATTAATGTGAAATTAATTACTATTAAAAAGGAATATTTCTATTTCAAAATCTAATAAATGCTTTTTGTGTATTACGTGTTACTTTTTTCGTATTTTATCTTTACATTATTAAATAAAACCTATATAATATAAATAAATAGCTTTTTTTAATATTAATAAATATCGATGTTTCCGATACATCGATGTTTTTCCTTCGATGTTTTTTCAACATCAATAGTAAGGCGCCGATGTTAACATCGATGTTGAACATCGATGTTTTGCCTTCGATTTACAACCCTAGTGTTTATATGTCTGCCTCATCAAAACAACGCACTAACTACAGTCAACAAAGCATAGTGCATTAAATTTAGAGCTGTGATCGGTCACTCGCGTTACCATGTGACAAACTTGTTAGTGCGAAACATAAAATAAAGAATAAGATTGTGTTTAAACAGTAATGGATATTTATACGAACATATTTGTAACCCAAATACTTGGTAATTTTTACTTTTGTTTTTATTATATGTACATTTTTAATCGTACTATTTTTATAAGTTTGTAAGATTGATATCTCCGTTATTAAAAAAATTTCATTATAAACATGTTTAGTTTTTTATAAAGACAAAAAAATCGTTGTTCCAATGGGTTAACAATACCAGGTCTACAAGTATGAAATGCGGATTTTTTTTTTAAATAAAAACATTAAACTCAAAAGAACAGTACAAGTTTATTTATTTAAAGTATGCTCCATTAGAAGTTATACATTTTTCCCATCTTTCAGGCAATTTGTGAATACCTTGCCAGTAGAACTCTTCCCCTTTCCCCGCAAACCATTAATCTAGCAATTCTTTCACATTTTCATATGAACAAAAGTGCTGCTCGGCAAGTGCGTGACCCATCGATGCGAACAAGTGGTAATCTCCAGGGGCCAAGTCTGGTGAGTAAGCGGCATGGGGTAGCACTTCCCACTTCAGTGCCTCGAATATGTTGCAAACTGCTTTTGCCTTATGTGATGGAGCGTTATCGTGAAGAAAGATTACCTTGTGCTGTCTTCTTTCGTATTCTGGTCGTTTTATGAGCAGCGAATGGTTCAATTCGATCAGTTGTTGTTGGTAGCGTTGGGTATTAACTGTTTCACCAGGTTTTAATAATTCATAATAGACCACACCCTTTTGGTTCCACCAAGTACAGAGCATTGTCTTTTTGCCAAAGCGATACGGTCTTGCAGTTGATGTGGATGGTGAGCCTGGGTTCACCCATGATTTTTTGCGTTTGGGATTTTCAAAATAAATCCAATTTTCATCGCCAGTAATGATACGATGCAAAAAAGACCTTCTTTTGTATCGTGCAGGCAAATTTTCTCTCATTCAATGCATGTGGAACCCATCTGCCGACTTTCTGGATCTTACCCATCTCTCGTAGGCGATTGGAAACAAAAATTGTTGACTAAAGCCTAACTGCTCTGCTAGTTGTGTTTGTGATTAACTATCGTCTTCCTGTAGTAATGTTGCCAATTTTGTATCTTCATATTTTTTTGGAGATTTTCCATGTTCTTTGTCTGTAAGATGAAAGTCACCACTTTTGAAACGCCGAAACCATCGTTCACACGTATCTTGCGATGGAGCATATTCACCATAAGCTTCTCGAAGCAGTCGGTATGATTCAGCAGCAGTTTTTTTCAAATGAAAACAAAACAGTTGTACTGTCCGCGAATGCTCTTTATTTGGCACAAAATTTGACATTTTTAACACAGTAAAACAAAACTATATGATCACTTTTCAAATTATAACCTATACGCATTTGATACTTAATAGTAACTTAACAAAACGCCATATGTGTTGAAAATTGGAACTATACACTCTGTTTGCGCGGCAAGTTTGAAAAAAAAAAACGCATTTCATACTTGAAGATCTGGTATATAGGGTATACCATTTAAAAAAATGTTTATTTTCAAAATATCTGGTCAACGAAACATTCAAAAATATATTTGAGTCTGTCATGATATTTCCTATGTAAAATACTCGAACTTTGTCTATTTAACCGAATCTCTATCTATGTTATTAACAAAGATAGCAATGGTGAGTTTGAAAGATTATGTGTTCCATATAAAACACACTTTAAATCACACTAACCTGCAAATACGTTCAAACTTATGTAAACAAGTACAAATGACAAAAAACAATATCACTTTTCAAAGAGGACACGTTCCTAGGTTTCCTCTCAAGAGCGACACAACACTATAGTACAGGAAATGAAGCATTTTGGCTCGCAATTTTTTCGTCCAGCATGGAATTACGTGAAATTTTCACAGAAGGTAGGGAATAGCCCAAGGATCATTTTCTACATCAGGCCGGTGTACGCTAAAACCTTGGGGGTGGTTGCCACCCCATCTCAGGGGTGGAAATTTTTTACTACATTTTAACTATAGAAATTGATGGGAAAAGTAATTCTAAGAAAAAAATGTTCTTTACGTTTTCTTCGTAAAACTAATATTTTTTGAGTTATTCGCGGTTGAAAGTAACAGTTTTTCGACGAAAAAATCGATGTTTTTAAAAAGTTTTTTGCGAATAACTCGAAAAATATGCATTTTATCAAAAAAACTGTAGAAAGCAAAATTATAGGTTTTAAAAAAACAAACAAAATAATTTTTTTATTATTTTTTTACGACCAATAAGAACCGAGATACGGCATGTTAATGGTTAACTTTTTTTCGCCAAATGCATAATTTGAAAGATTCAAAGTCAAATAACAGGAAAAATTTGCATTTTTCGAGGAAAACTCATTGAATCTTTTTTAAAGTATTTGATTAGACTTTTCAAACAAATAAAAAAAAAAGTGTTTAGCATAAAAATTAAGCGACTTATGATCAAAATAAGGTCGGTACCTACTTTTTTCTACGAAAAAATCAGTGAAAACAACCCCCTATTTACCCCCCTAATTAAAATTGATCCTCACTCTTCTGTGGTTCTCTTCATATATGTATTTTCAGTACACCCAAGAAGTGAAAGAAAACTAGAGCTAGAACGTGAACTAGAGGGTGAAATGAGCCTAATTCCAAATTTTTATCCAAATCGATGCTGGACGAAAAAATTGCAAGCTTTTGTCATTTTTTGAGCTTCATTTCCTGTACTACTATTAAAAGTACAGAATACCAACACGAGCTGTTCAAAATCGGAACTTTCAACAGGTAGAAACGATTGTCGAAAAGCTTACAGAATATGAGTAGTTAATGTGATCATGTCAGCTAAGTTGACTGTAAATGTGGAGCTAAATCTAAATAGACAACTTAGTAATTGTAAATAATCAAATTGCATTACGTTTGTCATTGTATTATTTGCGCTTATACTAAGAAAACTCCACATGGAAAATTTAATAAATATTTAATATTTTTTTGTACAAATAGTAAACATCTTGTTATAGTACAAAATTTTATAAATACAATGCTATGAACTATTCAAGTAACTGTTTACAATATACTGTGAGAAAAATGTGCAAATAAAACACAATAAAAAAATTAAAATTATAAAAAATAAAACAATAGATACCGATTTAACAACAAGACGTTTGCTGTCAACAACTCTTTCTATGTACAAATTAATATGTGTAACGTGTTATGATTTTAATTTCGTACACATAAAGGTCCGTATTTACCATTAGACGCATGAGGCAATAGCTAGGGAGCCTTGAAGGGGGGGGGGGGGGGGGGTTGAACTATCATGTTGAATAAACTGTTTGTTTAAATACAGATTTATAAATAGTTTAATATATTTTCGCCAGTATAACGAATCCAATTAATAAATAAGTCGATTAAATAATTAAATAATCAATCTTAAATCTATATTAATAAAATTGCACTCTAAAAAAAGTGTTAAAGAGACTCCATGGTACATTAAAAAATGAACTTTTAGTGCACCATGAAGTCCTTCGCTTTTCGTGTTAATTATTTACACTTTTTTGGTTAAATTTAGTATAAAGTTTACACTTACATGCTGGTTAAATTATAGTGTTAGAAAATAAATAGTGTTAATTTTAACACTGAAAAAGTAATATTTCATAAAAATAACACTGTCTGAACAGTGGCGGACTTTCGCAGAGACAAAAAAGACATTTGTCTTGGGCCCGTAATTTTCAAGGGGCCGGATTTGGGAGGTGAGAACCTTTTTTTTGCTCTTCACTTGGATTTGGGAGGTGAGGATTTTTTTTTTGCTCTTCACTTTGAACGCCTCTAGGTTGAGGGAAAATCAAAAATGTCTTGGGCCCGGCGAAGGCTTGATCCGCCACTGTGTCTGAATAAATGAAGATTTACACGGTAATTTGGTTAAAAATACTGAACTTTTTATTTTTTTTTTTTAATGAAAATTTTAACTAAACCGAAAATGAACTTTTACACATGAATTTTTTCCTGTGTAAATAGATGAAAATTCTACAAATTTCGATATATACAGGGTGTACAATAAAACCGACCACATCCGATATTACCTTTATTATTATAATTATCGATTTTCCAAATATAACCTCCTTCGTATCTCTTATAATAAAGAAATTAGCAATGCTTAAACATTTCCCAAAAACACCTTGTACGAGGGCATGCGGCCCTCATTGCCCAAGGGTGAAAAATTTCGGAAAAGTTTTGTGAAAAATTTAAAAAGATTTTAAATCCAAAATTTTCCACTCTTGGCCAAACGAGGGCAGCATGCCAATTTTTTTCAAACTTTAATTCTTTTCATCGGCATGTTGCATGAAAACGCGGAAAAACATTTTTTTTTTTATTACCAGATTTTCGTTTTTACTTATTTTACTAATTTTTAAGACTTTAAATTTGTTTTAACTTTCTTTTGATAAAAGGGCATTATTAAATCAGAGAAAAACACAACATTTTTGTGCAAGTGGAAATGTAATTTTAGTACCCTCCTTTCTTTGTTGTCACAGGGTAAATATTCTCTCATCCAAAAGGCATGCTGTATGAAATCTGAGACCATAAACTGTCATGAGTTCCCGGTCTATTAAGATATACCAAAAAATCAGCTGTGGCCACCACAGGACCGACCGCCATCACAAAGTACTTGTATAAAATACATTCTAGCAGCAGAGTAGAAATAACTTGGCCTAATATTTTCTAACAGAGATATTATTTATCATGACGTTACATAACGTTACATACAGTGAATTTCTATAATCCTGCAACATTGAAATTTATATTATGCATGGTTTCCCTAGTAACGACAAATTATTTTGGCAATTTTAAATCGGCCGACCGGCGTAGCGTAGTGGTAACACATGTGCTCTGCGTTGTGGAGGTCTCGGGTTCGAATCCCGTTCAGGCATGGAAATTTTCTTAAATAAAAAATTGTCTTGGCTAATTGCCAAAGTAGCAAAGGCCATAAAATTTAAAAAAAAAATTAAATCGCCTACGTTGCAAATGAAAAGAAACGCAATTTTACATTGCTGTCAGATTTCAATTACCATAGTAACGATAAAACCTATATTGCAGGATAAAAGAAATTCACTGTATAAGTATGAAAAAATTTAGATTTTTTTTCGATGTATCAAAAAATGTTTCAAATAAAAGTTGCTAGTTATTGCTTTTATAGCAACTTTTGTTCAATAATTTTTTTGGAAATATTTTTCTGTTGTGAAATTTTCGCAAAAATCTTAAAATCGAACTCCCATTTTTAGTCAACCGATTTTTACCAAAAGTTGATCAACTCGTGCCATTGATGGCAGAAGCTTTAATATGAAGTTTCATTAAAATCCTTTCAGCCGAATTTGCTCTGCACGTGTACACAGACAGACAGACAGACGGACGGACGGACAGACAGACAGACGGACGGACGGACAGACAGACCGACAGACACCATGCAAAAATAGTCAAAACGTTATGTAGGGACCTCAATTCGTGAAGATCCATCGAAATTTCGAAATGTCAAAATCGGTATGATCACAATACCTCCCTTATATACAGTAAGTGGCCAAATTATTAGCACACACCCCCTGTAATTTTCAAGTTTAAATGCATTTTGTGAGAAAATAAATTGTTTTTAAATCATTTTTCTTCTATATTCTTGTTGCTATCATTATTATTTTAAAAAGCGGGAGATCGCCAAAGAAATCATCACCACCAAGCGGCAATTTATAGAAACCCTTATCAGAGAATGGAATCACAACCCCAATCTCCGACACAACGCAAAAGTCTGCATAGAAAGCATGCCCAAACGCCTGGAAGCTGCAATCGCAGCAAAGGGTGGCATTACAAAATATTAAGATTTTACAACGCAAAAGTCTGCATAGAAAGCATGCCCAAACGCCTGGAAGCCGCAATCGCAGCATTTTTGGCATTTTACTTAATTTGTTAAATTAACACTTTTTATACAAAAATAAATGATTATGAATAAGCAATTATGTCGTTTTATATTCTAAATAAAGCACTCTAATGAATAAAAATAAATACGAGACCCAAAGCCACTTACTTCCTCATTAAATTCATTTGAAAATTACAGAAAATCTGCACTGTCCCTAATAATTTGGCCACCCACTGTATGTTGGCGGTCGGTAAAAATGTCTTAAATATTTTTTTTTTATTTTTTAATAAATATGAATTCCTTGGGCCAAAAAATTCCTTACCATATTAAATATGTGAATGTCTTATAAAACTAATTATCATGACACTAACACAATCACTGTGTAACTCGCGGCACTACACCTGAAATATCCTAGTGCTCTTCTGAAGAAGCCGTTGTTAACTAATGAAGAGTCGCGGATGAAACTAAGTCCTAAGTCAAGAGGTGGGACCGAACCGAAACTTTCGACACTGAAATAATGTTTTATATAACTTTCTCCAGCGCAACTAAACTTAAAACATTCCAAAAACTGGTTTGTGAATTATTATTTTTTGGTGTTTTTTTCAAATATTTGTAATAGTTACAATAGAATATTATATTTATTCAGATTATGGTAAAGAAATATAAAAAGGGAAAGTTTTCGGAATAAGAAAAACAGTTAAAATCCGAACCATCCATTGAATAGAATTTAAGAAGTAAAATAATAATCTCAGAGGTAACACATTATGCTAGTGATGGCGAACCTTTTGAGTTCGGTGTGTCAAAATTTGTAAAAAACCTAGCTTAACTAGGATGCCGTGTCACGTCTAGAAATATCCATAATTTTGTGATGTTTACAGCCCTAGTAAATAAAAAAATTGATGTGAAGTGTGAATTTTCACACATTGCAGGGTTTCGCAGGTATATAATAAGTGAAGGCAGCATGCTGAGTGTGTAGGACAAATTTTGCTTTGTAGTAACCACGGCAAAATGAACGATCTTTTTAAAATAATTTATCGTCTGTTAATCTCAGAGCTTTAAAAACAAATTTTACGTTAAAATATTTTTTTGTTAATTTTAATTCGAATACCTAATATCATTATTTAGGTTTCTAAATAAGTGCAGTATTTTTTTTATATAACAAGGTTCATTAAGATTTTGAAAATTGGGCCTATGGCTTTCATTGGTTGTCTTAAATCATACGCTCCGCCCCTCTGGCTTCGTATAAATAACACAGAATGAAAATATAATTTCAATTGGTTATTAAATTTACGCTCTTGAAAATTAAATTCAAAATGTGCTAAAATATAACTAGAATTTTAACAAATTAATTTAAACATAATAAATATGAAAAAAAAAAACAAAAAATAAAATTGACTCCACAAGCCAGAAACGATCCTGTGTAGTGAATAACGATCCTGTGTGGTTGTCGAGCAACTGAGCCACTAGACCACCAAACGCTTATCAACTTAGTGTGTTATAAGAGTATAACATGTAGGTATGCATCGTCAACCAAAAAAACACAAAAAATGCGTTATTTTCCGAAAACATAATCTGATCAAAAATTCCTGTTGTACTATTCCGGCTCACACCATTATACATTACTTAGAATTTTTTCACATTTTTAGTTTAAACCATCTGGGCTACAGGGTGTGGGACAAAAATTTTTTTGCACAATTTTGGCAAAAATCGCCTCAAAATAATTTATTTTGCAAAAATTAAATTTTGATCGTTAATCCACGTACTAAGGGCTTTCATTTGATACCCTACTCAGAATTTAAAAAAATATATTTTTTTTGATGAGCACATATTTGTTTATATTTTTAGGGGGATATGTTTTTTAGATGTTTTAGTATTTTTCCTATGTGTCAAAAAAAAAGGGTCAAAAAGTTGTACAAGCATGCCAATTTTGAACTCTCTAGGTTTAGCCGTTTGGCTACAATCTTTACCGAACAGACAGACAGACAGACAGACAGACAGACAGACAGACAGACAGACAGACAGACGACAAAATGACAGTATAAGGGTTTTTTGGTCATACCTACAAAACCCTAAAAAGGTACACACACCGGCAAATTTAAAGGAACATACATAATTATTTTCCCTGTAGTGTACATATTGTTGATATCTCCCAAGTAATCTTCTAGTACGATGTTTTTTGGATGTTAAATCGGGTTGAGGTCAGGGGAGCACGCTGACCAACCCATTGTTGTTATACATACTTGATTTAAAAAGTTTGTTACACAGTGGGCGACGTGTGGGCGCGCATTATCCTGCATTAGGGTCAAATTTTCTCGGATATATGAAACAAAAGGTACCAAATGGTCTTGAAGAATATCTCTGATGTACCTATCTGCAGTTAACGCTCCGCCATCAATCACCAATAGCTCCCAAAAATATTCCATCCCACACCATAATTGAACTTCCACCAAAAGATTCAGTAGTAAATGCACCATTAATTTTGCATAAATGGTGCATTTTTTTCTTTTTGGCGTTGATACAATCTTCGTTCATTGTTTAGAAAAGCATTCAAAGCTACTTAGATATAGGCTACAAAATAATAAAATTTTAAAAAATCATAATTTTCAATCTGTTCCTTTAAATTTACCGGTGTGTGTATATTTTTGATATATTTATTTGTTAAAAAAGCAAAAACAAATAATTATTAATAATTTACATTAGTGAATAAGTATTTACCGACCGCCAACATATATAAGGGAGGTATTGTGATCATACCGGTTTTGACATTTCGAGATTTTGACGGATCTCCACGAATTGAGGTCCCTACGAAACGTTTTGACTATTTTTAGCATGATGTCTGTCCGACCGTCTGTCCGTCTGTCCGCCCGTCCGTCTGTCTGTCTGTCTGTGTACACGTGCAGAGCAAATTCGTCTAAAAGGATTTTTATGAAACTGCATATTTAAGCTTTTGACATCAATGGCACTAGTTGATCAACTTTTGGTAAATATAGGTTAACTAGAAATAGGAGTTTACTCGTGGCGATTTTAAGATTTTTGCAAATATTTAGCAACAGAAAAATATTTCGAAAAAATTTATTTAACAAAAGTTGCTATAAATGCAATAACTAATAACTTTTATTTGAGATATTTATTGATAAAAGGAAAAAAAAAATTTTTAGTATCAGTATCAGTACGTTTTCTCATACTTATATGTAACGTTTCCATGATCATGATAAACAATAGCTCTGTTAGAAAATATTAGGCCAAGTTATTTTTACTCTGCTGCTAAAATGTGTTTTATATAAGTACTTTGTGATGGCGGTCGATCCTGTGGTGGCCACAGCTGATTTTTTGTTGCTGAATTGCATTTGAAAGTTGGTATTTCGATAGGGTGACAATCCGTCCCGGTTTTAGGTCAATTGTCCCGGTGTCCCGAAAAATGTTCTCGGGACGGCCGATTGTCCCGGTTTTTGAGGTGAGGACCTTTTTTTTTTTGCTCATCACTTCACTTTGAATTTGGGAGGTGAGGACCTTTTTTTTTGCTCTTCACTTGGATCTGGAAGGAAACAAAGACCTTCTTTTTTTCCCTGTGTCCCGATTTCCCTTCACTGAAATCTGGTCACCCTATATTTCGAGCACTTCAAGTCCAAGCAAGCGCAACTATCTTCATCTGTCAGTCGGTTTCTTTTATTGGTTTTAATATTATTTAACCTACAATGCGGAAATGGTGGCATTAAAGTTGAGTTTAGAATACTTAAAGAATCATTTTCATAATGAATTTGTAATTTTTTCTCTTTGTAAAAGCGCCGTCCAAAAATTAAGTTGCCCTGGATTTGAGAAAAAGAACTATTCACTAATTTATGATGTTATTAAATGCCTTAACGATCTTAAAGATCTGTTTCCGATGGATTCCGCATTTGACCGAAGCTCAAAAAAAGACTTGTGTTGATTGGTGTAAGAGAATGCTAAAAAAATTTAACCTAGGCACTGCAAAATCCGTATACAACATCGTTACAGGTGACGAAACTTGGATTTATTCATATGAACCGGAAACTAAGCAACAATCCACTGTTTGAGTCTTCTAAGATGAACCGAAACCCACAAAAGTTGTTCGTTCACGAAGCACTTCCAAGAAAATAATCGATTGTTTCTTCGGTTGTACTGGACATGTCGCAACCATTCCTTTAAAGTATCGGAGAACAGTTAATGCTGATTGTTATACAAGAATTTGTTTGCGAGAAGTCATCGATAAAATTAGGAAAACAACAAAAAACGTCGCATCATTCTTCATCATGACAATGCAAGCTGCCATACAACACGTAAAACAATTGATTATTTGCAGGAGAAAAACATCGAATTAATGTCTCATTGCCCGTATTCACATGATTTATTCTCTAACGACTTTTTTGTTTCCCAATGTCAAATAAAAATGTGTGGACAGCGATTTTCATCATCTCAAGAAGCTGTTGAAGCCTTCGAAAACCATGTGTTTGAGAGAGAAACTTCAGAGTGGAAAAAATGTTTCTAGAATTGTTTTGAACCCATGCAAAAGTATATATATCTTAAAGGTGAATATTTTGAAAAACAATAAAACAGTTTGTTCAAAAAAAAAATTTTTTCCTTCTTAGTTTGACCTTAGTTTGACATCATATGACCTTTTTCGACTTGCAACATAGAGCTTCCCCATGTTAAATTTTCCATTGAATATTCTATCTCTACCATTGGTACGAGCAATATCTCAATTTTGAATTTTGTGTGACAAAACACGTTTTGACTATCACTTCCTAATACATGCTCACTATTTTCTTAAAACTTACCGCCTGTTTCTTGACAAAACTCCTTAATTCCAACATTTTTTTAAATAAATAAATCACAAATATTCACAAATATCAACACGAAGCACTAACACAAATGACACATTATGGAAAGTATGATGTATGTAGATGAGTGACTAAAAGGTATTAACTAGTACTTAAATTACCAGCTCACTGTAAAAATACAGACCATTAAATGTTCATTTAGATACATAATATGGTGTATAAGTAGACATTCATTATTGGGGTCAGTGACGTGCGGAAATATTGTAAAAGTATTAAGACTGGTGTTGTTACTAGAGTGGACCACTCACCAAAATTAACTCCACTACTTTTCTATGTGTAACAGGTGGAAACTTGAAGCTTATCGAGCTCTTGGAGCGCCGGTCGGTTTGGAAATATACATGAAAAAATATTACATAATTTGGGTATAGAATATAGGTGTGGCGAGTAAGGAAAAAAAAAATTACGTTGCACATCATTACTTAACCAGCATTTTAGTTTTGAGTTCAATAATATAATTAATCAAAATAAACTGGCGTTTTTCGTGTACCCAAAGGTGGGTGGGAGCCGGCACAGACAGGCTTGTGCCAAGCAGAGCTGGTCTGTAGTAGGAATGACGAAAACTAGAAATTTATGGAACCGGGTGCCCGCAACATTTACCCGGATATTACCCACTACCTGTTAATTACCCGTTACCCGTTAATATATAAAAATTTATGTGAAGTGTGAATCTTCACACATTTCTGGGTTTTGCAGGTATTTAGTAACTGAATGATGATTATTTGGGATGCCAAAACAAATTTTATGTCAAAATATTTTTTTATGAATTTTAATTCGAATGCCTAATACCATTATTTAAGTTTCTAAATATGTACAGTATTTTATTTATACAGCAAGAATTTTAAAATTGCGCCTATGGCTTCCATTGGTTGCTTATATCATAAGTCCCGCCCTCTGATTTCGTCAAACAGAATTAAATTATAATTTCAACACTTCCCATTGGTTATTAAATTTACGCTTTTAAAAAATAAATGCAACATTTACCAAAATATAACTAGAATTTTGACAAAATAATTTAAACAAAATAGAAATGCAAAAAAAAAAAACAGAAAAAAATAAAATTAACAGGATTCGAACTCTGCAACGTTCGCACTGCAATTTACAAAGTGCGTTACGAAACCATCTGAGCTACCAGAGTTTCTTATCTGAAGTGTTACATAGCGAATTAAATATTTAACATATTTTAGGTAAAAACACAAAAAATGCGTTATTTTCCGAAAACATAATCTGATCAAAAATTCCTGTTGTACTATTCCGGTTCACACCAATGTACATTACTTAGAATTTTTTCAGATTTTTAGTTTAAACCATCTGGGCTACAGGGTGTGGGACAAAAAATTTTTTGCACAATTTTGGCAAAAATCGCATCAAAATAATTTATTTTGCAAAAATAAAAATTTGATCGTTAATCCACGTACTAAGGGCTTTCATTTGATACCATACTCAGAATTAAAAAAATATTTTTTTTTTCGATAAGAACATATTTGTTTATATTTTTAGGGGGATATGTTTTTTAGATGTTTTAGTATTTTTCCTATATGCGGGTCAAAGAGTTGTATAAGCATGCCAAATTTCAACAGTCTAGGTTTAGCCGTTTGGCTACAATTTTTACCGAACAGACAGACAGACAGACAGACAGACAGACAGACAGACAGACAGAGAGACAGATAGACAGACAGACAGACAGACAGACAGACGACAAAATGCCGGTATAAGGGTTTTTTGGTCATACCTACAAAACCCTAAAAATGAAAAATAAGTATAGCAAAATTGATGTGAAGTGTGAATTTTCACACATTTCAGGGTTTTGTAAGTATTTAATAAGTGTAAGAAGCCAACAGAATATAATTTTTTGATAAACATTTTTTGAACCTTTTTATTCGTTATTTGAGTACTACGAGTGTCCATTTAATTTTTTAAAACTAAATTTAAATAATAAGCTAAAATTTAGCCATTAATTAAAAAAATATTAATTTCTCTCGTACATTTCCGGCTCAGATCAATCTAGTACATTAACTGTATTTTTTTTCAGATTTTTGGTTAAAATTCTTAAATGTTCCCGCAAATATAATATAATTCCTCCCGTAATTTCGCAAATATTTATCTCAATGAAAAAATTCATTACAATAAAAAATGTCTTTTCTTTTGTTTTGATTTGCCTTATAAATTAATATATAAATTCTTAGTTTAGAATATGATATGTATGCTGTCCCATTTCATATATGTCTCACTTAGTAACAAAATATGGCTTGATACCCTTTATGTTACCTTTGAGGGTTACCTTTTATGTTTTTACAAACGACCACTAAATGATAATATTGAAATGA